>CM076600.1:96122500-97322500 GCA_038502835.1 Octonoba sinensis | reverse complement strand
TAAAAAACGAGTTCGCGAGACAGGGTGGAATAATATCTTAATAAAAATGCTACAATTTCTTTATTTTCAAAAATTGACAACGTATATATAAATATATATATATGTATTATTTTTCAAAATATATCTTAATTTTTATAATTGATCACGTGTTTTTTCAGAAGATTATTTGTCAACAGAAAACTGCTGGTGCTCAAAATATTTTTCACGTTACAAAATATTGGTTTATTTCGGTGACCCTACATTGTGCTCATAAAAATATAAAGAATATGTCGGGTATTTTAGTGTGATTTTCAACTCACAAGAAAAAAAGCTAATAAGATTGGTTCTTAAGACGGTCCCTTCATTCATTGCTAATGACAAAAAAATCTCACGTCTGTTCTTGAAGTAATATTTAATATTTCTTGGTTATTAACATTGGGGGGGGGGGGGGGATGTTACTGCAAGCGAAACTTTTTAATATTTTATTTTTTATTTTACGTATAAAAAATAAACTTATTATTTATTTTACGTATAAATATTTTTTATAATAAAAAATAAAATCGTTCCCGCTTTTCTTTCAAAAACGGGGGAAAAATTAAGAAAAAAATCCGAGGGGTGTTGACAATTTTGTTAGATACAAACCCACATTATTTGTTAGCCTGTATTATAACATCTACATTCCTGCCCATGAAAACAAAAATAAGAAAATAAAGGCAGCTGCACTTGTCATTTGCAGTGCAGGTGCTACAAAGAAAAAATGTTGGAGGAAAGGGAAGGAGACCCGATCCGATCCAATAGTAGTTGACTTCTTTTGAAAGGATAAGAAAAAATAATTAAAAATCCTCTGATATAGCTATTTTTTTTACCACCAAATAGTTTAATTTCTTTACTAGAATCGCGAGTGATTCTTTTAGTTTTAATTATTATGTAAACTTCCTCCAAACAGTAACAGTTTTATGGTGCTTGAATAATGCATTTATGTTTTCATAAACATTAAAATAAATAAATGATTTATATGACATTGTTGATAAGCATAATGGTTAAAAGCGAATTTTTTCCATCGGCCGATGGAAGAGGAAAATAATCGGCAATCGGCCATCGGCCGACCTCGGAACAATCGGCATCGGCCCCTCGGCCAAAAAATGCCATCGGTCGAGCCCTAATAATGATTACTTTTTTTTTAAAGCTGTAATTATTTTCTCACTATTTTTAAGATTCCAAAGTACCTAGCCTCATAATTCATTAAAATAAGAATGAGCTAAATTGGTTCATTCAATGAAAAGTTATGGGCCAATAGAGAAAACAAAAATAAATGCATTACTAATTGATAACTTTCTATGTTTTTGAACCGGTTAAAAAGTAAATCAAATTTACTTACCATAATTTGGATGCACCCATTTGTAAATAATCGCATTTTACTGCTCCTATGTTTAAATCTTGCTGCAAATTTATTCTGGCAAATTTTCCCTTTTACACATTTTAAGTAGCATATACTAGGGTAAAGTTTTGCATCCTAAAAGATTTTTCTTTTTATTTCAGAGTGGTCTTTCAAATGCATTGTAAATATTTCGACCTTGGACCACCAGGTGTAGTAATTTGTAATGCCATGTCATTGTGCCCATGCGTCAA
This sequence comes from Octonoba sinensis, assembly GCA_038502835.1. Taxonomy (NCBI): domain Eukaryota; kingdom Metazoa; phylum Arthropoda; class Arachnida; order Araneae; family Uloboridae; genus Octonoba; species Octonoba sinensis. The sequence continues at coordinate 97,320,892 of CM076600.1, read as the reverse complement.
TTCCTGCTGTGTTCAGGCTCTTTATTAATGATCAAGACCCAACTATGAATTCCAGTTGGGAGACTTACTACTGCCTGTGTTTATGGTTTGATTTGTAAAATTTTGTAAATTTATTTTGAAAGTTTTTAATGGAGTTTGCACTATAACTTCTTGTGGATTTCCAATTTTATGTGAGTGTGCATGTTTTGAATTTTACTATGCCTTCAGCAGTTGGTTTATTATTTATTAGTTTTCTTTTTTAAAAATTAAGTCATTAAATGTTATGAAGTCATTTTTGCATAATTTAAACTAATAGTTGAAAATATGTTTGCACTTATTTTAAAATTGTGAAAGGATTTGCTCAAGTTACCTGTTAGTATTAATGCTTCCATCTGACTTTTTTTACACATGAAATAAGTAATGAAATTCTGTGCTATTTCTTACCTGTTGTTCATAATTTTTTACAATTTAATTAATTAAAGGAGAGATTTTTTTTTCCTTATCTCAAAATAACTTTTTACAGATTACCTAAATATTAAATCATTTGGAGCCAATTTAGTCTTAGCTAGTGATAATTGTCTTTTTGTGTGATGATTATGTTTACTTAGATGCAAAATTGGATGTACTTAATTTCATGACTGTGGTTTATTTCTATTCTTTCAACCTCCTTCCATGTTTAAATGCTTTTTGTACTTATATACAATTAATTCTGCTTTAATTTTGGTAAATCATACGTTATGTGCAAATAATTTATTAAATTTAGTCAAATTTATATTCCTTGTCTGGGTTTGTAGTAAATTTCCACCTAATTTATTGACATCCTGTACAGCATTGGTTATCCACACAGTTAAAAAGCCTTTGAATATTCAGGGTAACTGAGTTTTTGAGTGACCAATCGCTATAGGAAAAAATGATGTGTACAAGAAAAGTTCTTAAAGAAAAAAAAAAGACGGCTTTGGTCCAGCAAGGCATTTTTGTTTTGTTTTTCCTCTGTAAGGTTACCATTTCTAATGCAGTGCAAAAATAAGAAAAAAAAATAAAACTTGTGATACAAAAATTTTGATTTTCCCCAATATACTTTGCATTGTTTACTGCATAAGAAAATGTTTTTTAACCCTTTTTAGCTTATTGCACATAAAACTGTACTTTTAAAAATACTTATTAGAATATACTTTTATTCTGAGCAAAAAGTAAGAAAGAAATATCATAGTTAAAACAATTGGTTGAAGAGAACTCAAAAGTTCATGTTGCTTTTAATGTTAGATGGCAGACAAGACAACAAAAAGCATGCTTTAGGGATTTTTCTAATTTGCTTAAAAAATAATCTTGTTTTTCTCTGGTTGTTTCTTGAAAGCAGATCGCTCCATCTTTGTCTTCCAGTTGATTTCATCAAATACAAGAAAGCAACATGCTTCTATATTAGCAATGAATATGATAAGTTTAAATTTTACATAGATAAGTTTCATTTTGCATTCAATACGTTTAAATTTACATCATTAAACTAAAAAAAAAAACTGCTGACTTTTATTTATTTATTTTTAATAATAAATTGGAATTTTTTTTATATGTTTTATAAGCATGCATGAATTAGTAATATCATCTTTTCTTAAAATTTTGAAACTGTTCTGCTTTGATATTTTCCTGTGCTGACAGAACTTGCAGAAAGTGATAAGAGCAAAAAGAAACAGTCACTATTTTTTACTCTTCATCTTATGCCTTTCTAAAATTCAAGCTAAAAGTTTGCTAAATGAATAGTCCCAGAAAAGCAAAGTTGTTTTTAAAAACTGCATAAAAATAGAGTCTTGTCCTAAAAGTATCCACAATGATAGGTTAGTATCAGAAAAAATATGTCAGAGCAATAGCATAATGTAATTTGTATTATGTACATTTAAAGTTACAGAGTAAAATTTGCATGTAACTTTTTTACTTACATTATTTGTGTCAGGGATGCATTTGATCAAAATTAAGTGTAATGTGAAGAAACGTTATTTTCTCCATTACAACATTTTTAATGACTGTTATATATTTACACTATTAATGTATGGTGTTTGGGTTTCTTAAAATTTTATTTGTATAATACGCAATTTTATGTAACTTTTTGTCTTTTTGACAAGTAGTAGTCTTTCAAGCTTAAATTTACACTAAAAAATCTTAAAATATGTTTTTTTTGCTTTTTATGAGTGCTTGGAGATAATAACCATTAAGACTTTTGGAATCTTGATATGATCTTCCTCATATGCAACAGATATCGTGGGAGATATTAGAAGTAAATAATTTCTCAACTGTGTGTTGTTGGTAAATAATCTTATGCATTTAGTGCAATGGAGGCAATTCAGGCAACGTCATAGGTCACGTGACGGCTACATACGCAATGTAAAATAGTGTAGTTAATAGCTATAGCGTTGTTTTGATTATCATCTTAGAGTTTGCTTATTACTAATTCTTTTGTGATAAATTTGTGATTCTTTTGAAATAAATCTTAATATCTTACAATGTCATACTGCATTGCGGTTGGATGCAGCAGTGTTGAGACGAAAGCTGAGTGCTTTGAAAAATCATTTTTCAAGTTTCCACTTAAAAACTAGGAACAGGTTAACAGCTTGGCCTATGAAAATAAAACCAGAACTTCCAGCCAACTAAACATTCTGTTTTGTGATTGGATCATTCTGAAAAAAATTGTTTTAGGTCTCAAAATTTCACCAACGGACGACTTCTTAAGCAGGGAGCGATTCCAACAAAATTTGTATTCAGAAAAGAAAAGTAAACTGTTGGTTTTAATGCAGCTGTTTTGTGACATTACTTTTTATTTAAATATTTTTTGATGTCAGAATCTTGCATTTAGAATGGGGCATTAAAACTTGCATTGTTAAGTGAAAAATTGGGAGTATTTTAGAAGTTTTCCTATTTAATTTTTTATACAATGCACAATAAATGTCTCTTGTTGAACGTTACACTAATTACTTTTGTGTTGCGAATAAAATATTTAGTTTGATTTATATTTTACTTTACCTTACAAGCATATTCAAATCACATGCATTTTCTATGGCGTCAATATGTCTGAATCCAAGGCTGTCAATAATTTGATTTGATTTTTGCACACATTCATATGTACGTATTCAAGCAAATTGGATGCATTTTTCTTGGGAAGGGGGTAGCCAGCAATATTGTTATTACAATTACTTTAGGTTTTTATTTGTAATAAGTTAGCAAATAAAACCCTGGCTGACAAACATGACTTTGTCCCCCCCCCCCCCCTTGTTGATTGTTTCTGGATCCGCCACAGTATGTATGCAATATATATATACTCCTTGATAGGTGTACTTTGATAGGTGTATTTTGATATCCAATGTATTTATAAATATGTATTATTTTCTTGTTTTTCCATATAACATATTGGGTGCATAAGCTCCCCCTTCTTCAGATAAGTAATTTTAGTTTTACGTCTGCACTTTGCCTGGACATATTTTTTTTTCAATTTTTGCCCGTACAAAATCAATCTGTAATAATGTTACAACAAAATAAAAAGTTAAAATTTTTTCCAAATTATTTGTTTGAAAGCTAAAAAAATAGTAAGCCGAAAAACCAATAATAATAATAATCAAAATAAAACAAAATAGTTTGTTTTTTCTCTTTTAATTTTTATATTGTTTTTTTTTTTTTTTTTTAATGTTAAACATGTATTCTTATAATGACAAGCTTAATATATTATAACAGGCTTCTACTTATCTTTTCTTGCACAAAGATAATACTTTGCCCTGTATTAAAAATATACTTTTTAAGAGGATGACATTTTCTCCAATTCTTTCAAGAAAAGGAAGAATTCCTTTTTTTAAGAAATGAATATTTTTAAATAATGCCTCCAAAATTAAATTATTTTTCACTTTTACAAATAAAAATCTAAGTCAACCAAAGGCGAAAGTAATTGTTTACAGAGAGACCAAAATTCACTCAGACAGTCATTTGGAAAAAAAAAAAAAAAAATAGCATTGCTTAGGAATTTTTTAATGTTGTAAAATACACTTATCAACAATGCCATAAACATACCAAAAATATGCCCATTTGCCCATAAACAATAGAAGTCATTCTGAAATGCAAACAAGTACCTAAACAACTTTTTTTCATTATTGTTTTTTATGTTACCAGTTAAATTTATCCACCAGATAAACGTAACAAGTAACATATAAAAAAAAAAACATTGATATGCAAAATGTACACATAAACAACTTTTATCCATACATTTAATAAAGGATATTTTTTGATGTTTGAATAAGCAAAGCTGAATGTTTACCACGCAGCACTTTTGCTCATAATTTTATCAATTGATAATTAGCATTTCTTTATGCAACCAATAAAGTTTTAACATAGATTTTTTCTTTTAACAATATTTAAGAGAATCAAACAAGGAAAAGTAACCATTTCTAAATTTTGTTGTATCGTTCTACAGTTTTAAAAATGTAGCAAACAATCATCTATTTCAAATGAATATTGAGCTCTAATTTGAGAATAGTAAGTATTATAAAGATTATATAAAATCTATGCGACATAAATATATTGTCTAAAGACATTATGACATACAATAAACAATAACAAAAACTTACCTTGCATTTGTTTGAAATCCTAACTTTTGCAGTGTGGGTTTCTTTGTTTTTCATTTCAGCCTTGACAACTGCTGATGTGTCAAAAAACGTGTTGTTCTCTGCGTAAATACTAGGTTATAATCACAAAAAGTAGTTCAATTAAGTATAAGATATATAACTAATTTTGTCTAATTAACTCCACGTTGAACTGAATTCAATATCTCGAGCGAGTGATCATGGTCCTTAACTGATGTGCATTCTAAGGCCCTGTAGCGGGAAATTGCCTCCATTGCATATTTACGTCTGTGTTAAAGCATTTTCTTAAAACACAGGAGTTTATTTTTAATGTGTTCATTGTTATATTGGATGCTCATAAGAAATTCAATTTGATCGCATTAGTTTAAATAACTTTTCACTTCATGGCCCCCACACGTTTTGTTTATATAATTTATGCAATTTGAAAATTATATTCTGTTATAATTTTCAAAATGTGTATGAATTTGGCAATTTAATAAGCTCTGTAATTGCAGATTTTTCAACAAATAGATTGTGAAGTCATATGAACATTTTTCAAAAATAAATAGTTTGTTTGTTAAAAAAATTATAGTAGCAAAACATTTTTAATTCTTTCTGCTTGTGTCCGTCCACATGGAATCATCTCAGAGCATGAATGACTGTCCTATTGATGCCAATTTAAATCAAATGAAAATGTATGTTCTGAAATGCTCTTCAAATGGAATATCTTTTCTTTTTTCTTTTGTGTGTGTGTAAAAGAAAATAATTTGATAGAAAAGCTCTTATGAACTAAAATGCCGCTAGATATGGGTTGAACGAGTTAATTGTAACTGTATTCAAAGAATTTTCAAGAAACTAGAAGCTATTTAGATCCTTTTTTCAAATTCCATGTTCTGGTCAAAGTTGTATAATTTTTATCCATGCATTTAATTCATCTTATCATGTAGTATATTGAGTTGTATTTTCTTTTTCTGTAAGGGAAATATTAATAAAAATAATTATACACAGAAACATTTCTTAAGAACTAAATCAAACTTTTTGAAGGAATTGGGTTTTCTTATGGTGTAGTCAATTTGTACACTTTGCAAACATCGTAAATGTTAATTGTATATTTACTCATTCTTGAAATAGCAATAATATATTTTAAAAATTCTGAAATACCTCATGTTGAACGTTTTAAACAATAACTAAAAAACACATTTTAAAGTATGTGCTGTCCATTGTTAAATAATATTTTATTAGATGTAACATCATATAGTACTTCTAAATTTTTAAGAGAGAATTTAAGTATTATGTGTAATGCGTTGGAAAAGTAAGTTAAACATCTTAAAATTAATTTTAAGGATCATATAATCCAAGAAGCTATGTTTTATCATTGCAGTTGAAGCAAAATAGAGAATTTTTTATTGCACACAGGGTTTTCTTTGGAAAGTGGACAAGACGGTATGCATGGAGACTATCAAGTATGAATGTAGACGTGCTGTACAAGTTATGATTAGAAATTAGTCAATGAACAAAAATCTAAATGCATAAATATTTAGAACTAATTTTTAACAAGATAGAAAATTAGATTGCTAAGTGAATTCATTAAGTTTTTAAATTTTTACTTGATTGTATAATACAGTAGACATGTAATATAATGATCCTTCATGAAACTACAATAATGAATTTTTTAATATTAGAAACATGCTAAGGATATTTTTCAAAAAGTTACCCTATTCAGTTACTATTTTATGTTTTGCTCAGCAATGATTTATTCTGGGTCCTTATCCTTCTAATCTACTGTATAAAAACATTCATTGAATGAAATTTTATCATTCATGTATACCTCACTGTTTGTATGAAATGTTTCAAATATTTTTGTGTCAATTATTGCTTGTATACTGTTCTCAGCAAGTTTTCTATGAAGTACTAAAGTCCTATAATTTGTTCTGCAAATTTTACATTGTTGTGGCCTTTTTATAACCCATTATCTTAATTTTACAGCCTCTTATGGAAAAATAATTCTTGTATACTTACATTTGTGTGACTGTACTGCTTGATTAAGCTGGTATGATTGTATTTATAATTATGTATAGTTTTATAAAAATAAATCATTATGAAACAATATTTTTTGTTTTTAATAAGACTGGTGCTTCCTTATGGAATAATCCTTTCAATTTTCAATAAAAAAAATCAATGGAACTTCCATTAATTTTCATTTGCAGTTTGAAAATTAAAAGAACCATTGGTGTGGCCAATTATTGCGTTTCTCTCCAACACGATAGGATACATTGTGGGAGTCTTTGTAACACTGTTTCGCTCTAATACTATAAGAAAAGTTCGAAAACCATTTGACAGCATTAAAGCATAATTTTTATTTAACTTAATTTAACACTAAATTACTTAAATGATAAGAAGGAGAAAAGAAGAAGCTGATGAAATGTATGAGCTGTTAATAGCATCCAAACTGGTAAATGAAATCAAATTTAAAGGCTAAAAACACTGATGAAGATTGTTAAAAAGTTTAATAAAATAAAAGTAAAGTTGCTTCTGTATGGAATTTAAAAAAAAAGAAAAAGAAAAGTTCCCTTTTATTAAGTCTAAACTAACCTAACTTTTAAACACTGGATCTGACTGGACACCTTAGTTAACAATCCCTCCCCCCCCCCCCCCAAAAAAAAAAAAAACTCGTACAATTTTTAAAAAATGACAAAGAGAAAAAAAATCTACACCCACAATCTATTCACAGGGTTATGAAAGTCCCAAAAATTTTCCGTCTCACGAGACCGGTCCCCCAGAAGACACCTGGATGTCCAGTGTCCTATCCGCCCACTGCACGAAATCCCCGGTTACCCGGCTTATCGAATTTGTTTTTTAAGGTTGAATTAATTAAAATGTTTTGAAAATAAATATGAATTACAAACTTACGATGTGTTTGAAAGCGGTGGGAAAAAAGTGCACTTAGCACTTAAAGCATTTAAAATTTTTGTTTCTTGAAAAATTATAATAGCACCGTCATTAAATGACATTCTAAAGTAAATGAATAAAATAATAAAAACAATACACCTATTCCTGATAAATATGTTTTGATAACTTGACTGTCTTAAGTTTAAAAAGGTCCTTCAAATTCGCACAAAGTTACCTAAATATCGATTTTTAGTTTAATACCTCTTTAAATAATCGGTATCGTTTGCCTTTAAATGAAAAAGAAATTTTTCTTATACGACCATTTTTCGCTAAGTTATTGACGATTGAAATTTTGTAAACAAAGTACCACGCCCCCTTTGACAGCTGTCAAAAACGTAAACAAATCAAGTTGCTTGTCATTTTTTTTAATCAAAAATCGATATTTATAACATTTTTAAATATTTATTTTCATTGTACCATCATTTGTTTTACATTATATTTAATATTTATCAAACTATATAAGTAGAATTACCTATATTTGGTGCGTAAAAGAAAATGTTGAAACAAAATACAGTGAAACCTTTGTGTAAGTTGACCACTTGCGGTGCAACTTTAGTGGTCAACTTAAGGGTGGAGGGTTTTTTTTTTTTTTTTGTCAATTCTTACACTATGCATTTATTCATTTGCAACTAAATTAAAATATAGCTTCATGTATTTAAGTTGCTTTTAAATAGTAATTAGCTTTTTTTTTTCATAATTATCTAAAATATCATTCAATAAATTTAACCTGAATGACTTACAATGTATTCTATACAATTTTAAAATTAAAGTAATATATAATTAATTATGTAAATTACGTATCTTATGGTAAAGATTTCCTAAAAATGTGTAATTTTTCAAAATGGCTGTATCAGAAAGAAGAAACTTATTTAGAGAATAAAAGGGTGCTCATAGTAGGTTTTTCCATATTGTTAGCTTAAGAGGTTAAGGCAAATTTTCTATTGATGTTTCATCTATCCGAACAAATACTGGTCTAACCATTGTAGCATAAAAATATCCTGGTGAGGTTATTTTAGTGTTTTTAATCTTTACCAAAATGGATAAACAAATAAATATAGTAATAATTGGACGGCCAACTTACAAAGGGTTTTTTTTTAATACTCCCTCCCAAATTTGCCTTACATAAGTGGTCAATAAAGACAGGTGGTTACAAAGGTTTCCTTACATTATATAATATTGGGCTCATTCCGTTCCTTACAAAAGTGGTCAACTTAGATGATCAGCTTATGAAGGTGGTCAACTTTACAGGTTTTACTGTATCCTAAAATTATTTTCTCGCATTACTGTTTTTTGACATTTTACAAACTTCGAAAAGTTCCAGGCAGTTTAATTTTTGTTCAATATTCTTCAAATTTTTTGTATACATTGTTTATATATACAAGATTATTTTATGCTCTCTTAAGTAACTTATTCTGAAGTAATTGACACTATTACATCCAAGACTGACTTTCTTAGTCACAAATTTTTTGATTATTTCACTTTTTATTTGTCCATTTAATTTTTAGTTTCTGAATATAGAGCTATGTAGGATGCATTTTGTTACCCTACTTTGAAACAACTACCAAGATAAATATTGAAGCAATAGTAATACAGTCGACGCTCGATATAACGACCATCTGCGTCACACAAAAAAAGGTCTTTATACCGAGTGGTCGCTATAAGAGTCAGAATTTTCTAAAAAAATATAAACATGCATCATGCATGTTCCGTAGTTCTATTACAATTATTAATTTTTCAAAGATTCGAACAAAGTGAACATTTTTTTCTTTTTTTTTTTTTAATCATTGGAATTTTTAAAAAATATCTGCAAAATATTAAACAGATTTTAATGTAGAAAATAGGAAGAAAAAAAATACAGGCATATTTCTGGAAGCAAAACCTCTGAGCTGACATGACACCTGGCTCGGACAGCATGACTCCTCTTATTTCAGAGAATCGACCCTTGGAAAACCGTTTGATTCAAACGACAAACTACCAATCCATCTGTCAACCCCTTTTCCCGGAAGTTCCACGTTTGCTCTCCCTCTATTTTTCCCTACTGTCATAAATGGTAATAAACCCTCTGACAAAGTTGTACTGAACGCTGAAGACTCCATATAGCTATGTGCAAACTACAATCAAGCTACAAATTTGGAAACAGGCTCTATTTCAAAAAAATACCAGAAGTACTGTCCAGTGAATTCGATCGCTGTATTGGATTAGACGTTACAGAACGGTCGTTATATCGAAAGCAAATTAACATGGAGTTCATAGGGATAAAGATGGGACTTTTACCACTGTCCGTTATAATGGAAGGGTCTTTATAATGTGTGGTCGTTATAACGAGCGTCGACTGTAGAAATAAAATTTCACGTTAATTTAAAGCACAAATATGCTCATTTGTGCTTTAAATTAACGTGAAATTTTATTTCTATTACTGTTTACTTGCACAAAGTTAAATTATTATTATTGAAGCAATAGTTCAAAATTTATTGCGTCCGGGGCATTCTTTTATGAATGCTTATTTAAAATTTAAATTTAAAAATAAAATTAAAAAATTTTTTTGACAAAACTTGGTATAATATTATATATATTTTAGCTCATAAATTTTCTAAGCAATAGAACAAAAAATAAAAAATTAACCTCCTTTGTCGCCTTAAATCAGGGGTCTCCAAACTTTCCAGCCTTAGGGCCATATTGATTACTCCAGTAAATTCCAAGGGCCAAAACCATATTATCATTAATTGTTGCCGGTGGTAAAAAGTTGAATCAGTCCACTAGTGGTGTAAAATATGATTACTTTTTCGCCAGATGCCATTAGCTAGCTCTCCGCGGGCCGGACAAAATCTGTCCGCGGGCCGGATGTGGCCCGCGGGCCGTAGTTTGGAGACCCCTGCCTTAAATGACAGGATCTGAATTGCCCGAGTAATTAATATTTTTTTACATTATCAAAGACCGCATGTAAAAGTAAGGTTTTTGAATCTTGATTTTTTTTTTTTTTTAATTCAGACCTAGTGTGGTAAATTTGAAATAAATAGGATCACGCTCGGATCAATTTTCTTCAAACTTCCATCCACTGTTTCTTCTCCAATCATTACATCAGCACCTTTTTTCAATGTCAAAAATACTTCGTTTTCTTCAATTTGTCTTCGTTCAGTTTTGCGCAATAGATTATAGTTCTGCCCTCGACCAACCCTCTTAAGTGTTTTTTAAAATTTAATAAATGAATTAGCTAATTTTTTATCAGAAAGTTAAAAAAAAGAGAGCTAAAATGTAGAAAAATGCTCGAAAAAACGCATTATCATCAATTCCCGGGGCCTAGTAATAATAAAAATTAAAAATTCTGATTGCGAAACCTGCACTGTGATCCCCCAGTAGGCACGGCACCCCTGCCACTGGTTGCAAAATGCATAGGACATTCTGATCGAAATTTCCGAAAATTTATAAAATCGGGTTCCGAAATTTTTGAAATTATTAATCTTAAGATTTCTTTGCTGAATAATATCTGATTTTCTTTTCTATCTTAAGACATGTAAAATTATTTGTACATAAAAAAAGTTTGGGCGTATGTATTGTGTGTGTATGGGGGGGGGGGGTGCTCACCTAATTATGTGATTCTTATTTTAAATTCGTGGGGCATACTTTAGCCGAAAATTTTGTGGGATGTTCAGAATTTTTTTCTTTTCTGAGAAACGCTCATGGCAAAATGTTTAAGTACATGCGATCGTCAATCTTGAAGTAGGCCGGCACGTGAGCTTCGGCCACGGACCCGAACCAAACACAGAAATGTTAGTTCGAAGACTTTTCCCTCAAAAATTAGAAGAGAAAAACAGACTAACGCACGCTACCCCATGTCTCTGCTCCCAAATTTTTCTTTATATTCACTTAACTAATATTTAGTTTATTTGCTTTATGTTTTGAGCGATATTTTTGTGGAATATTAAATTTTCATTTTCAATGGTTTTATTTATTTATTATTATTATTATCGTTTTATACTTTTCTATTAGTATCTTTATTTATTTATTTATAATCATTATTGATTTGTTGTTGTAAGTATTTATTTTTATTATCACTACTATTTATTTATTGATTGATTTTATTTTATTTCATTTTTATTTCTTTATTTTGCGAAAGGGGACTGAAAACAGTTGCAACTAAAACTGTGCCAGCTTGATATAAAAGTCCAGACTTCCCCTCCCCCCTCTTTTTTTTTTCTGCCTTTCTCCCCGTACCAATTAAAGATATATAATAGTAAAAAGGAGAAAAAAGAATTCAATCATTTAACGTAGCTTTATCAGAACTTCATAACATCTTTCATGACACTGCAAATTCTCTGTATGCAGGTAATTGCTAAGTTTACATTTAATAGTTTAATGACAGTTATACGGGTATATGTATATATAATATACAGGGGTGCCCGCAGGGAGTTTAGGGCGCAGACCGGCCACTGAATATTTTAGAGGCAGAGATGTTTTCAGGTGTCTTGACCTTTTATTTTTTAGCAGTATTCGAGGAGTCGGCTTCCCTAATACATAATATGTATTACCCGTATTTCGTTTTCCAATTAGCAATTTTTTTTTTAAAAAAAGAAAGTTTTAGAACATTACAAAATTATATACATTTTTTAGTGTTTAAAATAGAATTAAAATGTTTACAGTGCATATTCATTTTACAGAATGTTAGGAAGATTAACAACGTAATGAAATATTAATCAAGAAAAAAAATAGTGGGCCATGGGGTAGAAAAATTAACAAAAAATAAACTATTTATAAGTTATATAAATTAGGATGACACTATCTCAAACATAGATAATAAACACGTTACAAATAAAATGAAACCTGTAAGAAAGTTTTCGCTGAACTAATTCCAAAACTACTTTCTTCATATTTCACCAAGAGATGGCGCAAATTCAAAACATACTTGACGCTGCAACTTTTCAAAATGGCTCGAAGGAACGCCATGAGATCGGAGCAAGACGTAAACATTCCATAATTAATCCATTTTTAGAGATTTTTATCGTGGTTTATAGAAACTATGCCCAAGATGATAATATTCATGAAGTATTGTGCACGGCATGTGTGATCATATTGTGTTTTCGGCGCTGTTAATATTGGAATAATTTGACATTTATTTGTATTTTTGAGGAATATAACGTTAAATGCAGCCATCTTCATTATATGGACGGGGTAAGTTAATTTTTCATTCCATTTATTCTAAAAAATCGGTTGCTTAATAGCCACGCTAACATGATTTAAAGTATTTCTCGCGGAATGCATTTCTATTTTCAATTTTAATTCCTCTTCGCACTGGACGCTTATTGTGTATTTTCCAAAATTCATAATTTATTCCAATATATTTTTCCGATTTTATTTGTAAACAACGTCCAAGATTGTTTGTTTACATTAGCTACCGACCCAGTTCTCACAGCTTTAAACTTTCTCTAGCTATTGGAACACCATCGACTTTAGGGTTGCCTCCATGTGCACTGAGGCTCAACATGTCGCCAAAGATCGCCAATTACTATCAAATGTATCTTTTCACACGAATTCTAAATTTTTCTTCCAATATACTGAGTTTTTAAAAAAATATATTAATGAACTAATCCCCAAATCCTTGAATCACTAAATTTTATTTTAGACTTTGGTGTTGGATTACTTTCTTGAAATATAATTTTACTCTCCTTTTAAAATCTTTAACATGGCTTTCTTTTAAGTCTTATATGTTAATGTGGTTTAGATTTTGAACACACACCCTATATGTACTTTTATTTTTGCTTAAATCAGTATGTAAAAGATGCCAAAGTTGCTTATATTTTAGTTTTAAGCCTGGTTATCTGGGGCGTAGCAATTTAAAAATCATGGTGGGGGCTCAAAAATTTTTATTTCTAAATGCTCTAAATTATTTCCAAGGAAAACCAATCAACAATCAAAAATTAATTAGTGTTCACTCATTATTATTAAAATTAATTACAAAAAATCGCTAGTATGAATATTTTTATAGATCATTAAAAAAAATTCATAGTTTTCGCAAAATAAGAGAAATCCTTATGCAGTATCGTTGATTTATTATTATATACATTTATTAAATATGATTAATGTTAAACAAACAGTAGCACTTTTTTGTTTTAAATCTATCTGTTTATGAAAGGAAAATTACACAATTAAATATTTTATGCAATCAAAAATAGTGCTAAATGAAGTACATTAATAGAATATGCACCATAATGATACCACAAAAGTTGCTTCTTGAGAAAGAAACTTGTTAAACACCGGATTCAAAGGAATCCGGAAAATGTCTGTAGTAGGAGGAGGAAAAGGGAAGTGCATTCTTAAACACATTTCTTATGTATTTCAGTGTAATTTCATATTTAGAATATAATAAGATTTGGAAGTTCTTAAAATTAAAATTTTAGTGAAAGAAATCTTTAAATTTTGGTTTTTATCTTAAAATTTTCGCTTTAAAAGCAGCTTTATCTCATTTGGCATTAAAATGAAAATTTCCTGATTTCTAATGGAAGGGGCTTGAGCCCCACTTTCCTATGCTCCTGCTGGTTATTTAAATCTCCGAAAAATGCAGTGGGCCATGAAGTAAAGTGGGACACATGGTTTAATATATTTCAGAACTCAAGGGCGTAACCAGGGGGGGGGTTTTGGGGGTTCAACCCCCCCCCCCCCCCCATTGGGTATTTAGTTATTTATTCATTTTTTCCCCTCAACTTGGTGGAAATCATGTCAAGTCAATCGGGTTGTGGGCTTGGAAAAACCTTTTTTTTTTTTACTTCGTGTGAACAACATAGGCGACAAGATGTGGAATTCCCCTCATCCCTTTCCTCGGGCAAAATCGTGGAGATGGACGTTGAAGGACAAGACCCTCGGGGCCCGGAGCACGGTACACCGCTAGTTCATATTCGTTGAGAAACTGAAACTAAAACGGAGAGTCACGTGATAAGGGGGAGTGCATCTGTCAATCGTCATTTAGGGGTGTCAATCGTCTGCACTTGTTGTAGCCAACGGAAATGGTGGAGGGGTTGCTATTGCTTTCGGCAACTAAGCTTCCGAGAAAACCGAGGGATGTGAGCTTGTTGGGGAGCGGGGGGGGGGGGGGGGGGTTAAGACGCAACGAGATAGTCTTTTGTATCTATAGCCTTGAAAGAAAATCACAAAATAGTTACAGATGTGCAATGTCTTTCTTTTCTTTTTTACCAATGTACTGTGAGAGTCATGTGCTTCAGTTTCTGCAGTTCAAAAATTCAGATTCATGCATCACTCATTTAGTATCAAAATGCGTAGCATTTTCCTTCCCTAACTTACCTTTTCAGTTTAATAACAGTAATATTAAAGGATTATAAACGTAATTTTAAGTGACTTCTGCTGACTTATATTATCAATATTCCTACAAAATCCCAATTAACGTACAATATGAAAGTACTTAATATATATATATATTATATATTTCTAATGATATTTTTATATTTATGTGTATATATTGTCTTTTATTCCTCTTTGCGCTATTGCACTGTAATTAGGTAAGTTTTAATATTTTCCTTCCGATCTTGAGTTAGCAAACGGAAACTTTCTAAATTGGTATTGTTTTTGATATGAAAAGTCATTCAGCGGGAAAAAAATAAAATCAAAACTTTTTAAAAGCGTTATTTTAACATTAGGGAGATGGGAAGGAAACTGGTATTGAAATTAAAAACTTCTTGAAAAGGTTTTACTGTATTAAGATTTTAATGTGTACATACTAATAATGAAAATGCATAAAAACTTTTTTTTACGAAAGTCCTGTTAAAATTTTTGTAAAATGGTATTTTGCTCGCATAGGCGTAACCAGGGGTTTGGGGGTTCATCCCCCATTCGGTATTTAGTTATTTAGGCACATTTATTAGGCATACAAAAAAAATTCTGGCTACTCCTTGCAAAGCACATATCTATTTTTTCCCTAAGAAAAATAAACACATATGCATATGATTTTATTTCCTCTTTCTGAAGTGTTGTGATCATGACCAAAGTAGGCAGCTCATATTAGAGCGGACTTTTCATCTGGTTATAATCAACCCCCTTATCACCTTTAGGAATTTTACAGCGAAAGGTGGCTTCAATCACCATATCACACACAGACAGACAACAGATATCCTTTCAATCACTCCAGAGGGTTTTCTTTCCTTCTTGATGGCTTTTTTACACAAAGGCAGCAATTTGGGAACACAATCGCACAAGTTTCCTGGAAAATATTCTCCTGTGATGGAGGTTTGTTTTCTGATAAAATGGTGCTGTAGGCGCTGGGGTCTGAAAATGAAGGACCCCTAGCCAACAATTGTCCTAATGGGTTAAACCCTCAAGCCAGGAAGGGATGCTTATCAAGGAAACTTAAGAAAACAGCAGTTTTTATTTATTCCTGTCCAAACACCCATTTTGGTAAAATCGTTTTTGTAGATGGGCTGATTGGAAAACTGATGAACTGTATTTGCATTGCATTCTCATTTACAGATGTTCTCTCATCTCTTATATTTTAAATGTTTTTTTTTTCTTACGGTCCATCACTAATTGCATTACGACTCTGGAAATCATCCGTTCAACGTTTCCAAGCTCACTGCTACGATTTAATGCTGCATTTTAATTTACAATCAAAGTATTATTTATATTTTAGCTAAATTTTTAATTATTTTCGATGTATAATAATGTTTGCACTCCAGCGATGGATGCGTTCGTCATCCAAAAAGAAAAGAAAATTTGATTCAGACGCTTCCACTTCTGAGGTATGTTTTGCTATAGATTTAACAAAAATTTTAGAAATTTATTGTGGGGATGTGCATTTTCGTAGGGAAATTTGGAATTCTTTTCTCTAAAATTCCACAATTTCCCAGTTTTAATATTATGAATACCTGGACTTAGAAGATTGCTTAGCGCTAAATATTGAATTTTCTATTGAATTTTAAATAAAAAATAAATTAATAGTCTGGGCTCCCCCGAAAAAGATTTCTGGATACGGCCTTGGCTCCAGGGGAAGGGGGACATGTTAAGGAAGGGCAGCGTATTCAGCAAGGTATCCGGACAGGAGGTAGGTCCAAAACCATAGGCGAGGATTCAAGGGCTCTCCCCTGGAAACTTTTTGAAATCTTTCTTGTCAATGCAATTTCGGGATTCTTTGGTGATATTAGAGGAAACAGAAAGGAGTTTGGTTACTCTGTCCCAGGCAATTTTTTTCAAAATAATGTCTTAATACCTTTTAGGTTACTTTTGGTGTCGCTCGTGATATTATTCGATGTCCTTTCCCCGAAAGTGTTTCTGAAAGTAAAGTGTCTTAAAAGCGTAATTTCTCTTTTCTTTCTTTTTTTAAAAACTGTGATCCGATTTTTTTCGCCCGGGGGGGGGGGGGAGTTGACTTGCTCCGAGGGGGTACCCCCCCCCCTAGAGATGCCTGAAATAAACACGGAGTATATCTGTAATGACAAGTCTTTATGACTAGTAAATTTTGAACTTTTTTGCACTGCTTATTGGTGTTTAGTCTGTACATTTTTAGTGGGACCCCCCCCTTACCCCAACCCTAGTTACGCCTATGTCAGAACTCTGGCATCTACATCTTATTTTGAGGTTTGAAAAAACTTTAGTGGTGTCTGTCTGATAAAGCAACTCAAAGTCCACGGAAAAAATAGATATCATTCAAAGCAAAATTTTGAAAAAAACTTGCCTTATATTTTATTTAAATATTTAATTATGTATTTATTTATTTTATAGTACATCTTTTCGACCATAATCTTTCGAAACCTTATATTAAGCATAAAGTTGTATTTGAAAAGCTCTCGTTAGAGAACGATTTATAAATTTTGTATGCAGTGTGTGTGTGTTTAGAAACGTTCTCGATTCGTCGACTCGATCAATATAATTATTCTTAACTTCAAAAAATATTTTGTTAAAATTTTATTGGATGTGGTTTTTGTGTTAAGGGACCGTTCATAAATGATGCTATTTTCCCATATATTTGACCCCCCTCCCCCTTTGTTAAAAAATGTCACACTTCAACGTATCCCCTCCCCTCTTTGTCACGTGTCACGTTATGTTGCATAAGCATGATGTCACACTTCTTGTTACCCCCCTCCTCTCCCCTTGTCACATTTTGTCACAATTTCACGAACCCGCCCTCCCCCCTCGAAGTGTGACATCATGTATCAATGATCCCTAATATATTAGAAAAACTTAAAATTACTGAGTAGTTTTATCGCTCTCTATATCATCGCTATCTCAGCAAGTAATCTATGTTTTCATTATTACTATAACGCTTGCTGCATAAAAATGGAGGGGGGGGGGGTGAGAGAGAGAAATTGGGAGAACTCTTTTTAAATTTATACATATTATGTACACTATTTTACATTTTCCTAGCTACTGCCACTTTTTAAACGTTTGTATAATTGGTTTTCTGTCACGAGTTAATTAGCTGGTTGTTTTGGGTTTTGACTGACTGCAGTAGTCCTTTCTAGGTAAATTCTGTAAAACCCTAATGATATTATGTCTGGGTAGATTAATACAAAAATAGCTTGACCCAGAAAGTATATATATATATGTGTGTGTGTATATATAATTTATTATTTGTAAGAATTACTAAAATATATTCCCATGCATTAAAAAATGTATTTATTTTCTACGAAAGTTTTAAAAAAGTGACCGAAAATTCACTCTCCGGGCTTGTCCGAGTTTCTTAAAAAGGTCTTAAAATGATTTTAAAATTTTAGGTCAACATTTCTCAAATTAAATTCGTAGGTCGTTGTAAATTATATAGTCCAATTCGCTTGATGAAATACCGGTTCAAAGAACATCCCGCTTAATGTAATACATTTGCAAAGTACCAAACCATAGTGAAGATTTTTTTCTGTGATCCCAAATAATGGAATATCCCGCTTATTAGAATAATTTTTTGTGGCAAATTGGCTATTCCATCAAGCGGGCCCGACTGCATACTTAAATATGTTATGGTAAATTAATATTGTTTTAGTTTATTTAATCATTGAACTAAGTCAGGTAGATCGTTTTCAAGTTTGTCCTCTCCTAACATTTTCATGGCATTCTCCTGGTCTAGGAATTTTTCAGTAAAGAAAGGAAAAAAAAAGGAATTTTGAATCACACTTTTAAAACTTTAAATGGAGATGCGTAATATTATTTGTTCTCTTATCCAGGGGAGGGGGCAAAGGGTATAAATTTAATGCACATTGAATTGAAAAAAAAATAAAATAAAATAAAAAGTGCACACACATACAAATACATTATATTTCTATATCCAGGGGGGGGGGGGCAATAGCCCCTTTCTTACATCCCTTTAAATGACGGACCTGAGGTCCGTTCATCGTAGACTCATCACTGCGTCATGGTGGACAAGGAATTTTCGGAAGATTCTTCTGCGGCGCCGTATGTTTTTGAACCTTTCTTGTCTTGACTGTTTACTTTTTTCTCTTTTCCGTCAAAATCCCTAAACATTACTTCTTTGTTAGGATGCGTACAAGACTAAACAAAGGCTGAAACGAAAAAAGTTTTTCAAAAAATAAGTGGAGTATGAAAATGTAAAATTTAGAAGAAGAAATGTCTTTCACCTATCGGGGGTATACTAGTCTAGAGGACAAAATTTTAGGTGCTCTTTAAAACGCTGTAAATAAAAAACGGTTAAAATTTTTACCATCGGGTCTTTTATCGGTTAAAAGATGTTCAGTAAAACCCTGTTAAAACGCGGGTGTCGGGGTACATTATTCGCACCCGCGTTATAACATAACCGCGGTATAGTGGAACTGTACCGCGGAACCATATTCACAAAATAAATGCGCTCTTGTTACACCACTTATAACTTTATCAATTACTCATAACTTTTCTTCTATTGTATAATTGTTTCTTTTGTTTGCTGCCATTTTATTCTCTGTAATGTAACTGCTGTGCAAGAAGCACGCTTTTCAACTGTGCAAGTTAGTCTATCGAGTGATAGGTTATTCAGATTAAAGTTTTCTGCTCTTTGATGTATCCTAAGCTAAAAGCATGTATCAACCACTACGAAACCCATTGTGTTCTGAGAAAATGGGGGCTTAAAAATCACGTTAAGTTATCAACATGAGATTATGAAAGGGGAAAGATTCTAATTAAAAAGTAGATGTGTGAAAGGGGAGGAACGCACTTTTTAAAGAAACAATGTTTTAAGTATTTATACACTCACTCGGACTAGAGAATATATTTAATTTCAAAAATTTTAAAGAATCTGGAATATAAAGATAAATAACGATATAACCGCTCGGAAGAGACTTTGTCGGCTGGGTTTTTTTTTGCAATGGTAAATAAAGGAATCACCTTTAAATGGCAATGATAAATGGTGGTGTAAACGTTGGGGGACAGGATAGTAACCGCGTTTATCCCATTCCGCGGTATACTGAGGCGCGGTATTACGGGGTTTTACTGTATAGGTTATTTATGTTTAAAGAGCACAAAAAAAATTAGTAAAAAAGACCTACATATTTGTAGAAATACAACATATTTGTATATACATGTAAATATTTTGTCGTTTTTAATGCAATATGCATCAAATTTATGATACTCTTTGCCTCCCCCCCCCCAAAAAAAAAAAGGTAAATGACAGGCGTGGGTGATTCTGTTCATGCTTATATGCTACACACATGCTCGAACGTGTTCGAGCATATAAGTTATTTAGTTTCAAAGTCCATTTTTGATCAGTCTAATTGTGATTTAGAAATAAAAAATAATTTTCATTATTTTCTCTTTTATTTTAACTAGTAAACCCGGCGGTCATACGAAATGACCGCTGTTCTAGATATTATAAATTGTATTAAAATGATTTGTGCAAAGGTGTCTGCTCATTCAAACTGAATTACCCAGGTCAGGTGGCGAGGACGCTCCTTTGCAGACTGCCCCACACTACTATATATTTATTTACTATACAATCAAATTGTTTGTAAAAAATATATATTTACCATCCAAAGAACTTATTGAAAATTTTATTATGCTTTTCAAAACAAAAGTTTTAACGAAACTGGGCAAAAAGAGCGCTGCCACCCTAATAAGAAAAATATAAAAAGGGCAGACGATAAATAAATAAATTAAAAGGAAAGAAAGGATTAAATTAAAGTCGCGTATACATTATTTTTTAACGGAGATTGTAAATACAGCGAAGCCTCAATCAATATGCTAGATTAATATTGCTAGATTGATTATTGATCATTATGAGTATATTTGTTACATTTGTTACAATAACAATGGGAATTGCATTGATTCGTTTGCTCACACGGCAACTAATTATACTGTTGGAAACGACGACAACAATGCAAAAATAAAATAAAACAAGTCAAGAAAATCATTGAAAAATTAAAAAAAAATAATTAAAAAAAACTTTTTGAGTCACAACTTTCATTTTTGCAGCGATGAGTTTCTCGGGTCGTAATCATTAACCGTGCCGAATGTGGTCCCGATCGGTAAAACGGCCTGGGATTCTATAGCGGACAGACAGACAGACAGACCGAATAAGCCGCTTATATATAAGATATTTCTTTCTCATTCCATTCATGGAATGAAAAATAAATATTATTCCGATGTGATATTCTATTTCCATGTTATATCAGAGCAAATTATTGATAAAGTAAGTAATTCAAATTTAATTCATAAAGCAAAAGTTTAATGAAAATACTCATGGTAATATGAGAAATACCAGATAAAGAAATTAGAAAACAGAAAGTTAATTATTCAGAGGTCAGGTTCAGTTTTCTTTGTTTATGCGGATTTTTTATTTTTCATTATTTTTTTCGCTTTATTTGTTTAGGGGACTTTAGTTCTCATTCGTAGGGAGGGTCGCCCCAATCACCTCCCTGTGTGAATCCGCAACTGGTTAGAGTTAATTTTCCCGCCTGACTCCCAACATTTTGACTACTAAATATATATATATATATATATATGTGTGTGTGTACAATTTGTATCAGTGCGTCCGAAAATGAACTAAATTTTTACTCAGTTTTTGCCTCCCAAATGATTTGAGAAATGCAAAAATGCCGATTCAAGCTGAATTTGAAGCACGCTGTCAGCAAACAGCGTGAGTTGGCGCATCGTGTCGGCAAAATGAGCTGCCGTTGAAGTGAGCTTCGGACATCGAAGAATTGATCGTGCGAGCGATACCACTGAACATTCGGTAGAATGAAAGTGTCACACACGACGTGCCTAATAAACAAATATTCATAATTTTCTTTTTTTCCTTTCAATGTTTTACACACACACACATTATATACAAATATAAATATCTGTGTATGAAATTATTTCTTTTATTCGATGATTTTATGAATCTGGAATCAGTTCCAAAAGTCAAAAATGCCGATTTTATCTGAATTTTCGGAGTGAAAGAAATATCAGAATGTGACTGCGAAATGTCATGTTATTGAAGTCCCGAAATTTCATTAAAAATAAGATGAAATGTAAATTTAGGTAAGTATGTTGACCCTTTTTTTGTGTGTGGCAAACTTTGAAATTTCGAAGTACTGAACGTGCCGATTGGAAGAAGTAGCTGTGTGTGTATGGGGGGGGGGGGGGGGGCCCGTTAGCGACGGCCCTGTACCTCTGATAATCCTTTTTAAATATGAATCTCTTGAAACCATAACATAAATAGTAACTTCTTTTAAATTTTTGCTTACAGGCACAGGAGCTTTTTTCTTTTCATTTTAATGCCATCATTTACGGTTTTTTCTATTTTTTAATTTCATTTCTGCTTTATACCAACAAACGTCAAGACCCAAGTGTGCAGCAAATCATGGGGAGAAGAAAAATGTGGCAGATATAAAAACCAGTTCTTCGGGTTAGGGTGTCGTTAACCTCGATTAAAACTTCGAATGTCGTAAGCTCGCTTTCTGCGGTTCGGCAAATGGAAGCAAATCGTCTGATTTGTCTCTTCTTGTGCAGGAAATGCCTGCTTCTATGAAGGGAGAAGGATGACTTGACCCCCTGCGCTGACCCTTTCCCAGATTTACTAATGCGGATTCTCCGTTTCTTCTTCGATAAAGGACAAACGAAGAGAAGACGTCACAATTAATTTTGTGAAATTTTCTTTTGCGCTCTTTTTCTTTTTCATTTTTACTTTCGTCTATATCTAATGCTATATAGAAGGAAGTAGTATTGGATTCGTGAAAATTTTCTAATTTCAAAGGATTTACCCGTTTTGAGGTGTGCTGAACCCATTTTGACCATTTTTAGAAAATGTCTGCATGTGGTCTTTATTTATTTACTTATTTTGTATCCGCTGTAAGTTAAAAATCAATCCATGGAATCGTTCGAAATTTGGTGCACACAAAGAACCTGATGGGAACTGGTGCTGATTAGTTTTGGTTCGAATTTATTCCAGGGGGGGGGGGAGCAATCGAACAGTTGTCTCGATTACAGTTCAAATTAAAAGCAGTGTATTAAAATAGTTGTTGATATCCGAATAATTCCTATTTATAAAAATTACATACTAACGTTTCTTTTGCAAGTTGCAATACAAATTAATGTTTTAAACCAGATTTCTTCATTTGTCTACCTTGTTATTATAGATTCAAAGTATTCTGCCGAATATTCGGCGAGCGTATGAAAGGATTATTCGGCTAAGCGGAATAGGCCGAATAGTGGTCGGATATCCGTTACATCCCTTATTTTTATTTTATGAAGTGACAGTATCTGCGTGTTTCGTCAAGGTAACTCTATCGCACTTACAGCACACATTCAGAACTCAAATTTCAAATTTTGTTTTTGGTAAAATTAATTTGAAAAGAAGTTATATTATTAGTATTATTTTTTAATTTAGTAAAATAAGTATGTATATTTTTTAATTCAATAAAATAAATTAAAATATAGTAGTGGTAAAATAATATTAATACACCGGGCGACGCTGGGTAATTTTGATAGTAGAAAATAATTTAATGCAATATAAGGCGATTGTCTTTTAAACGCATTGCATTAAGCAGGGGTTGATCTAGAATTTTTATCAGGGTCCTGTTTTGGAGAATTTTAAAATGAATTTTCAGAAAAATCAAATAATTTTGTGACAATTCAAAATTTAAACATACAGTTATAAAAATTTCTTTAACTTTTTATTCAAAAAAAAAAAAAAAAAAATCTGTGAAAAGTACGATCTGGTAGCTCGGAATTTTGTGAAGAGACCGCTTTGATTGATTGGAATTTTGTGAAGGGTCCGTTTTGATTAATTCAAATTTTGTGAAGGGTCTTAAAAGGACTCGAATTTCCTCCCGCACGACCCTTGCAAAGACAAAGTTTCTGACAGAAATAAAGTAGTTCGCCTCATTTCTCTTTTACTGCAGTTTTTAATAGAGGTGCAAGTCGTACTGCTTAGCAGATAATATAATCATAAAAACTCCAGCCGAGAACTTCCACCCAAATAACTGAACGCCGAGTGCTAATGACACAAAAGATGCTTCAACCGAGAAACGGAACTTAACATCCGGTGGGTGTTCTTGTGATTTTACCTAACCAAGCCCTTCTTCAGAGGTAGAATAATATTAGTGGTTTTTACTTCTTTGGAGCAATAGTTTCACAAAAAGGCGAGTACTTTTGATGTATAAGAAACAAGTTTTTGGCTTTCTCAGTTGAGCAGCGACGTGCTATCTGGTGTTTTTTAAATCAACAACTTTTCCGTTCTGACCGTGTGACTGTGTTCCAAACAGTGGCGGATCTACGGGGAGGGGGCGATCGCCAATCGCCCCTATAAACAAATGAGATCCAAGGTAGGAGCATTAGCCCCTAAACAAATAGAATGAAAAAAAATGAAAAATAAAAAAATCTATAATACAGAAACAAAGAAAACTGGATCCTTACTTGAAATCTACCCATAAACAAAAATTTTATCGTTCCTTCAAAGAGTGATGGAAATTTTGTAACTAGTGTCATTGAAATACTGGTAAGCTGGAAGGGAGAGTCCGATTGTCTTTATTTTGTTTTTCCACATCAAGAATTGTTTACTTGGTTCCATGTTCATGCGAAAAAAGGAAATCAACTGATTATCATCATATAACATAATATTATGTTCTTAGATTTTTAAAAATTTCTGCTTTAGAGGGACCTCTGGTTCCCTAATTTGTAATTGAAATAAATGCTGATGCCATCAGCATCTAATTTCGAGTTATACGTTATGTCGTGCGGACTTTCTCCTCACATAGCCGGTCTACAATTCCAATCTACCGTATTTAAATTTTGAAAACAAATGGAATTTATAACTTGTTTTGGAATCAGGTGATGGAGGAGCAGCAATGAAATTATTTATAACTATCGGTACCCGCACGGCTATGCCCGTGTTAAAAAATGAGAAGACCAGTCGATTCGCCATTGTGTACATAGATATAACTTTTTTATGTGTAAAATTTATATTATTTTATTAAAATGCATTCCACATAATTAAAAATTAGCCACCCATGGCAATCAACCAGCGGTCCTACACATTTAAGCATTTTTTATTTTTACAAAACACACACAATAAAAAAGTAAAAAAGAAAGAAAGAAACGAAACAAAACGAAAAAGAAAATCTTTAAAAGAAAGCGTATTTTGTTTGTTTAGTTCAAGTACTCACACAAAAAAGACGATTATAATCCACTAGAAGAGATTTAACTAATAAATTTTTAGTATAATTAATTTTTATCCATTATTCACTGACAGTAAAACAAAAAGACGAAATTTTGTAGCTTGCAGAAACAAACAACAGCAAGGCAAGCTTTGAAAGCGCAAAAAAACCTTTCATCCGAGCTCAAATTGCCAAATGACATAAGTGTTCAGTCCCTGAAGACAAAAAAAATAAAATAAATAAAAATATAAATATAGTAGTAATAAGTTGGAAAAACAAAAATCGCTATAAAGGATAACATTTCTTTAAAAAACCCCTGTGCAGTATGTAAAACGGTCCCATAAAATACATGTAAAAATAAGGAAATCAAAATAAGCTATCGATCGCCTGTGAGTAGCAGGAAATAAATTTTAATTCGTTTAAAAAATGGGATAATCAAAATCCAAAAATAAATAAATAAATAAATAAATAAAATAAAGGGTTATTCCACGGCAACGGACGTTACATTTATACAGCATTTTTCAACTTCAACGAGCTTTCTAACAAACTTCTTGGGTATTTTTTAGGTTTTTTAATTTTGGCTAGTAAAGGTACATGTGTTCTAAGTATGCAAAAAATTTTTTGAAGATATATATGTATTTGCTGTCTGTTAAAAAAAATGCTGAAATTTCGTTACGTGTGTTACTCATCGGGTAACACACGTAACGAAATTTCAAAAATGTTTTTATCATACAGCAAATACATATATATCTTCAATTTTTTTTTTTTTGCATACTTAGAACACATGTACTTTTACTAGCCAAAATTAAAAAACCTAAAAAATACCCAAGAAGTTTGTTAGAAAGCTCGTTGAAGTTGAAAAATGCTGTATAAATGTAACGTCCGTTGCGGTGGAATGACCCTAAATAAATTAGAAATCGGCTGCTCCTCAAAATGCTGAAAACCGCAAGAAATAAATTTTAACTCGTTAAAAGAAAGCCGGTCGGCATGGTAACAATTCAAATAAAATAAAAAGCAAGCGCATTATCAATCGTCTGGAGAAAATAAAATTAAAGGTAATTATCGTGAAAAAATAATTTCGAGCAGCAGAGAAAAACGCTTATAAATTTTTTTTCTAGTTAATTTAGAAGCTTCGAATTTTAGCACGTAGAGCAAAACTCTTTCTGGAGTAGTTTTTTTACATGATATCAAGCTTGAGAGGATGCGACAATTCCTTCCGATAGAAAAGGTCCATTTTATGCAATTTTCGGCTATAAATTGAAATGAAAAAAGAGCAAATTCGAATTTTAGGAAAAACTCTCCTAGGTGCACACCCGTATGTTTCAAACTAATTTTGTGCCAAATTTCATGAAAATCCGCAGAACGGTCTTGGCCCTACGCCGGACACAGACATACTTGCTGCTTTATTATTAGTAGAGATAGAGATAGAGAAGGCAGAAATTTTATTTGAAATTTACGTTTTTTAAAGATGAAATTCTTTTGTGTTTGTTGTTGTTATTATTGTTGTTATTATTGCAGTTATTATACTGTGTAAAATTTTCATTAGTATGAGATAAATTTCAAAATACGAGACTGAGAAAGTGGTAAACTGTAATTTTTATGTCGTTTAACTGAATGTTAGCCTTTTTTTTCTGCGGAATATTATGAATCTACATCAAAGCACATCTGCGCTTTTTTCCACGGCAAGAAGAAACGGCAGGAAAGCAAAATATACCCATTCCAAATTCTGAATTCCGTTACTTGTGCATCAGCAGAGAGGAGCTAAGATTCCGAGGATCCTGCTACCATTTGACCCTTGACATTGGGGGCCCCTCACAATGGAAGGTTGAATGTTGAATAATGAACTCCCCCGACCGAACAAGCAACAGGCAGGTGCATATTTTTTTCCGAACCAACAAGCGGTGCTTTGAGCAATGTTGTGATGCAGATTTGGCACGTTATCGCTCTTCTTTTACTCCTAATTTTTCTTGTGGTATATTTATTTTATTAAAAATTTTGTTTGTTTTAGAATTTTTGTCTTATTTTCCCGTAAAAGTAAAATAAATAAACATAAAAGCTAACAACCAAACAATAAATAAGTCAAATATAAATTAAATAATGCAATACTAAATTATCAATGCTAAATAATCAATATGAATAAAAAAATTGCAATGTATTCATGGAAAAAACGAATTTTAACCTTTTACCTTCTCATAATTGAATTGCAATGTTGATGGCTTTTGAGCATATTTCCAGAAGTATTACAAATCCAAACGCAAAACGTATGGTTATACATGGTCGGATCAGTTACTTTCTTGTGGTAGGCTAATTTAATTAATCCATATAAAGCGTTAATGTTATGTGTAGAACACATGATAGTCCATCGGAAACATTGCTTCTTTGGAGATCACAAAAAAAGCCGATGACAGGATTGAAAACTTTTTTGAGCTTCACCTACATTAGATCATTGGATGTATCACCTATAAACAATAAATAAAAATTAAAAAAAGAAAAAAAGATTCTGCCTTGACACCAACTACGTTCTCCTTGAAGGTTTACGCTGGAACAATGCAATATGTATAAGAAACGCTATTCCAAGAGCTTTAAAATAACACCTAATAAACTACTCTAGCTCTAATTAGTAGGAATGCACCGATAAGCAAATTGACCGATTACCAATTACCGATTAATCGGCTGAAGATAATCGGCAAATACCGGTTAATGGAAGGCCGATTAATTATAATGATAGTTATTCTTGATACTACCATTTCTCAATCACTATTCCTTTTGTTTACAATTTTCAAATTTATAGAACTAGCTAACAGTTAATTTCTCTGAGTAATGGTTCATTTTCCCTATTTTTGTATTTTAAAAAGTACTATTTTCAGGTTTTATTCAAATTCTGTGATAAATTTTCTTATTGATTGTGAAATAAAATCGCATTCTATTAGCTAGACCTGAAAGTTCAAACTTTACATAGAAGCCAGTGGCCAGTAGACACTTGTAATTTAGCAGCCCCGTTTTTATCATTAGAAGCCTATTCATCCGGGATTTTTATTCTGTATATTATAATATTTGTAAAATACTCTTAAAGTAGGCTAAAGCTAGACTATGGAGGAAAATATTGATGCACGAAAAGTGTTGCAATATAATATACATTTTTATATAAAATAGAAAAAGTGAAAATAATCAGGGGCCGTTCATAAATGACGTCACGCTTTTTTCCCATATATTTGACCCCCCTCCCTCCTTTGTCACAATATGTCACATTTCAGCGGACCCCCCCTCCCCCCTTTGTCAAGCGTCACGCTATGTTGCATAATGCATGATGTCACACTTCTTGTTACCCCCTCCCCTTGTCACACTTTGTCACAATTTCACGAACCCCCCTCCCCCCCCTCGAAGCGTGACATCATTTATGAATGATCCCTAATTTAAAAAAAGAAATTGCATCAAACATCAATTCTTATGAAATAAATTAAAAAACTGCATGTATTAATTTTAGAAAATCAAAAGATATTTTATAATAATAAATTTTTGTTTCATAAAACAGTTGCAATTTTAAAAGTAAATTGTGAAATGTACGTCGAAATTTCTCTCTCTCTCATAATATCTAACCATTTTTTTAATACGATGCAATAAATGTTTTCCAGAAAAGATTCCTTAAACTTGTAAAAATAATTTTCTTCAATTATTACTATGCATTATTATTAGTTTATATATTTTGATTTACTTTTGTTTTTAGATTTATTTTTACGATTTATATTTTGGTTTTTCTTTTTCTCCTTTGTGGAACAGTAGGCAAATTTAAATGAGATGGAGGCTACAATTTGCTCCTACAGGCTGCTCCTTGGCAATTAGTCGTAATTTGCTCCCAAAATTTCTGTTTGAGCTGTTATTTAGGGAGGTCAGGAGGAGCCAGTTGCCTTTCCAACTTGAGAAATATAAGATGAGTGTGGTATTTGCATGACATCTCATGTTGCAGAACATTACATTTATTTATTACAGTGGTGATCAAGAGGGAGAAAGAGAGAGAGAGTTCATGGCTTAGATTGTGCCATTGGAAATTTTAGAGTGGGGGCTGAAGTAGAGGGCAAAACTGGGAAATTTCACTAGTGGCCAGTGGCCAGTAGGGGTAGATTTTGTACTGGCCACTTTTCTTAAAAACAGTGGCCATTTTTCTTGGTGAAAAATGCACAACAGTGTTTTAAACTTTTTTGTATTAATTAGTAATGATATAAAATTAAATATCCCGATTAAATGTGCGAATATTTATAAAATTAAATACTTTTTTTTAAAGTTATTAAAATAAAACTTTAAAAATTAAATTTTTTAAAGGTTAACTCACAAGCGTTCAATCTTGCTTTGATTTTCAGGAAAAATATTTTCCCTTTTCTCCTAATTATTAAAATCCATTGTACATACATTAACTTATGCTAAAATGAAAGATCATTGTACGAAATATTGCTTACCACATAGTGTTCTTGTTACACGTTTTTCAAAGGGCGCGGCGCCCTGTCCCTTTTTCAAAAAGTGCTGATGCGCCCTGCCCTGTTTTGAACAGAAAAAATGAGCCAGCCTCCTTTTTTTTTTTTTTTTTTTTTTTTTTTTTTTTTAGAGTTTGAAAAAAAAAATGCATTGGACGAAGATTTTAAGGCACGACCGCATCGGCGCCGATCGTTCAAAAAATTGGCCATCAGCATCGGCAGCCGATGTTAATTTTAAAAAAAAAGGTCAGTCCATCGGGCCTTAAAAAACATCTAAATGCCTTCATCCTTGTACGCAAGATCGTTCAATTGCACGTTATTAATCTTAAGTTCAGCTACTAGATACTTTTCTTTACAATATTTTAAACGTTTATTTCCAGTTATTGCGCTATTTTAAAGCAACGCATTTTCAAAATGGCATGGGACAATTTGAGCGCTCAAGAATCGTTAATTTTACAAGTTCAAACAAAATACTCTATTTGATTTAAAATGAATGTGTTGCATAAAATAATATAAGTGTTGCAGTTTCTTTGCATCAAAATCAGAGGATTCCCGTAACACTCAACCATTAACAAGAAAACGAAGTTGAAACGATGAATCACAGGCACGTGTTTCGTGCCCGTAGACCGTGGGCCCAATGCATTTATCGTTCAAGTTCGTTCCGATGCTTTGGGGGCAACTTTTTCTTTGAAGGAAACTATTTAAAATGTTCTGGTAATTCTAATTTTATTAAGTTCTCCAAAAAATACTTGGCCATAACTTAATAACAAGAGATTTCCTTTTGCACTCTTTTTTCGATGTATTCGTACTCTGCTCCAATGAAATCATCGAATTATTTTTTGCTCCGCGAAGCTAACCAATCACGCCGATTGTTACATCAGTCGCTGACATCATTGTTTGTAAACAAGGTTTCGACCCTTGCTATCATTCTATTTTAACCTAATTTTAAAAAAGGCTCTTGTAATCAATTCTTGCGACCAATGTATTTAAATATAGACAAAATATATGCACTGGATTCAAAAGCATAGGCTATTTGTAATATAAAACAGCCTCAACGAGAATTATTTTGTTTTAAATATAGCACTGGTATGGATCTTTAAAAAGGTATAATTTTTGGAGACGATCTGTTTTCAAAATGTTTTTGTTGTAGTAAGTAACATATTTTTACCTCCAAAATTTCTGAAAATCTATATTTTTTTTACATCGTGCACAATAAAATAATAGAAAGATATAGTATTAGCACATGTGTTATATTGGTATTCTACGTGCGTATGGAGCGCTTGCTTTCTGTGTTATATTTGTATTGTACATTTCTAATTCAGCAGTAATTTAAATATTGGGTACGCATCAGAGGACTCACCTCACAGTTGCCTCAGTCCTTGTTGTCTTCCATTTAAGTATCCATTCCGTTATTGAATAAAATATTGCATCTTTTACATTGCGAGCTAAATTTTACACTACATTGTTAAACGGAAATATGTTAGCAAGAGAGAGTTTTTTTTTAGACACATAAATATACACGCATTTGGCATTGAAATGGGTAGGGTTTTTCCCATCTTATTTAAGGCACCATTTACAGCTTTACGTTTGACACATGTTTTATCAAAGCAAAGTTTATTATTGTTCATGTCCTTGAACTTTATTTCTGATACCACTAATTCACTTATAGAGGCGAGGAAGAAATCTTTTTTTCCAACATGAAATAGAATAGTTACCCCTACACAGCACTGTGTTTTTTCTTAAACAACATCTCTAATTTTCGTTCATTAGCTCTTGTTTTGTATTACTTCTAACAAGTGGTGTATTCTTTCGTTTTGTATGTAAGATCATATTAGTTAATACAGTTTCCCCTAGATCTTGTAAACTGGGCTCAAGCTTCATCTTTTTTCACAAATCGTAACACATGTTGATTTTGTACAAAAAACAACTAATTCTTAATTTTTTAAAAATTTTAAGCAACATTTTTTTGAAAAATAGTCTTTAATTGCTTACATAGTGTTAAAATAAAGTAAATATAAGTTGTCCGAAAATTTTCGTGAAAAATACATGTTAAGGCGCCTTTTTTACTTGTTATTTTAAAACAACACCGCGCATTCGGGGGGACCTTTTTGTGCTCCTGCATTATTTGCAGTGTAAACAAGAACAGGTGTCTCTGGTTGTTCTATTTCACTTTATTTGGTATCTTTTGGAAGATTATTCTTGTAATTATATAACAAATTAGTGTAAAGTGGTTGACTAAATTATTTTTTAGGAATTTTGTTTTAAAATCAATTGACGCTCAACCAAAGAAGAAACAAGCATTATTGCATCAAACCCCCTACAGATGTTAGATTTCTTGTTTAAAACCTTTTAGTGAAATTATTAAACTTTATTGGTAATTAAAGTAAAAAATTTGCACATGTAACTAATGATTAATAGTTACATGGGCAAATTTTTAATTTGATATATTTTTTCAATTTATAAATAATAATAAAATAAATTATTTTAATAAATTTTACTATTTTATGATTATAATGCATACCTATTTATTATTAATTTTGTTTCATTTATTAAAATGATTACATAAAAAATTATTAATGTTACCCCTAAATGCGCGGTGTTGTTTTTAAACAACATGTAAAATTTCCTCGAATTCTATTCTTCCGAATTTAATAAAAAAAAATTTACTATTTTTTCTACTTATAACTAGCACATACAAACACAATTTTTCTTTCTTTTTTCTTTACAAAGAAACGGAAAATTGCACGGTGGAGGGTTAAGGAGCGTTTGTCATATTTCAGTTAGCAGTTACTTTGTTATACCAGTTTATAAAACTAAAAAAGGCGTGACCAGGAATTACCCCGTATGACTACTGCTTATATTAACTCTTAAAACCCAAAATTTTTATAAACGGGTCATAGCGGTTTCTGAAGAGATAAAAAGTGAAAAAGCCGATTTGTGCCCTGAGATTGTGTCCGCCTTTAATGCATATCAAGCAGGGTTCGTTGATTTAAATCAGCTTGATTTAAATCACGATTTAAATCAAGTGATTTTTTTAAAAAAATCATTGATTTAAATCAAGTGATTTTTTTCCAAAAAAATCATTGATTTTACTATGTTAGGAAGTGTTGTAAAAATGAAATATGTTGCAATTTCAACTACTGTTTCAAACAAAACTTCCTAGGTCCATTTGGCTGTGTGCATAACATATTTCATAAGGTTGAAATTAATAACTATTCTTTAAATTTGACAATTTTTTTTTAAATTTTACAATATTCTTCAAGCAGCTTAACAGCAAAGCATCATTCATTCAATCATTCAAATTACAATTCATAATACATAATCATGAACCATTCTGTGTTTTTTAATCTTAAAAATAGTATTTTAGATCCATTAAATCAATGCCACACAATAAATAATTCAGAATGATAGTGTTTAAAACAACAATTGTTTGAATTTAGAATTTATCCTTAAAGAATTTATCCTTTCATCCACGTCCCCTAATAGCTTAAGGTTTTTTCCTTTTAAAATATTGTTTTATCACAGAAGTTTTCAATAAAGATATTTGATTAAAACAAAAAGTTGCAGTTTTCAGTAATGGTGTGAGCATATGATTTTTCGAAATGGGTAAAAATATTTCATGCTTTTTTATTTATAAAATTGAAAAATGATTAAAGTACATTCAATGTAAAACTTAATTGGGTACTTTTTTTGCAGTTTTCAACAGCAAAATAATTCAGATTAAATATGTTCATATTCTCTGTACTTATGCATGTACTATTATTCCTGGTAGGGTTAAAATTTGTTTATCATTATTATTATTAAAAAATATTTATTGCTCTGAAAATAGCTTAAAGTGTGTTTTTGCATATTGATTAAGATGTCATATTGTTTCTATGAATGTAACATAATAAATATCCAAATAATTTAGGGTCTTTTTAAAAAAATCAAAAAAATCCGATTTAAATAAAAAAAATCTGATTTAAATCAAAAAAATCCGATTTAAATAAAAAAAATCTGATTTAAATCACGAACCCTGATATCAAGGCCGTATCCAGAGGGGAGGGCCCACGGGCCGGGATTATGTTGTCCGGATTTCGGGCCTCCCCCGAAATCCGGAAATTTTTCGCAATGTAGCATATATTCCTCCCTGAAACTTTCCTCAACAGAAGTGTTTCAAAGTCAGCCCCCCCCCCCCCCAAAAAAAAAAAAGAAAAAAGAATTCTGGCTACGTCCTTGATGCATATTTGTCTAGAATGATATAGAATATCCCCAGCTTTTCTTAAAAGGAAGAATATTTTCAGTGACGTAGTAATTGTTAAAAAAATCGATTGACATTTTTTATGAAGGGGATTTTATTATTTTTCCCCTACAGAATTAAAAGTTTAAATAAAAATTATTTAAATATATTATTGAAGTTGCATGAACAACTCAAAAATTACTGTCAATGAACTAACATACCCCCTTACATTAAAACTGCAATTGACAATTTTTTAAAAGCGTTAACATAAAAAAAAAAAAAAAAAAAAAAAACAGCGTGAAAGCAAAAACAATTGTATAACTCCAAAGAATCAGACAGTGAACGCGCTACTAAAACGTAAACAGAGGGCCGCTCCTGTTGCTCTGATTGGTCAATTTCTTTTTTAGTGACGTCACAGTGCTATCTTTTTCGGATATCCATGCGCTAACGTGAAAATGAAATAGTTCCTCATAACTTTGGTTACTGTGAATTAATGGACAATCATATTTTGGAGAACTTTATGAATTTACATTTACCAGCCAATATTATGCGTTATTTTGGCAGAATAAAATTGCCCCTCAAGAGTCGGAACGAAAATTAATTTTAAGCTCTTTTTGAGACTTGGGCCCACGGACTATAAACTACAATGTGGGTATGGTTAATTTTTCCAGAATTGTGAGTTGGAATGTGGAGCGTTTTATTAAAATCTATGAGTAAGTTATTTTTTGTTTGGTAAAAATATATCAACACATGGATTTACTTACATTACTTTCTAGGAAAAAAAAGGTATCTTTTTTATTTTCCAGTTAAGAAAACAGTGCGATTAAAGTAAAAATGCGCATATCAGCTGTGATGTTTACATAAATCCGCCATTTTTGGTCCCTTAAGTCCGCCATTTTGGGTCGCGTTCCGAAATTCGGCAAATTTCGAAATCCGGCCTAGCGGCGGTTCCGAGCATGGCGAATTTAGGGTTCGGTACTGTAATAAGATGGGAAAGGGAAAGCACGTGTTTTTGAACCTAAATTCAAAATTTCTTGGAAATTTTTAACAGGAGAAAAAAGTGGCGACGAGAATGGCGATTGTTATGTAATATTTTAGGCGCCACTTCTTTTCATCTAGTCGCCCTGTGGCGAGTGGCGACCGCTAATTTTGCCCTCTAGGCTGACGTAAAATTAATTTAAACAAATGCTGTTATAAATTTCCGTTTCCTTTGCTATATCTTCAATATATTTTTTATGGAATCATATTTTTATGAATATTACTTTTATAAATGATACTTTTCTCAGTTATGTTTTGGAGGGGGGAAAGGCTCCTCTTCACTCGTGGAGGAAGGGTGTGCCTGATAAATCTTATAAATCCGTTCAGCGTGGTTTCTTGTTTTTGGCATACTAAGAGTAATTTTAATAAAACAGCATTCTTCGCCGATTAATCACCCAAACTTGTAAATAATCGGTAAAGTGGCCGATTACCGATTACTGCCGATTAATCGGAGCATCTCTACTAATAAGAGCTTAGAAAAAAATTACTTTGTAACTACCCAAACTTCACTTTTTTTCATTTTTTGACATTTTTAAGGGGCCCCACTCAAAAATGCAAAAAAAAAAAAAATAAATAAAAAATAAAAATAAAAAATAAAAATAAATTGTGTCATTTCAATGATATATTTGACTCTGAATTTTGTTGAAATTGGTGATTGAAGTTGAGAGGCTTGTTGATTTGACATGGAAGGGGGGGGGGGGGGACCCTGAAGTAAAATAATTTTATTATATTATAAACTTAAAATTAAGTGATTTTGTGTAGAGTATTATAAAAAAATTGTTTTCATTTTGTTTGGTTATTTAGTTTTAGATTCCCCTAACTTAGTCGCTTTAATATTTGGAAAAAAAGAGAAAGAGAGAGAGAGAGAGAAACTGCTTGAATTTACAATATTGGTTGCAAATTTACCAAAACATATCGCCGAACAATTTTTGAGCATGAATTTGATGTCGTTTCTGTATATTAACTAATAATTTTCAGTTTTCAAAAGAGGGACATATATTGTTTTTAGAAATGTGTTTCAAAGTGTATCAAGAAAGCATTAGTGGCTTCAGTTTATCGCAAGGCAGCAAACTTTTCACAGTGATGGAATGCTTGACCACGCACGGATTTATAAAAAATAGTTAAAAATAGCGACGTTTTCTTTTGATAGTAGGAATGACGTATATTTCAATACTAATTACAAACACTTTTCACTATTTACTCACGGCAGATGGCAATTGACTTGTATATCAAATGTCCCCCCCCCCCCCATATAGCAATATCCTGATCAGCAGGGTGCCGTAGTGGTGACGGTGGCATTTTAACCCTTTATAAGGCGGTGGGAAGTGTGCTTCCCACCTAATTCATCAAGTTATAGATGTTTATAGTAAGCTATTTTACCCTTTCTGATCGATAGAATCTTACAAAGACGCTGGGAAGCATATTTACCACCACATGCATCAATATTCCCATATTAGAACATCCCCCCCCCCGGGGGGGGGGGCTTACGAAAAATCATGTTTATCTTAATTAATGTCCTATATGCATTTCTTTTTTGAAACGAACCAAAATCCGAAAAATATTTTAATATACCGATGCTACAAAAAAAATGGCCCTATAAAGGGTTAAGACCGAGTTCGTGGATCAAAAACTGACCCAAGTCGATAGATTCTCGAGGTGCAGAAAATCGACAGCGTACATGCCCATATGCGAGATCTTAAACATCCCTTGAGAACAGGGTTGGGCAAACTTTTTCGGTCGCGGGCCCAAAATGGAAGAAAAAAAAAGTTTGACGGGCCAAAAGAAATTTTTCTAAAATTTAAAAACTATGCACAAGTATGGATGTATTATACGGCCGTATAATACACACAAAAATTTTTATTAAAAATTTATAGGTGCATTTAGCTTTGAAATGAGTTATAGAATATCTATTATTAGCCAATGCTATTATTCAGAATTTTGAATGTGATTAAAGTTATTCCATATTTATATTCAAAATGCCCACAAGAGGATCATAAAGCATATACAGTCAGACCTCGATATAAGGTCATCCGCATATAAGGTCAGCCCGCATATAAGGTCACTTTTCCAAAGTCCCGGCTCACTGAATAGGAATTCTTTGTTGCAGATTATCGGATATATGGTCAAGTTTTAAAAATCGTTATCGCTTATAAGGTCATTTTTATCTGACCACCTTCAGATAATTTCAAGGCCTCGCTAATTCAAATGTACGAATTTCTTCTGTGTATATGATCTTTTATTATCGCCATGCAGGCGAGGGAAGCTCTTTTCTAACAAAAGCCTATTTAACTTCCTTACAAGGTAACCCTCTCGAGTTCTAGGAAAAGGTTGCAGCCAACAAACACACCTGGAGAGTTTCCACTCCCCAGTTCACAAAGAATTTTCCCCCGCCTTCGCTGCCAGCAATTCCTCGTTAGGGCCGTGGTAGCCTAGTGGTTAGCACGTCGGACTTCCACCTAGAAGGTCGCGCGTTCGATACCCACTGAAGACCACCATGTATACTTGGGGATATGTGCATGTAAAATCCGTAGACCCCACTACCTCTCCCCGTGCGTAAGCAATCCGAAGGCCTCGGCTAACAGGTAGGGGTTTGGTGGAGAAAAGTAATTCCTCGTCCCTGTCCACACTTCTAGGGAGGGGGGAGCTTTCGCCATTCAGACGAGAACAAAGGACAAGTTTTCCCATCTTGTCGCGTGACCATTTGCTGACCAGACCAGAGGAAAGAATTTCATACGAACCTTTCTCACTCTTATCGTGTCATCATGTCGGCAAAGAGAAAGACGTTGACTCTATCAGAGAAAGAAAAAAATGCTGAAGATTTTGAAAATTCAAATTTATCGAAAGCACGTTTTGCCGAAGAACGTGGTATACCACGCACCACCTTAAACAATATTCTGTCTTCTCATCGCAATGGAAATGGGAAAAGAAAAAGGATGCGTTTTTCCCCTTATGAGAAAATTGAAGAAGCAGATCTCCAATGGATAAAAATGGCTAGAGCACAAAATGTGCCAATATCATGTTCAGTACTGAAAGAAAAAGCTCTGCAAATAGCCACGGAATTGGGAGAACCTGATCTTATGGCGAGCAATGGATGGATTCAGAGATTTAAAGTAAGACATGATTTAACTTTCAAGACAGTGTGTGGTGAAGCTGGAGATGTTGACGAAACTGTTTTAAATGACTGGAAGAAATCTGTGTTAGAAGATGACATTTTGAAACGGTATAAGCCATGCGATGTATTCAACGTCGACGAATGTGGTCTTTTTTTCCGAGTCTTGCCTGACAAAACTCTCGCATTCAAAAATGAAAAATGTGTAGGTGGCAAAAAAAGTAAAGAAAGACTTACAGTATTTTTAGGGGCCAATATGGATGGCTCTGAAAAATTGAGACTTCTTGTTATTGGTAAATTCCAAAAGCGACGTTGCTTTAAAAACGTTAAATCTTTACCCGTGGATTACGACGCTAACAAAAAGCGTGGATGACCGTCACCATTTGGAAGAAAACAATACGACGTTTAGACAGGCAGTTTGTGAAGAAGAAACGAAAAGTTGTTTTCATAGCAGACAATTGCACAGCTCATACCAACATCCCACAGTTAGCCTCAATTGAGCTTGTTTTCTTGCCTCCTAATGTGACCAGCGTTCTCCAACCATTGGATTAAGGAGTTATTCAAAACCTAAAAGTGAACTATCGTAAGCTCCTCTTGAAGGACCTTATCGCTGTCATCGACCAAAAAAAGAAGTTTCACGTTACTGTCTTGGATGCCATTTTTTATGTGTACAAAAGTTGGAACATGGTGTCCACCACATGCATAGCAAATTGTTTTCGTCATGCTGGTTTTGTGGATTCTCTGAGTATCGTGGATGACGAAACCGAAGAAGAAGACGATATCCCTCTATCTGTTCTGATGGAAGATCTGAGAAATCGTGGCCATGCCATTCAAGGGGAAGAAGAATATGGTTTGATTGATGAGGAAATTGCCACCACTTCTGAAGCTACAATTTCTGAAATTGTTTCACAAGTTGTGGACAGTGAGGACAATGACAGTGATTCTGAGACTGTAGCTGTAACCCAAGCGGAAGCCTTTAATGCAATAAATGTCATACGAAATTTTTTACAAACCATGAGGGAGTTGACGAACATTTTGAGAAGTTACAAAATCTAGAAAACATTGTTCGAAAAATGAAACCAAAAACGAGACAGACCTGCATGAATGATTATTTTAAATAAGGTAAGATGTTATGTGTGTATGTACACTTTGAGAAAATTTATAAACAGCTTTATTTTAAATTAAATTAAAAAAAAATATATGTAACTTTCTTTAATTCTTTACTGTTAAAATTTATTGACTTAAATATTTACCAAATAACTGATGTTTTCGTTTGCATTACCATTTTTAAAAAATCATAATGTGTATTTACGTGCTTAGTTATGAACTGCTAATGAATCGGTTAAAAGGTCACCCCGCTTATAAGGTCACTTTTGCGATGTCCCTTAGGGTGACCTTATATCGAGGTCTGACTGTAATTAGAATGTTAAAGCAAAATCAAATTTATCTAGAGCACTTTTTATTTCTTTAAAGACGCTTAAATAAGTAAAATGATCATAATATTTCTTTTCCAATTCTTTCTGTGTGTTGATTGTTTTTAACCTTTTTTTATGCTGGTGCTGTATAAAGCACATGATTCACAAGTATTACAATTTAAATATCCTAATGAGATGAATGAAATTGTGATTTCATTTTTAAAAGTTGCTTATAATTGAGGTGCGAAGTGAGATGTCATGATTCTAAGGAACGAGGCTAAATGCTTATCTGTCAGTCTACTTCTGGAATAATTCTTTCTTTGGTTAATAGTTGAAAACACTTGTTCACATTATGTAAGATGAAGCAAACGTAGCACTGATTTTCTGAGCATGAGATATTAAATTTGGGAAACTTGCTTTTGGTAATGATTTGTAAAATTCTAACTTTGGCATATTTAGAAACAACTGCGTCTCAGTGGTTGGTGCCAGTCTAGAGCTATAACTAACAAAGAACATCCGCTTTTAACACTTTACCGATTGGAAGCTATCTTTGATTGCATTTCCGTTGATTTATGTTTTGTAGAACAAAAAGAGATAGTAAAAAGATCATCAGTCCTTTGAAAAACAGGAAGAAAAAAAAATATATTTAAATAAGGTAGAAAAGGGAGATGGATATATAATATATATATATATATATATATACATTCCTTTTAATTTGCGATCCGAGTAAACTTAAAATTCAATCCGCGGGCCGGATAGAACCTTCCGGTGGGCCGTAGTTTGCCCATCCCTACTTTAGTATCTATTTGGCTTGGATACTCTCAGCGAAAATTAATTCCTAACGCTATTCGCATCGTCAAGCCCACGTGCCTCCATCGCGTGGGGATCTAGGGCGTCAAAATTCTCAAATGATAATGGCATTTGTCGATCGTGGTGCCAACAGTCCCTAAAGATTGCGCTAATTCTGCAAATGGTGAAGATCAAAACGCATCTCTATTAGAAAGAAAGAATATGAAGATTTTCTTCCATATCAATTTGAGAACTCTCGTTTTATAATTAAAAACATAAAAAAAACCTCAATGTTTAAATTTTGCCCAAGGGTTCTATCATTTAAAAAGGTTTCGCGAAATGTTTAATGATGGTGTAAAGACGTTTTAAAATTGGGAAGATTTAAGATTTTGTATTTGCAACGCTTTAACAAAAAGTAGTCTCTAATGTCTGCGTTGCGTTGTTCATTGATTGGAATTCACTGTCGTCGTCAAAAAAACTTGTGAAATACGTCAAACTGCCGTTATTTCACACACCGAATATGCCTCATTTTACATTGAATTTCCCCCCCTCTGGCAATACGATTGTTTAACCACTTTCCTCCGAATTATTTATTACACAGTAGAATTCTTTAAATTAAGTTACCAGACAGTTCGATTCCTGAGACCTTGGCCCTAAGAGAGACGGCACGCCCAAGTCTCTGGAATGGAATGCTCTAAAATTTTGTCTTTTACCCGCAACCCTACATAGCTAGAGGTCACGACAGAGTGCATATTCTTAAAATGCTTACTTGGTTTGTAAAGAGCAGGTTAAAACTTCATTTAAAAACTACTTCAATCAGGTTTGTTTGGTCATCTCACGTTTCTTTCTCTGACATAAATTTGTGACGTCATGGAACCGTTCTACATCGCTTACTAATAATTTTTACAGCAAAAAATATCTTTCTGTGGTTACATAAAAGTTTCCTCAATGCTAAGTATCATTTTTACGTTCAGTTATCGAATTTACAAAAGTTGTTGGTAATACGTCGTTGAAAATAAAGTGCGGGATTGGATATAAACTTCAAACAATAACTTAAAAGGAAATTGACTATTACATATCAAAATAAAGACATTTGATGGAGTACAATCAAAATAACACCCATAACCACTTACATACTAAATGAAGACATCACGCGTCTTAACTTCATTTTGAATCTTCAATGGCTGCAAAGAAACTTCTGTTTCCACTTTTAGTGTTTTTTTTTTTTTTTTTTTTTTAACAAGGTAGTATTATATTGCTTAGCTGACGGGAGATTCTGTACACTTCTCAGTTCGTTGTTATCAAGGTCGTATCTTACTTTTCATGACTTTAAAAATCAAATCGTTTGTTTTGAACTCGTATTAGAAGGACTTTTTATACACTGAACTTTTTTCTAAAAGGTTTTTAGCATTTTAGGTATAAAAACCTTTTTTATACAATGGTTTTATTATTATTATTTTGTTTTTTCCAATGGGCTGCACTAGGCTTACCGCCTACGCCTAATCCTATACATTGGTTCCCTCTCTTTCAGGGGCACCACAATGAGTGTGGTACCATCGCCGCATGAGAATTTTGACGTCCAGTGTCTTTACCTGAAGAGGAAACACCTGGACTCTGTTGAGGCGAAATTGCACTAGAAATTTAATTTAGCCCAGGGCCCTCATTCCAAGTGAGCGCACATCGATTCGATCGTAGTTCCCAAACCCTCACTAGATGGCGCAAACGCAAAATTCATAGGACCGCAGGACCGTATCGTTGTTTTGCGGCTTTCTTCATCGAAGCGCGCTTCGACAGCTCTTGTGCCATCGAAGTCGTTCGGACTTTGGGGTATTGGTTCGTTGAGTCGCCGAAATATGAAAAGGAATATTTTACACGAATAGGGACGTTGTATTTGCCCTTCTTTGATGGTGTTTTTGATACATATTGAGAATTATTTTTGATCAATAAATTAATTTTGGTTTGCCCAAAAATATAAATATAAATTAAATAAATACTTTTAAACATTAAGTTTTCTTTTGTTTTTTTCATAAATTAAAGTTACATATCAATGTGTATCAATCAAAAGCTATTTAAGAAACTAATTCTTTTATGAATATGTTATTACTAATTATGGTTTCAATTTATGCATATTTTTGGTGTTTTTTAATTTAGAAATATCTTTAAAGCCCCAGATTACTAAATTTCTATGTGTCAGATTTTTTAATCTAAAAAAGAAGTTGAAAAATTATATTAATGAATAACGTGAAGATATATTTACATATTCATACGGAAGAAAATTCCATAATTAAACGAAAAATAGGTTGTTTTTAGAAAAGATAATCCTTTTTTAACGCATAATTTTTTATGTACATCCATAAATTATGCACTGTTGTTTAATCTTAGGTTATGAGTCAAAAAAGCAACTAACATCGTTAATTGCTTACATGAATATTTTTTTTCTAATTATAATTAAAGTCTAATCATACTTTAAATAAATTTTAAAATAGCCGTATAAATGTATGGCCAAATGCTAATGTTTTAACCTTAAAAATATTTTTTAAGAAATTATGTTAATGTGAGGGGAGCCCAACTATCCCCCCACTCTGAGAGGTAGCACATCCCCTAAAACTATGACTCCCTAAGTCGGCCGAGAAGTCGATCAAGGGCCCCAAAGCCCTTGAAACGAACTACCACCTTTCCAAATGTCAATGGTGCAGTCTGCGCGATGAACTCCTTCCTGGGGGCACCCCTGCAGGGTGTCTACATATTTTCAAAGTGAAGTTTCGTGACATTTTCCGCACTTTTTTGTGACCAATCGGTG
Organism: Octonoba sinensis; assembly: GCA_038502835.1. NCBI lineage: Eukaryota > Metazoa > Arthropoda > Arachnida > Araneae > Uloboridae > Octonoba > Octonoba sinensis. The sequence goes on along the minus strand of CM076600.1, from coordinate 97,277,987 downwards.
ACACATTGGATATTGATTTTGCCGGAGATCGGATATTCCCGATGTTTGAAACTAGTAAATTCTATACACATGTATTCTATAGACATAAAAACTGTACTGAGTTTGTAATTTACAAGAAAAATTTCATGACAGATTCATTAATTTTAATAATAAAATTATACAACCGGATATTTCGTGCAGTGACCAGATTGGATTCCGAATATTTAAAAATCTGTCGAATACCGGATATCCGATGCCTTTTGTGGGGATCGGTATCGTTGGATGGAAAATTTTAATGATCTATTCTTAGATTTCGTGACCGATTTCCGAATTTGTGACTTGTTCGGGACTTATGCTCGTAAATAAGCCAAGTAATAAAGTATCAAAGCAAGAGCTTGGAGAAATTAGACCAAGCTATAGCGCTTAACGTTTAAAATTCTCATCTGTTCTACTTTCGCTCGAAGCTATGTGACAGGTGCTGTTCGACGCATAACTTCATGAGCCACGAGAAAAAGAACTAAATCATAAGGACTTTTCTCATTGGCTACGATGCTGGCTTCAAGGTTTGTAATTCTGTCATATCACTTACAAACCTTTGCTATGGCTTTCTGCCAACGGAACATGATATTTTCTTTTGAGAGACATTGATCTCGTTTTCATTTTTCCAGAAAAGGATACTTAAATTTGGACAGTGAATAAATAAATGAAGAATTTTTCTTGTGGTTGTAAAACTGTTTACAAACTTAAGCATCTATTACTATACTGAAGTTCCATTCCTTCTTCTCTATGGCAATCCGTTTTCTATCGCACGTTTTTTTTTTTTTTTGATGAAATTTGCATCCCCCCCCCCCATTAATTAAACTATTCTTTTTAAAAATATTTTAATCATAACGATTCTGACGTAGTTCTTTTCAAGCATTTCGACAAATACACATCCATATGCAAATGCACGGGTCGCGCCAGAGGAAATTCGGGTCCGTCTTCTGATCCATCACAAAATTCAAATCCATGAAAACACACTCCTTACAAAAATCCAATCAGGTCACAACGGACCCTTCACAAAATTCCGAGGTGCCAAACCGCACTTCTTACAGATTTTTTTTTGTTAAACAGTAAGCGTCAAATAACAATAAACTTTTTTTTCATAACTGTATGTTTATATTTTGTATTTTCAAACTTATTTGTTTTTTTTAACAAAAAAACTTTTAAGATTCACGAAATCGGGACCCTGTTAAAAATGCTGGATCGACAGCTGATATATGTATAAATACTGCCTCGGGAGGGGATTGGTGGAGGCATATTAAATTCAGGAGAAACTAACAGCAAAAGAGAATGGCTGAAAATTTTGCACACAGTGTAATTCTTATCGCCAAACTGTGAAGCAAAGGTAATTAACAGTAATATTTAAATTCTGCTAAAACAAAAAAGATGTACGACCGAAATGCATTATTATTTCAACGCTTGTGTGTGTGGAATTGCTATTTACAAAACCATAAAAAGGTTTTTGTATATCTGACAGTCTCGTTATTTTCCCCACAAAGCCCTGATGTAAGTTTGATTGTAGTTTGAATAATTTATTTATAGCAATGCCAAGTATTTACAGCAATGCTAGTTGTTATTTATTTGGAAAATAAATAAATGGATGAAAAAATAGACAAATAAATAACTGAAATAAAATGAAACAAAAATAAATTAATGAAAATAAATAATTAATAAAAATATTTCTAACTTACGAACAACTAGATCATTTTAGATTATTTTTATTATTATTTGTAAGTTGTTTACAGTGGTGTAGTCCTGAAAAAAAAGTTGGGGGGACGCTTATTCATAAGAAGATAAGCAATTGAAATCAAAAGTGGGGGGACGCTTATGTTAAAATGTAAAAAGTTTGGGGGGACGCTTATATTAAAATAAAAAGGTAGGGGGACGCCGTCCCCCTGCGTCCACTCTCGACTACACCACTGGTTTTTTATTCATCAATGTAAGTCTTGGCAATTTGCATGAAAATGACCGCTATTCTACCCATAACTTTATGAAGAACAAATATGGCTGAATGAAGGTACGAATAATAAGTTGAACCAACCCCTTTATCAATTTAAAAAGGAATCATCCAAACATTGAAATTGGTTCATTCACTGAAAAACGAATGGAACCCCCCTCCCCCAGAAAAAAAAAAAAAAAAAAACACACACACACACACAACCACTATGGTACGAATTTTTAATTTTCTCCTTTTTGAAGTCGGTTAAAATAAAACGCATAAGACCGTTGATAAGATGATGAATCAAACGAAGGATTGCTACAAATATCTGATCATTTAAATGTATCTTAGTATGCTCATTATGCGAGTGTTCTTCTTTTTTAGCCTACTTTCCCGTAAAAGTAAAAAAATAATAATAATAAAGCATGAAAGAAGGCTTAATGTATCGTGAAAATATCGTTAGAAATCAAGCAAAGTCAAAAATAAGTGAAGTAATTAAATAAAGATTGAAAAATAAAAAATTTGAAAGTAGGGTATTGAGATGGGGAAAAAGTGTGTCTGTCGGTCTGTCTGTCTGTCTGTCTGTCGGTCTGTCTGTTGGTCTGTCCCCCCCCCCCCCCAATAACTTTTGAACGAATTGTCCGATTGAAAAAATTCTTTTTGCATTCGAAAGATCTCGGCGAGGACATCTCATTTCCATATTTTATTTGAACAATTTTTTGTTCAATTTTGAACAGTTCAAAAATTTTTAACATTAGCGCCTATGGGTGAAAATGAAGCAAATGATGTAAACTCTGGGTACAAGATATAAGTTCCCATGAACAAGCTCACTGGAAGAAGTTCTTGGCGTGAAATATTGATTTGAACAATTTTTGTTCATTTTTGAACAGTTCAAAAAAAAATTAACATACCGCCTATGGGGAAATTTCAATCCTATATAATTTCTGATCTAACGGACCGATTTGCTTGGAACAAACTTTATCGGAAAGCTCTTATGACGTAGAACATGTAAAATAGAAAGTTCATCCAGAACTAACGAGCCTATTTTCCTATAAAATTTTTTCATCGGGATTTTCAAGAATATTTTTGAATTAATGAATGATTAAATGAATAAGCAAAAGAATGAATGAATAAATGAGTGAATATATACATGAATGACTTAATAAATAATGATTGAATGAATATGTATTAACCGTTGAAAAAGGTATATTTGAAGCAATTAAGAACTAAAGCTAAACGAGAAAGACAGAGAGAGATAGCTAGATTATAAATTTGAACTCAGTGTATATGGGAAAGTAGGCTCGTATAGTTCCAGACGGAACTTCTTGTTTCTATTTAATTTATAACGTTTATAACAAACGCATCGTGGGAAAATAAATATTTACTGCTGCCATCTGTCGGAATAACTTATAGTTAAAGTTAAAACATTAATGACTAAAACCATAGAGCTTATAAACTTGTTTATAAGCTCTATGACTAAAACATTTAAGGTCACCATTAATTTGCCATTTATCATAATGTATGAAAATTTAATTGTATTTTCTTTTGTTATATATTTTAAAGAAATAATTTAACTTTTCTTTTTTCTTTGAAAACGGTTGAATCTTTTCAAAACGGTGATTTCGCACTCTATCTTTCAATGATAGCCATAGTGGTGTATGTTACATTTACATGTATGGACCAACTATCTCATTCTGTTAGATGATTGAAGTTTGTCTGAGAATGAAGGTGGGATTGGCCGGGGGTTGGGGGGGGGGGGGGGGTGAGATTGCACATGATACTTTAGCTCGCTGTAAAGTCACAGTACTACACATGTCACAAATTAACTTAACCATTAAAGAAATATAAATTGTATAGTTTGAGCAATATGGTGAAATAAATAATGGCCCTAACCACTGGACCACTTCGGAACTCAACTTTTCAACTTTTTCCCTTACTCCAGAGAAGCTCATATAAGATGAACTGAATGGCGCGGTGAAAGTGATCAAGTGTTTCCTGGAAGTCTTCTTCACAAAATAATATTAAATCGCCAAAAATGTTTTAAGTTCAAAACATCGTTGCATTATCCAAACAAAACTATTGTTGCCAAACGGCAAATGATAATGCTGATAATTTCCTCAGAGCCAAAATTATTAATTTTTTTTCCTAATTAACGTTATAATAAATTATAAAATGGATGGATTATTGTATTGTCATCGAAGATAAGCTTGTGTGCAAAATTTGAAGATAATTTATGCAGTAATAGTTGTCGAAAACCGCCCTACAAAATTCCGCCACAAGTCAAGTTAAATAAAACAGGGGGTTAGTATAGGGGGCTCTGCAGCTATATCAAAAATGAATGCACATTCACATATTTGCTTCCAGAATTGTAGTGATTGCATCAATTATTAATGCACTACAATTTACGTTTGAAATGGCTTTGCTCGAACATGACTTGAACCTATGACCATGAAACGTTTAACAAATAAATATGTTACGAACACTTTGTCTTCGCTTCAGTCCTCTATTTATAGACGTATGTAATTTTTATCAGAAAAAAATGACAATGTGAATGTGCAATGAATTAAACTGCCTGGATAATAAGCTCTTTAATCATCGCTGAAAATCGCTGGATTTGATGAAATTCATTCATTAAGAACCTAAATAAGTTGAAAAGACACTAACGGATACTGTTCATTTCTTTTTAGGTAATGCAGCTCAGCATAGCCACCAGCGTGACTCTTGGGTCAGTGGATGGCGCCATAGTACAGCACCAGACAGAGGAGGCATCGTCAGCTTAGAATCCTTAGCACATCCAAAGTTATCGAATCGGTAAGACAACGGTCATCTTTTTACTTCTAATGGGCTGCTGCTAGCTTCTACCAATTGCAGACCTTGTGCGTTCCCCAGAGATTGGTACCATCTTTTTCAGCGGCACCGCAATGAGTGTGGTACAATCGCCGCGTGGCCATCTTTTGTTTATGCCTTTCTATTCGCTAATTTGCATATGTCATACTGTTTCTCCCCTTTGCATGAAATATACCATGGTTGTCCATCTCCGCTCAGAGCCCCCTAAAAAACTATGGAGCCCCTTTTACTTCCCTCCGCCCAAGCAGTTGAGCAAGCCCTCCCTCAAACGACCTGAAAACATCCCCCCTTTAGAAATTTCAATGGCGCAGTCAGCGCGATGACTTCCCTCCAGTGGGCACCCCTGTATAATGCATGTCCGCTTTTGTTGTCTTGATTTAATACCATTGGATATCTAGACCTAGCGTAGAAAATGAAAACGTAATTACGTTCGTAAATCTTTCATATAAGGGCACAAATTCGTAACGGAAATCTCATTATATATGTTTGGGTGAGTGAGAGAGAGAGCGTGGGACCCCTTTCTTCAGTGATAAGAAAAAGAGTAATGATTCCCTATCAATTCAACACTAGTTCAAAATCCCACCATCTTGGATTTTCTTGAAATGTGGCGTCGATTTGCTACTAGTGTAGACTTCTGGGAAAACATGGAATTTTACCGGGATATGCGTTTTCAATTTTGATTTACAGAGTTGCAAAATTCCCAAAAATTGGGCCCTAAACTGGAAACGGCATATTTTGAAATGCTCTTGAAGCTTTTCAAATTGAGGTAGAGAGCTTGAGGCAGGTCTCATTTTACAGCATTTCTTTTTTGTTCTTTCCAATTATATGCTACCTTATGTATGTTAAAATTACAAGAGAAAAATAATTAATAAAGAAAATAAAAATATTCGCAATATCTAGTTACAAATTATATATTTGTTTTCTTCTTAAACTTAATTTAGAATATGAAAATGGGATGAAAATGGCTTCATTGTTAAAAATTTGAAACTGCAATTTTTATGCATTTTCTATGCTAAAAATAACATTGCTGCAAAATACGATTTTATGACTATTGAGTCTGTTCCCGCAGCTGTTTTCACATTATTGTTTAAAGGCAACCGAGTTCCAGATACATGTTCCTTCAATTTTGCAAAAAACTTGTACTCACTGGCTGCCAAATCGGGGCTGCATAAGGGGATTGCTTTATGCTTTTCAAGAAGAATTATAACACGAAGAATTGATGCATAAGTGCTTGTGGAAAGACAGAAGCAATCGATGAGAGGTGCTTTTTGACTGGTTAAACAAGTTGGCCCTGCGTTCTTAAAATGCCGATTAGGTGGAAAAGTTGTTGTTCACACGTTTGACCCAATTCTTTTTTGTATTTTCAGTCAAGACTGATAATACAAAAAACTACACTGTAGATGCTGTTTATAGATGATTGTAACTAGACAATAGATACTGTAACTAGATAATAGATGAAAACTGGGAAATTTGGTTAGTCGTCAGTGGCCGGTAGACTCAGTTTCTTTAGTGGTCACTTTTTAAAATTGCCGATAAGAATTGAAAACTAACTCTAAAATTGTTTAGAAAATAAATTAATTATTGAAATAAAACAAGAAATATTCAGATTTGAATTAGCACATGCTAAAATTAAACTTTTAAAATTATTTAAATATATACAGGATGATGAAAGATTGAAAGTTGAAATTCGACATGAAGTTTCCAACAAAGCACGTGTTCAATATTGGCATATTTCCACAAAGAAAAAAAAAAATCATGGCAAAAAAGATTGAAAAAAATTCATTCCGAACGGCGGGAGAAGAAAAAGAAACAAGAAGTTCCGTCTAGAACTATACGAGCCTACTTTCCCGCATGCACCAAATTCAAATTTATAATCTAGCTATCTCTTTCTCTCTCTTTCTTATTTATCTTTACTTCTAATTATTGAAAATATACCTTTTTCAACGGATAATACATATTCATTCACTCACTCATTCATTCTTTCATTTATTCAGCCATGCATTTATTCATTCATTCGTTACCTCATTCAAGTGTTTATTCATTCATTTACGCATTCATGTATTTATTCACTCATTTATTTATATTTTCATTTATTCAATAATTTATTCATTCATTCTTTTCCTCATTCATTTATTCATTGATTTATTCTTTCACTCTTTCATTTATTCATTCATTCATTATTTCACTCATTGAGTCACTGAGAAATATCCTTGAAAATCCCGATCAAAAAATTTCATAGCAAAATAGGCTCGTAAGTTCTGGATAAAATTTCTATTTCTACATGTTCTACGTTATAAGAGCTTTCCGATAAAGTTTGTTCCAAGCAAATCGGTCAGGATTTATATAGGGTTGAAATTTCCCCGTAAGCTCTGTGTTAATTTTTTGAACTGTTCAAAAATGAACAAAAACTGTTCAAATCAATATTTCACGCCGAGAACTCCTTTCAATAAGCTTGCAATAGGAACTTGGCTCTTGTGCCCAGAGTTTACAGAATTTGCTTCAATTTTGTCCATAGGCGCTAATGTTAAAAATTTTTTAACTGTTCAAAATTGAACAAAAAATTGTTCAAATCAAAAAGTAAAATATAGAAATGAGATGTCCTCGCCGAGATCTTTCGAATGCAGATAGAATTTTTCCAATCGGACAATTCGTTCAAAAGTTATTAGGGGGGGGGGGACAGACCGACAGACAGACAGACCGACAGACAGACCGACAGACACACTTTTTCCCCATCTCAATACCCTACTTTCAAATTTTTTATTTTTCAATCTTTATTTAATTACTTCACTTATTTTTGACTTTTCTTGATTTTTAACGATATTTTCACGATACATTAAGCCTTCTTTCATGCTTTATTATTATTTTTTTTTTTACTTTTACGGGAAAGTAGGCTAAAAAAAAACGATTACAGTAGAATGTGCTAAAAAGTGACCGTGCGGGAGTGGCGATCGATGATGCGTTTTTTAATCTCCACTTTTACTACTGTAATAGACACGTGACCAGTGGCGACCACTAATTTTCACCCTTCACCTATACCTTTTATACCTGTTTATTTCGCATTAAGCAGGGTCCCAGTGACTGTTAGCTGCATATTTGTTCTACCTAGGGAACCGCAAGACTTCCGTCGTCATGGAGCCTCGAGCACCGGGTCCCTGACTGCAGACCATCCATCCCTCAGCCGCACCGTCCGGAATAGATTGTCGCAGGCGTTTGCTCGTTTTGCTGATCCGGGCCCACTCTTCTCTGCTTCGTCCTCGACACCCGCAGCAAACGTAAGTGCAACCCAGTTTTCGAGCGATCTGATGTAATGGGCTAATGTAAATATTTTGAAAAATGTGTCATGACTATTTTGTACCCTATCACGCCTCCCAAAGTGTAATATCGTTTTGCTGGAGAGCATGTTCGGATCCATCTGCGCAGATTGAGACACTTCAATAAGACAGTTTACTGACTGAAACTTGAGACATGAAGGTGACAACTAATCATACAAAGGCAAAGAAATGTTCTTATGTGTCGCGAAACTGGTTTGAAAAAAATGTGAATAGTTCTGCAAAATTCTTAGAAATTCGAAATGAAATTTAATCTCACGTTTGAATGGGAAAGGTAGATATTGGAATGAAATTTACGTCTTCCCTTCCTTTTTTTTTCTCTCCTCCTGCAATTTCTTTTTCCTGTCTTTTTTTTCTTTTTCGATTTCTTCCCCTCGTTCTACCATTCCACATCTTCCGCTAAGGGTGCATTCGCACCAAACGCGACAGCGACAAAACCTTTCAAGACACTTTATTGGTTCTACATAATAACAACGCCGTCGTATTGACTGGTTGGTGTTTTGAACGTGTCATTAAAAGTGACTTTCACTCAAATGACCGTGATTTGTTGATCTCGCTCTTAAAAAGATGCGTCATCGCTGTTAATTTGATAACCGTATCAACAGCTTATTACGACGGAGGCAAAATGTTTCCGTCGCCTTTCGTGTGCGTGCACCCTAAGTCTAGCTTGTGCTCAGGAGGATAGTAAAAGAAAAAACTCATAAATATACGTCGTAGTCTTAATGCCGATTCATCCAGTTTTTACAGTAAATCCTCCTTTAATAACGTTCGCATTGTATTAAAAGAATATTATCCATCTTGCAATGCCTGTTACTTACATTACAATAGGGTTCAACCAACCAAAGATATTCCACTATGTTTCAGTCCGTACACCTTATTGTAGTAGCTATATACCTCAGGAGGCTTGCGCACTTACTGGGTTCGTGATTTCATTCATCAGAATTAGAATCTAATTTAAGCATAGAGCTATTATTGGTCAGTTTGACTCGTAAGAAATAAATGAATAAAAAAAAGAGAGAAAAGTAAGTTCAGTGAAATACAACTCTGCCGGAAAATTTGAAAATCGGAAACCTAAAAAAGTTGGGGTTAGTGTAAAGAAAAAATGCTTTTTGGTTCTAATTTTTATCGGTAATAAGTCAATATTCCGAAGTTTTAAAAAGTTTTTATAATATGCATCACATGTGTGTGTCAAGTCAAGTACCATATGCTATTTAAATGACATCTTTGATTTCGGTCGAAATTGCTATAAGCTTGAGCATTATGAAACATCCGACCAAGCAGAAAATCAAACCTTTGGTTGAATCTTCGTGTCTCGTTGTTCGCCTCTAAATTCAATTGTAATAAATTTGTTTACTTAATTAACAGATGAAACCTAATTTTGTACCAAAATGCATTACCTCGTGCAAATCTTTGCAAATACATAATGATACTGATAAATTATGTATACTTGTTTAAATCTAAAATAAGTCATCAATTTTTAATGGGAATGATGATTTCTTTTTCTTTCTTTCAAGATTAATAAAGTTTTCCCTTTAAATTAAAAGCACCAAAAAACCACCATTTAAACATACTGTTTGGAGTTATTGATTTTTCTTCTTCTGATACTTTTCTTATTTTATTCAATGAGTCAACATTGAAAAATTCTGGTGTGATGAAAAGTTCTAAATTTCTAAGACTTGAATTTCTTATTTAGTTTTCGAAAAATAAATGTTGGCTATCAGGCAGGCGCGCCACGGAACCGGTCCCCCCTGAAAGCATCGACCTTTTTTAAATAACCGGGACCCGATCCGGTCACTGCACGAAAATCCGGTTAGCCGGCATGTAACATTTGATTTTATGTGTAGAATTTACAGCTTTCAAACAGCAGAGCCGCTTATCCGGTATAGATAAGTCACACGAGAGACATCGGATATCCGGTATCCGGGAAATTAATATCCAGTTTATCACTATTTTTGACCTTGGTCCCCCCCTCCCCCCCAAAGCAAAATCCTGGGTGCGTTACTGCATTCAGAAATCATAAATAAATGGTAGAAGGGACTTAGTACAATTAAATGTGATTTGTTGCAAGTTCTTGTGCATTTGTTACTTTAACGAGGAACGTCGGTAGCCTTTTTTAAAATTGTTGATCGTTATTTTTATTCCTGGTGAAACTAATTGGTGTTGTCCCCACTGACGAATCACCCCAACCATACTTATATCACTCGCCATCAAGATAGCTGGCTTGTATTTTATTCTCACATATGGTTGATTATTTTGGAAGCTTAACAGATCCTGCTTCTGTTTTCGCGTCCCCCTTCTCCAGGGTTTCGATTTCAAATGACGTTGAAGGGAAGAAAAGATCCTTTCACAGAAACTGCGAGTCACTTGTAGTCTCCGCGTCCACCGCAAAAGTGGGGTGGGCTATTCTATTCACGGACAGTTAGTTGGTTTCATTTTCTTCGTGTTCAAGCAGTTTATTTCTAAGTGCTAATGACGTCAAAGAGAAATTGATTTTTTGTTAAAGCTTATTTGATACAAATCTTTATACAATTTGTGGATGATGTGCAACTGACTAAGAATTAATCCTTGATGTAATGCTTTTCATATTTTCTGTCATGTACCAGCAACATAAGCGACGCAATCGCTTTCTTCGTTTCAAAAGTCGTGCATTTGTTTGATTCAGAAAGTGAATGATTGTCCAATTCGGTGGGAAAAACCTACCTAAATTCATTGATTGTAAATGCAAAATAAGTTTCCAAAAGTGCGAAAAATGTTCCATTTCGTGAACAAAATGTTGAAATGCTTGGAATGTACGAATATGGAGTAATTAGTTTCTGGAGAGTGAATTTTGTTTGGTGAAAAAATACGGCTGAAATATTTTGACTACTAATGTGGAATATCTATTTTGGAAGATGGTGGGAAAGTCTGACAAAAAGTACGGTAAAACATGTAGATTTTGAAGACTGCAACGAACATCTTTTTAGCGAAGCAACTATAGGATTAAGCGGTGAAGTTCATGTTTATCGCGAGAAATATTACTTCTTAGCGAAATATGGGGCATTAATTTTATCCCATGTCATTAGCAATGAAGAATGACTAAGGATCAGTACTGTCATTAATCCAACATCGTACCACTACGCGTTTTTTGACTTTCGTTTTTTTTTTTCTGAGTCAATTGTGTTGGTGAAGAAGTTACCATGTAGCATTCTGGACGTGGAGCACAAACATATATAAGAAAATTGCACATTATTTGCTTACTTTAAGTAATTAAGTAAACATCAAGGTTTCTCGGACTTACTGAAAAATACTCTGATGGGTCGTAGAAAAAAGGTAAAAATTTTCTTTATTTTCTAGTTCAAGTAGTTTTGAAAAATGACTTAATTTGGGTTTTTAAGCTATATCAATACAAGCTAATTTAATTTTCGTATAGTATCAAACACCTTGAAGTGTCTATTTTCTTTTCCGAAACTCAATGATTAAAAGGTCCTAAAACAACAATGAAATAACCGTTAATATTTACTTCTCCCTTTGCGGCCGTGCGATTTAATTCCTATTTTGATTTTAACGTTATTATAGTAAAAAGTACGCTTAACTTTCTAGTATTTTTTTTTACTTTATTGAACAATGCATGTTTATGTTATCATATGAAAAGCAAAAAATAATTTAGCTCATAAAGTTTTCTTTTTCTTTTTTTTTTAGTTTATTTCTCCAAAAATAAATGCTCTGATATTTAGAATGAAATCAGAATTCTATAATCCGGGATAAATATGCAATTTTGTAAAATTGAATATAAGTCAAATTACTTTATAGTCATTACTCTGTGGTCTTACATTGAGCTATTCATTTCGCTCAATTTAATTTAATTAAATTAATTTTTTTCTTCTAAACGCATTTGTTTGGCGATGGTTTTGCAGTGTATTTGTTTTCTTGTGTTTTGTATGAGTGTAATACATATTATATGGCTTGAAATTTCAGTTCAGTATGTTAAAAATGCTTATGATTAGGAGCGAAACCATCTCTAATCATAAACAATAGTTATCTCACTCTTGAGCAATGTTTTTCTGGTGAGCAATAGTGTGCATTAATGTTCTGACCATGCCATTATTTTTCTTCTTCCACTAAATTTCTTGCAACTCTAATCGTGTCGAAGCGCCCTTGGGGCAACTTCTCTGGAACCCCATATGGAAAGCAATGTCAGAAGAAACTGCACTACCCTCAAGTGATGTTTAATTTTTTTCCCTAGCGAAAATGTATGTTAATTAATTACACTAAAGTGCTCAAGTTAACAGTTATCAAATGAATGAATTAAATAAAAAATAATGAATTAATGCTTGTTTTTTTTTTTTTTAATTAATTCCAAGGATTTCGTGTTTATCTCGATATCGAGATTATTATGTGAGCCATAAATTTCCAGGAATTATTTATGTAATTGTTTTAAGAACATAAAATATGTATTATGTGGGCTTTTAAATTAATTACGTACTATCAACCAGAAAAGTATTAATATGAATATCTATGAGGTGTGGTAAAGGAATACCAATCTGAATTTTGTTTCAAGAACTGTATTGTTCAAAACCTTTATGTTAGTTGGATGCAGGGGAGTTTCTTGAAATTGGTATACCTCAAACCCTATGTGGTGCAGTCTCATCTGAATGGATAGCACTCCTGATGAAATTTCTCATCTGGAGTGCTATCACTGTTAAATCATAATATCACTGTTAAATTTTGAATATGTTATTATAAATTCCGACAGATGGCAGCACTTACCAATTAAATTACTTCTGTCAATCCCAATTAATTTTGACTTTTTGACACAAAAATTTCATGTCTGCTACGTTTCTGATGAAAAAGTTTCCAACTTCTTACGTGCAGTGGTGGATTTTGTTCGTGCAGCAGTGTGTAATACGTTTTCTCAGTTTTAAGCTTGACGTCATCAGCTGGGAGGAAATTTTCTTTTGCGCTCTTTTTCTTTTTCATTTTTATTTCTATATCCAGAAGAAATTATTGTATTCGTGAAAATGTGCGAATTTCGACGGTTTTACACGTTTTGAAGGTGCTGAACCCATTTTAACCATTTTTGGAAAATGTCTGTCTGTAGTCTTTTATTATTATTATTATTATTATTATTATTTGTGGCTACTGTAACTCTAAAAGTAATGCTTGGAATCGAACGAAACTTGGTGCAAACATGGACCCTGATGGAAACTATTGCTGATTAGTGTTCGGCGAATACATTCGTAAAGGGAGGAGCAGCCGAACGTTTTTCTCGATTAGCGTCAGTGCTATACCTCAGGAAGTAATGGAAGAATTCAACCAAAAGTTGGTATACAAGTCGACCTCAATAGAAACAGGTGCTGATCACATTTTGGCGCTATTCGTTCCAACGGGGGTGAAGCAATTGAACTTTCTATTAGTTTTTTGCGGGTGCTGTATCTTAAGGCTCAATGCATAGAATGAAACGAAATTCGAACACATACATCCTGATAAGAAGTGGTGTTGATTAAATTTTGGTGCCATTCCTATCCAAGGGGTTCGCAATCGTACCTTTTTCTCGTAAGCGCCTATCTCAAGAATCCAAAAAAAATTGTAAGTGTTTATAGAATAAAGTTCCGTGATGGGTACAACAGACTAGTTTAAGTTGTGTGGGTGAAGGACACTGCGGTCACTGAACAACCTGGCTGGTTGACCTTGACTTTTGCCATCTTCAGGAATATTCCTTTTCTGATTATTCCAGATTGCAATTAGAATGTAAGGCGTTATATTATTTATGCAATATCCTTTCTGTGTGCGTGTGTGTGTTTTGTTTTTTCCCACGCCAAAAAGAAGTCCTATATTTTTATGTTTATTTTGAAATAAACAAACGAGCAAGGAGATTTGTTGTTATGAAACACTTTCTTCGCCTCTTAAACTGATATCACTTTCTTGACTCTAACTCTCTTAATTTTTGGTTGGTAGATTTTCAATATGAAAAATGGGTTTTACACTACTTTTTATGATCATAAGAACAAACACAATTAAATGCCGTAAACTATTGGTGAAATAAATATATTTACATTGACTGAACGAACATGTAGAGACAATTTTTATAAACTGTTGTCTTTTTTTCTTTTTTTGCGAGTTTACACTTAATGGACATATACAGAGTACTGACGACAAAGCCACTAGCTACATTGGCAGGACGAGGCCAGAGGAAACTCTGGTGGAGGTCCGCAGCGGATGAGGGTTCCGAACTCGGAGCTCCCGTCGGACATTTTTATTCTAAGGTTTTCGCGAAAAAGCCTAGTCTTATAGTATACAAAATTGTTTTATTTTTGAACTACACCTCAGAAACTCGAGAAATGGACTTAAGATACTATGGCTTTCAGGTCAGGTACTTTCAAAATACATAAAAGTAGCTTTTAAATCCACAGAGGAGAAAAATGTATATTTATTTTATAGTAAAGACATCGGCTGAAATGTAGAAGACATAACAAGTAAGAAGATTTTCAAGGGACATTGTCACGGCCAGAGGAAAAGAGGAAGGCCTGTTAAAAGATGGGCAGACGAGGTGGAGAAAGACCTTAAAAATCTAAAAGTCCGAAACTGGAAGGAAAAAGCGAAAGACAGAGGGCCTTGGAGAAAAATTGTTAAAGAGGTCATGGGCTGTAATGCCAGGGAGTTAGTTAGTTTTTTTTAAACAAGCTTTAAAGGGAAATGGCCATTTTTTTCGTTCTCTTTCTTTCTCTTCTCAAAGCTAAAAAAATTTGTTTTTATTTATTTATTATTTTATTTTTGCATTCTAAAGAAAGATCGAATATTTTTTGCACACGCAAATCAATGTACAAGTTAATTTTATGAGAACAGCGTTTGACACATTTACTCAGTCGCCTCATGTAGCCACGTGGCAAAAAAAATCGTTGAATATTTATGAATTATAACAGCATGTCGCTTTCGTAATCGTCTGCAGACGATTACCTGTTGCTCTCCAAGGATAACTCTTCCTCGACCTTGAAACAAGCCTTGAAAGGGAAAGAATTTCAATTGACAAAATTTCTTGTTCTCATCTTCCTGCCTTGCTGTGAATATGTAACCCCACCTCACCCGAGGGGGAATGCAAATTTCGAGATTTTGTTTGCTTTGACAAAATCTAGAGACCTGTAGATGGCTTTCGCAGACACTTCTACTTTTCAAGTTTTTCCTGTGCAGCTGCGGAAGGCGTGGCGAAAACCAGGGTAGCTGGATACGACATCGATATCGATGTTTTCAAAACGTCAGTGTTTTTACCGCCGATATCTTCGAGTCGAAGTTTGTTCAACAAGTATGGTTTTGTGATCGATATTTATTTATTTATTAATTGGGGGGATGCATTTTCATGAAAGATAAGAAAGGGGATAATCGATGAAAATAAATTTCATCGATAGTTAAATAAGGATTAAAATTATTGATGATAAAAACTAGAACGCAACTTTATTTAGTGTTGACGACATCCGTGCCATTGGAAGGAGTTTGCTAATGTGAGTTTGGTATAAATTTCATCGATAATTAAATAACAGTGAAAATTATTGATGATAAAAACTAGAATGCAACTTTATATAGTGTTGCCATTGGAAGGAGTTTTCTTCAATAAATTCTTATAGATATTTAGCGAAAAAGTAGACTTGATATGGGATTTATAGACAGGGGTTGCGTGAGAGGAAATTCGGGTCCGTTTTCGAACCCTTCACAAAATTCCAATTAATCAAAACGTACCCCTCACAAAATTCAAATCAGTCAAAACGAATCCTTCACAAAATTACAAATAGTAGTGAGATTTTTCTTCACTATATGCTTAAATTTTCAATTTTCACAAAAATCTCTTTAAAAATCACTGAAAACGGACCCTGTTAAAAAATGCTGGTTCGATCCCTGATAGATTCTTCTAGTGACCGGAGCACTAACCAAAAGTTCGGCAAAAATTTTGAGCAAGGAAAAATTTTTGATCAAGGAAGAGGTGAAGGTGCGAGGTTTCTGGGGGGTGCGAGGTCGTGAACGGTCGCCCACTTCGTCCTACACCTTGCCCTGCACCTGCACACACATACACACACAAAATAAATAAATAAAGATAAATACCTAAATAAATAATATTAATCATAAAATAAATAAATAGAAACGCACATTCTTCTCCAAAACTGTTGATTTTCCCCCAAATACATCATGCTTCATCCATTACCGTAATGGTGAAATAAAATGGCTGACACTGCCGCGTGTCTAGATTAAATGCAATTTTTTTTTGTTGTGACTTCATTATTGTGAAATCTTGTGCTTCATATGGTTGCTTAAACCAGGATTTCTCAACGGAAGCCATATGGTCCCCCTGTGGGCCACATCCCCAAGACCTAAGGGGCCACAGGAAAAAAATGAAATTAGTGGTTAATATGAAAATTTCACATAGGAGTTAAATATTCCATATAATTTTGACCATCCTTAATTCTTGATACTATATTTACAAGATCAACTGTGTGTTTTCATAAATTATGGTAAGATAAACAACACTCAAAACTCTCATGAAGAAACTCGAAAATCATCTTAACAAACAAAAGTGGGGGAAAAAGTGCACATTTAATTTTATTTCAAGAAAAATTGCACCGATATTCCCATATTTTCTGAAATTTTGTTTAGAGAGCTTTTCAATACTGAAGAATTTGCCTGATTTTGTTGATGATGTTAAGATTCGGCTCCTTTTCTTCCATGATTCCTTGTTGTGGTTTTTTCCTTAGTTTTTTAGACTTCAATGTGTCAAATTTTCTCAGAAGCACTTTGCAAGTTACTATTTCACTGTAAGGATACAGTTAGAAAGGTGACCAGGTTTCATGCTGTTTAATGTGTACGGGTACGATATATTTTCTCAATACTATACTGCAATAGGCAACGCCAGGTTATTTTGCTAGAAAAATAGATAGTTGCAAGATAAAATTTAATGCTCCACGTTGAATCTTCAATTTCGAAGGTGGAAAAGCTTGAGAGCCTCTGGTCTAAAGACTACATTTCACGTGGCTTCGGAAAATTTTGCTGCGAGTCGGCGGTGGCGAATGTCTCACAGTCGTTCACTCGTGAAATAAATTCAGTGTCTTTCGAATTTGAAGCGAGACTTTGTCGTGTCTCTCTCTCTTCAGTGTAATGTTGTAATGTTTTCACCCAACGAGGGCAGAGAGGATGTGTTTGACATGCAGGTCACGGAACCCTTCTCCACAGGTTAACGGAGGTTGGCCGAAGCATGTCAGGTTAAATTATGTTTTATTTCTTGTGCGAACGCACCTTGTTTATTCCGAGCTTCTTTGTTGTTCCGAGCTTGGTTGAGAGGAAGAAGAAAAATGACAGTTCCTTCGTGCGACATCCGGAAGACGTCCAAGACTTTTTCGGCCATCTCCGTGATCTACTCACTATCCGATCGAATTTTAAAATGGAATGAAATTCAGTTCAATCAATATTAAAAGCTCAATAAATAAATAAATTGTTAAATTAGTTGAATAAAAAATAAATAGTAATACAAAGTATTATAATAATTAATAACGTAATAATAATAACAATAATGATAATTATAATAATTGTTTCCTGATGTTTTGTTTAAATGCGTATATTAATAATAATAGTAATATTTTATTTACAGATGCTCTATTTAAAAAAGTAAATTACAATGTAATTTATAATAATAATAATAAAAATAATTTTAAAGTGGGTTGTAATAACAACAACAGCTGCATTTGAAAAAAACCTCTTTTGAGATGTTCTACATCATGTATCATTATATTGTTTTATGTCGAGTTTACGATAACACGTTTTAATCAATATTGAGGTATAAAAAAAGGAAATATATTTTACAGGTAATACGTATATGCAGGGCCGCGTTTAAGGTATGCGCCGAGGCCGACGAGGCTATCTCGTCGGCCTCGTATGCACCCCCTTCCACGTACATACACAAAATATCGGGAAAAAAAACAAGAAAACAAGCTCTGATTTTCCCAACAAATCAGTTCAAGTTGAGTATACGTTATAATATGGGATAGAATTTTTTTTTTTTTCTGTTTTTGCTTTTTGCATGAGTGTTCTTTTTTTCTTCTTCAGATTTGTCCTTTTTACACTCTCAAAAATAGAATCCTCATTTTCGACGATTCTTCAATCGTCAAGAAAATTTCGTCATTTATAACGATTCTTTCTTCGCTCGATCACGTGACTTAAAAAAGTTACTAAACAAATTTCGGCAATTTGACGAAAGGTTTACTCGGAGCATTTTTCACGAAGCCATTTCGTCAAATACGACGAAAGTTTCCTGAGATTTGAGAATGCGTTTCTAAGAGTATATATTTAGATTTGATTTCATGATAACACTTTTAACACTTAAGTCCTTCAATATGTCTAGCCCCTGGTTCATGAAATTCTTTGGACATTCATTCATCCTTATCTTTTCCCCTTGCAGTTTTTCCATTATCTTCCCAGACTTTAGGAATTTGGCACCCCAAGAGGACAGACACAAATACTAGTCAATTTCATTTAGCTGTTTAGCTTTTAGCTTTGTTTCAGTTCAAACATTTTGGGTGGCATCTTCAACAAATGACGCGAGAGAAATTTAGATTCGTTCAGTAGAGACCAGAGGCGTAGCTAGGGTTTTCAGCGCCCGGGGACAACTGAAGACCCTGTGCCCCCTGGGGGCCTAGGGGCGCCCCAAAAGGGAATTTAAAAAAAAATATGCTTCCGAAATGATAAATAGCTCTAAAAAGCCGCCGTTTTAACTTTCATTTTTATTAGCGACTATTCACTTATAAGGGAAAAATGGGACGTTTTGGCTTCGCAAAATTATATGTCTGATTTCCCACACACTCCTGTGCTACATTGATCATTCCCGATATGATTTGCGGTGCTCCCACTTTTTTGTTGAACACATTCACATCTTTTCAGTTCAAATAATTTTCTTTTCGCATTTAAAAATAAAATAAATTAACATTAAATTGGCGCCCCTTGACGCTGCGCCCAGGGACAGCTGTCCCTCCTTGTCCCACCTAGCTACGCCTCTGGTAGAGACTCAAATTTAGACTCGTAAATACTGCCCTGCTTATATCTATCGACAATGCAAAATATTATTAATAGAGCTTATAACAAAAATAATAAAATTAATGATGATGCCTATGATGTTAACAGGAATTGCAATTAATTACCTTTCACGCACCTCCCTCCCCCCTCGAAGCGTGACATCATTTATGAATGATCCCTAACAGTATTTTAAGTTAAATGAGGAACAACATAATGGGGCATAATCAATGTTTAAAAAATCTGATTCTTGTATAATAGCGACAGTGTAGTAGTATAATAATATTATTATTAACAATAATTATTCAATTTTTAAGATGCTTTATTTTGTGTCATTATGTTATTTTACATTAAAAAATACCATTACATGCTGTTTAATAAACACTGAAAGTTTGTAAGAAAATTTCTTTTTCAATAATGTATAATAATTTGAAATACAATGCTATTATTATTATTGCTATTACTACTACTGGCTATTACTAATAAGAATAATATCAATTTATGTGACTTATTTTACCCTGATATTTTAGTTTAAGATACACTACTATTCGTGCTTCTTTGTGTAACAATCAAATATGTAGTGGAAAAACCTAGTATAAGCCCACTATAAAGTTGGCAATAAGATGTGCTAACGTAGAAATTATGCATTCAGAAAGTTTGTCTATTTTATTAAATATTGTTGTGTTGTAATCTATTTTTCGTGACCACGACTTTTTAAAATATTTGTTTGTTACCCTCAAAAAGACTACTAACCAACAAGTCTTGAAAACGCATACAGTATTCGACATACATATGAACAAATGTTTGTCTTTAGTGCGAAGTTGTCACGAAACTTTTGTAGCTTTCGTAAATCTGACATACAGCCAGTTTTTCCAAAAAAAAAAAAAAGATTGGTGTAATTCTCGAAAGTTCATCCTAAAGTTTGTTTCCGTATTCAAGACAATACGGAGTTCTAATCGGCGCTCAAGAATGTGACTACGAAGCCAAAACGCGCAGATGGAATACTAAAAGCTGCTTTCCAAACATGATAGTTATTTCGCCGGTTTTCCACTCCTAAATGCGGTTTCTTGAACTCTCTGAAATCACTTGCGTCTCTTGGTTTTCTGTTTTTTTTCTTCTTCTACCAGCCAAAGAGTCCTTCTGGAGGCCGTGACCGTCTTATACGCTTTTTTTGCACAATGAACTCTGTCAGCTGCGAGAACGGCGCTTGACGTTGCTCTCAATCTTTCAGTTGTTGCCTTTCTTTTTGCTAGTCCACATTTGAACCGCAATTTTGAATCATGTCATCTAGTTTACCCTTCGAGAGCTACCGTATTGTGTGTCAGTACTGGTTTTTAGATAAATTTGTTGTGCAGATATGAGACAGTTGTTTGGGAGTATTTCCTTCGAGAAAAACATGTTTATTTCTATTTTTGGAAGTCAAAGATAGCCGCCTAACAATTTTAATTGATTCAAACTAACTACTCCTCATCACTTTTTCACAATGTTATTTCATAAGGTTATGTATTCTCTTATTCTATAATGTTTCCAAATTTCACTTAATTTTATCTATTTATTTATTTATTTTTTAAATATACTGTTCTGTATTTTTAATTTTCATGCATCATTGTAATATAAACTTATTAAGAATGATATGCAGCTTTTTTATGGTGTATTTTTATTTTGAATGCTATTAATTTTGGCAGAGATTTATGGGATCATTCATAAATGATGCCACGCTTCGAAGGATGCGGGGGGTTCGTGAAGTTGTGACGAACTGTGACAAGGGGAGGGGAGAGGTTAACAAGAAGTGTGACATCATGTTTATGCAACATAGCGTGGCATGAGGCAAAAGGGAGAGGGGGTATGTGGAAGTGTGACATTTTGTGACACACTCCTTCGTGGGAGGGTGTCAAATATGTATGGAAAAAAGCGTGACATCATTTATGGACGGTTCATATGCAGCGTGTTAATAAATAAAACATAATAATAATAATAATAATAATAATAATAATAATAATAATAATAATAAAAGACGTTGATAAATATTTAGGTATTTAAGGATATTTATTCGATTTTATTTTATTTATTTTTAGGCTAACACTTAGGAAGTTGCGAAGGGAGAGTTTGACCCTTTTCTTGAGATAATGAATGTTATATTAAGAATCCGTTTTCAGTCTATAAACAACCATTAATAAACCCTGTGGAATCGTAATCGCAAACATTTAGGAGAAAGAAAGAAACTTTTTGTTTGGAAATAGTTTAGTACAAAAGTTAATGATTTCTTTTAACAAGCTCATGGCTAAAATCAGTGGCATTCCTAGCATGGACGTTAACCGGGACGGTAATTTGGGGTGTCACGTTAGTTTTGTAGCATATATTATTTTCAGTAGTGCTAATCGCAAACATTTAGGAGAAAGAACGAAACTTTTTGTTTGGAAATAGTTTAGTACAAAAGTTAATGATTTCTTTTAACAAGCTCATGGCTAAAACCAGTGGCATTCCTGGCATGGATGTTAACCGGGACGGTAATTTGGGGTGTCACGTTAGTTTTGTAGCTTATATTATTTTCAGTAGTGCTAATCGCAAACATTTAGGAGAAAGAACGAAACTTTTTGTTTGGAAATAGTTTAGTACAAAAGTTAATGATTTCTTTTAACAAGCTCATGGCTAAAACCAGTGGCATTCCTGGCATGGATGTTAACCGGGACGGTAATTTGGGGTGTCAAGTTAGTTTTGTAGCTTATATTATTTTCAGTAGTGCTAAAAAAATCTTAAATTTTATTTTATTTATTTGGTGTCACTTTCAGTTAACTACATTTGATTTCAGTTATACGTTTAAATAGCATCAGTAAAATTGTAGAATTCAAGTATATATATTTTTCAAAATCTCTTTATCTCCTTTTGGTTGTCCCCCCCCCCCCCCCCCCTAGTAACGCTACTGATAAAACTAAGTGTGAAAAATGCAAATTTTTCACAAAAATTGCTCGCTTTTGAATTCTTTTGCTAGTGAAATACTTTACACGTGTGTTAAAATATTTTTAACTGTAAGCATACTTGGTCGAGTACGATTGAGAAATCACTTCAGTTAACAGAAATATATTTAACGGAGGAGGGAAAAAGAAAAAAAGAAATATAAATAAATAAACAAGTGGTACAGTTTTTCTTTCTTTCTGTTTCTGTTTCAGAAAAAATGTTCGGACCTTCTTCTATTGATACATTTACATTAATTTATATTTGTCTCCAAGTATTTTTCTCACAATATCTGTGCACGTTTCAAACTGTGAGGCACCTGAGATAAAATATTGTTAAATAAATAAATAAAAAAAGAATACCAAAGATACACTTTAAATAAAATATTAAATAATAATAATAATAATGAAAGAATAATAATCCCAAATTTATTAGCATAGTTGAGGCAACTTCAATCTACTGGAATACTATTGTTTGATTCCGAAATTATAAGCCTCCAGTATTTATTATATGAAAAAAAAAATCAAGTATTCTTTTTGCTAAAATAAGAGTAAAACGAATAATCAACATAAGTAAAGTATAAATCGTGAAAATAATAAAAAATAAAAAGTTCTATTTATGTTGATTACTCATTTCATCCATTAATTATTCTGACAGGTTCCATGCAAAACATCCCTGTATGAGCACCCCTAAATGTTACTTATTTTTTTCCAAAAAGACTAACCACAATTCCTCCTCCGCATCCCGAGTCTGAAAGACTTCCATTTGGCAACCTTTATCGCTGTCTGCGGCTCTGTTGCAACCCTGCTGTTCATCTTCGTCCACTGGTGTGTAGAAATGCAGGAGGAGTATCGTGGGACACGCGGTATACGCCGCGAGCGATGCGTTTCATCGCCGAAGGAATATAATTCTCTGGTGAACTTCTTTTCTTGTTTCACGAAATACCTCAGAAATTGTGACATTTCTTATTTTTTTCGTGGTGTTTTGCTGTTTGTTTTGTTGTGTCATTGTGTTCCTTTTTTGCTTTGGATGTTGGTCGCAACACTGGATGCATGAAGACTCTATGCTTTGGATTATTAGATATGGACTCCAACGTCACACAGACCCAGGTAAATTTTTCTGAAAGAAAAGACTGATAAAAATATTAGTTTCTTATTTTAACCCTTGAAATTGCTGCAAAAGTTTTGTTTGAAATGCTTCTATGATTTTGTTGCTAAGATCTTTTAGAGTAATTTTCTCCTCAAATTTTTCAAACCTTTGGAACTTACAGCCTCATTAGGAACTCGTTACTTGTTCAATAAGACAATTAGAAATTTTAACTGAAAAACTACTTAATTTTTGCATTAACGAAACTTTTACTGTGGTTTTTCAAATTTTTACTGTTTAAGACAGACTGGCGTGCTATGAAAAAGAAAAACCGCATGGGAGTTTAGAAAAACATGGGAACACGAGGAAATCATGGGAAATAATGACGCAATCAATGTCATTTAATCGTTAAGTAAGGGATCTTTTTTATCGTACATTTTCAACTCATGTAAGGTTTTTTTTTTTTTTTTTGGACTTAAAATCCACCTGAATTTTTCTTTTCAGTAGCTCCATACTAACATTGCATTGATTTTAGAAACTTGGCGTACTTATAATTATTTGCACATTTATACTAGTGCATTGGCCGTAATTCTTAAATGCATTAATAGTTAGTTTAAGAACTAGAATAGTTTTTGATTTTGAGTTTAATTGGTAAAATAAGTGAAAGGACAAGATGTAATATGGAGCTAATATTGTGACATCTTATTACAAAAGTTAGCTCTTCTGAATTTTGTGTTGCTCTGTTGAACAAGTTTTGATTTGTACGCAGTGTTTTCTCCTCGTTCAACCTATTTATAGCGAAATATTCATACACATGTAATAAATCCTATCATATCTAGTATTCACTTATCATGTCACATTTTGATGCCAGCCATCTCCAGTAGTACTTTTAGGAGACAAAACTTTCTCTAATTATTATCTTTAGGTTCCGTTCTGAAAAATAAATATGAATAATTTCCTCTAACCTCATTATTAACAAAGGTTATGTTCTCTAAGTTACGTAACGTAAATATTTGCAAAAGTTTCAAAACTTGAAAACTATTGTAGAGATTTTGACTTGTTAAACAAAGTGAAATTTCGTTGAAAAACGCGTTTTGGTTACTGTAAGGAATTAAAGGGATACATTTTTAGTTATTTAAAAAAAAAAAAAAAAGAAAAAGAAAACGAACATTTGGGACAGAGAGCAGTCCCGGGGGAGGGGGGGGGGGGTATGAGAGAAATAAAAACTTATTTCTATCGTCTTCATCTTCCTCTTTTTTTTTTGTTTTTTGAAAAGTTTAAAAACAACCTTTTTCTTTTTCCTGTTATATCTCCTTAATTCTCCCAATTTTACTTCATTTTTTTTTTTTTTTGAGCAGCATGAGACAATATCTTTGTGGATAAACGTGTACCTTCTATGCCCATGAATTTCATCACCAATTTACATCTGCTACAAAGAAAGGCAGAAAAAATGAGCGAAATCGGAGAATATTTTAAGCTTGCTGTAACAAATTTGTGCTAGATAACAGATTTGTCAAAATTTGATGTCTTTCTGACAACTTTTACCGTTTAAAATTAAATTTTTCATTCTCAAAATGGTATTTCTAAGCTCCATTGTGTGTGTGTGTGGGGGGGGGGGGGGGAACCACACACACAGACTCTAGAAGAAATAAAAGAAAAAAAATCAAAATCATCGATCAACTTTTTTCCTTTTTCTGTATTTCACATAAATTGAGCCGTAGTGATTTTCCCACATTAGTAAAATATTACTTTCAAAAATAAATAAATAAATATATATTTAAAAATAAAAATCATCGATCAACTTTTATCCTTTTCCTGGATTTCACATAAATTGAGTCGTAGTGATTTTCCCACATTAGTAAAATATTACTGCAAAAATAAATAAATAAATATATATTTAAAAATAAAAATCATCGATCAACTTTTATCCTTTTTCTGTATTTCACATAAATTGAGCCGTAGTGATTTTCCCACATTAGTAAAATATTACTGCAAAAATAAATAAATAAATATATATTTAAAAATAAAAATCATCGATCAACTTTTATCCTTTTTCTGGATTTCACATAAATTGAGCCGTAGTGATTTCCCACATTAGTAAACTATTACTGCAAAAATAAATAAATAAATATATATTTAAAAATCAAAATCATCGATCAACTTTTTTCCTTTTTCTGTATTTCACATAAATTGAGCCGTAGTGATTTTCCCACATTAGTAAAATATTACTGCAAAAATAAATAAATAAATATATATTTAAAAATAAAAATCATCGATCAACTTTTATCCTTTTTCTGGATTTCACATAAATTGAGCCGTAGTGATTTTCCAACATTAGTAAAATATTACTGCAAAAATAAATAAATAAATATATATTTAAAAATAAAAATCATCGATCAACTTTTATCCTTTTTCTGGATTTCACATAAATTGAGCCGTAGTGATTTTCCCACATTATTAAAATATTACTGTAAAAATGAATAAATAAATATATATTTAAATCACTACTGTTCAATAACAGAAAGCAAGCGTTCAACCAAGTTAGCTTTAAGGAATGATAATGGCCAACCCTTAGAAATTATTTTAAGTAATGATTATCTCTAAGCGTTCGTGATTTTTTTTTATTAAAAGAAAAAAATCGGATTTTTTTTAAATTTAAATCAGATTTTTTAAATTTTTTTCAAAAAGACATTAAATATTTTAGATAATTATTATGTTACATTCATTGAAACAATTATGGCATGTTAATCAATATGCAAAAACATACTTTAAGCTATTTTCACAGCAATAAATATTTTTTAATAATAATAATGATAAACGAATTTCAATACAAATGCATGACTCAAATGAAACTTAACCCTAACAGGAATAATAGTACACTCCTGAGTACAGATAAAATGAACAAATTTAATCTGAATTATTTTGCTGTTGAAATCTGAAAGAAGTAACCATTGTGTGTACTTAATTTTTACATTGAGTCATCATTAATCATTTTCTTTAATCATTTTTCTATTTTATAAATGAAAAAGCCTGACATATTTTTATCCATTTAGTAAAATCATATGCTCACACCATTACTAAAAACTGAAACTTTTTGTTTTAATCAAATATTTTTACTGAAAACTTCTATGATAAAAAATATTTAAGAAGGAAAAAACCTTAAGCTGTTAGGGGACATGGATGAAACTTTAAGGATACATATTCTGAATTATTTATTGTGTGGCAAATATATTGCATTATATATTGTGTTTAAATGGATCCAAAATACTATTTTTAAGATAAAAGCACAGACAGGTTTATGATTATTATAAATTCTAATTTGAATGATTGAATGAATTATGCTTTGCTGTCAAAATGCTTGAAGAATAAGAGTAACATTGTAAAATTAAAAAAAAAATAGTAATTAGTTCTAAACTTATGAAATATGTTATGCACACTGACAGATGGACCTAGGAAGTTTTGTTTGAAACAGTGGTTGTAATTGCAACATATTCCATTTTTACAACACTTTCTAACATTGTAAAATCAATGTTTTTTTTTTTTTTTTGAAAAAAAAAATCACTTGATTTAAATCAATGATTTATAAAAAAAAATCACTTGATTTAAATCGCGATTTAAATCAACGAACCCTGTATCTCTCAAAGTAGGAGCGTTTTGTTTTTGTAATAGTTGTATGATATTAGAAAATCTTTATCGAGATTAGAAAAATTAGAAGGCAGCTTCTGAAAATCAATTGAAATGTTATTTATGCAAATTGTTGATAACTCATATGGTAATAACTAATTGGTTAACTCTTTAAAAATCTTGGATCATACCGTGTATCCGAAAGCATCCAGTGTAATTTTTCAGAATAAATTAGCTTATATTATAAGGTTTTGCAGTAAAGTAGATCAGTAATTAACTTGCAGAAACTAGAGGACATTAGCTTTTTTAATAAATGTTTTTAACACATTAACATACATTTCACCTTTTCATTTAAGATAGTAGTGATTAGAGCAGTATTGGGCTAGTACTTTTTCTTTTCTTTTCTTTTTTAAAAAGAATTTATAATTTTAATTTTTTTTTATCTCATGAAGTAGGAATTTCCTAAAAACTAATTAATAGAAAACGTAACTTATTCGAATTTGGACAACTTGAGATTAATTTTTCGAAACACTCAAAATGATCCTGCCGGATTCTGTAACTGAACACCAAGGATAGGAAGTAAAAAGAAATTTTTTGTTTTCACAATGTCATGTTCATTATTTTCCCAAAATAAAACTGGAAATAGCGGACTTGTCCGCTCAAATAGTGCCTCGCAACCTCACCTCTAATCCGCAATTCCATTAACTGCAATCCTCTATAATCCGCCACATTTTTTTTTATAAACAGTGAAGTAATGGTTCCCCTTAAAAAGCCTCTTAAATATCAACTGCAATTTTAATCTTCATAAACATGTGAAACTTAATTAAACATGACAGAAAGTTCTTAAAAATTTTTTATTCACAGTAAAAATAATAAAAGTTGAAAAAAGACAGTAATTTGAAAGATTAATTGTATGATTAACTGTAAGCAAGCTAATTTAATTCTGACTGTGAGTTTATTATTTGCGACATGATGTTTTTCTAAAACTTATTTTTCTTTAAAGCAAAACCGTGTACCTGTACTTTGTGGAGAATCTTTACTTTCTCGAATTAAAATAAAATTTTAAGTTGTTCATTAAATTTGAATTTATTAGTTTGTTTCATTCAAAGGAAACAACATGTAAGGATTCTTCCTAGATTTTATTATTTAAATGTCTAGAGCAGGAAATCTAAAATTAAATTATAATCAAAATTGAGGGAATGGGTTATCATAAAGTTATTACATAATTAAAACTAAATAATAGCAATTACTCACCAAACATTTTTTTTTTTTTTTTTTTTGAAAATTCTGTAAAATTTTCTGTGAAAGTGAGCACACAAAAATTCAAGTAAGGGAGCGTATAATTTTGATTAAAAACTTATAGGTTTCAAATATACTGTGGATTAATAACATTTTAAGTCAAAGTTTTTTTTTTTTTTTTAAATATTTGACCACGGACTTGATGACATTTGTGAGACATGTGTATTTTTAGGATTAAATTAAATTATGCTCGTAAAAATGATTTGGTTATGCTTTTTTTATAAATTTACAATAATGTCATTTTAATGAAAAAAAGGTTGTTTAAGAAATGTTAGCTGATGGAAATTTAGAAAGCAAAAATCAGGGAAAATCAACGGGAGACACGATGCGGACATGATTTGTCATTTTCTGTGGGCGCAAATTTTCATGCAAAATTGCTTTTTTTTTTTTTTTTGAGACCAATGTGGCTGTGAAGGAAAGAAAAATAATAATTGTTTTTAATTTGTTTAAGGCAGAAGGGGGGGGGGGCGGAATTATATGAAATAAGGAAAATAATTTGATGGGATATGGTTTTTAAAGTTGTAGGAGAATGAACCACATACACAAAAGAATTATTATCGCGGTATTTTTCTACGTTGGTTTTTCTGTAAAAAACGTTTTGCATTCATTTGCTTCCTTTTTCCCAATGTTAATGTAATTCACATGAGCTATCAATTCACGCTATTTTATTATGAAAAAAAAAAGAGCTGCCTATTATTATTCTTAATGCTTCACGGTCACATTTCCGTAGAACATTATAAAGCCCTACATATTCTTGCATTTAAATAGTCGGAAGTATTAATTTATTTTATAAGCCACATCCTAATAAAATACCTAGTTACGTTGTCTCATCTTGTTATTTACTGTCACTGACTTTCGACAGTATGGTCCTGTCATTTCCTATTGTTAAATGATAATGAATTTGCATCCTTCCTTAGTTGAATGCTGAAAAAAGCTATTATAGTTCATGCTTGAATTCTAAAATGCGTTGCATTTATTCTTGGATATAATCTTCTTTGCCCATGACTCAAAACCCAATACATTAAATTGAATCATGTGTAAATCCTTTCTAACAGACGGATTTGCTTAAAATAAATTTTATTAGAAGGGGCTTACGACGTAGAATATGTACAGGTACGTTCATCCAGAACTGAACGAACCTATTTTCTCACGAAACATTTTGATCTATCTTTTTATAAATATTTCTAAATGAATGCATGAATAGAAGAATGAGTGAAAGAATGAATGAATCAATCACTAAACGTATGAGGGAACGAATATGTATTAACCGTTGAAAAGGTGCATTTGAAGTAATTTTGGATTAAAGCTAAATGAGAAAGAGAGAGAGAGAGAGAGCTAGATTATAAATTTGAAGTTGGTGTATTTCGTAAAAGTAGGCTCGTATAGTTCTAGACGGAACTTCTTGTTATACTGATGATTTTATTGCTGCTTCAAAACAAAATGAAAAATTAATGTCGGAAATACTGAGTATTTGCTCACAATTTTTTCTTACTGCGTGAAAGCATTCGTTTCGCTATTAGCCATCTCAGTAAAACTTTTTGTGTTTCAATGTGGCAATGAAAAACTTTTTGAATTTATATATGTAATAAAATCTAATCTGGATGAATTTCGGTTGAAGGATTTTTTTTTTAAATATTAAAATTGCTGGAAGTCTAAACTTTTTTATATTTTTAATACTATTGAATAAGTTCGATTTGACGAATTTCAACTCAAGAAAGATTTCAAAGTAATGACAAATTTCGCATTAAAATAAGCGTTTTCGCGTTTTCATATTTTTGTAAACAAGTTCCGCATTTTAATTTTGAAAAGTAACTAGGCCCTTCTTTTACTTTTTCTTTTACAATTCGTGTATTCATCTGAATATATTTTTTTTAATATTCAAAGTATTTAAAAAAATAGTAAACCTAAATTTTTTCTCTTCAGATCTACCCGAAACCAGTTCAGAGTAACAATGCGAAAAGCTACGTGAAATCTTTGCTTCAGGTTTTTAGGGACTCCCATTGTAAAGCTTTAATTTGTAAAAAATATTTCAAATTCGTTGTAACAAGGTTTCACTGTAGTTTTGTCTTCTTCGTTTTTTAGTCCTGTAACTTTCTTTAGTTTAGCTTTCCGTAAATATCTTA
Source organism: Octonoba sinensis (assembly GCA_038502835.1). Lineage (NCBI taxonomy): Eukaryota > Metazoa > Arthropoda > Arachnida > Araneae > Uloboridae > Octonoba > Octonoba sinensis. Next base: position 97,247,748 of record CM076600.1, on the reverse strand, counting down.
TGCACTTTTCTGTCTTACAGACTAGAAGTTAGTTCAGGCAAAATGTTATTATTTGCATTAATGTCTTTGTTGCTTTTCGTGTGTGTGTGTGTGTGGAATTCGTAAATACATTTATGTGAAGAAAATAAAGTGTTCATTTATGTTTGAGGAAAATTGTTAGTAATTTTTTTATATTCATATTTCGATGACGTTTTAGATATGTATAAGACTGTTATATTTTTTTAAGTACATTATATCAGACAATGGTAATTGTTTTAATTAATACTAATATTAATTTAAGTAAAAACAACTAACTTTAAATTTTAATTCATTTTTTAAATTGTACATATTTTTTAAGCATTTTTTGGAGTCTGATGTTCTTGAAAAAACTATTCCTTACTACAAACGTATTGCATTTTGTGCATACAGCTGCAGTCCTTGAATTACATACGGTGCTTAGAAGCATTTTTGCTTTGCATGCCGATACACAGGCTTACTGGCTTGCTTTAGCACATGAAGACTGTAAAGTGCAGATTTTAATATTTTACCGTTTTAAAATGCAAAAGGTTTTATCATGTCAGTCAAGTTTCTTCTATTCACCGCTCTAAACTATTATATCCCTTTTCAAGTTTACTGAAAAATTTTACTGTTTTAGTGAAGTTTACAGTTTTTTGTAATAAATATTACGTTAAGGAGCGGCCTTCTTGATATGCTATCACAGTAAAACCCCGCAATACCGCGGAGTCGGATATAACGCGGTTAGTATCATGTCCCCCGACGTTCAAACCACCCTTTATTACTGCCATTTGAAGGGGATTCTTTTATTTAGCATTGTAAAGAAATCATGATAACAAGGTCTCTTCGGAGGAAACAAATGTTCCAGCCGAAGAGGTCTCTATTAAGAGGTTGAATAAGCTATCACTCGATAGACTAATTGATCAGTTGAAAAATGTGCTTCGTGCACAGCAATTACAGCAAATAAAATGGCAGCAAACAAGAAAAGAAACAATTATATAATGGAAGAAAAGTTATGAATAATTGATAACGTTAAAAGTGGTGCAACAAGAGCGAGTATATTTCGTGAATATGATTCCGTGATACAGTTTCACTATACCTCGGTTATGGTTATATTATAACGCGGGTGCCAAACATGTCCCCCGACACCCGCGTTTTAACGGGGTTTTACTGTAATTAGTTTAAGAAACACTTTTTTTTTCAATAAATCATTCAAATATTTAAAAATAAACTGCATCAAGAGGAGATTATGGCTCGGAAATGTCACGGGCAATGTATTTTCTCGGACTATCTATTTAACTATTTTACATTTACTGTTAAACCGTTCATTTTCTGATCATCAGCAGTTAATTTCATTTTAATATCATTGGGTAAACGACTTGGAAGTTTTTGCTTAACTAATTATTTATATACACTATACTTTTTAAATCCATATTTTTCTCATAATATATTTTCCCAGTACGTTATTTAAGATTCTTTATAATTTTTCACTCTGATTTAAAGCGTTTCCTGCTTGTCCTTATTACCTCCTCCGCGTTTTGCACTGCCTTTTATTGTTTGCAAAATGAAACATGACTAATGTTTTTTTATTTGTAGAACAAGCACGTTTTTTAGTTCTGTCCTCCGAAACGAAAAATGAAACAAGCACGAGGCATACATATTAACCTTAATAACTTCAGCAGCGTGAATTTCTTTTCTGTTCTTGTTTAAATTCTCTGTTGTTGAATTTGTGTACGTTATTACCATAAATGAAAGATATTTATGTAAATAATGTCTATTTTTGAAAGCAGCCACCATCCGTTCCTTATAAAATTTTTGCTTTTTTTGTATCAATGGTTGTATGATAGAATGCAATGATGGTTGTAGAACAGCAAACAACCAAATAAATAAATGAATAAAAAGAAAGAAAGAAAAGAAATGTTGGTGTCGCCAGGGCTGTTTTTAGAACTGTCTTATTCAGTTATACTTGTTGACCCAGTTTAAAAAAACAATTTTAAAATTCTTTTAATGACGAATTTTAACCACTAAAGAAGTTCTTAAAAACTCAACCTCTTTTTTAAGTTTTTAATTGAACAACTACAAGCAAATGAATTGATAGATGAATAAACTGTGCAGATAAATACAGACTTGCAGTTTTTTTTAATTTTTTGCCATGAAATGTTTATTCATCTAATAAAACATTCAGCCAAATCTGCGGCGGTGGAATTTAGTTGCACTTTTCTTTCTTCGTTATTATGACTTTTATCGGGATTTTAAATTTTATTTTGTGTGTGTGCGTTAATTAATAAAAAAACAATTTTAAAAAATACAAAGTAATAAGTTTATAAATGAGAAATTGGTACATGGTAATTGCAAATGTTCCCCCCCCCCCCTCAGAAATTTATAGAATATTTCATTTTCATCTTCTTATTTTCAAATTCCTAATCTCCTCCACTTTTTCTGCTTCTCATTTCAGTTAGATTCCATTGTTAACCGTACTCTATACCAATTGTACCTCAATTTGTAACCAAAACCATTGCTTCGTGTCGTTCGGTAACTTTTCTCGGGCGGTAGTCTTCGAAAACTACACCTTGTAGGCGGACTTGTCTTCATTCATTCAGAGAAATTTTCCCGTGAGTCATCACGCTTCGTTCCGATGCTCTGGAGCGATAAAAGTTTATTTTCTCCTGAATGGACGTACAACCGATTCACTAGAAGCATGTATACACAGCTTGATCGGGAAGCATTTCTGTCTTGTAGGTGGCTGTTTAAAGCGAAACTAGTGTACTTTGCAATGACTCTCATCCTCATTTGTTCAACATTTGCATCTTCGGCATCATGTATACACTTCATTTTATCACATTATTCTCTTTGAATAGACACAGTGATTGTGTGTGGTCTTTTAAACACTCTTGGTTTGATCTTTCATCGTACTGAATCGAGGTTTTTGGATGTTAGAACAACTGTGCGATCGTGTCATCAAGACAAATGAGAAAAATACATTAAACGAACTAAACGCTACGGAATATTTAATTCTGATTTTTTATAGAATAGTATGTTCAATGCAGGGGCCGTGGTAGCCTAGTGGTTAGCACGTCGAACTTCCACCTGGAAGGTCGCGCGTTCGATACCCACTGAAGACCACCATGTATACTTGGGGATATGTGCATGTAAAATCCGTAGACCCCACTACCTCTCCCCGTGCGTGAGCAATCCTAAGGCCTCGGCTAACAGGTAGGGGTCTGGTGGAGAAAAGTATGTTCAATGCACATTGTGTAAGAAGAGGCGGTGCTTTGGAACTGGTAAATGAGCATTTTTATATTTGAATTTGCATGTATTGTAGCGGAGAATTTGAAACCGTTGAAGACTCATCCTGAGTGATTTGTATCCTCTAAATTTCTTGGATGTCTCCTTTAAAACGATGATTCGAAATATTTTTGAAATTGAGACAGTGAGAAGCAAAGGGATGTATGCGACTAAGAAACGATTCTGAGAAAAACACGTTCAAAGTTTGGATCTTATGGGACCTTTAATGTTATTTTTTTTTCTAAATCACGTTAGGGCGGAGCGGAGCACCTGTTAGAGCTATCACTAACATGTCTTGCCACAATATAGAATGACACTTTCTCTATCATTTGCATCAGTTATCTCCAGCTTTCAATTTTGTCACTTAAATCCCTTTGCTTCTGGGTGCCCTCAATTCTCGATTTTTATTTCAATGACTCATTCGCAATCCTCCATTTATTGTATTGGCGTGGTTATTCTAATTTTTTCACCTTTTCCCCTTTCCCCGTCTTCTTTCAAGCACCGTAATTTCAGCCTAATTTTACACCCGGTAAGATTATTCTTTCAAACACTCGGTCGTATTCATCAGCCGATTTGTTTCGATACTGTTTATCGTTACCTTCGTAAAGTAAGATTTAAATTTTATTGTTTTATTTTTCGCTAAAAATGTGTCTTGCAACATATACAATAAAAATAAGGAATAAAATTTATTTTGAAAAATGTAATCATTATTATTATTCTTCCTTTCTTTCTCAGTAATAAATATTTTGCGAAAAAAAGCATCATTAATCAGAGAAACCTTTCCAGCAATAGTTCATTTAAATCTCTAATGAGATTGGAGCGTGCCTTCACGGCCTGAATTAAACAATAAAACTTGTTTGTTTACCATACGAAAGAATGCGGTGGAGGAAATCGAAAGAGATGCCCTCGGGCGAGTGCGGGAAAATGCTGTCAATATTTATCGTTTGAAGAACTATGAATGAGGCCTGCAGGACAATTAAGAACTGGATTGCGGTGTTAATGCAGCTACAAAATTTTCTTTTTCTTTTTCTTTAAATAGTGCTCGAAATATTGTGAAAAAAAAGGTTGAATACATATTCAAACCAATTTAATATTTATTTGACCTTTTCTTTACAATTGTTTGACTACGAATGACAGACATGCTCCTAGTTAATATTATTACTGGTATAGAAACTCATTGTGACGAATTGCATCAGAAATCAGTCATTTTCAAAATTTTCGCACTCAAAAGGATTCAAGTAAATAAAACATTTCCATGTTAAATTTAATGAAATGAGAAAATGCAAATCTAATGTTATTATTACATTATGGTCTCGATCAATTTTTGCGCAATGATGTCATTACCTAGTGCTATTTCCATTCAAACATGCAAATAATTCATAGTAAAAAGGAGTATTAATATGCGTTTATTGTAACACGGTGAATACTCCTAGTACTTGAATACTCCTAGCTCTTTTTAAAGCCTGCTGAAATAGTTTAAAATAGTTTTGAGTTACAGGAATGTTTCACATGTTTTTAGAACATTTTTTTCAAATTGAAACACTTGATATAAAAATTCTTTAATATTTTCTGTGTACTTAACAATAAATATCACTCTTACACACTATATTTCACTGAAGTATTTATTCTATCCGGTGTGTTTGATTTAGAATAAGAGAAAACACCTTCTAGGCGACTTGAGGGGAGCTAAACTATTACAAAAAAAATATTTCATGCCTTCAATGACATGGAACAATTTTTTCATGTTTTCCAATGAGAATGCGGTGATGGGGTCCGAACTCTTTTAATTGGATTTTAAGCAGAGTGCGATATCATGGGGCCAGTGAGTGTAAGCATTGAAAAAATTTTAAAGTAACTGCGCGATGGCATCTGAGTAAAATCAGCAGATTGGGTGTGAAACTTTACAGTTTAAGTGATGTATATAATAAAAGTAATATGATTCATGAAATATGGGTTACAATGTGAAAAATAACAGATCTGACCCTGTGTTAGTAAGAATTTTAATGGACTTCTTCTCATAGAAAAATAAAAGAGAGAGAGAGAATGATAGAAAGGAATCCCAAAATACAGAAATTTGAAGTAAATGCATTAGATAAATGCGCTTTATGCTTCAAGTTGCCCAAAATGCAATAATGCAAAGGCGTTTTGAAATTCTTAACGCTTCTGCTCTGGATACAAGAGTATTTCTTTGGTATTCCCTAAAAATACCATTCAATTCAATTAATTAGTTTTTGTCTATCCAGCAGTTTGTTCTGCTTGTACCTTCTCCCGAGTGTCATGCTTGATTAAATTTTAGACAATACTTAAAAAAGCAAAAGATCTGAATTGTATATCTATATGTATGTATGTATATATATATATAAGATACGATGCTCTTGTTTGACCCGCACTCCGACGCGAGCTCTCTTGCCTATCGCAAGACAAATTTAATTAATTTGAACAATTTGAAAGAAAAGAAAAAGTTAAACGTTTTTAAGTTTTTCAAAAACTTAAAAATGACAGCTTTTGATAAACAAAATATCTTTCACAAAATGGACACGCATTCATAATTAGTCTTCTATCCTTGAATTATTCGAGGAAAGCAAAACAAACGTCACGTCAAAGTCTAAATGGTCCCCGCGAGCCACTGCTCCGTGCCTGGGAATGTGGCCCGATCTATCGCAGCCCGAAGCGATGTTCGTCCCACTTCCTACTCTCATTCCGAGATGAGCCTGATTTTCGCTTTTCCCTTGGACTAGGTCATCTTAATGGCTCTATTCAATTATTTCAGTCCATAATTTTGAATATACAATTTTAAAAGTGGCATGGGAAGAAGAAAAACAAAAAACCATTGCACATTTAGTTTGCAATGTACATTGTACCAGGTGGTTATCCTGTTTCGATCTACGAACAGCTCTTTCCGTTATTGTTTCTATGCCATTTGGGTATATCCAAGCTCCTCTTCGCAGAGCGACCAGGAATTGAGGCAGTAAGGAGCGCATTCCGTTTACAGATCAGCACCATAACGGTGGAAGTACGACTTGGCTCATTATGTAGTTGGATGATATCAGATGGCGCCGCCACAATTACGTCACCTTCCTTTTTTGACCTAAGACTGAAGGGAGGAGAAATTCTCCACCCTTCGAAAGCCCCGGAACTGCCTAAGGACTTCAGGGTCCACGGATTTCACATGCACGTATCCCCAAGTGTACGTGGTGGGTCTTCAGCGGGTCGGGTAGCGAACACCCAATATTCCGGTTGGAAGCCCGACATTCTGACCACTAGGCTACCACGGCCCAGAGCTCTTTCTAACAGACATATGTCATTGAAATTTGATATATACGTTATATGGACGACAGGGGATAGAAATCTGCAGCAAGAATATGCTAGTTCAAATTTTTACCACCAGGTGAGGGTTTTTTTTTTTTTTTTTTGTCTTCTCTATTAATTGTATTTTTTTTTCGCTCAGTTGCTTCGCTTGATAGAAAAAGTTTACTGTTAAACACGCTATAACACGCTTTGAACATGTGATTAAGGCAAATAGAATGCACATAGAACAAATTCTGTGATTAAAATAAAATTGTTTTGCTTCTAATTTGTTGTTTGTTTGTTGTTTTTCAAGGCGCCCCTTTCTCACCTGTGGATGCAATTTTGAACGGAACTTTCTTATTGCACATTTCTTTTCTCTATGATCTACATAACATATATATCAAATTTCAATGACATACATCCATTAGAACGAACTCTATGTCTGTTTAAACAAGGTAATTTGAAATAATAATCACTCTGTATATTTATTTTAAAGTTAGCTCTGTCATCAACACTATAAAACCATAGCCGTTTATTTGTGTCACAAGAGTTTCTGCTTGATTCCGATTGAAGGATCAGACGCAAGCTTTTCTGAAAGTTCATGAAGAGCTTTTCGATTTTCCATGATTTCAATTTTGCCACATTCTATTCTGCAGATGGGACAATGGTTTTGCAGTGAAGAAAGTAACATGCTTTTTCCATTTCATGCCATCGCCCAGGAGAAGCAGAAGAGAAAGCACAAAACTACTGAATAATACCCAAAAAAGAAGTTCATTCCAGGCAACTTCTTGCACCTTCTACCCAATCTGTGCACGAACTTCCTATTTTTCCATTACATGTTAGAGACGCCTTGGCCTCTGAAGTTCTCTAACTTAAAGTTTTCTCTTAGAAATTCAAATATAATTTCATGTAATCCCTGCCGTGGAGGTTTCTATAACTGGTTTATAGGGGCTTGTTAAATGTGCTTTTAAAATATCTTCTGCATCTAAAAGTCGTAAATGTATATAAAAACCGTTCCACACAGTTGCGGATTCACAACGGGGGAGGGGCGATCGCCCCCCCCCCCCCCCGCCAACAAATGAAATCCAAGAAAGGAGCAATATGATATCCACTAAACAAATAAGGATGAAAAATTAATGAAAAAAAAAAGTTCATAGAAAACAAAGAAAATTGAATCTTTACTTGAAATCTACCCACGAACACAAATTTATCTCTCCACGAATGGGGGATGGAAGTTTTTAAATTAGAGTGACTGAAATATCAATAAACTGGAGGGCAGATGTGATTTGTTCTTCGTTTTGTTTTGCCATACCAAGAATTGCTTGCATGTTTCCATCTTTATGCGGAAAAAAGAAATCAGCAGATTATCATCACATAAACATAACATCATATTCTTAGATTTATCAAATTTTTGCTCTTAGACCCCTGACCTCTGGGCCCCTCTTTTGTAATGATTGAGTTTTTTATTACCAGTTTCTTTGTTTTGGTCTGTTTTTGATATCCATTAAATTTTTATATTATAATTCTTAATTTCTTTACTTTATCAATAATTTCCTCCGATACGACACGGGAATAGAATGTTATCTCGGAATAATATTTATTTTCCATTCCGTAATACATTTCTGGAAAGGAAATATTAATACAAGAAGGAAAATGATGTAATTTGTTTTTTCCTTTTATCTGCAAATCACTATTAAACCGATCAAAAACGGAATTTGCCACCAAATATCTTGCTCATACACGTACTATGCTCATACACGTTTGAACACATATGTTGAATAATGACGAATAGAATCGCCCTGGCGCATCATTGCACATTTTTCTAGAAGCAGGGGAGGGCATAGGATATAATAAACTCAAATCATAATGCATTTAAAAAAAAAGCAAAATATGTACACATAGACATAAATATATTTCCCAAGCTAGGGGAAGGGGGCAACTGTGATTTTCTAATCCTCCTAAATGACTGGCCGGGAATCGTTCTCCCAAATCGAGTCTCTGAATCCGCCACTGATTTCACATGACTATAATACTTGGAGTACAGTCTAAAATAAGACGGGATTATTTTGCTGATCTATTTCGGCTGAGTATATTTTCCTGCACAGAATTTCCCAACAACAAATTACTTTTCCTTAGTGTTTTTACCACAATAGTCTCTTTAGACACAATCCAGAGTAAAATGTTATAGAAGATCAAATCATGAACTTGCGTGGAGATCAAAGTTCCACAGAAAAGTATTAAAGACATCAGTTAGAGAAAAATTTGATTTATGATGAATAAACGTCTGCTTAACGATTCTACTATCCTAATTGCTCTAAATCGAAATTAGAATCAGAGCTACTTTTGGAAAGTTCTTATTTGCATTTTTCTTGTGAAGACTTACTTTCTTCTTTCTAGAAAGCCAGCAGTGTATTCGGAATTTTGTAGATTATTATTATTATTTAAGATAAATAATAATTATTATTATAGTAATAATACGTGTTTTTTCCCAATTATGTCAGGAATACAGAAAAAAATTGGTGTTGTATCAATGTATTCTATTTTAAACTGGAACATCCATTACATTTATAAAGTGCCCGCGCGACATTGCAGTAAACAAGGAAATGCGGAATGACAACATTTAGGTCGACTTGTGCTTAATGACGTTTTACGAGAATTTGCTCAAGGTAAAAAATAATAATAATTTCCACGTTCTAGATCAAATGGAATATTGAGTAGTGCTGTTTCTGATATGTGCATATATTTAGACAGAAATCAACTTATAATTGCTAAGCTGAATGTTTTGTTTTTGTGTTTGATCTGTTATTTTCGCGAGTTACTATGTACACAGCAATGACAAAAATTTTCACATAAAATACGATTGTGTATTTTCACCAAACACTGAATTTGTGCTTTGCGTATCATAATTTCTATGCTGCCAGATTTTTTATCACTGTCGAATTATGTATTTCACGCGCTTTTATCATCATTTCATTTACATTATTTTTTTTTAATGTTATTTAAAGAAAGATTTTTAATTTTTCATTCAGAGAAAGGGTCAATGATACGGGTTTTAGTCGGAACAAAATGTCATTTTACATTCCTGCAATAGTAGATCTCTGATAGTAATGAAGCAATACCAAGACAACCTCTTAATAATTTCTAAATAATTACCATGTATCAACAAAGTGTTGAGGTGTAAACAGCCATTGAGAACAACTGAATGCACTTATTCCTAAAAAACAACCCTCTGAACTTAGCTCGGAAGGGAAATATTACTGGAGATGCAACATCGATGTTTCAACACAAATTTTCGAAATTAAAACATAGCTATAGTTAGTAATGATTAAACTTTGTGCAAAGTAATAGAAATAAAATTTCACGTTAAATTAAAGCACAAATGAGCATTAAAACGCAGACATATGTTTCGGGATCGCTTGGAATCCCTTTTTCAATGCGACAGGGAGCTTCTAGATGCAAAACATCCAAATGAAGCAGACAGAACAACAAAAACAAAGCTTATATAGCCTAAGAATTAACTGTAAACCAATGAGAATAAAGGCAGTGTGAAGTGGAAGTAGAAGTAGTATTAAAGGCACCAATAAGAGAGTAACAAACGAATGTAGTTGGAAGTACAGAAAGTAAAAAGGAATATCAATAAAAACAAAGAAAAAGACAACAGCGTGCATAAAAATGTGAAAATACATGAAAATTGCAAAAAAATAAAATAAAATACAAAGAATAAAATGGAAATAAAATAAGTACAGAAAATACCAAAACAAAAAGCAAAACAAAGTACACAGGCCAAAAGAGGGGGAGGGGGGGAGAGAGAAAGAAAAAAAAAAAAAAAAAAAGGGGGAAACTAACAAGAAAACCAAGAAAGAACAACAAATTAAAGGAACTTATGCCAGACCTGTGAAAAATAAGGAGTTGAGGAAGAATCATTAACCAAATTAGAACTAGGGAAGAATTAGGGAAGCTTATCATATTAACAGGAATAGTTCTAATTTGGTTAATGATTCTTCCTCAACTCCTTATTTTTCACAGGTCTGGCATAAGTTCCTTTAATTTGGAAGAATTCCTAGAACTATATAGGAAGAATTAGGGAAGCTTATCATATTAACAGGAATAGTTCTAATTTGGTTAATGATTCTTTTGGTTAATGTATTTTCTGTACTTATTTTATTTCCATTTTATTCTTTGTATTTTATTTTATTTTTTTGCAATTTTCATGTATTTTTACATTTTTATGCACGCTGTTGTCTTTTTCTTTGTTTTTATTGATATTCCTTTTTACTTTCTGTACTTCCAACTACATTCGTTTGTTACTCTCTTATTGGTGCCTTTAATACTACTTCTACTTCCACTTCACACTGCCTTTATTCTCATTGGTTTACAGTTAATTCTTAGGCTATATAAGCTTTGTTTTTGTTGTTCTGTCTGCTTCATTTGGATGTTTTGCATCTAGAAGCTCCCTGTCGCATTGAAAAAGGGATTGCAAGCGATCCCGAAACATATATCTGCGTTTTAATGCTCATTTGTGCTTTAATTTAACGTGAAATTTTATTTCCATAGCTATAGTGTTACTCGACCAAAATTCACAGATGTTCTGACACATCGAACCTTTTGAACTAGAATTATAAAAATATTTTTACGAAAGATTTACTAAAGTTACTCAAAAAAGAGATTAATTTCAATTTGACGAGAGCAGAGTTTTAATAATTCAAGAGTCGATACAGCATTTTTTTAACAGGGTTCGGTTTTCGTGAATTTTAAAAAGATTTTTGTGAAAAATCAAATAATTTTGTGAAGATTCAAAATTGGTAAAAATTTTCATTATTTTTTGCCGCTTATTTAATAAATAATTCGTGAAGCGTCCGTTTTTGATTGAATGGAATTTTGTGAGGGGTCCGTTTTGGTTGACCGAAATTTTGTGAAGGGTCCGAGAACAGACCTGAATTTTGAAATTCTCTTCACATTGATCATTAGTGCCGTAGCGTGTCTGTATGTTGAAGTAAATCACTGAAAAATTAAAATTGACGTAAGGTGTTTCAAGATTAATGTTAAAAATGCTGAGCAAAATTTCCCTTCAGTACAATCTGCGTAACGCAAAATAACATTTGGGTAACTAGTAAAAGAAATAAAATTTCACGTTAATTTAAAGCACAAATGAGCATTAAAACGCAGACATATGAATGCTCATTTGTGCTTTAAATTAACGTGAAATTTTATTTCTTTTACTGTTTACTTGCACAAAGTTAAGTTATTATTATCTGGGTAACTGTTTAAATCATTATTTTAATTATCAAGGATTTTTAATCTTTTTTTTTTTTTTGAGTTGGTCCGTTCCGACTTCTAAATGCTTGTTCTGGCTCTTCTCTGTGCTCCGAATGATTTTAATGTTGTTCCCAATGGCCACTTGGGTATCCAAGCTCCCTTTCGCAGAGCGACCAGGAATGAAGGCAGTATAAGGAGCGCCTTCCGTTTATAGATGAGCACCACAACGTTGGAAGTACGACTTGGCTCATTATGTAGTTGGATGACACCAGATGGCGCCACCACTTTCCTTTTTTTGGCCTAAGATTGAAGGGCAGACAATTTCTCCACCCTCGGGACTGCCTCGGAATTTCCGATTCCACGGATTTTACATGCACGTATCCCCGAGTGTACATGATGGCTCTTCAGCGGGTCGAGTACCAAACACCCAATCTTACTGTTAGAAGTTCGCCATCCAAACCACTAGGCTACCACGGCCTCATAATCTTAATAGATTATATATTATTTAACTCTTCTTTTTAGTTAATTTTTTTTTTTTTTGTCTATGATAACCAGTTAAAAGACTATTTATTTTTAATCGGAGCAGTGTAACACAACTAATTTCTTTGTTCCGGCTCCACTGCAGGTTCTTGCAAAATCTTGTTGCTGCACGCTCCGCTTCAGTTCCCTGATTATTATTCTTAATTTCTTAATCTATTGTTGTGCCGTGCTGACTTTAGAACTATACAATGCTCCTTTCTTTAATGTTTCCATGTGGCAAGTGTCATTTCGCTAATTAATTCAATCACACATTCTACATGTTCTTGCTGTTCCCATTTTTTTCATCTTCTTAGAGAAAAAAAGAAAAATAAAACCCGTTGATTCTTTTTGTCAGATTAGACGTTTTACAATCAAGGATTACCTGCTATAATCATAATAATATATAACAGCATTGACACGCGTAAAATCCTTGACGATTGATTTAAGCAATCCTTGATTGCTTAGATAAAAAGGAAACAGCGGTCTCACGTAGATTCCTGCTTCTATGTTTTTCTAATGGGAATGAGTATATTCACTAACCTTTTCAGACCCGGGGCATTCCACGGAAACCGGCATCCATTCTTTCAAGCACTATCGGCGGATGCTATTACCACTTGAGAATTTTGACTCTCAGTTTTCCCCTAGATGGCGGCCCTGAGCTCTACATGTTGCGATACTGCACTACGAATTTAATTTAGCCGAGAGTATCCAAGCCTTGATAATCCACCGACTTGGACTAGGTTTGATCCTGCGAACTTGGGCGTACGAGGCCCAAAGGCCTTACCACTACGCCACCCTGCCGGTCCTGCTTTTATATTCCCAACATCACCAAATTTTTGAGATACAACAAGTCATTAACTGCCGTTTTAAATCAAAGGGATTTTCTTCCGTCAGAAAGCGTGTATTTGAGTTCAAAGTATATAGCTTATAAACGATCCATAGTTTTAATTTCTACCTCACTTTAATTAATTATTTGGTATCATAAGATTAAATTTCATTGTTTGGTTAAGATCCGCATAAAATAAAGCGGCGGTACTCAAATTTCGTGACCGCATGAAACCATCGAAATGAAAAAGACAGAAAAACTCCTAGTTGCAGTTTTTTCGTTTGCTTTAAACATTTTTCTTGAAAAATTTAATTTTTTTGTTCCAATTATTATTTATTATTTCTTTTGAGCTGTGCTTGTTATTTTCACTAAAATATAATAACTGATTTCTCTTTCTCTTTTTAGGTAAGTAAGAATGTTTATGCCTGAACATGATGCACATTTCCCTTAGGTAAGGGAAACATTATTATTTTTTTAAATTTTCCCTCTATGATTTGACTGCAAAGACTGATATTTTTTGAAAAATTAGTGATTCAAAACTATATCTTTCTTGCGTATTGCTACAAGTGGGCTTTTATTGAAATATATATGCATGTGTATATTAATTTAGTGAAAGGAAATTTTCAGAAACTAACGTGAATGCTCGTTTCCAATTAAAACCATTGCGAATGAAGAATTTTGATAGCAAAATCAATTATTTATTTACCTATTGATTCATATATTTTGCTTTAGCCTGTTTTAAAAAGTTTCACAGGGCATACATAAAACAAAGAGCAGAAATTTGGAAAATTGAGTAATCAGAAATACTATATAACTAAAAAAATAATTAAAATAATCATTTAAATAATTTATAATTTAGTTGATGTATTTTGTATTATAAAAACGATTCTTATTAAGGCGACTCGTTTATTATTGAGCTTGCTAAATGACGCTCTCAGATAAATAAAACATTAATATTGAAATGCAACGTTCAAAGTGTAAGTTGTAGTTCCGAAAAAAAAAAAAATCTGATCTTTTTCAGCGTTATTAGTGTTTTCATAAGAACTGATTCAGGACATTCATTGTAATTTACGCATGAAATATTTTGTGATCCTTTTGAAACATGCACATTTCGTTTTTTCTTTGCGTTTTTGAATGACGTCTTAAAAAACAAGGAAAAAAACTATCTGAAAAACAAAGTAATTAATTTAATAATAATAAAAAAAGGAATCGCCCAACGTGGGGCTCGAACCCACGACCCCGAGATTAAGAGTCTCGTGCTCTACCGACTGAGCTAGCCGGGCTACTGAATGAATTTGAGTGTGGAATGTACAAATGAGGATGAGCTGGTACAAAAACGAAGGCTTCTGGCTATATTTCCCATCCTAGGCTGATATATCACATGAATTGATGGATAACTCAAAAAAGCTCTTCTGACGAAAATCATTTCACGTGCTTATTTACGAAACAAATGCTCGTATATATTACGAAACGTTGCCACAAAAATTTCAAAAACAGGACAGTGCTATGAGGGGCATTATTATATTAATCTTTAATTGTTATTCCGAAAACCAAAATTTTCGCTGAATATATTTATATTTCTTTGCTTTCGAAGTCGATTATTTCTTTGATTTATGATGACCTCACATCATTTTGATGCAGTCCGTTTTTCAACCCCTTCAATTTCTCTTGTTATTTTTTCTTTCGGGGGAGGGGTGATCAAAACTCCCATTTATGAGTGGTAAAAAAATCCTAACCTATTTGACATTTGTCTCATTTAAAAGGTTTCTACATCAATTTTTTAAAACCTATTCAAATATTCTCAGTACATAGTAATTTGTCAAAGAAGTAAAGAAAAAAAAAATCGCGAGAATTTTGAATTTTAAACTTTATTACCTATTTCTTAAAACTTGTAATTTTGAATAAAATTTGGAGCTACATCCTTCTTGCAGCAAACCCTTCAATTATAAAGCTTCAATTTTTTTCGCCCGTAGACGTCACTATTGAAATCTTTTGAACTGTTTAAAAATAGCTTTAAATAAGTGAAGATTTTTTTTTTTTTTTAAACACACAATCTGTTTCGAAAGTTCTGTGAAAGTGTGCCATAGGCTCCGCCTATTTCCTCAGAAGTATAAGATACAGTTTTCTTCGCACAACCTAGTGTTAGTTGAACTGTTTAAGTAAACAAAACAAAAAATGAAATATTGGGCTTAGATGTTCTAGCGAAATGAAAAGTTGTGTATACTCAATAATCATTGCGAAAGGAAAAATCATCAGAGCTTCTTTTCTCTCCATTTTATTTTCATGAGCCTGCTTTAAAACCATTTTATTTTTTAATATTCATTGAATTTGTTTTACCAGAAAATAAGCTCCATGCGTTTGATTTGTAAAGAAATATAATTAACGGAATAACCAATTTATTCTTAAATATTTTTGTTTATTTACTCTAAAAGTTTCGTCGACAGGGTGGCGTAGTGGTAAGGCGCAGGCCTCGTACGCCCAAGATCGCAGGTTCAAAGCTGGCCTAAGTCCATAGATTTTCAAAAAGCAGAAAATCGTCTGCGCCCATGTCGTATGATTATGCGTAAGGTTGCAAGTTTGTCGCGCCGCGATGATTTTTAAAACTTTTTCCTAAAACCCGCGAATTTTTCATATATATTTTTTTAATTGACTCGCGAAATGTCCAATTTTTCAGAATTTCAGAAAGCAAAGATAAAATCTGCCAATATCCAAATTCTAAAAAGGCTGTAAACTTGTGCCAAGAAAAAACTCAAAATTATTTTTTGGAAGCAATAACAATAAACACAGATTTCGCCAACCAGCCTTCAATTTTTTTAAAGCATGCATAGCTTTTCATCCTAGTAAAAATTACAAATTACCTTAGAAGTTTTCAAATGTTTTTAACGAAGTTAATAATTCTTCCATTTTTAACAATCTTTGAGGATGAAGAATAATGTTCATTGCAAGTATGCTATATTTTATTATATTTGTGGTCTTGCGAACATTTCGCGAAATTTGGCACGAATGTCCAACTAATTTCGCGCTCTTTTTCAGCGACAAACTTGCAACCCTAATTATGCGGCATGTTAAAGATCCCTTGAGTATCCGTTTGGCACGGATACTCTCGGCTAAATTAAATTCCTAGTGCAGGTTGCTTCAACGAGAGCTCAGGTGCCGTCATGTAGGGGGAAACTGAGCGTCAAAAAATTGCGGTAATGGTACCACACTCATTGTGGTGCCGCTGAAAGACTTGGTACCAATCTCTGGGAACGTACTAGGTCTGCAATGGTTGAGGACCAATATTGCAGCCCATTAGAAAGAAAAAGAAAAAAAAAAACTCTAAAAGTTTTTATTCCCAGTATCTAACTCTTATTTTAAAACGTGAATGGCTCAGGCTAAATTAATCTGTAGCACGAATGCACTTCCGGAGTTTGAAGCCGACCTGATTTGCAAAATTTTTGCGACCCATTATCGCAAGTGTTACGTAAGACAGCGTCAAATAAACGCTTTGAAATGTTTGGAAATAAACGATTTATGAAATTCGATTTCGGTTTTTTCCCCGCAAGTGTACGTAAGATAACTGTCAAATGAATAACATTCTGGAATGGTCACGCTTTCTATCGAGAATGCCTGGTATTCCACTGTTTTCTGTTCACCAATGCTGCAATGTCAAATCCTGCGTCGTAAAAATGTCGAAACTACATCGGTTGTCCATTGTTGGCTATTCCTCCTCGCTGATTCATTTTGTTCGTGCTTGACTCTCCCTGAAGAAACGCTAGAATGGAATGTTTCGGGGTCGCGCTCAAATAGAAATATTTCTTCTGCCAAAAAGAATTTTGTTCATCTTCTCTCTGTTGATTATTTGTTTAACTACAAATTACCGTGGAACAAGAGAATTCAAAGTTAGACCATTTATCGAATTAATTATGCATTACTGAACTATGTGAGTTTAAATATAAATCTGAAACTAAAATTTACTATTTCCTGTTTCAAAATGAGAAATATAATATTAACAACCATTGGTTAGAAGTAACTTACGCCAAGCTGTTAAGGTTATTACCGGCTAACCTGGATAAGCATTTTTGTCCTGTGTTCGTTCGGAGAGGAATGGGAAAGAGACAGACTAATGTCTCGGAAACCTAGAGCCTAACAAAAACTACTGTATGATGTTGTGTTCACGACAAGAATTTATTATCTGTAAAATTAAGGTATATTTTACACTAACGTTTAGCCCTAAGCGGGAGAATTCTGATGAAAGATTTAACGCTATTTTGTCTAGATGAAACATCTATATATATAAAATGAAAGTTTGATGAATTTTCGACTTGGCAACGCCTTTGTGGCTATACGCTCTACAGCAAAATCTACGCAACGTACGATTACGAAAAGTGGCACAAAATTCTATTATATCTTGGTGGTTTGCACTTCGAAGCTGTTTTTTTGAAATTCGTTCAATATTCTTTCAATCTAACAATTAAAATATTAATCCTCCAGCATTTTCTTTACTTCACACGAGTTCTTGAAAGTGAATTAAAGTGAAGTGAGTTTCAGAAATTCAGCGGATGAATGTAAACAATAATGGCGCCGGCCTTGCATGTAACGAAAAGCAGTGTGTTTCAGAAAGTCTTTTCAGATTTGATTGATTATTTCAATGAAATTTATTTTGTAAAAGGTGCAATCCATTAAAAATTGCAGTTACAATTACATCAGTAGCAAATAATGTTTACTGCATGAGTGATTCTGATCCGACATTTCCGAAAATATTCGAGCACCTGTTCCGAAAGTTAAAAAAAAAAAAAAAATCCGAACTTTTTAAGATTTACTTATCTATTTTTAAAATTTACTTAGCGATTTTTACTTTGCACGGGCAACGCCGTTGCGGGTACCGCTAGTAGTACATAATACAGATTAAAATGGAATGTAGAAAGGATTCTTTGACAGGATAGAGCATAGGCAAGAATTTACTTTATTCTGGTATTCACAGGGTGTGTGAAATCAAGTTATTAACACAACTCTACAGCTTTTATATATCTCTGCAATATCTTTTGTTACGTATTAAGACGAGATACTGTTTTTTTTTTCTTTCTTACAGACAATATTTTTTTGTTTTGTGAATACAAACAACATTGTACAGTAGTTAGTCTGCAGATTCCCGAGATATTAGTCTAACTCCGACCCGCATTGCGGTTTAAAGAGTTCCTGAGAAAGAAAGTTGCGAAACGGGCCAATTTGTCGATACCCTTTCCCTGCAGTGTACACACCTGAGTGTCATTTAAAAGACGGAAAGAGCCCGAAGCCTCGGGCCGTGGGAAACACGGAGTTGTTGACTCCAGAACGACTGCAGCTCGGCATCTTCAATTAGATTAACGGGTTCCTTTCTTCAGAAATCTGCATCGAAAGGCAAGCCTCAGGCAGATATGCGGAGTTTTATATATGCCGTGCATGGTAGTGAAGAAAACGTTTGCACATGATTGTTTCATATTTGCACAGAAGCCATTTTATTATTACACCGGAACTGGGAAGATTCCACCAAATAAAATGTTATATTTTTGATGACCTTAAGAGGGAGGATCTCATGAACAGCAACGATCTCTCATGTGTCAACAAAAAGTTTTTCCAAATAAATATTTAAACAGAAACACAGCTTTGCCTAATAATAATGTCCTATGATTTAACGTGCTGGGGTTATTTGGCAATTATAAGGTTTTTAAGGTTTAAAGTGACTTAAGCAGTGTCATTATCACGTTCTTTATCTATTGAAAGATAGTTATTAGAATAAAAATATTAAGATTTTAACACGCGTTTTAATTTGTTCGTGTAAGTCGCTATTTTCGCTGTTGTTAATTTCGTAGACAACACACGTTTTACGTTAGTATTAAATATATTTTAACACTAAAGGATTTTGAATAAAAACGTTTTAAAAGGAATTATGTTTTAAATGAAAAGTTTAATGGGAGCTCTGATAGTTATTAGGTAAGAAAGGAGAATGAGGAAAATACATTTTCTAGGGCGTCTCATTATGTACAGTTTAAGTCACCAATAACATTAAGAGTTGCTGATATGTCGTTTTCGGAATACAAGGAACCCCTCCCTTTTCCAATTGGAAAGAAAGGAGCGGATGAAAAGGCAGCTTTTCTATCGAAAGGTCATTTCTTCTGCATTGAAAAATGGGTTTTTGCAACCCCGAAACACGCGTCTGAGACTGTTGTTGCTGCCTGTATATTTTTAATGTTTTTTTTTTTTTGTCATTATTAACTTATCGCACTAAAGTAAGCAGAATATTTTTAAGCCTCATAAGTTTCAAAATCTGTGATGAGATTTAAGCTAAAGATTTAATACTTATTTTATAAAGAAATAGTGTATATGAAACAGTAATTATAGGATACCGTTCTTAAAATGTATTCTGAGCGTCCAATGTGGGAACTGAGAGACCTTTTACTCATGTTATGAGATAGCCAATATGTTCGGCTTCCTATTCTTTTGGTATCTGTCGGTTGGTGGAAGATAATGTTCCTCAGTCGTCTATAACATTAAGGTAGCTTTTCGTGTGGTGAATGATAAGAAATAGATTGGCAGGAATCTGATAGATAGTTTCCGTAATCTCTGGACAAGATAAGAGTTCATTCCGAAGTTTTGGGGATTTCTAGGGTAGGCTTTAGGGATATTTCAACAGGTTTTATGTTTTGTTTTTCACTCCACTCTTTATCTTCTTTGAAATTTGATACATGGTTTTAAATAGTTTTGAAATTTAACGTCTGTTATGCTTTTTTTTTTCTTCACAATGTCCTCCAAATTATGAAGTACTTGAATGTTATGAAGTATTTTGTTGTTGTAAACCTTTTATCCGGTATCGGAAAACTGCAAAATTTTTTGTTCGATTTTTCCGCCATTTTTAATGCATTTTTCGAAATATCTTTTAAAAAACGTAATTTTCCTTTATAAGTATGTATAAAAAAGGTATCGCAATACTTAAAAAATATGCATCTCGATATATATATATATAGAGAGAGAGAGAGAGAGAAATCTCGGTATTAGTATCTTTTGAAGACTCACAAAATCACATTTTTGACAAGCGCTCTGCTGTGTTGTAGTGTGAAGTAAATTTTAGCTAGGAAGGGTTTACGTTAGAACACATCCACCCCTTTTGCTCCGCTACTGGATCAAGTGAATGTGTGGAAGGTGACGAAAAATAAAAATGTGTGGAAGGTTGGGAGGGAATAACTTTACCTCGGTAAAAGGGAACAATTAAAAGGCAGGGAAGAATTATTCCCGAAGGGGGCTGCTCTGCTCTGCTTGCTCGTCGAAGTATGTCGTTTGTTCCCAGTAAGGTCAGTTCAACTCGAATTCCAAAAGAATTCGTTTTAAGAAACCTTTTTTTTTTTCCCGAAGTAGAATCTCCAATTCGTTTTTCGCAGGCGTTTGTGTCATGATATCCGAGTGAAGTTTTTTTTCATTACTAAAAATGAAAAATTATTAATTGAATTAGCATAGTTCACATGTTATGAGGAACTGTCATCGGTGCATTGATCTTGTGCTTGCATGAGGTGAAGAAAGTAGGATTTGTTTACAGGCTCGGAGTAACAAAAATATTAAATGAGCTCTTTCAAATTGGGTGATATACGTCTTGGAAATATGCATTGAAGACAAAAATGGAAGATTTGTGGGAGTCAGTACTTCACACTTTGAAAATGGTAAGCATTAATTAGTGTTTATACCCAAAAATTAATATTTAGCATCATATATTTGTTTTTCTTGCAATGAACAAGTTTTTCGTTGTTAACAGTACACTTAATATTTGTTATTCTTTAGGAAGGTAAAAATACTTGATCGTTCTTATTAAATGGGATTTAATGCCGTACGTAATGTTATGTGGCAGAAGAACATTTATTTGCGTTACTTTTTATGCAGTAATTTAAACAAAATGTGTTAGATTTTTTTATTTTAAAAACTTTATAAAATTATTAAAAAGAAAACATATTATCATTATACGTACTATAGCTCTATATGGTGAAAAATTAGATAATATTCTGTTCGAGGATTTGATTTGTGTGTGTGAATAATAGATTATTTGTTTATTAGTTGTGTTAGAATTTTTTTATTTTAAAAATTTTATAAAATTATTAAAAAGTAAGCATATACCATTATACGTACTATAGCTCTACATGGTGAAAAATTAGATAATATTCTGTTTGATAATTTGATTTGTGTGTGTGTGAATAATAGTTTATTAGTTTATGAAGTGAAAAAACCATAGACGTTCTATTTGATAATTTGGTTTGCTTAATGGTTTAGTTTATGAAATTCACCAATTTTGAGAGTACCAATTCGCCGATTTTGTAATGTCTGGCGCAGCTTCTTGCTTTTGACTCGAAACGAAACAAATAGAAGATACACAAATTAATTTAAATGAGGGCGATAAATCTCAAAAAACTACGTGCTGTCTTTTCTTTTCTTTATTTTGGATTAAAAAGCGTAAGTGAAATAATGTACTTGATTGCGTTATTTACAAGCAAAAATGCAGAAAGCATAAATATTATTTTCCAAATTTAAAATATTTGTCTTTTCTTGTTTAAATTGTCTCTTAAAAAAAGAAGGTTTCATTAAATATTGGTAAAAGAAAAAAGCCTGGTTATTGTTCATGGTAGTGTTGCTTCGTCTAGAAATTCTTTATAATGCCCCGCTACTTTTTTTTTTTTTTTCAGAGGCAAAAATATGTACAAGATGATTAAAAGAAAGAAAGAAGGGGGGAAAGAGAGGGTGGGAGATAGAGACATAATGATTGTTTGTTGTTCAAATTAACTTTTTTGTATTGGGTAGTTAATATGAGCTTTTGTTCAATTAAAACAAAACAGTTTACGACGTTTCATTTAATTTAAACTTTCTAGTAGAAACAACTCTGTGAAGCCCATGACATTTGCTTATCGCTTTTCGAGCTTCGAAATAACCTTTTTTGGGCCTTTCACAAAAATTTCATGAGAAAATGAGCCCTTTTTTGATTTTTTAGCGTTGAATTACGTGTTTCATGTGACATCCACATTAAACGTTCACTGTAAATGCTTAATTATTATTCGTTGTTTTAGCCAGACACCTAATAAGTATTCTATGATATTTGCTGTATGCATTTATCGTTGCTCAACCAATGTTAGTTTTCTTTGCACTACCTTAAAATCTCTTTTATCTGAATAAAGGAATTATTTCGACTGAAAGAGAAGAGGGGGAAGTGTTCCACATGTGTGTCTCATTTCACACCACATGGAGGCATTTAACTGACATCCTCCCAGCTCTGAAATCCTCCTCCTGCATCTTATTTCACCAGACTTTTCTAGTCTAAATTTTTTCTCTTTTTTTTTCTCTCTCTTCAAAGTCTTCCTTCTCACTGAATGGTCTAAGACTGAAAGGTGGGGGTCCTTGAACACCTGTGGTAGCTCATTATTGGCATCACAGCTGTGAGCAAGCACCCTATGGATAATCTCTTCTGACAAGGAAAAAAAAGACATCACCAAAAGGGACACCCCTTTTAGAAGGGAACGCTATTTACTTGTCTTGTTGGATGTTGGACGTCGTGATTGATGTTTCGTATACAGCAGTTGAACCCTATGGCGTCGCAATAGAAACGGAGAGTAAACACTAATCTAGCACTCTTCTTGTCACATTTGCATTTGAAGTATTTTTAAAAACTTTCTTAACTCTGCTACAGAAGCCTTCGAAAAGTGCATTTTTGTGGTACATTAAAATTGCTGAACTCCCTGCATTTTTCTCTTTCTCTCGCTTTTTCTTTGCTTTTTCTTTTGTTTTGGTTAACTACAGGGCATTGCTAGAAAATTGGTAAAAGGAATGACATGACTTTGGTTGTATATAGTGTAAATATACAAACAAAGTCATGTCATTCCTTTTACCACCCCTCCTAATTGACATCCTAGGATGAAAAGAGAATTAAAGACTTCTAGTATTGTTGAACTTTTATAAATAAAACAACTTTTTACATGCGAGTGACTTTCAGTAATAGATTTAAACTGAATGTTTTTTTTCTTCTTATCCGCCTCATTTCTTTCAATAATAACGGTATTTTGTTTTGGGAAATTATAAATTAATTATTTGCATATAGATAATTTATTTTCTTTGTTGCTTTAAATTATAAGTTTAACAATTTACCTTCAAAATGTACTGTACAGAATTTTAAAAATGGCGCCAAAATGATGTGTCTTGTAGAAATTCGATGTCATGTTGAAATTTTGAAAAATAAGAACGGACTCCTAACTTTTTATTCTGGTTTCCGTTTCAAAGAATTTGTTAACCCCTATTTTGAAGGTCGTATATTTTATAAATGAGTGACCTAAATTATATAGCTATTAATTTTACGTTATAATACGTTACATTAATATAACGTTAATTATATTGGGAGTAAAGAAAATAATTTGTTTCAAATAAATACTATCATCGAGAGTGATTTTAAAAACTGAAAAGCTGTTTTCAGTTTGAGACTAAACAGCTGTACTGCTCATTCACTCAAAAAAAAAAAAAAAAAAATACATGAGAGAAAGGAAGAGATAGAGAAGGATAATTAAAAGCTAATTCGTTTTCGGAAAAAATCAAAAAGTTTCTGAGGATGCGTTAAAAATTAATAAGCTTCTGAGGATGCATTATACAGTGAACGATAGTTTTCCAGTTAACTAAAAAAAAGTATTCATATATATGTCAATTCTTACACCTGGACGTGTTTTCACAGCATGTTAACTAAGATAATTCCTATGTTCTACATCTGCAGTATATTCGGAAAGGAATAATTTTATTCCAAGGGCAAGTTTTGAGGACAGTGATCTGCCTGCTTCAGAGCCTCCTACGCATGATGCAATCGCTCGAAAATTTTAACTTTATCAGCAAGTTGTCCCGTCATTCAAAAAGAGTTATTCTGTACTTTGTGTAGGTTGGTCTTTGACTTGTTTTTTTTTTATTCGAAGCGATTAAAATATGGTCAGCACGCATTTAGAAAGAAATATTTTTTAAAAAAGACTTTTTTTAAAAAAGAAGTTTGTTTGCATTCACACTTCTTTGTCATTCAAATATGATTAATTATTAAGAAAAATTATTTAAAAAAACATCTTCCAATATTTATTAGAATTGCTGTGATGTTTTAGAGAGCATTGTTATTATTTAGATTGAGTTATTTATGGAGAAGGCAGGGTTTTCTATATGTTAACGAGACGAAATATAATAGCATGCAGTGGCATGTGCTCCATTTTAGTACTGCATGAGTTTTAGAAGAATATAAGCATTCTATGTATATATACCTCAGTGGCGTTCTTAGCATGGTTGTCACCTGGGGCGATAATTTATAGTTTCACCCCTAATAATAGTAAATAATAAATAAATAAAGCGTTGATTTGTTATAAACTTGTACTTGTTATGTTTGTACGTGTATTGTTTTATAGTATATGTTATTTCCAGTAGTGCTAACAAAAAGAAAATTCTAAGAAATTCTATTATTTATTCTATTTGTATTTATTTGGTGTTACTTTCAGTAAACTACATTTATTTTCAGTTATGATGCGTTGAAAGAGCGTCTGTAAAATTGTACTATTCAAACATATGAAAAAACTCTTAATCGCAGTTAGGGTGTCACTCCTAAAATGAAAGGCAGACGGGTCCTTCCGCCCCGTAGTAACGCTACTGTATATACAGGGTTCACACTGGGGAAAAACACAAAGTGGGATTTTCCTCGACCAAAATTTTAAGTGGGATTTCAAAAAATACTGCGGGAATCTCGCGATCGCGCGGCCTAGCGCGAACCCTGATATATATATATAAATATATTATACACTATCTACCAAAAAAGTATTTGGACACTTTGGATTTTAGACATTTTTTTTTTTAAGTCTGAAGAAATATTAAGCTTGCTGTTTTGTACTTTGTACCATGGAAAGAACATACTTAAACTCACATTTAAGAAACAAAATTCAGGCTTAGGGGCAATTAGGGGGTGGTCAAAAAATTAAAGAACGAAAACAACACTTTTGAACATCTTGTATCAGAAAATGATCGAAATGCCCCTGTAACTTTAGCAAAACATTTTTAATTATATACGCAATGCTTACTACCGCTTTCGTCAGAATAGCAGTAATATTCGTGAAGATATGGGCATTTGTTTTAAATATTCGAAATTTTTCGCAAGTGTTTTGCTTATAACTCGCTAAGTTCTATCTCAAATTACATGAAACTTGCAGAAAATTTGACAAAATAAAAAGTAACAAATAGTCCATGAGATTTGAGCAGTTTCATTAAAACAAATATGATTGCGCATACGCGAAAGATAATTATTTTTTTTAATATTTTGGTAGTGAGATCTATGGAGCAACTTATGTAAAAGTTTCAGTTGACTATTGATATTTTTCAAAGAGATATACACCATACAGTGAGCCGTATTTAGCAAGCTCTCAAATTGGAGAAAAATGATAAGGGGTTTTCCACAAATTTTTATATTGCATGATAAATTGGAAAATTGGCATATGTTAAACTGAATTAAATTGCATTATTTGTGTTTATGGAGTCTGAATTTGAACGCTATTGTTTATTTTGCCAAAATTATCATGCAATATAAAAATTTGTGGAAAACCCCTTATCTTTTTTCTCCAGTTTGAGAGCTTGCTAAATACGGCTCACTGTACGGTCTATATCTCTTTGAAAAATATCAATATTCAACTGAAACTTTTACATAAGTTGCTCCATAGATTTCACTACCAAATTATTAAAAAATAATAATTAATATCTTTCGCGCATGCGCAATCACATTTGTTTTAATAAAACTGCTCAAATCTCATCGACTATTTATTACATTTTCCCCACGTTTTGGTACCATACTTACTTTTAATTTTGTCAAGTTTTCTACATGTTTCATGTAATTTGAGATAGAACTTAGCGATAGTTATAAGCAAAACACTTGCGAAAAATTTCGAATATTTAAAACAAATGCCCATATCGTCATGAATATTACTGCTATTCTGACGAAAGCGGGTGTAAGCATTGCGTATATAATTAAAAATGTTTTGCGAAAGTTACAGGACATTTCGATCATTTTCTGATACAAAATGTCCAAAAGTGCTTTCTTTCTTCTTTAATTTTTTTGGACGCCCCCTAATTGCCCTAAACCTGTTCTTAAATGTGAGATTAAATATGTTCTTTCCATGGTAAAAAATACAGAACAACAAGTTTAATACTTCTTCAGAATTTTAAAATAATGTCTAAAATTCAACGTGTCCAAATACTTTTTGGTAGTTAGTATATACATATATATATTACATGATATCAGTAGCGTCATAGGGTGGTGGACCGCCCCTGTTGACACTCAAAATGAGATAACGAATTTTTGAAAAATGCATATGCTTGAATTATAAAACTTTACTGATGTAGTTTCAACATATAACTGAAAATAAAGAACTACAAAACTATTAAATTTGTAGTACCGTTTTTTTTTTGGGGGGGGGGAGGGGGGGTGACACCACAAATTACTGCCCCGGATGACACCCATGCTACGAACGCCACTTATAGATAAAGAATGCCTGAGATTTTATTATGAGATTAAAATCATCCTTAATAAAAAAAATCAGTACAGATTTGTGCGACTATAAGTTTTCGTTCTTTAGTGTTTCTAATTAACGTAAAATGCTTAATATAAAAGATTACGTACCTATAATTAATATTCACATCTGTGATTTTTCTGGGAAAAAATATTTTTACCGAAAAACAAAAAACATCTGAGTTATAATAATCTGTAAAATAAAAATATTATTTACTATATAATCAAATTGTTTGTGAAAAATATTTATTTACATCCAACATAATCATCGTCAAAACAATAGTTTTAACGAAACTGGAAAAAAGAGCGCTGCCACTTCAATACATATAAAAAGCGCAGACGATAAATAAATTAAAACAAAGGAGAAGGATTAAATTAAATTCGCGTTTACATTACTTTTTAACGGAGATTGCAAATCTAGCGATGCCTCATTCAAAATACTAGAGAAACGTTTTGATTATTAGTATATTTGACATGTGTTACAACAATGGCAACTGCATTACAGTTACGCAAGCAACCTATAAGCTATCGGCGACAAACAGACACTTAAGCCGCTTATATATTTTAAGATGTATCCATTTCTGATGAGGCAAAAACACTCAGCAAAAGTTCTGCTTTTGTAGAATTTTTAAAGAAATTCCATTGCTCGGATATAAACTTTTTAGAATTCCAACATTCCAACATTCGTCAAGATCAAACCTAAAATTAAAATAAATAAATCATTAATGTCTTTTCAAGTAATAATTTGCATGTTACTATCAAGTTCTGACATATTTCTTTTTTCATCTGTTTGCATTTGGAGCCGTGAGGAGAAAAATACAAATCTCTTTTATGTCCTTTAGATTCCTTTCAATGAACTTGTTGTGGAACCTCCTATCATGCATGTAAAAATATTTTTTTTTTTTTTTTTTTTTTTTTAGTGTTTTGAAACAGGTTTGTACCTAACGCAAAATTTTTATTTTTTAAGTCTTTTGAAAATTGTGTCTTTCAATATGCCATTTTGACCATTTTATTATTCATTTATTTATTACAACCAATTCCACTGCCCTCTCTGATTCCACGAATAGGTGATTCATTCCACGAATAGGAACTTTTTGATTCAATCAAACCTAAATTAGTTCTTTTCTAAAGAGCTTCAAAGAATCTAAACTATTTTGCACTTCATTTCAAAATGTGTTTAGACATTTTTTTTTTCCCCTTCCAGAGACGTAAGTTCATTTATATGGGCGGAAAAAGAGTTTCAGGGCAAAAAATTAGAATGTAAGATCCTATTATTAAATTATACAGTACTCTCACGTGCTTTTATTTTTTTATTTTTTATCCTTAAATATTTATTAAAAATTCATATCGAGTAGTAATTTCAAATTTATTTAAGGCAACTTTGAAAAACTGATCTATTTCATGAAATACTATTTAAAAAATAATAATTCAATTATAAAAAGACTAATTGTTATTATTACCACGTGCATTATTAGTCATGAATTTCCCCTCCTTTTCTCTCATATTATGTACTGAAATTTTTGTGTGCCTAAGAGTTTATTTGTGGATGTGTATTAGGATTTCTAATTTTCTGCTCTTATTTCCTTCCCGAAAGTTTTCGGATGCATCAAACTTTGAAAGGAATAAATAAATAAAAGTAAAAGATAAAATAAAATGAATAAAATAATTAATTATTTTAAATTTATTTCAATAATAGTTACACAGTGTAAGGTTATTCAATATTAATTTTTGTTTTTATCACTCAGAGTAGTTTTTATATTTTTTCTGAAGAATCTGGCAGCAAAGAATGTCCTATGAGCTTTACCTGATATTGGAGGAATTATTTATCAAGTTTCACCCAAATTTATTTGTTGATCCATTTACTGCGGAGTCAAATCTTGAGTCTTGTTTCACCATCGTTTTCAAGCGTTTCCACCTTGAACGTTGTTCGTTGAACATCGTAGGATCTTCGTCTTCGAGTAGATCGATTTTCTTAATTTTTCATCTGACGAACGTCAAATATTTCAAACTTTCTGTGCTCTCTTTTCCTCAGTGCGAAAAGTTAGGTAGGAATTCTTTTCCCCCGCAAGAACTCCTATTCGTAAATGTTTGGTCGAATCAGTTGCTAAATGTGAAAAAAAAAAAAGTCTCTCGTTGAGCTGATTTTAGCTCTGAGAACATTTCATATTCTTAACAAGTTCTGAGTTTTGTTAATTCAACTCTCCAATAATAAAAGAAAATATGTACTCCATATTTTGCATTTGGCAAAGTCGCGTTTCGACTGTCAAGCCAATTTTTGTAGTCCTACTTTTCTTGGCCAATTTTTACTTTTTTTTTTCAAACCCCTACCTGTTAGCCGAAGCCTTAGATTGCTTGCGCACGGGGCGAGGTAGTGGGGTCCACTGATTTTTCATGAACGTATCCCCAAGTGTACATTCGAAGGTCTCTTCAGCGGGTATCGAACGCGCGACCTTCCAGGTGGAAGTCCGACGCTCTAACCCATAGGTTCTCAATGTGGGCGATAACGCCCCCTTGTGGGCGTTTGAGACTTTTAGGGGGGCAGTGAAAGACCCAGAGAAAAATAGGGGGCGTTGAGATGACACGGAAGGGTGTGGGCAGATTAATTTAATATAGTCTGAAATAGACTAAACACTTTGATTATATACTAACAAAAGTATTGGATTTATGGTTGATTGTTCAACGATTTCTGATAGCCTTCCCATCTTCATATTTAGCTAAACGTGGCTATAGTGCTGTAGCAACATTGATAACCAGAAAGAGAAATCGGCTCCATGCTACGGAACGTGGAGACTTACAATTGTTTTTAAGTATAATCGAGCCTGATATTAGAAAACTCCTTCAAATGCATCAAATTCAACCTTTTCATTAGTTAAGTTACGAATTTGATGTCTGAAAATTTTTATAAAAATACTTTTCAATATAATTAAATGTGCATTTTGGTTGCTCTCATTAAAATAGTCTTCCTTAAAAACAGAAATAGGATAGGTTCATATCCTATCTACGAATAAAATGTATATTATTACACATTAAAAAATATATTTGTGGGAATAGCTATTTCAGATTCGCAAGTAAAAAAAAGAGGGGGGGGGGGGGGCTTTAGAAAAAAATATTCTCAAAGTGGGCGGTGGGCAAAAAAAGGTTGAGAACCTATGCTCTAACCGCTAGGCTACCACGGCCTCGGCCAATTTTTACTGGTTACAGGCTTGCTACAATTGCAATCAGAGTTTGAGTTTCTGCATCAGTCAAAAATCTGGTATTCTTTATTATGAATTAATGCTTTTGAAGTTGCTGAAGTTTACCTTTAAATATCGTTCTAGTATTTTCCACTATCCAAACTTGTCTTGGTTTCAAAACAAGCTATCTTTTCACAGCCAAACATTGCTTTAACGCATTGTTTCTGGCAATCTTCGGAAACCAAGTGTTATAATTTCCGGGGATCAGGAGTGTATCCAGAGAACTTCCTCCCCCCTCCCCCCGAAATCCCGAATATTTTCCTAACTTAGCATAATTCCTCCCTGAAACTTCTTAGTGTAAAGCGCCGAAGTCAATAGCCCCCTCCCCCGAAAAAATTTCTGCATAAGGGCTTGCCGGGGATACAAAAAGTGAAAAGTGTACATACTTCACTGCATTCATTTCCAACCAAAATCCCCATAACCTAATTGCTTTATTTCTATTTCTAATGTGCTGCTGTTGGCTTCTGCCAATTGCAGACCTAGTGCGCTCCCCAGAGATTAGTTCCGTCTCTTTCAATGGTACCACCAGTTTCTTCACCTGGAGAAGTGAGCACCCGGATCACTCTGTTGATGCGAAATTTCTCTAGGAATTTAATTTATCCGAGAGTAACCCAGCCAAATGTCTACGCAAGGGATCTTTTACATGCTGCACGAGCGCAGATGATTTTCTGCATCTTGAAAGTCCAACGACGCTGCCGAGCTCGATCATATGAACTGGGGTGTACGAGCGTGACCTTCGAGACAATTTCGAAGGTCTCGAGTCCCTCGCCTTACCATGACTCCACTCGCCACCGTGCCGGCTTGTTGAAGGTAATAATTAAGGACTACCTTCAGCAAGCTTGAATAATATAATTTTAGATTAATCATATTGATCCAGCTTGATAGAATTAAATTTTAGTTAGCTTTCATTCGTAGCAATCGTTTTCTTCTTTTTAATCAAAAATTTAGTTAGTTGAATGAATTTTCGTCCCCTCTACCTAAAAATGTAAGATCTATGTGACTTTCTTACTTTTGAGTTTCCTGACATCTGTTTTAGTCGTTATTATTCAACAAAGATCAGATTATTCCGTTAACCCACATAGCAACATTATAACACCAGAGCTCTGTCCAAGTTCTGAACCCACCATGCGTGCGAAATACCAATTGTCTTGGCAGTTTGGCGTCTTTGTCCGTGAAAGGTCCTCTTTGTTTGAAGTGACCTTCACGCCTGCATGGTGTGAGGACCACAGATAGATACCATTGACATCCTGACTTTCTCGGATCCTCTGAGAGAAATCCATTGCGTGACTCATGTGGCGACAAAGGCATCCTTTTACTCTCACTTTAGGCTTTGCTCTTTCTCCATTGTGTTTTGTTTTTCATCTCAAGTTAATGTGTTCATCGACTGTTTTGAAACATGTGAAGAATGAATTCAAAAAGTGAAGTTGCATCTGATGCATATTTGTATCGAATAACTTGATTTGTAGGTTTCCTTAGATCTCCTACACAAGTGGGCAAAAATTCGCACAGGTTCCTATTTAGGTGCAGCGCCTTGGAAGAAACAAACATCCATGCCTCTTCCTCAAAAACTTCTTTTTTTTTTTTTTGAAGTTGATTCCGAAAACTTGTAGAATTGAGTTCTGTAGACAGAATGTCTGTGGAATTGAGATCCCAATTTTCGTTTCATTTAGATTGATTTCGGAACACATATTTTCATTTTCTTAGTGGGCTGCCAAAAATTATAAGATGAAGATATGGTCAAAAGTCATCCTGTTTTTTTTATTAGTTTTCAATATTTTAAAATATTTTGTTGAGTTGAAGTGAAAAAAAGTGTTCCTGACTTTACCATGTTGTTTATGAAGTATATTTTTAAATAATAATTATAAATAAATTACCGCTTTTCATTTCTTTTACATTTATTTTTCAGTTCATTTAGAATAAAATTTATTGGGCAATTGATGTTGATATTTGGTCTTCGAACATTATTAAGAATTTAAATGTTTCAATGCCAAATGATCAAAAATAATTAATTAACAAATACTTTGTATGCGTAGTATCGTGTGCAGTGGCCCCGGATTTTGGAAATCTGTTCCACAAATACAAAGGTGGGGCGAGGGGGGGGAGGGGAGAGGGTGGCAAAAAAATGAAAATAAATTAACAAATAAATTTCATAATTTTACCTTAAAGAAAAATAATAAAGCGGATTTTTAATGGAAAATTTTTAGGTCAGATGATGTTTTTTACAATAATAAATTAGTGCAACTAAAAAATACATAAAAAATAATGTATTTTTTTTTAAAGGTGAAATTATAAGAGAAACGTGGGAGTGCTCAACACCCCCACAAATATTTTGAGAAGTGCTGGAGCACCGCAGTACCCCGTAGTTGGCGCCCCTTTTGGTATTTACGGTTGTTCGACATAGTCTTTCTCCGTTCTATTCTCCAAAGAAAATGTACACACCTCAGGTTGAAAACAAATACTGAGAAGGTTTTTGAGTGTACTAAATAAGATCCACTTAATCCATATCCAACAATTGCAAGCAATTCTGATAAATGCTTTCTATTAGAACGTTGAACTTGAGTGGAAAGAAAATATACCATCGATATTCTTAGCGTTTCCCTAGGGGTCATCAGCAGTTTAGTGTTATGCGGTGTCCGTTTCAAAAATCAGCTTGATTTTTAATTTATTATAATAAAATTTGAATTTCAATTTATGGTTTTTAAGTCCACAAGAAACAAATCAGCGGTCCGGAAACTCGTCAGCCATTTGCTGACTACTGTCCCTAGTCGTTTGCAATGAACACCGATTCATTTAGAATTTATACTTAAACACAAGATATTTTTGTCCTTCAGTAATGTTCGCATTTTTTTATATTACTTTTGTCAACCGCAGTCAAGTAAAGAAATAAGCAAAAATAGAAATGTGGCTTGTTTGAAGCATCTCTACAATTTTCAAGACGAATTTATTGCGGGTAAATACTTTCTGTCTACAATGCATCAATTCGTGTTTTTGATGTATTAGTATGCATTGTTTTATGCCAAATCAAAACCTCATTTGAAAAGAATGTTTTTTTTTTTTTTTCTAAATGATAGTTTTCCAGTGAAGGTTCTTTTGAACGTTGTAGTCATTATTTTTCTTTCGAATAATATTTGAAAAGAACGTCAGATATTTCTCATGAGCCTCTTTTGAATGTCTATTATATTTTACTTTCATTGTTATGCAAACTATAAAAATGATTAAAAACGCTAAAAACGGCCATTGTGAAGCTCTTTTAATTTTAACTATCCTTCTTAACTTGCAGAACAAAAGGCATTTCAGTTTCGCGAAATATTTACTTCAAATGTAAAAAATTGAATAGAATTCGTTCATTTTAGCTGAGATTGCGCCTCTATTCCATTTTCGTTTTAAGAATTTCAGAAAATTTTAGTCCATATTTTCAATATTTAATGCAATATTTTTTTTTTTTTTTTAATTTATTTCTTTATTTTTTAATTACGAAATAATTTTGTCTTTTTCCCCTCCTGATTGTGCGCTATCCATATAAAATTTACCACCGTATCCAAACCATTATGCAAAAGCATCTCTTTCGTGAAAACAAAGTTATAATGTCAAGAGTAGTATTGTTTCTCATTTCTTGTTGTATTTTCCCCTGACAGATGAAAATAAAAAATGCTATTTAAAAGTAGCCCGAGGTCTCTTCGTCATCAATTTATTTTTTAGTGAAATTTTTAAAGGCATTGCGTAGCAGTGGTGTAGGAAAAATGCATCACTGCCCGGAGAATTTCATAATGATGCACTTCTTTTAGCAACATATAAGATAAATAACAACTAAAAATCTTCATCCTCCCCCTTATTTTTTGTGTACTCTCTTTAACCAAGTACTACTAGTCAGCTTTTCGCAAGGGTCTGCTTGAGATTTCTATATTTTTCAAATGTACTGCAAAGCAAATCCCTTTACCAGCAGGTAGCGATGAATGCTTTGTAAAATTCTCAAGCATTTGTGTAAAGTTCTAGTCAGATTTTGAGAGAAATAAATAGATAGATAAAATTGAGCGTTTCTCAAAAAGTTTGTAATGATTAAAGATTTAGAGCGTGATAAGAGTGTTAAAAAAACCGCTTGTTAATAGTAACAGAAGTTATTAAAAATAATATCATTTAAAAATAAAATGTAACATTCAGTTTAATATTTATTTCTACCAAACTATTTAATATACCAAAATAAAATCAACTTTTGAAATTTTATCTTTTTTTTTTTTTGGGGGGGGGGGGGGGTACGTAAAGATTAGTTGAGTTTATGTTAGCTGTAGTATTCAAATTGTTAGAGCTTATGTTCCAACTTTTTCATTTATTTTCCTATCTCACTTAATTGGTCACACAAACGGGTAATTTAAGTTAATTTAAATGATTTTACTTAATCCAAAAAATTTGTTAATCTTAATCTGTAACGGGCTTAGTCAAAAAAAGCGAAAAGAAAAATAAACCTCTTTTAGTAAACTGCAAACGGAACGCACAATTGCCATTCAGTAGCTTTTTAAGTTACTGTTCCTAAATCAAACTTGCTCAGATAAAATTGTGGGCGGTTCCCAACTCTTTACTCGCTCTGAAAAGGGGGTGTTGTTCTTTATCCCCCTTTAATGCTCAGTCTGAATTGTTACGTGCCACGTGGTCTCCGCTTTTCGCTCAACAGGTGACGGTTTCTACCTTCGTTTTTGTGTGAGCCTTTGGCCTTCTTCTGGCAAAGGCGGCATTCCTGAGCCTCTTTCTTTGGAGCAAACATTAAAGCAAGGCTCACCGAGGCGACATGTTTGGCCTGAACGACATGACTAAAAGTTCCGACCCAAATTGCTGTAGAATTATTGCCAGTCTCAGGAGGCACTTCGAAAGGCCAAGAGAAATGTGCGAAGTATAAGACTATAGAAAATTGAAGAAGAGGTTGGAATGTGCTGGACAATTTTTTCTCTCTCAAAAAACCGGAGTAGGAAATCATTCAAAATTCCTTTACTTTTCCCTAATAAATTCCTGTAATTTTCTATTTTTTTTTACTGTCACGGTAAAAAAAAAGGTCATGTGATTGATTTAAAATGAACTGAATATTGTTCTTCACATTTTATGAATATAGCACGAATGTTCTATTGCGTAACTGCAGATTTTATCATGAGGATGCTGCTTTTCATAGTTAAAGCGACATTTGAACTTCTTGACATTCTTTTACAATACATAAATAAAAATGAGAAAAAAAGTAGCGTAATGTTTTTCCGTAAGAGTGGTAGTAACATTTTCATGTTAGTGAATAGATGGTTTAAAGAGGTGAACAACTTTCTATTTCTGAAAAGGGGGAGGAAATATTCCAATGGATGTAGAGTTATGTTAAATAATGTTATAGAAAGTGTCATTTAGTGTAAACAAACCTCTGGAAAAAAACAATGGTTTCAGTATCTTGAAGCGTTTTAGTCTTCATTCTTTATCTATTGAAACAAAGTAGGCAGCAGGAAGAGAGAGAAGTAAAAGAAAATGAAAAAAAGAAGAAGGGAAAAAAAGGGCGAAGCATCGGAAAACTACCGTATTTTTCGGCACACATGCTGTTGTCAAAGGATAAGAAATTTAAAATGTAAAAAAATACTAATGTAGCACACTGACTCTGAACAAATTCAGAGATTCCTCCAGAGGTTGCTCAGTGGCAATCGAAAACTAGATGCTGAGGTTAAGAAAGAAAAACATTGTCTTAGGGATAGTTCATAAATGAAGTCATGCTTCGAGAGGGAACGGAGTTCGTGAAATTGTGACAAGGGGAGGGGTGGGGTAACAAGAAGTGTGACATCATGCATTATGCAGCATAGCGTGACATGTGACAAGGGGGGGGGGGTAGGGGTCAAATATATGGGAAAAAAGCGTGACATCATTTATGAACGGCCCCTTATACAACTGTGTTTATAATAAACACAATCCACCAATATTACAAAAAAAAACGAAGGTAAAATTAAACCCTGCTTATGTAGTGAGTGTACCGCAAGAGCACCATCCAAGCAGGGTTTAATAGGTAGTGCTTTTACCTAGAAGAACCTTATTGGTTAGCCCTGTATTTATTTATTTTTAAAACTATTTTGGATTTAATAGCTGATGCTAAGGGGAGGAATAGAAGGTATTCATTCAGTGATATTAACTATATTAACTAATGAATGTTCACTTTTTACCGAAGTAAAAGTTTATTAATCAAATAAACTATTTATTATGAATTAAATTCTTTAACCGATTAAAAAATTCAGGTGCTCTTTTTCTCATGATGCCTTAAGCACTTGTTTATTTTGCGCTTTGTCCTGCAAAACATAATGCCTGAAAATACATTTTGAAAAAAAAAAAATCAAGGATAACTGAGGTGATTTTGATGTTTGTATAACCATAGTAAGGATTAAGAAAGATATGTGTGTCCTAAATAACGAAAAAAAAAAAAAAATCCTTAGATGAAATTTGCATTAATGGGAACGAAAATCTTTGTAATATTATTTTATTTATAAAAATTCTCTAAAATGCTTGAGCCCACTTCATCGGTACTTCCGGAGAGCGTCAATATTTTTTTATTTCTTTCTCTGGGAAACAAGTTTTGTGAAATTGATGTTACAATAAATGATCAGAGTAATAGATAATATTTTTAACTCAATTCAAATCAAACTAATTGATCAAAAAGTGAAAATATAAACGTAGTTAAATGGCTAACTGAGAAAATGAGCAGATCGAAATGTAGTTGCTTACCAATTTCGCAATTTATAACTGCATGCACTAAAATTGGAGAGGTTCACAAGGACAACTGAATCCTTTTTGACAGATATTACAGAGCAAGTGGTTATTTAGATTATACTAAAAATTAAGTCTACTACTGAAAAACCGCCGTTACGTTTTTTAAAAAACCCTTTAGTGTGTAATGTTGGCCGGCTTTATCGCTTTTTTTGCCAAAAACTTTACAGTTACGCAACACACAAATACTACTACGCGCTACTAAATTCAAAAAGTTCGAAAAGAATTTAGAACACAAATAAAGTAGTGTGAATCCTGACTCCAAGCATCTAAGAATATCGAAAAGCATGAGATTGTCCTTACGCAAAATAAAGGTAATAAAATTTATGATGAGTATAATATTTCAATGTTTAATAAATAAAATATAACTTAAAATTTTATTGAAACATTGTGAAGATTTTTAATAAAATTTTTTGTTACTGGGCAGTTGACATCCATATTTTTTACAGTTAGTTACTTAAATACATTTTGGGTGTTCCCCGGTGCTACCGCACTGTCCAAATGGTGCTACGGACTACGAATAAGAGTAGAATGTAGGAGTAGGACCTCATCCAAAAGAGAAGTTATTCATGAAACTCTTAAGTCTTCCCAGAAAATCACTTCTTTCCCCATAAAACTAAATAAATAAATAAAAAGGGTAGAAAAATTAATAGCTTAAAATATTAATTGTTACTAAATAAAATGAAAATAATGACAATAATAATAATAGTTTGAATAGTTGTATTTGTAATTAACTTTGTAATAATTAAATTTGTAATAATTAACTTATCACTTTAATATACGTATTCAAGAAATCTTCAATGAAATATGTTGAAAATAATCTTTTACGTCATCAACATAATTATTAGTATTATATTTTTATTTACATTATTATTAACCCTTTTGGTGAAGTTCAATATGAGTAATTTTATTCGTTATAATACTCAAAGTTTATTTTCGTATATTTCTTTATCCATTTTCTCCTGCCTGTTTACAAAATATTTGAGCTTATTAATTTTTCGAAGAATAATTAATTGCGTTTCGTGTTGTTAACAACAATCATTTTGCGCAACAATTATTGACTCAGATTACATTGATTTTGAATTAAAAACAAAACTTTAAAAAAAGGCAAAGTTTTCCGTTAAATCCCCCTTGTTTATCAATTGATCTTTGATATTATGATTATTATTATTGATGCCAGTGGTTGTGTCCAAATATGTCTATTAATGCTGTGTACTTGGAAAGCCTGAGCTAACTTTCTGTATCTCCCGGCAATTTGACGTCACTTCCTGACTGCTGCCACTGAACCGGTCGCCCATTGGCTACCGACCCGAGATGGCATGCGCAGGTTACACGATGCTGGTCAGGTGGAAAACTCGCCATTGATTCTAGTATTTGGCGACATAGTTTCGTAGGATAATTAAAGATCCCGTTGTATTGTGCACAATTTTAATTTAGGATATAGTTGGTTTGATTTTTAATGTTTAAGACTATTTTTTTCTTTTTATGATGCTGATTTGAGAATTTTCTGCGCTTTAAAGCGAGAAATAAATTTTAGTTTAAATTTATATGGCTTTCTATTTAAGTAGTAGGGATCAAATAAATAAATAAATAAACTGAAATAAGAAAATAATTAAGAAAATAAAATTTGAAAATGAAAAATCTCCTTCTGCTCTAAAAATAAAAACCTATGTTTTACATTTAAAATTTTTATTCATAGAGAAAATAATCACTGAAATGAAATTGTGTCATGTGTATTATTATTATTATTATTATTACTATTTATTTCTATTATTTAATGTGAAGAATAAAGCGATAATACGAATGAAACACATAAGAATGAAGAAGTTGATAATCACCCAAGATAAAAACAATTTTCGATACATTTTTCACTAATGTTTAGTTTACTCAAAGCAAGAGGGAAAATGGCTAATAAATTATAGTTGAACTTTTATCTTTACTATCGTAAGCCAAGCACTTCTGTTTGAGTCAGTTTGATTCTTCTTTGAGATTTTTCAATTTTTTGAACGATGCCTTAAACTGAAAAGTATTTCATTTGTTTAAAAGATGCAAACAATTAAATGTCAAAAATAAAACTAATTACTTTTAGTATGACACAAATATTATTTTGAAAAAATAAAGAGTAATTTTTATTAGTAAGTGCTAAAGGATATTTGAGGCACCAAAAGAAGATGAACTAGGTACATTTGAAGGAGTTTTATTGAACGAAAAGTTGCAAACAGCTGAGGTAGTCGTGAGCTATTCCATCTTCGATTATTCATGCTCTTCTTCATCTTAGCCAGCGTCTTCAAAAGAGCGATAAGCTCGTCTGTAGTGGCAACCCCGACGATCCTCCGCTCTGTCACACAGGTAAGCAGGAAAAAAGAAAAAAAGAAAAGAAAACGAGAATTAGACAGAGAAGTTTGAGAATGGAAAAATCAAAAAACGTATCCGTCCTTCCGCTGCGATAAGGAAAACAATACAGGAGGGTGACAGAAAATAATTCGGATTCCGTATCGGCGGCAGCAGGAGCAGATGCGATCGCTCCGTTTTTCACGTGTGAGCTCTCTCTCTCTCTCTCTTCGCCTGTGCATTTGCTCTAAGAAATAATTTTTGACCGGAATGTTATGGATCATGCATAGTTTGTGCGCCTGCCTGAAAGGTTGGATTACTTCGACTTCTGATGATGCACAGAACGACGAAGAAACAGAGGTAATGTTAAGATCAATGCTACCCAAAGTAATTTTTCTACGCCTTTTCTTCAGTACCTAGTAAACTTCCGATTCCTTAAATATTCCATTAGTTGTTATGTTTGTTTTTATTTTTCGAAATTTTCATTTTTTTTTAAGAAGCACATATCTGTGAGATAAATTGCATTCTTATCTAGTGTCTGTACATCACATTTATTCGATATTTATTCTAAACCACTTAGCATTTATTGCATTACAACATCCTATGTCTGGTGATGCTGTTGAAGAAATCCAGATACTGCTTCTTTAATTAGATTAATTCAACACTTCAGTGTTTTATTCCTTTCTATATATTCTCTCTTCTTTTTCTTTCATTCTTCCCTTTTATTTCTTGAGTTTGTCCTTCTGCATAATTTGTTTTACATCATTACCGTTTTATGGTGTAAATGTGATGGATAATTTTTTTTCCTTTTATGGTACATTATCAGTTACATAGCACTCAGCACTGGAGTTTAGTAGTTTCATAGACTTAGAACATCTTTATTGAACTTTTTCGGAACAAAATCCCTTCCGAGAAACGAAATGTGCTGTTATATTATGCCATTTAGCAAGTCAAACTTTTCGCTTTTCTCTTAAATGACACCTGTCATCGCCAGATGTATTTTAAAAACCGAGTACCAAATTCAGCCCATTTTAAGAACTAAATTTCATTGTCACTTTCTGTTTTAGAGCTTAACTGTATGTATCCCAAATTTTGTCAACGTTTTTCTTAATTAATTCGTAATTATATGATTATATCGTAATTAAGATTTATTGTCCTCTTCTTACTGATACACTTTTTCATCATTCTCGTTTCGCATTCAAACACTAGGGCATCAAAACCTTAATCTCTA
Source organism: Octonoba sinensis (assembly GCA_038502835.1). NCBI lineage: Eukaryota > Metazoa > Arthropoda > Arachnida > Araneae > Uloboridae > Octonoba > Octonoba sinensis. The sequence continues at coordinate 97,207,468 of CM076600.1, read as the reverse complement.
CTATTTCATCTTTTTTGTCGATTTCTCTTAGCTGTCACAGCATTAGAGAAGTTCTTTAAAAATTATTCAGAAGAAGAAAATATTTCAAAACAAACACATTTAAACTTTAAGAAGCTTCAGTTTATTATTTTCTTCACACAATCAATTACATTTATTCATTTTTTTTAACTTGTGATTTTATGAAGCATAATAATAATACAGTTGCCAGATTCAATCATATAGCCTAAAACGAATTGTGGCAGCGGACGATTTTTAAATAAGTAGTAAATTATCTTAAAAATGACGCATTTCTGATAAATTAATGGTTTAAAGACCTATTGTGTAGAGAGAGAGAGAGAGAAAGAAATAACGATTAAAACTTTTTCTTTTTCTTAACTGCAATTGCTTGTTGCCTAAAGCAGCATTATTTCCATTCTGGTAATCACATTGCGTTCTGTTTCTCCATTACTTTCCGTCACTTTTGCATTTTTTTATGGTATGCTTAATAATTAGTTATATGTTTCGAATTTTTATTTGTGTAAGTCTATATAGGCTTTCCCTTTACTCATTCAGTTAATGTCAGTAAGGTATGAAAATAACAAGATTAATTAGACGGGGTGAAAATATTTGAAAAGAATATATTTTGTTTTTAAGTTTAGTTTTACCATTCATAAAAATTTTCAATGTTTTATGGTCTTTGCGATTAATGCGCCTTACTGTCATTTTTTAAACGTATAATTATTAGATAAACGTCAAATTAAAACAGGATTAATTGAATTTTCAAATGAATGTAAATGGATTGTATTAATTGTACAGTTATTACAGCCAAGTTATTTTCGGGTTATCATAATGCAATCATATTTGTACGCTGCATCAAAATAGTTGCACCTTTTACTTGAGTGTAAACTTGCTGTTAGTTACACTTCATTAAAATAATTATGTCTTAAGAAAACAATATAGTGCTTGCAGAAGATTGTTTTTATTCGTATGCTAATTTAAAATGTAATAAACATACTTGCGAAGTTATTATTATTACTTTTTTTTGTTGTTACAAAATCAGTCAGGCAGAATCAGTCGCCAACTATTCAGGGATTGATTCAGCATTTTTAACAATGTCTTTTTTTTTTTGTGAGTGATAGAAGTGTTTTTGTGATTGTCAATAGTGATAAATAATTAACTAAATAGTTTTTTATAATTGCAACCATGCTACAAAATATATAGATTTGCTAATCACGTATGTATATTTTTCTTAAAAATTCTAAACAGCTTGTTACATTTCAACCAGTATAACGAACCACTTCACATAGACTTTCTTTTCTAAAATTATTTGAGTTAAGTGAAATATAGATAACTCATTGGCCTCCATTAAAGAATGTTTCTTTTCTGTTTCAAAAATTACTTTTTATTATACTTTACGTTTTTCAACAGTCGTAAATAATACAGATGGAAATTATTTTTTTATGCATTTTTGCAGTAACAAAAATATTGATCATGTAGATATTTTTTTCATAAACTGTTTTGCTATATTTTAGCCAGTATATCGAGCCGTAACACATACTTAATGTTGTTAATAAGCAAAAAGTGAAGTAGAGACTTTTCTGATTGCTTGAATTAATGAATTTCTCTTTTTCACGAAACGTTTACAAAGCTTAATTTCATTATTTTCTATCGCCTTCAAAGCTATAGAAGTGATTGTGGAAGATTTTTTATTTTTTAAATTCGGTTCAAAATGTATTAAACTAATATCTTCATTGAAATAACATTATTATTATTGTTATTATTATTTTTTAATAATTTTCTTTTCTGTATTATCCTTCCATGAAAATTATCGGCAAATGCAAGGTCATAAATAACGTCTAAACAAATCAGCTAATTATATATCTCTATCTCGATTGAAGTTCGATCAGGCCAAACGATGAATTCATTGAGTCTGCGATCATATCTCAACCGACGACATGAAAGAATTGATTAAACTCTTGCAGCGGAGTAATGACAAGTATCCGCGCGTAGCAGTGGGTATCGGTGATGTCCATCTGACATCTTCAAATAAACAATTGCAGAGTGTCGAGTGTTTGAATTCGGAGTGTTGAAAGATTTTGCTGGATGTATCGGCCATGGTACACAGTAACTTCACAACTTAGAAAAATAATTATTAATTATCCATTAAAGTTTAAATATATATCATTTTTAAGCGAGTGCTGTCCACTTTTTTGGATTAGGATCATTAAAATATTTTTATTTTCAACAAAAAAGAGAACGAGAACAAACACATTGTTTGTGAACTCAAAAATCTTTTATGAACAGAAAGTTTGCTTTTAGCAACAGCTGAAAAATAGTTGATGTTAAGATTCAGAATTCTTATATCGTATTAAAAATTAATGAATTATTACATTGTATCGAAATAAAAAAAAAAAAAAAGAGAAATCAAACAGCTCGAATTTTGATTTTAGAACTATAAAAATGTATAAAATATGAAATTGCTATTCATTTTCCGTGAGAGCGAATTTCTGCATCATTTTAAATTTTGTGCTACGCCAAATCTGCTTCGGATAAAGTTTGCGTTATGTCTGTATGACGTTAGATCAGATAGAATAAATAGTTGTTCCTTGCGAAACAAAATCAAAGGCTCAGCTTGATTCGCACAGACTATAAAAAATGATTTGTCCGAAAAAAGCAATCTACGTAAAGAATGTATTAAATTGAAATGTTTCACAGATGATAAAAATATAATCTGCTTTTGTTATTTTTGTTTTAATGAAAATGTACACATTTAATGATAAAAGAAAAAAGTATAACTAAAAAACTCTATTATTGCAAGATTTGTTTTTAAAAGTAAACATTGTGCTTTATTTTTCGAGAACGAGGTGTTTTATTCTTTGAAAGTATTGGAGCTATATACAGGTGAAGATTTTTGGTTCTTATTTCCAATCTTTGTAAAACTTGATTTTAATTTCTGGCTTTTTTTTGTTTAAATTTTTTAAGAGTATTTTTGGACTTTCGTTTTTTTAGATTTCACACAAACTTGTGCTTAATTACGTCAAATTATACTTTATTTTCTTTCCCCTTTAACCCCGGAATAATTGGCTGCTTCGTCAGTATTCCATTTAAAATTATTTTTGATTGAGGCTGTTAGTTTGTTTTCTCTGTCACGTTCTTTGTTTGGTGCATATAGTTTAGAGTACGGGTCTTCAACCCGTGGCCCGCCGAAGGTATTTTAGTGGCTCGCCAAGCCTTTGAAATAAGTTAAAAACAAAAATGCTAAAAAAAGAATTAATAAATCAATAAAATAAAAAGGAGAAGAAAACGGCCGATTGCTGCAACACAGTTTAAAAAAAAGACACTTCACACATGCGCTAGGGTGAAAACAGTATGGAGGAAAAAACTTACATATATTTCTTGTTTGAAAACTGACTCATCTTTTAGGAGGGTCTGTGGGGAGGGGGGGGGGGTTGGCTTTGAGAAAATCACATTAATTCATAGCTGCGCATGTATTTTGTTGGTTCGTCGGGGGATGGGATAACGCCATACATCCCCTCCTCCCCAATCGAAACCTTTGAGACATTGGTAGCAAATTCATCACCAGTTCGTAAAAAGTTAATGCAATGTATAAGGAGAAAATACCCTTTACCCCCGCCCCCTTCCTCACCACCGACCTGAAAAATTCAAAACGACTGTCGTGTTCAAAAATGTGGAGGGCGGGAAGAAATGGAAAATTATTTCTCCAACCAGTGTTGCCAGGTTTCAAAAATGAAAACCGCACAGCCAGCAACATAATAAACCAGTCCCAAAACCGCCAAATCAATAGTTTTCAAAATTTTCTCGGGGGGGGGGGGGGTCCCCCGGACCCCTTCGACTGTCAGAAATTCATATTTCCAGTTTAGGAGAGCCTCTTCATATGAGGCCCTCAAATTGAGACGTACTGAATATGTTGCATCGTTGATCAGTCAGGCCCAAGACTCTTCAGAAGGCAGTTTTAGGGTGTGGCAAATTTTGCAATGTCAAGATTTAAAAATTTAAATTATAAAAATGCAAGGTCAATTCCCCTTGCAATAGGGCAATCTAATTCAAGCCACGGTTAAACAGTACATTAGTTTATCTTTTACAAATTTTCAAACCATCCTTTTGTAAAGAGTAAGTTGCTTGTAAGTGTCATTTGAGAAGACAGACACGTGGCTCTTCGATATGGGCGTTAGTAAGAAGAGGAGCGCACCCCCCCCCCTCCACCCCTTGGATTTAAAAATAAATGCTTATTTTGTTCTGCATTTCTATGAGCATTTTTTATGAGTAAAAGAATTTAAATTTGAAAAAGTGTTCGTTTGCTCTTTTTTTTCCAAATATTTTTGCAATCCCAAATGCGTCTCCAAAGGCCTCAAATGCACCAGTTTGCATCTAGTTTTTAAAATTTTCCTGGGGGAGAATACCCCGGACCTTCTCCCACTGTCAGAATTATATATATCCAGCTTAGGAGGGACTCTTTATATGGCTCTACCTTCTAATATAGAGCTGAAAGGGTCATGCCGTGGAAATATTAACGATAGTTTTATGGGTTTATCAATGGCCCACAAAGTAAAAAAACTCAAAAATGGCCTGCGCATAAGAAGTTTATGAAATATAAACAATAATTGTATGGATCGGTGGGGGCGAGGCATTTTTAAGTTTTGCCCCGCCATGCAAAGCCCCAAGACACAGTACTGGGGAAGAGACGCCTAATAGTTGTTGTTTTTTTTTTCAATTCGGGGTATATATATTTTTTAAGCAATTTTTTTGTGAAGTTAAGAATTATTTTTAACTGAAAATCGCCTATGCTGTGGCCCGCCGATCTTCTCGAGCTAATGAATGTGGCCCTCCGACGTAAAAGGTTGAAGACCCCTATAGAGGAAAACAGTAGTTAATTTATTATGAAATAAAAAAATTTCGTGTTCCTAAAACATATTCTTCCTTTCTCTGATTTGCATAGAAATAAATTATAGTTGTCAGTCTTTAAGTCAACAATTTTGTGATGATAATGTTCAGCGGCCCCTCTCTTACTCAAAAACAATTGGGGAATACGAGCATTTAATTGACGACAATCAACTCTTTGTCGACATAACGCACCGGGGCACAAAGAAGAAAAAAAAAACCTTATTTTGTTGTGGTAAGAAAAAACCTTGAGTGAGGCTTAAATTCTTGCCCATTGTTCCTCTTTTCTTCTTTCCTTAAATGGTGTACACGATGAACAGACAAATTGGAAAGGGGTGGAAGACTCATGAGTGCATTTGTCCTTTGAATTGCAGAACAGTTATTTTCCAGTGGAATTTCTGTTGTCCATTTTCCTAGAAAACCTTTCTTTTATCAGCGAAATGAAAAGTTCTTTTTTCGGTCCCGCTCGACTGATCACTAATGAGTGCGGCATTTGCTCGAGCGCAGGAGACGAAACACTTTCTTTTTATACTGAGCCACTTTCCACCCTGCCGAGACCTTCCCACTGATTAGTATCTTCAAATTCTTCCTTTGGAATTATTTTAATCAGCTAATCGTAACGTTTCTCCCTGTCCGAGAGAATGCACACACCCTATTATGAAATATACCTGTGCGCGATGTACCGTGACCATTGAGACCGTGACGCTATCACAAAGGGAGGGGGGGGGGGGGTCAGAATTTTTTTGCCAGATGTTAGTTACAAAAGGACGCAGCCCCATCAACGTTTTGCCGTTAATCATAGGGCAAACATACGTTGGAATTATGTTCGTGGGACATTGATATAAGTCAAGGACGGTTTTGCACTTTGAATTCAGCTCCGCGTTGTAATTAACGGAAATCATTAACTGAAAGCGGAGAGAGTTCCGTTACGAATAGAGGGGGGAAAAGTGTGTTTAAGTTAAAAATTGTGTTTATAATTTTAAAAGTTTAATGCCTGTTGAATGATCTCTATTCTCTACAGTATCCTGTATTTTTTCAGTCAATGCGAGCAGAAACGAAGGTTAGCTGTTTTTTCGACCGGAGCGAGGTGAATGATCTATAAAAAATAGTTTCGTGAAGCTTTCTTCCCCTGCGACGTTGACTACTACTGCCTAGAACCAATACTAGTTCGAGAAAGATTACGTTTTAATCATGACTTGAGCAATTATGCATGAACAATTGGCGATTTCTGAATACTTGCGCAGACCCAGTGATCTAAAATCGGTTGAGAAACAGAAAAGGAAATAGTACTTAACTGTTTTGTCTTCACCTATTTGTACATAGATAAATGTCATTGCTTCTGATATTCTGAAGAAACAGAAGTATTCATCGTAAATATATATCACTACCTTGAATTTTTAAAGTACCCATCCGTTCAGTACAAATATATAAGGGCGACCCCCTCTTTTCACGCGGTGACATTTGCCCTCATCACTTGAAATCTATCCACTTTTTTTTATGATTCTGACAAATACAACCTGCCATTCTTTTAATAAAGCTGAAAACAATGTGATTCACATCTTATAGCTAGTTAATCCATCTCTTGACCATTTTAAGATACTACAGTTCTCCATCAACCAAACCGATCTGCCTGGTAGAGTGCCAAGAAGAATCCATTCATGTTCAAGGGAAGAACTGCTGGTGTATGGAATGTGCCGCGTTTGTTCTCGTTCCAGTTCGTTTAGGATACTTGATTTCTTATGATATAGTTTTAATAAATAAAATTTTAGTATATAGTTTTAATAAATAAAATTAATTTAGAAAAAACTACTTTTTTATAAACATTGTTTTTAGGTTCGACTGAACAAAAACAGATTTTAAAGTTATAATATTGTATTTTATAATTAGCATTTAGGATGGAGAATATGAGACTTTTATTTTGTTATTAACTAAGTGGAAGTCAGACTTTGCTTGGGTAGACTGATTTATTGTGAATATTGGGTAACATAGAAATAGGAAAAGCCTAGAATATAACATGAAAATTAAGACAGCGTAAGTTATTATGGGTTTAAAAAGTTAAAATATGTTCCAGTTAAATGCATTAAATTTTAATTGATCTTTTAAAAATAAATATGTAAAACAAAACTCCATGAAATAAAAATATTAACTTTTATAACTTTTAAATATCTTCATAAAACTATTTTAAGCAAGGTAAAAGTTTAGTGAGCAATTAAATATTTCTTTAATTTGAATTAAGTAATTAGTGAAATAGTGCTAATGCTTACACTAAACCTGTCATTTCTATTCCACTTGTGGGTGAAATCCTCAGTTTTATTGCATTCAAAACAATACAGAAAATACATTAATTCTAGATAGTTTTAGATTCTTAACAGAATTAAATCATACATCATAGATTAATGTGCGGAATTGGTTTGACTTTGTGAATACTTTTAAATTTGGCAAATACTTTCTATTACAACGATTTCCTAGAAATTTCAATATTCGTCCACCCAGTGTTCGGCTTCGACCTGGGAGAAACGGCCGAATGTTCGGCTATTCGGCCAAATCGTTATTCGTTACATCTCTACTCTCCACTCAATTACTTTATAATTTTCTACTCAAAAGTTACAAAATTAAGATATTAAGAATTATTTCTTAATTTATTTATTTACTTTTAATGAGATGGGTTTTGATCTCGGAAGCATGTTTCTCACAATTCCTCGTATATTTTAAAGTACATTCCTTTTCCGACACATGCCATTTTCCCTAAAAAATGCCTCAAGCTTTCCTGTCGCATTGGGACTTCACAATGTTCGCTTTCTTTTACTTTATGTTGTGAATCATTTTATTTTTCTATTGAACGTGCTTGCTGGAAAATTCCATTGTTCCTTTGATGAACTTAATTGCAAATCGGTGGGAATCAGAAAAGTCCGATGTTAAATGATGAACATTATTGCACGTATGTACCGCTTAATTGCCTTTCTTTGTTTTCCTTTTATTCTGCGTTTAAATTTATAGCTGATGAAAAATAGCTGTTACTGATTGATGGGGTTGAAAAGTATTCTGTTTTTTCGTCATAAAAACTGCACATGTGTTGCTATTTTTTGACTTTCTTTGGGCATTTGTACTTTTATCGTTTTTAAAAGAATGAGTCTTGTGAGGATTTCAAATGATCGTGGACTTCCGGGCAATCGAACTCATTTGTAACGGACATGACTAGTCAAACATTTTTTTGAGGATTAGGGTAAAGTGCATTTTTTGTTTAATTGGCGCACTTGAAGGCAAATGGTTTGTTTATTGTGCAAATGTTTGATTTCTGAGGATTTTCAAAACGATGCAGTTCCGTTAGAGTGGCAAATTCTGTGTCATTAAAGAATTCTGAGAACATTTATTTACCTCTCTGGAATAATTAAGAGATTTCTCTCTCGCTCTTAGGGAGTTTTAGCATTAAACAAAAAATTATTTCACTTGTATTGTAAAGGGTGGTTAAGGTGCCTGACTACCTTCGGAAGCCAAATTTTGAAAATTTTAATTAACATTTTTCAAATGTGGATTTATCTATGTATTATGGACTAAAACATTATTTGAATGCATAAAAACTGAAAAAAAATTTTTTTTTAATTATTTCGGGGGGAAAAATTGGTGAGATTTCGTTAAAAAAGGACTCTTTTTTAAAATCGCATAACTTCATAACAAACTATTATTTTTTCATTTTGTTTGCTTTATCATGTTCATAAATATTCAAATTAGGGAATAGACTACAAGTTTGTCATAATATTAATTTTTGAATATTTTACAGCTGATTTGGTAAAAACGACCAAAATTTTCAATTACATTTTTTTAGTTTGGTTGTAAAATGTAAAATAATAGTTCAATCAATTAGTTTTTAGTCTATTCCCTAGACACATATATATAGAACGTCCATGCAAAGTTTAAAGAAAATTGAACTAAAATGTTATGAGTTATTGCATTTGAAATGAAAGAAAATAACAAAAATTTATGTTCCGAGTTATAAGGCAAAAAGGGCAAGATCATCCTTATATCAGAGCTTATGGCGACTTTTTAAAAATCGCCATAACTCCTATTCTATTTGACGCAGATACAAAATTTAAACGGTTTCAGAAAGAGAAGATTGCATTATTTTACTTTATATAAAAAAACAGAAAATTGAAGTTTTAGTCAAAATTGGTCTAAAAAAGGTAGTCGGGTACCTTAAACGAAGAAAAAAAAAACAGGAAATCATTTCTAGTTAGAACTTTTACATCAAGCAGTTTCCTGAAAAAACGGTATTTAAAATAGCAATGGAAATGTAAAGATGTGCAAAAGAAATCTAAAGCCTTTTTTATTTTATTTTACGCTCTAAAGTCTCATTTATATATACAAAGAACCCCTGCCAAAGCCAGGTACTTCAACTAGTAACGAACAAAACCTTTTTATTGATCAACTAGTAATGGACAAAATCTCTTTATTGATCAAAGGCGATATCGTTTTTGTATTGTACCATCTTACTCACTATTACTCCGATTGATGATCGGTACTCCAGTCCTTAAAGACTAAACTTGAAATTTTGAATGTTGTTGAAACCTGGTCATATTCATTGTATTTTTTGGGAAATTTTATACTTTGTGCGAAGTTAAAGCTTTTAGAAACATCACACTCATTAACTGATCAAAACATTCTCAAATGTAAAATTCAATTTTCTCAGAATTAAATACTTTATTTAGTCGGTTTTCTCCCTCTCTCTTTCTCTTTTTTTTTTTTAAATTTTTTGACACCTTTTCGTTTCAGTTGGGTTGGCAATGGTTAAATATTTTTTCACCATATTAATTACACCAACGATGAACGAAAAATCTGATCTAGAATATCTGATGCTTCGGCTCGCAAATTGGCCTTAAATTTGGCGATCATGGGACCATTATTTGCATTTAACCAGTATGTCATAAAATGTGTAAAGTTAATTTAACAATTCAATCAAATTTAATCTAGAACTTTTGGTACTGTTCCGTTTCGGGAGAGGAGGGGGGCTGCTGGCAATTCTTAAATTTTTATTTGCTAAATCAATTACGCCAAATGTACTTGTTTTGTGTGTGGAGTTTGTTTTTCCGAAAAATATTTATGCATCGCCAACGGCGACCCAAAATGGTTGGCGAATACACATTTTCTATGGCCATCCAACTACTTCTTCCTAACCCCTTTCCCGAAACGGAAAAATTCCAAACTTTTAAGTTCTAGCAAACAAGGATAGAACTTAATTCTCAAATATTAAACCTTTCTCGAAATAGTTCTAAAACCAAAAACTTACATATAGTCAACTTGCTTCGTTTCTCTTCCAATTCGGTAACTTCTAAACTCTCCTCATCGTTCAAGATTAATCTTTCTCTGATTCATACCATGTGTATAAGCAAACAACTACACAGAACACACAAAAACATCCTCCTATATAAATGCATGTCTCAAATAAAAATCGGCAAGGGAACAAAAGGCAAAAGTCCATCAGTAAACCCATCGTAATTCATAATTTTATAGAGCACACTTGAAAATGGATGATGTGCTATTCTACTGCATGCATTGTAATCTTATGCTCAAATAATTCAAAATTTGGAGGGGAGAAAACCAAAAAATAGTTTTTAAAGCAGTTTAAATTATCAATAAATTTTTAAGTTCAGGAAATGAACGTTTGTTTTATTTTTGAAAACGTGTTTTGTGTACACTGAGCATGGCTTTCTGGGAAAAATAACAAGGCTTGCTGGATTTATGCCGATCGAGGCTTACGTTAACGGAGGTCTCAAAATTAACATTTGCCTCTTGGCTTAGTGTATTCGAGTCATTTTTAATGCTGAATTTTTAGAAAGAGGTTGTTACCATTTTAAGTGCAATCCGAGACGTCGTGCAGACCATACAACAGCAAAAACTATCACTAACTTAAACGACTTGCATTCTGTTATACGCATAACTTGTTGAAGTTGAAGCAGTGTACATATCTGTCACATAGTGTACAGCTTGCATTTTCATTTTTTAAAATGTACTGTTATTTATTTCGGCCTTACAAAATAAAGTAATCGATTTACCTGATGGGAGTTTTCTTAGTTTTTTACTGAATACGGAAATTCAGGCGTAAGATTTAAAAGTTATCCAGAAAAGCAATATTATTTCTTAAAATGATTTGGAAATAGGAAAGTATGATATGTGATAGGGAAATCAAATGAAGTCCGTTCAGTATTATTAAAAAAATGCATTTTGGCAATCGCTGCATGAGCATTTTTTCTATAAATATATTCATTTCTGTTAAAATATTTTCTATAGTTCTTGGAGTAGAAATAGCCAAAGTCTAAATTTATTGCACTAAATACTAAGTTGTTATTTTCTCAAGTATCCATTTCTCATGACTGTGCGGTGCGCGAAAAGAATTATTGTTACAAAGAAAATCTTATATATAAAAGTATTTTGGAATAATATATTTTTTAGTTCTATCAAATAATAGCTTTAAACTGTTTGCCCTATCAAAACAAAGAACCAGTTTGCAGTTGAAATAATTTAGCATTAATTTCAGTTGAAGCTTTAGAGGGCTTTGAAAATTTTTGAAAAGAAAAGATAATTTAATTTAAAAAGGGGGGCAAAGATATCTTTTTTTTGGAAGCATTATTGCACATAGCAACATTTTACAACCTCTTCAGACTTTGGATAGTACCCTTGATACTATCCAAAGTAGTGTTAGCAACATTTTTCTCCCCAAAAATAATTACCAAATTTGTACCGCATGAGCTCATATATTAGAGTCATTGGAAGAGTTCAGCCGTGTTCCGAGTGTGTATGTGAATAGATGCCGGAATGGCTTCGTGTGTAATATTCTGGTGTTTGAGAATAAATTTATCTTATTAAGCATTGAGTGTGTTAATTAACTATGTGTGCCAATACAGTCCACAAGTGACAAGAGCGTATTTTTTCACAACTGAATGAAAAGTGGCTTTTATTAGCGAGCCACTCCGACTGTTCCTGAGTCAGGAACACAATTGTTATAATTGCTGTTTAACCAGCAGTTCTCTTTGTAGCGCGTTCATTTAATTTCATTTTTTTCATACAAATGATATTATATTGCTTTTAGTTGTCTTTCGTCATTTTTTGCAGAACCTTTAGCAATGCTTCGCGGAACTGTAGAATTCCGAGGAACCGCGGTTGGAAAATGGTAACTTAAAGCAAAAAAAAAAAAAAAAGATGTTCAAATAGCCTTATGGCATATAGGCATGTAGAGAGGGGGAGGGAAGGGAAAAACCCTTTAATCCTGACAATTCTTTTAAATACAGAGAGTTAAAAAAAAAAAAAAACAGTTGATATTGTTTCCTTTACCTTATAATTGCGTTAGTAGTTCATCACCTATAATAGCTTCAAAAATGAAAGAAGGTAACTCTCATTCATGCTTCCTGAGCATTGTCCACATTATCGAATTAAATAGGATGAAAACTTCCTTTTTCATTCTCAAGCACGTGTGACTAATTTTGATGTTGCAATGAATTGCAAGATGGATCTTCGGTTGATCGTGTTTGATGAGTAATTTGAGTTGCCGAATGATTTTCTATTGTTTCTTTTACAATTTGTAAGCTACTTGCATCCATATTCTTTCTGCCGCTACGGTTTACCCTTATTTGACATTGTTTTTTTTTTCAGCACATCAAAAGTTATAATTTTCTCTTGTTTTTTAGATTTTCCGTGCTTAATTTCTTTATTTTTGTTCAAAAAGGCGCATCAGATGTAAACGGTGTAGGGTGCAGGTTACAATTGTTGTAATGCGATTTCGTAATCTTTCCAGACTGTCCCCAAATGTCTTGTCTCATTAGGTAATCTAAGTGGCGTATTATATCATATATTATCTTACTTTTCTTGAGTTGTGTGGAAGCTATTTTTTTCCATGATATTCCGCTATTTCTCTAGAAGCAGTATAATTTTATTTTTTCCCCCAGAACTGTTGTTATATGCAGAAAAAAATCTCAGTCGGCGTGCAATTTGATGATGTTATATTTTTAAACTTATTAATTGGGAATTTTAAAAGTTTTATGCTTCAGTAGTCAAACGGAGTTTATGGAGAAGTAATCAAGTACATATAATCAAAGCATAAGTTGATCAACTAAAATAGTAATACACAAAACTGAATGATATAGGATAATTCTGTATGTCCATTCATTTATGGACTTGGACATACAGATTTATCCTAAAGAAAATCCAAATAGTCGGTTGTTTAAATTTACCGTAAGATGCAAACAAAACGATGGTAAAACAATCCCAATCAAATGGTCACTTATTTACTGCAATCACAGCGCGTATATCGATTGTGGTCAAGTTATTTGATCTGTAGTCTAAATTGCAGTTTAAACTTGAGGTATCGCATTCTCGAAAAGTTGTTCGTAATTTATGTTTCAATAAATGTTCCACAAAATTATAGAGAAATTGAAAATGCAACTGTGCAGAACTAGACCTCTTCAAAAAAAAAAAAAGGGAGACCCATGTTTTGTCAACCACAGAATTCGAAAAAATCATAATTTTTATTAGCAAAAAAAAAAATAAATAAATAAATAAATTTAAGTCGATTTTTTTATTAATTTTAGCAAGCTGCCGCACCCATACATTTTAATTTTGGGAAAGTACCATATCCATACCGCATAATTTAAAAAATATTTCCGCATAATTTATTGGAACCTAAACATGAGTCTTAAGATGAGTGCACAGTAATTTCCATTATGAAACAATTGAATTTTCACAACGCTTTTGCAATACGTTCATTATTCTGATTTTACAATACGCACTGCCTTTTCTCGAGTTTCGCTTTGTTTTTCTCATTAAATCCAGGATGCGAAGTTCTTAAACTGAAAAAAAAAATATAATTCATTCGACATTACACCAACAATGTTATTTCCTTTGCTAAAATTTGCTATTTGTGAGTAGTTTCCTTTAACAGTGCACTTGTTTAATTATGATTATTATACTAGTAGTATTTTTAAATTCAAGTTTTTGCAACTATGCACTAGACTTGCTTCATAATGATGTTCCTCAATGCTTGGTTTAGGTTCGTTATACAGAATGGTTCTTATATGGAATATAGTAGGAAAAATTAACTTCTAGATTATGGGGACTGCTTCTATTGTTCATTGTATTGGGAGGAGTCGTTTCAAAGAAACTTCCGTGTAGTTTGTGTGGTAAAGAATTTGGCAAAATAAATCATTTTAAATTGATTTGATCTAGCCGCATAACCTTAAAAATATCGCACTTTAACAAACTCGTGTTCACTGTCATTCGAACACATTTCATTTTGAGTCCTCTTTCATCCTGGGGGATGGAGAGTGGAGTTTTAAAAGCATTTCTATGCCTTGTATTCATTCGCTTGGATGAATATATGAATTCCTGTGGGTTGTTGTTTTGTTTCCATTCAATGAAAAAGGAATTGATGTGTGTGAAATTAATGAACTTTTAAAACCAGAATAGTTATCTCTATTTTCTTTGTAGAAAATTCTGTAATCATTTTTTTAATACTTGGGGTTCTTTACCAAAAGGCGAAGATGATTCCTCAAATATTCTATTTTAAACAATTCCACAGGGCACAAAATCCTAATTTATCATAATTTTTCACTCATTTGCAGTTGTTTAGCATTTTCGTTGGCAAAAGAATATGTGTTATAAGGTTGAATGATTTCGATATTTTTCATGGACATTTCAGAACTGGTTAATTCGCCTGCAACCCTGAGATGCAACAAGCTCTTAGGATTATAAAGAACTTATTTTTTATCGCATTTTCAGAAGAAATAAAATCGTCGTGCTGCGTGCATTTGAGTATAAATCGGAAGTTCCGCCTTAAAATATTCTTCAATCTTTAACCGATAGCATGAAATTATGAAGAGGATTGCGATGAAGAATAAAACAGTAATATCAGTAATTGATGCCCCCCCCCCCTCCCATTCAATTATTGTAAAGCACGCATTATTAAACTATTTCATTCAACTAGCTAAGTTTTTGGTTTTTTGATTCTCAAATACCTCTTACTAGTCGATTCACGAAACGTTTACACTATAAAGCAAAACATGAGCAATACCTTGATTGAAAAACAATCACGAAAATATGTTGTAAATACTAATTGACTTTCTTCTGTAAAACAGTTGCAACGCAATATTGAGTTGAGAAAATATATTATGTGACAAGCATACATTAATTTATTATTTTAGAATTCCTGTACAGAAGCTGCGTTTCAACGTCGCGCAATACAGGGAAAAGAATCTTTTACAGCGGGTATTCGGCGCAACCTTTACAAAGCAATGCTGTTTGCAGCGCTCGGACAAGATTTGGCACAATATCTCTTATCAATTCTTTTTGGTTTCCCAATTTTTTTAAAACACCAAATGATGTGAGAAGAAATGTCTGCTTACTTCTGATTCCAAGATACAGGCTTTTTTCTTTTCATCTAAATCAGAGGCTACATTGTTGTCTCGTAGACCACTTGCCTTTTTTTTTTCCTTGGTCGCTTCCTAGGTGTCGTTCCAGAAGACAGGTAGGGCAAAATTGATATTTTAATGTTCCAAAAACGGAGGGAAACCGGGGGTAATATTTCACCCAAGCCGATCTAAAACAATAGGGGAGACAGAAAAATGAAAGGAAATGTCACTTGACAATTGCTAAATTTATCTTCAAAACAAAATTGAACAATTATTTTGCATGATTTTTTTCTACTTTCACATAAAATTTTGCTATCTATGTAAAAAAAATCTTAAAATCCGCAGCTCCTCGAAAAAATGAAAGTTTCCTGTTGGCTGGCAAACGTTTGGATTTTAAAAAGCAGCAATTTCACTCAATGATTAGTTTATCTGAGAGTGGACATTTTCTGTCTCTAATATGGTCACTTATTTGCATTTTAATTCTTATTTGGGCTTTCTTAACTTGAAAATTTTTATTACAGTTTACGTGCACAAAGTAAATTTATTATTTTACTATCAAGTATATTTATTTATTGCCTTTAAGCTATGCATCTAGCTCCTTGCGTTGCTGATCTCATGCCCACGGTGTTCGTTCATAGTCTTTAATCTGATAATAGGTGACTTTAATGGAATTTGAAGATGGTACTTTTTGTTAATCGTGGATATTTTAAAATACGAGAAGCAAAACTATGCGACCTCCGGCTGCCCTGCGTGGGATTGCATTCGTTCCTTGCGAAAGAAGACGGTTTTGGGTGGCTCGAGAGGGCAATCCCGCTGACGAGCCGATGATCGCTTACTTCGAGAGCAAAGGGCGGAACAGACACCTTGAGTCCCTCTCCTCCCTTTCACTGGAGCGACTCAGGTGTGCTTCCGCAGGTGTGGAGCATCCTGTTGGATTCCTTTTCTGGCGCATTTAATTCGAAAACAACGATTGAAAAAGTCATTTTTCTGGTTCTGGCAAATCCATAAGAAAAGAAGGATTGTGACATTGTGTCGCAAACAAAGAAAATGGAATGTTACACGCAGAAGTAGTCATCCAGCTCCTAATGAGACCGGTTTAAGATTTGTACTTGACTCGTAACTTCTTTCACCTCATGGCCACTGAGTAAAACGCCTAATTATAAGCGGAAGTTGGAAATTTGAAACATACACAGCATGAACAATAATAATAATAAAAGCTAATGTTCAACGTATTGACTAGTAAAAAATAAAAACGTTTGGTTTTGTTTAGATCAGTGTAACAACCAGAATTTTCTCCTTAGGCCACGGAGGGGGATGGGTCATGACAGTCCTTACATGCATGTAACGTATCTACTAGGTGTACAACGCCCAGCTTTTAATTTTTAGTCATTTAAGTTATATTCACAGCATAACGCGCACGCTTACCTTTGGGAAGGACAATAATTCAAAAATTAAATTTAAACCTGAAAAAATTCAAAAGTGGCTTGAAAAGTATACATCTAACTACCTCGATAAAAACATAAGATGGTTATCAGAGATGCCTACCCCTCTCACGGCACACCCCTTAAAAAGCTACGAATCCCCTCTAAAATGATCCCAACCCCGAACTCGGCCGACACTCCCCCACATTCGGCCAAACACCGAACCCCCAAACACTCAATTCGGCGGCCAAGCACCCCCTCCCCCAGTGATCAAATACCCCCCTGTGGTTATTTGCTTTTTGGATCAGAATGACAGCTGTTACTCTGATCCGAACGCCTCATCTTCACAATCACTAGTGGTGATGAATGACCCCCTCCGAATTGGGGGTTGGTGTTTGGCCGAATGGGGGGGGGGTTGGCCGAATCGGGGGGTTGGGAACATTTTAGGCGGGTTCGTAGCTTTTTAGGGGGTGCTCCATCGCTCTGAGGGGGGTCGAAACCCCTGATAACCATCTTCTATCGAGATTTATCGAGACAGTTAGATGTATAATTTTAAAGAAGAAGCACACTTTGATCATGTGCCTGAAAAAATAATTGAAGACCAATATGACGAACTTTTCATGTTATCCGATAATTAAATTGTTAAGGTCATCAAGTAATATTTTAAATAACATTTAGGTGTATGTAGTTTTTTAAACTAATTAATTTGTTCCCCACGCAATGTTGAAATATTAATTGAAATTTTGTATAATAAAGAAAGGAAATCTCATTAGTGCTTCAAAATTTTGCTTTAAAGTTAAAATTCGCTATTGTCGCGAGACATTTCTACACATTCTGTTCTCAACTGCTTATTTTAAAGTGACTTGACTAAACTGAACTCTCGGATTCTCTCAATTTGGAACTGTTAGATCCACGAATAAAACCGGAAAAAATTGGTCTGCGGGACAAAGATGTCGGAACCTTCGGTCTACTTTGGTAATGAAACTACATATCGTGGATTGAAAATTACTTCCGTACGAATGAATTGTTTCAACATTTTGATGCGCAAATGATACGTCTAATAAAATTATGTCGCTTGGTAAAATTTAGATATTTAAAACTATATCACTCTAATTGTTTATTGAATAACATGAATGTTTCTTTTTTTCAGGGAGGGGAACGTGTCGTTTGGGAGTACCATACCGTCACCTTGGCCAGGGTGAGCATTAATCTTTGCACTCCTCTAGACAAACCTATCTGTGCTATAAAATCTGATGCTTTAGATTCTAGATATGTAACATAAATATACTTAACGTTTCAGAAAAAAGTAAGATAAAACAAAAATAAATAAATAAATAAATAAAATGATGTTGAGATGGGAAAAATTTCTTTGCTACCTTTTTCTTTTTTGAATTCAAATACTATGAAAGAAAACTCCCAACCGATCTCATAAAATAATTTCTACATATGATGATATGATTTACAGATTTCCCAATTCTCCTGCTTTAGCGTTCAATCTCAGGCCTCCTTACGATTGTCAAGAGTATAGCGTAATCTTGTCTTCAGTTTTCTTCGTCTCTTAGTAGCAAAATTTAGAAACGTTGGTGACTGTTAAAGCGAATGAAGCAGTCGCTTGTTATACACCAAAAGGCAGTATGTTTTTGAAAATGCTAAGAGGGTTCTCTAGTAACTTTTCAACAAGCATTAGTCCGTTTTTATTTTCAAAATTTTTTTTCTTTCTTTTTTTTTACTGGTTGCGATTTGATAGCGTTATTTTTTCCTTCCGTGTTTGTTCATTTCAACAGTGGTGTTTCTATCAGGTGGCAGGGTTGGCCTCCGCCAGGGGCGCAACAGCAAGGAGGACGACAGCAATGCGGCAGAACATTTTTCGAAAAAAATTTCACAATATTGAAGCAAGATATTTTATCTATAATGTTAGTAGAAACATGAAACATGTTTAAAAAAGTATCATACAAGAGCCTGTGGGGAAAAGTGAAAAAATTCCTAATTCTCAATAAAGAGGAATTTTGCATCTCTGGAGTATTTATTCACTGGGTTAATGAGAGACTTCTACACACCAACGGCGTAGCAGTCAGGAAGAGCAGAGGGAGTTACACAACAAATGACAATTTTGAAGGGGCGGCATTATAAATTTTGATGTGAAAAAATAAAATTTAAAATGTTGTCTTTCAAGTAAGTAAAATGTACAGTGAAACCTGTGTAAGTTGACCACTTGAGGTGCAGCAATTTAATGGTCAACTTAGTCAGGTGGTCAACTTATAGAGCGTGGAGATTTTTTTTTTTTTTTTGCTATTTCTTACACTATGCATATATTCATTAGCAAATAATTAAAATATAACTTCATGTATTAACGTTACTTTGAAATCGTGATTAGCTTTTTTTTTTCACAATTACGTAAAATTTCATTAGAGAAATTTACCTTGAATGACTTACAATGTATCCTATGCAATTTTAAAAGTAAAGTATTTAGTTAAAAAAAGAAAAGTATATCTTTTTAATTGTGTAAGTTACTTATATGTGGTAAAGATTTCCTAAAAATACGTAATTTTTCAAAATGGCTATAACAGATAGAAGAAAAAAGAAGAAACTTATTTAAAGAATAAAAGAGTTCTCATACTAGTTTTCCCATATGGCTAACTTACAAAGAGGTTTAGGCAAACTTTATATTGATGTTTCATCCATCCAGACAAATACCGGTCTAACATTGCATGCAAAATATCCTGGAGAAGTTATTTTAGTTTTTTTTATCTTTGCAAAAAAAGATAAACAAATAAATGTAGAATAATAATTAGGCTGTCAACTTTACCAAAGTTTTTTTTTATAACACTCCCTCTCAAATTTAGCGTACATAAAGGGTCAATATAGACAGGTGGTCAAATTAGGTGGTCAAGTTACACAGTTTTCCCTGCATAATATAATATAGGGCTAATTCCGTTCCTGACAAAGGGGTCAACTTAGAGAGGTGGTCAGCTTACAAAGGTGGGTAACTTTACAGGTTTTACTGTATATGTTTTCTGTTACAGACATTTAAAAGGGGGAAAGCCTAGGTTTCTAAAGATGAATTTACTCTGATGCAATATGCTTTTCTTGTGGACAGATGAGATGTTTATTTTTCGCTTACGTTCTTCCATTTTTATCTGTTGTTTATGTAATGTTTTATTTGCAAGGTTACCGGCTACGGGTTTGGCATAGCAGTAAGTGGAGGCAAAGATAACCCTCATTTCTCCAGTGGAGATCCAGCCATTGCCATTTCAGATGTCCTTAAGGCAGGCCCTGCCGAGGGAAAGCTGCAGTAAGTAGATTTTTTGATGTTATGTAAAAGTTTATCACAATTTAAAAAAAAAAAAAATCTCGTTAATATCTTTAATGAATACGTACGGTTATATCAGTTCCTTGTTGAAGTTTTCTTTTTAAGGTCCTTCCCCCGCCCCCCGCTTCACTTTTGTACCTTTGATTACTCCAGTATTTTCCATGCAGTGACTTCACGTGCTCAGTGTAGGAGGGTACACAAGGAATTCGCCGTCTCCGGACGATGCATTAATTGGGAGTAGAATAAAGTACAGTAGAGTATCGTTTATACGACGTTTACACTTATACGACATTTTAGTGTGGTTCCAAATCTGAAATTTAGCCAGAAGGGTAAATCGATTACACGATGTTATCGTTCATACGACTCTTTTTGATACTCCCTTCGGCGTCGTATGAACGGTACTTCACTTAAAAAAATAAATTAACTTTGTGCTAAGTAAACTGTAATAAAAAATAATTTCATGTTAAGAAAGCGCAAATTAGCATTAAAATGCAGATATATGTTTCGGGATTGCTTGGAATCCCTTTTTCAATGCGACAGGGAGCTTCTAGATGCAAAACATCCAAATGTAGCAGACAAAACAACAAAAACAAGGCTTATATAGCCTAAGATTTATCTCCAAACCAATGAGAATAAAGGCAGTGTGAAGTGGAAGTAGAAGTACCAGGGAAGGCACCAATAAGAAAGCAACAAACGAACCCAGTTGAAAATACACGAAGTAAAAAAGGAATATCAATTAAAACAAAGCAAAAAAGACACAACCTGCATAAAAAGGCAAAAATACATGACAATTGCAAAAACAATAAAATAAAAGACAAAGAATTAAAATGGAAATTAAAAATAAGTGCAGAAAGAACCAAAACAAAATGCAAAAACGAAGTATACATGTAAAGGAGGGGGAGGAGGGAGGGGGGAAGAGAAAAATAGACACAAAATTAATGCGAATCCAACTAGAAAACCGAGAAAGAAAAACAAATTAAAGAAACTGCTGCCAGACCTGTGAAAAATAAGGAGTTGAGGAAGACTCATTAAACAAATTAGAACTCTATTACGGTTAATATGATAAGCTCCCCAAAAGTCAAGACCTAAAGGGGAAGAACATTTTTGAATAATTTTCCCAGAATTGAAAGAAAAAAAGTGGTTGGAATTGCAACAATGTTGAGCAATACTAGACCTATTTAGCTCTTGATTTCGTACGTAACTTTTACGCTCATTTAACGGAATTTTCAGAGCACGTTTTGTCAGTCCAATGTAAGAAAGGCCGCAATGGCAACTAATTTTGTAAATGCCCCAAGTGTTAAGTTGATCAACAGGATCTTTAAGAGAAGAGAAGGAAAGTTTGATACTAGGAGCAAAAACGACTTGAAATTGAAACCTTTTTAGGATTTTAGCAATACGAAAACTTACAGAATGAAAGAATGGTAACACAACCAAATTCTTTCTAGAAACCACATTATTGGAACAGAAGTTTTCTTAGAAAGTTTGTTATGAATAGAATCAATTAAAGAGTGAGAAAACCCTCTATCAACAGCTACAGTTTTCAGATAGTTTAGTTCAATGTATTTACAAACTACCGGCTCATTTTCTATGTTGGAGCACAAGCACTACGCTGAAAGTGCTTTCATATTCCATTCATTAAATGACAAAAAAAAAAAAAAAAAGCCATATTAAAGTAAAAGGATTCACATCACAATGAAATGTTAAATGAGAAAATAATCAGTAAGATGTGATAAGAACATGTAATAACAGTGTAGAAAGACAATAATGATTGAATAAGAGAAAGATGAAATACTTTATTTTAATTCAACGTAATTCAAATGTGAAACACAAAGGATCGCCTTTTATTCAAAGAGTTTTACTGCTTGGCTCAAATTTTTTTTTTGTTGCAAAACTACAGTATTTATCCCCTGAAGAAATTTCAAAATCGTAGAATTTCTACCATTTTTGCGTATTTTGGATAAAACAGGGATTTCTGGAGCGGAGTGTGGAGCAGAGCAGTGGAGCAGCCGAGATTTTGTTCGAAACTTGAGTGTACGCAGAGCACATAAATTTGTTGTGTTCCACTTATTTTTTACTTCTTAAATTTTTTATCGTATAAAAAATTAATTAACTAAAAAGAAGGAGATTTTTTTAATTTTATTATTTGGAGCACAAAGAAGTGGCCCTGGATAAAAACAAAAACAGGCATTCAAAGATTTTTTAAAACTTTTTCTTGTGGCATCAAGAAAATAAAAATCAACCATTGCCCTTTTTCTCGGAACTGCTGAAAAGGGGCCTCAGTGGCTGAGCGGTCAAATCGACTGGCTCCGGTGCCTCCCTGCGCGGAGAGAAAGAGGCGTGGGTTCGATTCCCACCTTTGCCCTGGATGTATTTCCTTCTTCGTATATTAAAATCTGTTGTGCTGTCTTGTTCTATCTGTCCTATTGGACGAGAGTTTGAGGCATATCCTTGAGAATAGCAAATAAACTCGAATATTTATGTGACCTGAAATGGTCGTAAACAAACAAACAAACAAACTGCTGAAAAGTTTTTAAACTTATACCATACGATATTTATTTTTACTCTTTCACACAAAATCTTGTGAAGCAGTTCCAATCACAGTTCGAACAGTCGTTATTACAGGCACATAACAATTCTGATGTCCTTTTTTCTGTTTTCTTTCACTTTGCCTCAGATAATGATGTAAATCATTTTTTAGGCTTCCTGATCTTCTAGTTCTTCCAGCTTTTGCTTTCGCTCCAACGGGCTCATCGCTCAAAGCGATGTGTTGGCAAATAAATGAATGTAGATGTAGTGTGAGGTTACGATACTTCCAGCATGAAATATTGGGAGGATTGCTTCATATTATTTTGTATGTTCTTCATTTTATTTTTATTTTTCGTAAGACCCATTGAAGATTTTTTTTACCCTTCATGCGAAAAGAGCTTGATAATACTAATATATCCAATTGTAAAAATCTGCTGTGTTTAATGAATACATTTTAAAAATATTCTTTTTGACTTGCCATATTTGCCTGGCAGAAAAATTTATCGTACATTGAAAACCGTATCGTACCCCTCCCCTATAGTTAGTTTCGACCATTTTTTATGAATAATTTTTTCTGTAATGTATTCGTAAAATGCCTGTATTTTACAAACAAAATTTTAATGAATGTTGTTGTATGTTGATTCTCTTGTGCATTGCTCGAAAAAAAGTTACTAGCTATCTTGCCAACTTGACTTTGTGCTCAAAATTGATGCTTGTAGAACACACTGAACAGCAGCAACACAGGCGATAATACCCCCACAAGAAGCGAGTCATATGTCTATGAAGCGACTAAAATCCCCTGAAAACAACCTACTTAAAAATGTCAATTGCGTAGTCTGCGTCATGGCCCCTGTGTAACAGAAGAAAAATGGTTCGCCATTTCTTCTCTTGCTGATTTTAATGTTCCGGATTCAGTAAATCATATGGTATTGTTTTCTTTCAAATTTCAATACATAATTGTAAATAATCTAAAATATTAATTTTGAAAGCTTTTATTTTCTATTCAAATTCAAAGTTTCATTTATTAAATTACACTTGAAAACATTGCAATTTTAACACTTTGTCGCAACTTCAGGTTTTAGAATTCCTTGTTGCAAATTTGATTCCTTCACAAAAATCTTGTTCACGGAAATCGACTTTTCACGTAATTCGCGATCGTCAAAAGAGATCGCACAACTCGAAACTTTGTTTGCATTTGTCTGAATTCCTTTGTTATGGGTCATTTGTCATACTAAAATTCTTTTGGGGAAATGTTCTTCATTTAATTTCGCAATGCTTTGAAAATTTTCGATAAAAAGAAAACTGTGTAAAGTTATTTATTAATTATCAGTTTTAATTATTTTTTTCCAAAAATAAATGCATTCTCCTCACTAATTTAATAATAATAATAAACAACAATAATAGTAATAATAATAAAGGTTTTTTTGAAAGCGATCAACAGCTCATTACAAAATCTGCCATCCTTGAAACGAGCTATTCTAGAAATCCTAATTTAGCAAAAATTAACCATTCTGAAAATGATATGCACTTATTAGCAGAAAACAATTATTTAATTGCTACGATTTTCTTTATTGTGTTATTTTCATCTTGTGGCTAATTTCAAAATTGGCTTAAACTCCTTCTAGCTTTTTGATAAATCATCTTTCGTTCTTTTAAGAAATATTTAATTTTGTAAAATTTACTTATTTAACACAGAAAAAAGTAAATTTTACATAATTAATCTCATTTTCAAAAATCTTTTTTTTTTTCACAAAAAATAGTTGATTTTTTAGTGGGGGGGGGGGTGATTTTGCACCCCTTTTTTGTTCGTGAAAAGTATAAACTTTTGGTGAAATGCTTAAAAGTACTGTAAATGTCATAGATGTCAGGAAAGTATGACAAATTATTTAGAAAATCTTTTTATGTGTAAAGAAATTTTACTTGTATATAAATGTTGATTTTACACAATTGTTTATACTTTAATTAAGAAATTTGTTTCAGAATAAATGATAGACTAGTCAGTGCCAATGGAATATCATTAGAAAATGTGGATTATACAAGAGCTGTACAAGTATTAAGAGAATGTGGCAATTCTGTCAATCTGGTATGCAGAGTTTCTTCTTTATTATAGATTACTAAACAAATTTGTTCATATATATGTATGTATACGGGACCGTCATTCGCGCGATCAGGGGAGGGTTAATTGCCGGACCCCTGACGTTTAGAAATATATTAAATTTATACATGTTTTTATGTATTTTGTTATTTTTTACATATAATATGCATTGAAAATATATCCTTTGTCCCGCCCAGGAAAAATTTGAAATGACGGCCCTGTATATATATATATATATATATACAGTCAACTCTGAAATACGCATTGCTTGGGGCCAAGGGTTGTGCGGATTTCAGAATTTTGTGGATTTCGGGTCATTGATCTGTGTAAGCATTTTGCGAGGTTATAATGTTGCATTCACCTTTTTACATATCACTCAAAAATGTTTTGATAAACCACTAATTATACAGGCATGAATATATAAAAGAGATTGATAGAAAAGAAAGAAAATTTACAAAAATTAGATAGTACAATATATATATTTTGTGTGTGTGAACTTCAAATGGTTTTTTAATGATGATGAACTTAAATTAAATGATTTTTGACTACTTTGTAAAGGTGCAGATTGGTGGTCGCCTCTCGCCAACTGGCTACCAAAAAAATTTTAATGGTGACCAAAAATTTCATTTCCGTTCCCCAAAATTGTCTCCACTAACTAGATCAAGGAGGTAGAAGATTTGCACCATAAAATCGATGCAAATACAAAATTTATACTGAAAAATAGCATGATATTTTTGCTGAATACGATTTGAATTGTGTACTAATGGAAAAATAATAAGAAATATTGCAAACCGAAAGCAGGTGCAAAAAGATTGATGTCTAATTACGGCAAAACGCTAATATTGCGCATGACACTGGGCTAAAAAAAAACATGAAAATAAGCTAAAAATACATTGTTTTCAACGTATAAAAGGTAGATGGAGTTATTGTTTCAAGTTAACAAAATGCTTTTGGCTTTGAAAATTTAAGGAATTTTGTTTTTTCAACTAAGTTTCACTGTTTACGTCGGAAATCTTGCACAGATTTTAGACGCTCGCGGATTTTGGGTCCGCGGGTTTGAGAGAGTTGACTGTATATATATGTAGAATGATTTTAACTTTGCACTTTTCACAATTTTGACCATTTCTTGTAAACATTGCTACAAAGAAGAACTTTTCGATAATGGTTGACAATGAACTATGTTTTTCTTTTATTCCAATCATAAATTTCTTGGCAAAAAATTTATGCTTTAATAAGCTGTAGTACACTACAGATTTGGTTCCAGGACCGTCGAATTACTCTGCACTAACGCACGCATTTGGTAAACTTTTGCCCACATTTTTCAGATTATAAAGAGTGCTTCGTGTACATTTTTTTGTTTCAGCTAATCATGCTAAAAAAATTCATATTTTGTCACCGAAAAGCATTATAAGAAAGAAAAAAATTAATAAATAAAAATTTTTAGTTTCAATTTTTTGAAACTTAAATTCTTTATTTTTTTCATTTTTTAACATGAATTTATTGCTATTAGTGTTAAAAACTCGGTTATTTAATATGAATTGATAACTGTTAGTGTTAAACCTTTAGTATTAACCTTTGTTTATAATTTTGTTGAATAATAATTGTATGCTAATATGCTTCAAAATTTTGCTTTTTGTTTATTGAAGTTTTTGCTGAATTTAAATAACAATCATTAGATATTTTTTTGACACATCTATATTTTCATTTTTGAAGCCATTTTGCTAACTGAACTAGCGAGCGGTTACATTTAAATTTGCCTTATTATGGATAGCGTTTTTTTGTAAAGTGAAAAAAATTGCTTCAACTGTTTTGAAGCTCAGGATGGTGGTTGATTGAAGTACATTTATTTTCCAGTTCGTGTGCTGAGTCTCGGGACTCGCTTATGAACTGTCGTCCAATATGACAGATAGCACAAGACAATACATGAAAGGTTTTATTACACCGCAAAGAGAGGAAATAACAGAAATACACCCAGGGCAAGGTGGGAATCGAACCCACGACCTCGTTACTGCGCGCAAGCAGCGGGCGGAAACTGGTACTAAGACCACTCGGCCACCGAGGCCCCAGGATGGTGGTGAAACAGTTATTGCAAAATTTGATTTTAGCTGTGAAAGACTTTAACTGTAACCGCTACTTTATTATTTACATACAAAAAGAATGGCTGATTATTGAGATTTAAGAATATAACAGAAGTTCCGGATTAGCAAGGAATTGACAATGTATATGCTTCTTTTTTCTTCCTAAAATGCTAAATTTAATTCTTTTTATAGGTCATTAAACGCAAAGTAACCTCATCAAACAGCACAAACAATTCACAAGCAGTAAAAGTTACCCTCACAAAAAGTAAAAAGAAAGATGGTAAGGAATTTTGTCTCTGCTTTTTTTTAATCCTAATTTCCTGTAAAAGATTGAAAAATAAAAAATTCGGAAGTAGGGTTTTGAGATGGGGAAAATATGTGCCTGTTGGTCCGTCTGTCTGTCCCCCCTCCCAGCAATAACTTTTGAGGGAGTTGTCCGATTTGAAATATTTTTTTTGCATTCCAAAGATATCAGAGAGGACATAACATTACTATATTTTATTTTTTGATCTGAACTATTTTTTGTTGAATTTTGAACTGTTCAAAAAATCTAAATATTAGCGCCTGTGGGCAACAAAATGAAACAAATTATGTAACCTCTGGCCATAAGATCCAAGTTTCTTTGAATAAGCTTATTGAAAGAAGCTCTTGACAGAAGGTTTTTTGATTTGAACAATTTTTGTTCAATTTTGAACAGTGCCGAAATTTAACTTTGGCACCTAAGGGGAAATTTGAATCCTGTATAAATCCTGAACTGACGAACAGATTTGCTTGGAAGTAACTTTATCGGAAGCAGCATAAAAAGAGCTAGCTAGAGCATGTACAGAGAAGAAGTTCATCCAGAACTAAACAAGCCTATTTTCCCATAAAGCTTTTTAATCAGGATTTTTAATCATATTTGTGAATGAATGCATGAATAAATGAATCAGGGAATGAATATGAGCATTAGCCATTGAATAAAGTATATTTGAAATAATAAAAAACTAATGGTGAAGGTGAATGAGAAATAGATTGCTAGCTAGTTTAAACTTGATGTTGGTATACACGGATAAGTAGTATAGTTCTGGACTGAACTTTTTGTTTACTTTATATTCTTCAATTAAATAGATATATTTAATCAATAACAGTATTTGCAATGCTGCCTGTTTGTGTCAAATCTTTTTTTTTTTTTTTCTCGTTGTTAAGGTTGGAACATGAAAATAAGTTTTTGTAGAAATACAAAAATTCTACAAATATTCAAATAATGATAATATTAACAATAAATTAATAAATAAAATAAAATGGGGATTTTATGGAACATAATCACTGAGACTGTCAGAGCAAGTTTGAATAATTGAGTACCCTGAAGTAATAAAGTTTTTATATTAAATTCTATTATGTATATACTGTACCCGTATGAATTCCAGATGTGTCTTTCATACATTTCCTTAACATTAGGCATTGTTACAAATCACCTTAGATATTTGAGTAAATTTTTTTTGGCTCTATAAAGCAACTTCAAGCCTGTAGCCTAGGGAAGTTATCTAAACACTGTTTCCCTCCTTAAATGTTTCAATCATATTTTTTCCCTGCCCAAATCTTACGCTATTAGACATCCTTAACAAAAATATGCATAAAATTAAAAAAAAAAAAAAACGCTAAATTGATTTGTAGAGTCTAAAATGAAAGAGAAGCCCATGTCTTTTTCGTAATTTACTACTACTGATTAGGCATTAGTGTAGTCAGGGGAACAGCATCTCCCTACTTTTTTCTTTTAACACAAGTGTTCCCTCACCTGTTTTGAATTTTAACATAAGCGTCCCGCTACTTTTTTATGTTCGTATATGTAAGCATCCCCCCACCTTTATACCTTTTTCTTCAGGCCTACACCATGTGAACAGATCTATAAATGATTCATAGCTTTGTGCTAGTTGAAGGCATTATTTTAATTTTCAACTTTTCTGATAGAAATAGTTTTGAACCTCCAATAACTTTTTTGTGCTTAGATTATCTATAACAGCGGTTCCCAATCTTTTTTTCTTGTGTACCACCACTTTTCTTGCAAACCATTTTGTGTACCACTGCCAATATCATTTTATTGTATAGAATAGAACATTAATAGATTATGTATAGATTTTTTTGCCTGCATGCGTACCACCTGGAGAGGCTTCACGTACCACAGTTTGGGAACCGCTGATCTATAATATACATTGAATCAGTATCAACAAAAGATTAAAAATGTTTCTTCTTTTTGCAGATTTTTGTGCTTATGATTATCTATAAAATATGCCTCAAATAAAGTATCAACAAAAGATTGCAAATGTTTCTTCTTTTTGCAGATTTTGGGATTGTTTTGGGATGTAGAATTTATGTTAAGGAAATTACCAATCAATCAAGCATAGAAAAGGATGGTTCTGTCCATGAAGGTGATATTATACTAAAGGTAAATAGGTATAACTCAATATCTTCTTTTCATGCAAATATATTACAGTAATTATTTACTTTAAGTAATAAATGTCTTATTTTTTATTTACATATATCTTAATGAAAAAAAAATGTTATTGCATCACTTAGTGATAATCAGATAATTGGTCACTTCATCTTCTAATTTGTCAAAACAATGACTGCAACACTAGGGTTCAAACCCAGGACTTTCTTGTACTGGGTTGGGCAAATTACCTTTGTGGTATGTTGAGCAGGTCTAAACATATGCAGCAATAAATTTCACCCTGAATGTGATTATCCACGCAAGAGTTGAATATTTTTTTATTTTTACTTTGCTTAATTTCCTCTGTGCCTGTAGAAGTGTTCTCATTCTATTTACTCTTAAAAATCAGACTTGAATGCAGTCCATGTTGCTGAATTTATTTATTTATTTACTTGAAACACACACAGTAACGATTGGGCAATGTTTCAAATTAAATTTCTGTAATTCACTTTGAAAAAACTAAGTATCCAAGTGCATACCTGTGTATCAGAGGCATGGGTTTGATTCCCACTCCCTCCTTGGGTGAAATCTTGGACATCTGTTATTTGTCCTCAGCAATATATCTGTTGACTACGTGGTAATAACTTGTAAACAGATCCTTGATGATTAAAAATGCACTAAAGGCCTTAGGACTTTTACATAAGTCCTCAGCCAAAAGCATGCAAAACAAACAAAGCAAAAACATGCTCTTCAATAAGTAACAATTTTCGTATACTATAAGAATAATAATAGTAATTATGGATGAAGGCTGTTACAGTATTCAATAAAAATTTTATTTCAAATAACATTAGAAATACCTGCTAATCAGTATTTATTTGTTCTTTTATTTCAGATAAACAGCAACAGTACAGATAGTATGACTCTTAAAGAAGCACGAAAGCTAATAGAAAACACCAAGGAGAAATTACAACTAGTGCTTAAGCGGGAGAACAATAATTCATCCACAACTAACATAAATGGACACCAAATCACTAGCAATGGTATGCACAAGAAAACACTTTCTTTCAAAACTTATTTTGATGTTCAATTCACTACATAATGCTCTGTTAATATGAACGTATTTCTTAACATTTCCCTTTTTGCAATTTTATAATGCTATGAAATCTAATTCTAGCCAATGTATGCAAAATCTGAAAGTTATTGTTATATTGTTATTAAAAGCAACAAATGCTGATTTTAAAGCATTTTTATTTAGTCAAAATGTTTTCATACCATTAATTAATTTATAAAATTTTTGCAAGAAAAATATTAGATATCACTGAACTATTATTTTTTATTCACACTTTTATGTATGAATTAGATCAAAAGTATGTTCATTTCAAATCATAACACTGATCTCACAAGCCAGTTTGTATGTCATCAATTCTTGTTACTTTTTTTCTGCTGTGCAGTGTAAGTTTCTAAGCAGAAATATGAGGAAATGTTCATGTATAATGTCAGAGAAGATTATCTCTTCAGAGCCTTATGTTGATTACATGTTTTATGATTTATGAAATGACAACCTCTTTGCAGAGTTTTTTCTTTTTTTTTTTTTTTCATTTTATAATTGCCTTTTTACTGTAGTAATTTATTTATTTGCATTTATATATTACATTTCATTGATGTGTTCTATTGCAAAATCTTTTCAAAACATTTGCAAATTGTTTATCAACTCGTCATAGGTTTGGAATAGCATAAGAAAAATAGAATGAAGTTTCAAAATTTTCATTTCAAAAAATATTTTTTGTTTTTGAATTCAATTTTTTTTTTTTTTAAGGGGAAAGTGTGCATTGCTATTTTATCTTTCTTTTAATCTTTTTTGCACATAAGAGCATAAAGATAGTTCAATTAAAGAACTATCTTTATGCTCTTATGTGATGTATATTTATATGACTATGCATTATATTTTTGCTAGCTAATATGTATAACAAACTAATATCTTGCTAGTTAGTAGTTTAGTTGTCATTGTAAAAGAAGGGATAATTTCAATGGTTAAAAAAAAGAGAAAGATATTATCATCTCGCTACCCTACAACAGCATCTCATTTTATTTTAGATCATTCATCATCACCTCCATCTAATTCATTTGATGCCATCGGTGAACGATCTCACTGGAGCAATCAGAATTTATATGTTCAACCCCCTACTAGAGGTCAGCCTCTTATAAATCCTTAATATTTTCCTTAATTATGCAATTTCTAAGCCCTATATTTGTTCTTAAATGTACAGCTCCCAGTTTTCATAAATATGTTAATGTTTTTTATTATTCTGAATTATGTGATCAACTATGTTCAACAATAAAAAATAGTAATTGAAAATTTTAAAAGCAATTGTTTTCTATAGTTTCCTTAGTAACAATCTGTTAAATTCCTTAAAAAATGATCAACGTGTTTTTAAAATTTATGAAGCTTAGAACAAATAATATCAAAGTAATCTTTTAGAGTTTATATCAAAATAGATTTACATTTACTAAACAGTAGAAACTACAAATTATTAACTAATGATAAACTTTCATTTTAGCTTCATGTCTTACAAAATCAGTCAGTATGGTAATGTGTCAAAACCCCTTCATTTTTTAATTTAGGAAAGAAAAAAAATCTTCTGAATGTTTCTTATTCTCCTCTCTTTTTCATCATTTCCTGTCCTTTTATCATCATTATTACTTTTGTTTCATCATCATTGTCATTTAAAATCATTAAAATATTAATAAAAGTAATATTAATAATAATGCATTCAACTCTCTTAAATGCTCTGTCCTAAAATCCACAAGTGTCCAAAATCCCTGTAGGATTTCATATGTAAATAATGAAACTTATAGTTGCGTGCTGAGTAGAAATATGTCATATGGCAATAATATTTTGAGTGGTAAAATCTTAATATATATTCACTTAGTTTTCAGTTTTAAAAATTCGTTTTTAGATTGAATTTTTAATAAATATTAATGATGTGAACTAATAATTACAGTTGAACTCTGTTAATATGAAATGCGAAAAATTCATGAATTTGTTTGTGTTAGTTGGTAATCATAAAAACGGTTAATAAATAAAATTGAAAAAATAAAGAAATATGCGTATCTATATTTTAAAAAAGTTACTACTATATATTATTTCTATATACACATTGTAGTCTTATTTTACGAATACAGTGAGAAAAATTAAACTTAATTCTTAGAAGTTAACATTTTTTGGAAAAATTGAATACTTAGGTGTTATTTGATTTTATCATATTTTACAAGCCAGATCTATCACCATTAACATCAAAAATCTGCAACTATGATAAAAATTTAGATTTTTTTCCCAGCTAGAAATTTGAAGTAAGAAGGTCAGAAATATTTGTTCATCTTAGCCACAACATTCATTTTAATGTACTATCTCTACTAATAATAAAGCAGCAAGTATGTGTGTGTGTCTGTCTGTCTGTGTCCGGCGTAGGCCCCAGACTGTCCCGGGAGATTTTCATGAAATTTGGCACGAAATTAGTTTGGAACATGGGGGTGTGCACCTCGGAGAGTTTTTTCTGAAATTCGAATTTGTTCTTTTTTTATTTCAATTTATAGCCGAAAGTTTCATAAAATAGTCGTTTTCTATGGGAAGGAATTATCACATTCTTTCGAGCTTGATACCGTTGAAAAGCGCATAAAAAACTGCCCCAGAAAGAGTTTGGTTCATCGTTCTAAAATTCGAAGCCTCTAAATTTACTGGAAAAGAAGTTATAAGCGTTTTTCTCTAGTTCGAAATTATTTTTTCACGGTAATTAACTTTAATTTTAGTTGAATTGTTACCATGCCGACTGGCTTATGATCCTTTTCTTTTTTAACGAATTTTTTATTTCTTGAGGTTTTTATCATTTTGTGGAGCAGCCGATTTTTAATTAATTAATTAATTTATTTATTTTTTGAATTTTGATTATTCTTTTTTTAAAACTAAATTTAAAAAACTTTCACAAGGGTTTTTTAAAGAAATGTTATCCTTTATAGCGATTTTTGTTATTCCAACTTATTATTACTATTTATATTTTTTAAAACTATTCCAATGGATTATAATCGTCCTTTTTGTGTGGGTACTTGAACTAAACAAAGAAAATGCGTTTTCTTTTAAATGTTTTCTTTTTCATTTCTTTCTTTCATTTTTCTATTTTTTTATTGTTTGTTTTGTAAAAACGAATTCTTAAATGTGTAGGATCGCTGGTTGATTGCCATGGGCGGCTAATTTTTATTGATGTGGAATGCATTTTAATAAAATAACATAATTTACACTTTAAAAAGTTATAGCTATATACACAATGTCAAATCGACTGGTCTTTTCATTTTTAAACACGGGCAGGGCCGTGCGGGTACCACTAGTATATACATAAAATTTCTAATGTTATTAAATAACATGCCAAATTTACTAACAGAATCTTTGTTTTAGCCGTGATTTCATTTTAACTGTGGTTGTATTGGAAGTATTCAACTGCATAACATTTCCGATTATACAAACAAATTAATAACCTGAAAGCCACAAGCTATGTGTGTTTGAGAGAGTTGACTGTATTAACTTATTTTTATATATGTGTGTAAATTCTATACTCTTAGTAAAACTTTTATTTATTTGTTTAGCTTTTGTCTTCAAGAAATTAAATCTTTATGAATCAGAATGATTAATATATCATTTTTGAATATATCTGTTTCAATAGTATCATTCAACTTGCATTAAAATGACATTACAGTGTAAGAGTGCTTTCACACCAAAAGCGACAAAGACAGAAAAACTTGTCTTTTCCCATCTGTGCCAGTGTAGAGCATATTTTTGCCTTCAAAAAAATGCTCTGCGCTTGTGCAGATGAGAAAAGAAATTTTTTTTGTCTTTGTTGCCTTTGGCGCGAAAGCACCCTAATACCATTTAATTTATTATACTAGAATCAATATTGCTATGTTTGGAGTGTGTTTAAACAAAAAATAAATAAAGGAACACATCACTTATTAAATACATTATTACATATTCTCCATTTTACCCATAAGTGCATTTTGTATACAATAATTATTTTTAGTATTTATTT
Source organism: Octonoba sinensis (assembly GCA_038502835.1). Lineage (NCBI taxonomy): Eukaryota > Metazoa > Arthropoda > Arachnida > Araneae > Uloboridae > Octonoba > Octonoba sinensis. The sequence continues at coordinate 97,173,287 of CM076600.1, read as the reverse complement.
TTTAAAGTATATGTTTGTTTACAAGTGGATGAGATGATGATATTCATGTTTGTTAATTTTCGGGGTATTTCAAATAATGAAGTAATTTTTCTATTATTTAAGGGGATACCAAAATGCCACCTCCTTTACCTGATCGGACAGAAGAAAAAAATAATTTGGCTAGGTAATATATTATAATTATTCTGTTCTTTTCGTTTTATTAGTGTAGTTTTAACATTCATAAATTCAATTTAATCCAAGTGCTTGAAGTGAGTTTTACTTTGAAGTAGGAGGGGGAAAATAGTTTTGTAAATGTATTTAATACTACTAGTTAACATACAATTAGCACTTGTTTTAACAAAGCCAAATGAACCAAATGAAAATTTTGTTATAACAGTAATTTCATTATAGAAAATCACAATTACTACACTAAAAGATAAAAAGTAAGCATAAATACCTTCACAGTATACTGTAAACATGTATACAGATTTATGAACAGTATACATTAGGGCGGAGTGTAAAAAACTATTTTGGAAATTGTTTTTGCGGGAGGGCTGAAAGGTTGTGGGGTGGCATGAGGAACATACACACAAAGTTTTCAGATGCCTCGCAGATACCTGTGGTCTGTACTCAGATCTGCGTTGTCAGTGAAAATAAATTCAATGTCAATTTCCTTAAAATCCACTACAGGTAAAATTTGACAACTGTCAAGTTGATTTCCAATTTGACCAGAATATGATTTTGGACCATTTGTTAAGCGATCTAGGTGGCGCATTAAGTGCCTGGGATTTAGTTCATTCCCGTGAAGCTAACACACAAACCAATGTAACGTTTTTTTTTATAAGGCAGTTCTATAAGACGGAAAATTCCCGTTTTCTTTCCTGCATTTGTAACACTCCCATCTCCTCCTGGAGCTAAAAGTGTAGTAAAGTCAATATGACGTTCATTGCAGAATTGCATTATACTTTCGGTAATGTCTTTTGCAGAAGAGGTTATTGTTACGAATATCTGGGCAGTGAACTTTTTTGGGGAAACCCCCAGCAAAGGCGGGATTTTTGCCGCTGTTTAGCATCTATTTTAAGAATCCAGACTCTAATGTATACAATAAACACTTGAAAGCTTTGCACTAATACTTTTTTTATGTTTTCCTAAGGTTTCAGAACTAGAGCAAAGTGAAACTCATAAGTTAGACAAACAAAGTAGTAGAATTTACTTAGTTTTCGGATAATTTCGCACATTTACACCTCAAAGTAGAACAGGAAGATATTGATATATTAATTAATTATTTTTATTTATGTTTATCATACATTCTGCTAAATATTCGTCATTATCACAAAAGAAAATTAAAATTTTGAAAATTTACAAAATTGTTGAATTTTACCTTAATTTTTATGTTTTTCGACCCAAAACTGGACTCTAACAACTTTACTTTAGTAAATTTTGATAATGAACATGGAAATACATTAATTTAGATTAAAATCCTTGTAATTGGGACTTATAATGAAACGAGGAAGAAAGCATGGGAATTTAAAAATGATGTGGATTTTCTCTTTCAACATGTGTTTTTTTTTCTGTTTCAGTTTGTTTTATCTGCAACCATTTGCCTAATTTTGATAAATCTCTGCATTTACGTTGCATAATTAAGAAAATATTTCCTCATAGCTTATTGGCTCTTAGTCATGCATTATTAATTAAATGAATGAAGTGAAAAGGAAATTAATGTCATTGTGTGCTAACTAGGTTGCAGTCTGGTAGAAACAGAGGCCCCATAATGGACATATCTCTAAGTCAACTAGATCAACCTGCAACTCCATTACTAACTGGACATGGGCATTTGAGAGCTCCAGTTGGTTTGGATGATGAAGAGCCTCTACAAAGACCACCATTACCTCGCATAGATGGTAAACTTTTAAAATTGATTTAACACATAAGTTAATTTTTACATGTTCAATGATTTATTTCTTGGTTCGCAAGAACTAATATTTGGGCTATAGTTTTGCAAGAGTAAGAGTTTTGCGAGAGTAAGAGTTTTTTCAAACAATATAAAGCTTTGACAAATGTTGGGCCTCAAAAGCTGACACTTAACTTAGCAAGGTTATACCTCTTTACCACTCTTTGATTGATTTTCTATAACTTTTGAATCTGCTGATTATTTATTTATTTATTCTATTTTGTTGCGAAATTGCAGAATTTTCTGGACGTCGAGATCAGTTTGATGAAGATCCACTTTCAAGAAGAAACAAAGCAATACAGTAAGTTCTTTGATCAACTTAAAATATGAACATTTTCTATAACATAAATATTGTTTTCTGTTTAAACTTTTAAAAGAATATGAACACTGTCTTTTGAATCACTATGGTGTTTAAGCTGCCTTCATACATCTTTCGAAGTCATTTCTGCAAATCAGTGTGTAATATTATATATTAATCTTAGAGAAAATATATATCTTAGAGAAAAAATACTAACAATAATAGTTCAAATTAAAGCATTAGACTTTATTAAAAAATAAATAAATAAAATAATAATAACTTAGAGAAACTTGCTTTGCTGCCGAGAATAAAAGCATGTCACTTACTATAATTTTGAAAAATTGCTAGGTTTTTTATTTATTTACTTATTTTTCCTGCTTTCCTCTTCTTTAATATGCAAATATGTGGCAGCCACCATTTGAAATCCCCCAGAAAAGTAGTTTTCCCACAAGGTGCCTTGTTCAGAAAAAAATTATGTAAAATAAACTTTGGTGAAATGTAGTACATTTATGCTCTTGAGCCATTAAACATAAAATCAAACATTCTAAAGAAAATTATAATTAAAAATAATTACGCAATGTTTTTTCAGTATGAAGAAAGGGATATTCTTATGAATATGTTGCATGCCTTTTTTATTTATTTTGATATTTTACAATGTGTGGGAATAATGTTATTTAAAGTTATCTTGTTTTTTTAGACCAGAACCCCGTTTCATTTCCTTCCAAAAAGATGGGAGTGTTGGTATTCGTCTTACTGGGGGTAATGAAGTTGGTGTTTTTGTGACAGCTGTGCAGCCTGGCAGTCCAGCTTCACTCCAAGGGTTACAACCCGGTGATAAAATACTTAAGGTATTTTTAGTTAGTAGAATTTTGAGAGGCTAAAGTTTTCTTTATTAGTTGTGCAGTAAACTATTTATAAAAAATAAATGAATAAATAAATTAATGAGAAAAAAAATTGAAAAGGAAAATTGTTATAGGGCATTCTTTCAGCTATCAACTTAACTTAGGCTCTTTGATGTTACACTATTGAGCCATTCCATTTCAGATCAGGCAGAGGGTGTCACATGACCCTCACCGATTTTTTTGAAAAAATTACAGTAGTTACAACTAAGGGACATATAAAATACCCCAGAAGGATTTTTCAAAAAAAAAAAAAATTATTTCTCTAGTTACAGACGTTTAAAATTTGGGACAAAGTTGGCCGTTTTCAGAAAATCAGCAAAACACTCACTTTTAAAATGGCCACTGTTTCAAAAATATTTAACAGATTCGAATGATTTTTTTTCTATAAATAATGAAGGGATGGTATTTTATTTAGACACTAGTTTTAAAAATTTAGTTGGCTTCATTGATAAAGAAAGAAAAGTGTTTCTGAAGTGAAAAAATAGTGTTTGTTCCGACTTCATGATTTTTTTTTTCTTATGAAAGAAATTTATTTTTGACAAAACAGAGGTGGCGATCTAAAGTGCTGTTATGGAAGTTTTGTATCAAATTTTGTTGTAAGCCTAAGATGCATATCCTCTCAGAATTTAAATTTTGAAATTTGAAAATGTTCAAAAATTACGATTTTTGAAGTGTGATTACTCAAAAAAGCCATTTTTTAAAAATCTGAAAATCTACTCATTTGTCGCCCTTAAAGTGCTTAATGAGCTGCTATCAATTATATTGTGTATTTTTGCCCCAGATATTTTATATGATTTTTCAAAAATGGCCTTTTGTGCGTTTCTCAAAAAAGCCAAAAATTCAAACTCGTTCTTATTTAATCACTTTAATATAATATTTAATCAATATTTATTAAGAAATATACTGTGTTGTTACACAATTACTACAGATAAATTGTACTTAACCTTCTTAGAAATTAAATAGCTCCTAGCACAAAGCATAGTTACTGTGATTTAATGTATGTTATTGTGCTCAATCCAATTACTAGTTTTAAACTCGCACACTTTACATCAAATATGTTACAGCACTGATATACATAGTTTTAAACGCATATGAAATTATGCACTTAAAGCAAAATAAGTAGAATCAAGTTCTTGAATCATCTTCTACTCGTTATTACCAAAAAAATACAAAGACTAGGAGGGTTCAGGTGGTGTTATATTTCTTGTGGTATTATATTCTGGCTATTGAAATATTTGTTCTAGATTATCTGTGTACAAATTATTCAATAGTGTCCCTAAACCATCGGTGATACATTCTTAATTTGCCCCATTCAATAATTCTCATTCACACTTTCAATAAATTTTTTTATTTAGAAATCATGCATTGAGTTATATTTGTTTAAGAGGCTGATAGTTTTCTAACTGTTTTCCACTTCTTGTTTGCTCGTGCGTCCCATGTAAGCATTACTATTTTAGGGATTTTTACTATTTAGCAGTATTGTAGGATGGCCAATAATTTTTTTATTGTATTCCTACAATAAATTTTACATTTGCTGTTGCTTGGTATTTGATATAAAGCGTGTGAGTTTGAAACTAGCAGAATAACATGCATTAAATCACAGTAGCTACGCTTTGCGCTAGGAGCTATTTAAGTTCTAAGAAGGTTAAGTACAATTTATCTGTAGTAATTGTGTAACAATACAGTATATTTCTTAATAAATATTGATTAAATATTATATTAAAGTGATTAAATAAGAACGAGTTTGAATTTTTGGCTTTTTTGCGAAACGCACAAAAGGTCATTTTTGTAAAATCATATAAAATATCTGGGGCAAAAATACACAATATAATTGATAGCAGCTCATTAAGCACTTTAAGGGCGACAAATGAGTAGATTTTCAGATTTTTAAAAAATGGCTTTTTTGAGTAATCACACTTCAAAAATCGTAATTTTTGAACATTTTCAAATTTCAAAATTTAAATTCTGAGAGGATATGCATCTTAGGCTTACAACAAAATTTGATACAAAACTTCCATAACAGCACTTTAGATCGCCACCTCTGTTTTGTCAAAAATAAATTTCTTTCATAAGAAAAAAAAAATCATGAAGTCGGAACAAACACTATTTTTTCACTTCAGAAACACTTTTTTTTCTTTATCAATGAAGCCAACTAAATTTTTAAAATTAGTGTCTAAATAAAATACCATCCCTTCATTATTTATAGAAAAAAAAATCATTCGAATCTGTTAAATATTTTTGAAACAGTGGCCATTTTAAAAGTGAGTGTTTTGCTGATTTTCTGAAAACGGCCAACTTTGTCCCAAATTTTAAACGTCTGTAACTAGAGAAATAAATTTTTTTTTGAAAAATCCTTCTATGGTATTTTATATGTCCCTTAGTTGTAACTACTGTAATTTTTTCAAAAAAATCTGTGAGGGTCATGTGACAAGTTTCAGACCTGCCTGCCTGATTTGAAATGGAAGGACTCTATTAGTAACTGGTGTAGTTGAGGGGGGAAGTTAGAAGACAGCTCCTTCCCCCCTGTTTTAATTTCAGTGTTTTTTAATTCCAATAACTCTTATGCTTGCTACATGCAAACATCTCCCCATCTTTCATCCCTCGTTAGTATTGCACAGCACATTGTTCTTTCATCATCAGGGTTCACGCCAAAGGAAATTCAAACTAGACCGTTCACAAAATTCCAGTCAATCAAAACAGACCCTTCACAAAATTACAAGCTACCAAATCGTACTTTTTACAGAATTATTTAGTAAATAAGCTGTAAAAAATAAAATCTTCTTTATAATTTTATGTTTAAATTTAGAATTTTCACAAAATTATTTGATTTTTGACAAAAAACTCTTAAAATTCACAAAATCTGGACTCTGTTAAATATACTGGATTGACCCCTGATCATCATTATTAGTTATTGAAATAAAGAGAAGATATTGTATCATCATGAATTTATCATTATAGTAAGAGCTGCCGTAGCACAATGTTGAGAGAATAAAATTTATAAATAAAATTTATATTGTCATCGGGTAACATTTTGATATATTCGGTAAAATAACAATCCTCAGTCTTACAAGAATTTGTTCTCTTAAATCTAGTTTTTTCAACAGTGTGAATAAATCCAGCAAGTGTCAGTCTTCATGAAGTCCATACTGAATCTTTCCAGAATTGTATGCAATGTTTTAAACTTAAACTGCATGTTTCTGCTATATTTTCAAAATCCTGTTTTGACAAAGGAAAGTGAGAAAAAGATCAACTTTTGAATATATGCCATGATTTTGAGAAAATATTAATTATTTTTTTGTTGTGACATACGTATTTCGTGAGAATTGTGCAAAAATGAAGAGAGAAAAAGTACTTTTTAGATGATACTGATCCTGACATCTTGAATTTTGCTTCACTGTCTTAAAATATTTGCTTTTTAAATTTAAACATTAACAATGTATTCATGTAAAATTATAAATGTTGAAATTTGAGTAAAGAAAATTGTGTATGCCATTAGATTAAATCATTTTATTTTTTACTTAATTAAATGAAAAATAATAATTATGCCTCTGAATTTTGATAGTATTTTACCCTCTTTTTTCTTTTACTGTTGAAATTAGCTTTATATAACAATTAATTGAAAAAGTTGATCTATGCATGAATAAATGCCCATATTTATATTTTAAAACAATTTTGCTATGCATTGTGAAAAATTTATATTTAATTATGTTCGAAATTCAGAAATTGTCATCATTTTTAGGTCAATGAAATGGATATGAGGGGTGTGACGAGAGAGGACGCTGTTTTGTATCTCTTAAATATTCAAGATTTTGTAAATTTAGTTGTACAACACTTAAAAGAAGGTAAAAAAAAGGCTTCTTATTTTGGAGTTGATTATATTTTGTACTAAACACTGCTCCTAACAAATATTGTTTGGTAAATGTTTAGTAGTTCTCACATTAAATTATTATTAAGATTAACTATTTTCAGAAATTAAATCATTGTGCATTGTTTGACAATGCACAAACTTTTGAACAAGTTATCAATATATAGTTAGAATATGGTTCTATATAAATATTTTTCGAATTGAATAAATGTTTCTCTATAATTTTTAAAGTTGTAAAATAGGATGAAGTAATTGTTTTTAATGTTTAAATGAATAAATAAAGAATTTGCAGCCTTCATTACACTAGCAAAAATTTAAATTATTCAAGATAAATATTATATTAAATGATCAACTTATAGTACTTATTTTTATATTTATACCCCAGAGATTAAACCACTGTGCTTTTGAAGTTTTAAAGAATGCATGTCACGTCCCTTGATTAACTGATGTTTTGTTGCCATGTAACAAAACATCAGTTAATCAAGAATAAAAAACTGTAATGTAACTGAACGTAAAAGAGAAAATATTCTGACAGAAATTGACATTTGTCTATTTTAAAGGCTACTGGTTTAGCCTAAAGGTCGGGTTCGATTGCAGCCAGTGACAAATAAACATTCATTTAAAATTTTTCATTACATACATATTTCAATTTATAAGTTGTGCAAATCAATAATTATTTTTATAATAATTTACTGGAACTCTTCGTCTTTCATTCAATTTGCTTAATACCTATGATCACTGAAATTTTGTATAACTATTGTCCCCCAACCCTTAAAATTATAAGGAAATACTATTTTAATTGCTGTAAATAATTTTAAATTTATGAAATGTATTTTAGAAATACACTTTCTTTTTTTAAATTTTTTAATAATCAGAATTTATTATTTTTGCTGTATACTTTGATTAAATCTGACTTGAATAGAAAGTCATACAGTAGAGTCGATTTAACATGATCTTTTAAATTTCTTTTCTTCTTCTTTTCCCCCCTTTTTGTGTGACTTTTTAATTTTAAAAATGTTATTTTTTTCGAATTTATCACACATACAATATAATAACTGTTTTTTACTTATCTTGTACTTACTATTCTAGAATATGATGAAATTGTTGCTAATCAGCGAGGTGATTCATTTTATGTCAGGTAAATATCTATATATATGTATCTATCTATGTGGATATGTTTTTCTTATGTAATTTGCAAGACATTACATATTATTATTAAATGGCATATGTATTCTAGAATGTAATTGGACTTTTAGGAACATTGTCAATTTCATTTGTGAAATGTAACCTAAATTAATTTTCTTCCTTTTATTTTTCATTTCATTTTTCGTCTTTCTGTATTTGGTACCATGTTTTCTAAATATGTTCTCTTATTATCAGTTCCTGTTAATGTATATATGCTCTTTGTCCTCTTGACGTCTATACCTTTTCAAAAGTACATTGTACTGCATACATTGTAAGGCATTTTGTTTATAAATAGCTTATTCAGAATATTAAAACTAACATAAAATATTATTTCATATTTATAATAATATTTTGTATTTTTGAAATTTTTTAATCATAATAATGTAAAAAAAAACATTTTGCACAATTTTAGCATTTTATTATCAAAGATATTTTAAATTTTTGCGTCTATTTACACATTAATTTTATTTGCAGGACACATTTTTCATACGAAGGATCTGGTAAAGGAGAAATTGCATTTCATGTTGGAGAAGTCTTCCATGTTATAGATACTTTGCATAATGGTGTAGTTGGCTCTTGGTTAGTGTACAGGATAGGAAGAAACAATCAAGAGATTTTGAAAGGTGTTATTCCAAATCGTAACAGGTAATTGGGAACAAAAGTTTCTTTCAATATTTTTGAACAGTAGACACACTCATCTAATTATATGCATCTGTACCTGGGAGGTAATTGGCATCAGGTCATAAAAACAAAACTTTACAAGAGATGTTTATAAGTTTCATTTCAAGATTGTTGATTCACTAGATTATCATTTATAAGATTTTTAAAATGAAAAATTGTTTTTTAATTTTTGAACTTTTTTGACTTTTGATATTTTATGCAGTGTTGTAGTCCTGAATACGAAGATAAGTAATTGAAATCAAAAGTGGGGGACGCTTACGTTAAAACGTAAAAAGTTTAGGGGAATGCTTATATTAAAATATAAAGGTAGGGGGACGCCGTCCCCTGTGTCCCCCTTGACTACGCCACTAAGTTTATGATAGCAGTTTTTAAAACTATTTATAAAAGGATACTATATCTATTTCTTTCAAAATAGACATGGTGTCCTCTACCTCCAAGGTACACAAGATATGTAAACTATGTCTATAAATATTGCTTAAAGCTTTAAATTTATGTACAAAATGTTGCTACCATAATCTTTAATTTCTTTAAATGATTCGCACAAAAAATTTTCATCGTAGCAAATTCCCTGCTACATCTTTTTTTTAAAAATGAAATTACATTACTTTTGACTGGACTCGGTTTTTTCTTCCCGTTTATAAATAGGTTCAATTATGTTGTTAAAGTTGAAAGGTTTTTTTTTTTTCTTGGTCCCTTTTTTTCAAATGACAGGTTTCTTATTTTCTCTAGAGACAAATGACATAGTGAAAATCTTTTGGAGACAAATGACAAACTAAAAATCTGTTGGAGAGACAAATGAAAAACTGAAACTCTGTTGAGAATCCATGAAGAATTAGCTTTATGCTTTCTTGGTCCCTTTTCTAGACATCAGGTCTCCTTTTTTTATCTAGAAACAAATGACAAACTGAATAAGTTTTATTCTTTTGTACAGGAATATTATATATATATATATATTTCCTGTGTTAAATCTAATTTATTTGTTTGCTTTTAGAGCTGAGCAGTGGGCTCAAGAACAACAAAATCAAGCGAAAAAGGATGCCGCTTCAGAAAGTAGGGGTAGTTTTTTTAAAAGAAGAAGTGCTCGTCGTTCCAAATCCCTCAGCAAAGATCATTGGGAAGATGTTGTCTTTGGTAAGCTTAACTGACAGTGTTTTCATGTGTTTTAGTGTTTTTTGTGCTTGTCATAGTTAGAAAATTTAAATTTTAAAAAATAAAATTTCGAATCAAATTATATTTTTGACTTTAAACATAATAGAATTTTAAACAAAAAAGATTTTAAATTGTTTCGTCCAGCTGAATTAAATATTATGTTCACAAATCATACATAATATGTTTATTAAAGTATTAAGAAGCAGGTATGTATGAAGAGTATTTTTAGTTTAAAATAAATTATTTTTTTGAAATCCTTTACATTTCTATAAAGTATAGGATTAATCCTGCCCATTTATATAAATAAGTTCAAAACAAAATATGCTTTAGTATTTCAGTACTATCCACAAAATACTACAATTCAATTGAACCTTAATAAGCACAACATTAATAAATGCTTTCTTTCAGCTGATGGAATATCAAAATTTCCTGCCTATGAACGGGTTACTCTTAAGCATCGTAAGTTTTCTTTCATTAATTTACAAACTTGACTTATTTTCTTAGGGATGTTTGTAAAACCACAATTTAGTTTTGAAATTTCTTTAGACTTTTCTCCTCCAAATCTCAACGTTCTATAATTTTTATGGAAAAGGGAATTTTAGTAGTTTTCTTTAATAAATGCTTTTTTTCATTTTTTGAGTTTAATTGCATGCTTCTTGTTTCAGCATGGCTGCAACGCTTCTATCCTGGGGATGAAGTTCTGTCTTAAAATATATATATATATCATAATGATAAATTTAAAAAAAAAGCTGATCAATAGATGTACATATTGTTCTGAAAAGTCACCTGAATTTTTATGCAGTTATAATTTACTAGATCCATATTCGCATCATAAACATTTAATATTTTCCGTAAACTTGCCCTTTAAAATGGGCAAGAAATTTAAAGGAGTAAAACAGCCTCTAGACCTTGAACACATATTTTGTGAAAAAACTGCTTCCTGTGTTTAGAAAGTTTTCTTGAACTGCTTTCACTGATAAAATGATACTCCTACGTTTATTGTCTAAAAAAAGAAGAGTGGGAGCCCTGTGCTCTTCGGAACTAATTTTCATGCATAAAAGGTCTACAACTTACATAAAATATGTAAAGAATTGCATAAAATTAAAAAGTACAGAAGCTGAACTCCCATGAGCTCCCATGCAAAATTGAGCACGTATATATGGAACATATGAACTGAAATCAAAAGTCAATCACATCAAAGATTAATAAAACTAAAAATGCACTAATTTACACTACATCAAAGATTAATAAAACTAAAAATGCACTAATTTACACTTAGGAAAAATGTTTTTAACCATCGAAAATGCGTGGTTTTTTGTCATTTCTTTTTCTTTCAGAAAAATGCCTTAAAAAAAAAAAAAAAAAAAAAAAAAGGGAAAAAAAAGTTAAAAAAATACTAAATTCATAAAATTACTACTCAGCAAAACACTCATAATTTATTTTTTATAAGAATCAATGCAGCTTGGTTGCTCATTAACATTTTTGATGTGAATATTCTTATAATTAATATATTTATTATTGTAAACAATCAGAAATTCCTATGCAGAATATTTATGCCCATAATTACCCCTTTGCACCCATAAAATATATCCCAGATTTTTATTTATATTTAGGCTGCTATTGGGGGGGGGGGGGTGCTGCATAAGATTGCAAAGGGTTATTGAGCAGTTAAGCGGTGTAGAAAATATATTGATGTCTTATTTTCAGTGAATAACATTATACAGCCTATTGTATTTTAATTTTTGCATTTTTTGAGTATCTAATTTTTATAATTACTAAAATTTTTGGTTTGAAAATTTTATTTTCAAATGCCAGCAAAAAACGAATTATTTTGTGACTAAGTTTTTCATTTTATTTTAGCTGGTTTTATCCGACCTGTTGTACTATTTGGAGCCTTAGCTGACGTAGCTAGGGATAAACTACTCAAAGATTATCCTGATAAATATGCTTCTCCTCGTAAGCAAATATTTCATTCTAATTTTATAAAACATTGTGGTTTTGTTCTACCATTTAGTTTCATTTATTGTTTAAGAAACACATTTTGAGATGTTTCTAATTTTCACATACCTTTTACATTGAGTTAATTTATTTTCCAATTTGACCAAAAAAAGAAAAAGAAGCAAATATTTTTATTGTGAATGTTTCAAACCTTCCTGGTTTTCAATGGTAGTGATTAAGAAAACTCTGCAGATATCACTTTCTTATGTATCAGGAAAATGTTTAAGCCAATTAGGCCATTTTCCACTTTTTGGAAGATTAACTATAAATTCCACTGTTTTCCTGCTGCATAATTTTTAAAAAGAGCTCAAATAATAGATGTATGAAGAAATAGGGTACTACTTGTGTGTAAAAATACTAGTCAATCAGGGTAACTTTGAACCATGTTATATATTCTTGTATGCTTGCCTAAAAAAAGAAACTAAATTATTATTATATTGTAACAAGTTTTGTAATTTTTGTTTCTTTGTTGTGAATAATTTGATTTCAGATTTGTACTTTGGATATGATGTTTCAATAACATATATTTTTAACTATTAGTGTCTTTTATTTTATATTCAAAATCTCACTTAACATTAAAGTAAAGCATTCAGCAAATAAGCTGCATCAATGCAATTTAAATTGACTGTTATTCAGAATAGGTTCTGATTTTTTTTTTTTTTTTTAAATTTAAGGAATTAACATATTGAAGTATCCCTTTGAGTACAAGGGGGAAAAATATATACATACTTCTAATGATAGCACGTTCACTCACAACTTTCTTGTTGTGTGCTGAGCAATTTTCCTTTCTTGCACTGATGAAGAGACTCCATCGTAGCTTCGAATTAGCTATGTGCATTATTGGTTTCACAATTTGTGCTTTATTTAAGTTGTTTTTTTCTTCCTTGTACTCATATTTTAGCACAAAGCATTGTTGATCATTTTTCTTGTAATTTATCTTATTATTTTATAAAATGAAATTGTTTTAAAAACCACTTTTCTTAGTAAAATGTTACTTTTTTGCTTTCTTGAAGTCATTTTGTATTTTCTGATTTTATGTAGTAACTATTAATTATATTAAATTATTTCATTTTCCATGTTTAATTCTTTTTGCTTGTTTTCCAAACTTTCCTTTTGCTGCTATCATTAGAAGTATGTATGTTTTCAAGTGTTGTGTTTTATTCTAATTTATATTTTGTATTTAGGTTTTTTTTTGATGAAGAACATTCTTAATATTAACTGAAACAATTATTTTATGTTGTAGAATTAGATGGTCATTTGGATGATATACCTAAGAGTCAAAAGTCGTCTGGCATCATTCGATTAAGTGCAATTAAAGAAATTATTGAAAAAGTAAATATAAAGTTTTCAGATTCTCATTACAGTAATTCATTGATTATATTTTGAATTTAATATATAAATTATAATTGAAATAATTTCTCCATTTTTCTTTAATATTATATACATCATATCTATTGTTGAACTGTTGTATGAGACTCTTGCTTTAGCACAACCTCTTTTGATGAGCGGAATATATTTGACACATGTTAACACAAGATGTTAAATTTTCCATATTGTAAATGTTAATTTAAATTTTATTTTGTCATTTTAAACAATGTCAATACAGCCTATGAATAATTTTTTAAAATAAAATCTGCAATGGATATATATGGATACCAATGTATCTTATAAAGATAATGTTTATGTTCCATGCAAAAGATACCATCAAAATTTTCTCCTGGGGTTGAGTGCTTCATAACAGCCGTTACATGTTTATATATTAGAGCAGTGGTTCCCAAAGTTGACTGGGCGCCGACCCATCTAACAAAAATTTCCAATCTTGGGACCCACCTCTTACCGATATGAATGAAAGACTTGAAATAAGAAACACAACTAAAAATTTTTTTTTATTACTTAAATACCTACACCTTGCAAGGTTTTCTTTACAAAGTTCTTTCAATGGGAAGGATGTATTTGTTTCTTATTTCTTTTAGTTCAAGTTTCGGCATCAACTTCAAGTTTAGTTACTTTTATTCACAGACTTCCTATTTTTTTAAATTCATGTGTACAGTGGCGAGGGCCCACTCAATATTCGCTCGCGACCCACCAGTGGGTCATGACCTATAGTTTGGAAAATACTGTATTAGAGTACTAGCGTTACCAATATGGCTTCAAACCAAGGGTTCTTTGAAGGTTACCACCAAATCCCCCTTGGTTGCACTACTTGTTCCATGAAAATTTATGCATGGATATTTGCAATCTTTAGAGAATTTCTGTCTATCTCCATTTTCTACAAGCAATTGAAATTCATTATCAATGTAGAATTCGATTATATTTCATAGGGGATTTATGTACATTGACACCCTTTTGCGAGAATAAATGTATGCACTCAGAAAAATTAAGCCAGCTCTACAAAAACTTGGCACGCTGATATTATTTGATGAGTTGTATATGAATAATCACAAATAATTTATTTAATATTTTGACACCAGCAACCAATGGGGACTTGTGTATCCCTTACTACTGAAATTGTGCAGCAGGCAGGTAAAAACACATTCCTAGTCTCATGAGTATATACTAAGTTAAATGATAAATTGTTTTTCTTTGAAAATCCTGCAACATGCTTCTCAAAAACGTAAACAGGAAAAACAAAGGATGTGTAAAAAGCATCAATTACTTGATAAATGATTAAATTGATAATTAATTCAAAAGAAGCATTAAAAAAAACAGTCAAGTAAATGAGAACCATAACCATGTATAAGCTATTTATTTCTCAACCCCCCCCCCCCTTAAAAATATTCCTGTGAATGTCCATGCTTGTTCTTGTGCACAAAGCGTTTTCCAAAGCAATCACGAAAGTTCTTTTTTATTCAGTTTGTTACATTTTTATTTTTTTTAATATAAAGCACAATTATTTCTTGTGAGTGTAAATGTTATGTAAACTTCCTACAGTATAAGTCCCACCCCAAAGCTAGGCACTCAATAACCTGGTAGTGCGGACAACTCGGCCATACCCTGAAAGGGCGGAAAACTCCAGAGTGCAAATATTACACATTTCTTTTCTAAAAAGTAAACACCTTTTCCAAGTTGGCTAGTCAATTTGCATTATAGAGACAGCTTTAGACCTTCATAAAGTTTTTTTCCGAGTTTCTTCTGGGTAAATTACTGTACACGTCTACATTAATTTTCATTTTCATGTGGTAAAGTCTTCATGCCTTCATAAAGTAGTATGTTTCTTTTGTTTATTTGGGCACTTTATTATCTGTTGCATTCTCAAGCAAACAATACATACTGTGCTTTTTGTAGAAACACTCATACTTTTTTTTTTGTAAACTCATTCCCGAAAAACTGGCGATTTTCAAACTCGTCCACCTTTTGGTCCACAACTGAATGAATTTTCCGGACTCTACTGTATAAGTTATGAAACATAAAATAAAGTATTGTTTTTGTTTTTTTCTTTCAGGGAAAACATGCCATATTAGACATTACACCTAGTGCAGTAGATCGCCTTAATTATGCTCAGTTTTATCCCATTGTGATTTTTATGCGTGCTGAAAATAAACATACTGTTAAAGAACTACGATCTCGTCTAGCCAAATCAAGTCATAAAAGCTCAAAGAAATTGTATGACCATGCTGTTAAACTTGAAAAACTGTGGTCTCATATATTTACAGGTACTGCTTTTTGATTTTTTGCAAATGATTTTTAAATTTAAAAATCATTTTATTGGTAAAGAATTGATATAAAATTATAACATTAATACAGTTAATATATAACTAGATAATAAGAAGGAGACGTATGTATTCATACTTCTTTCCTTGAGAAAGAAAGGCAGAGAAGGAGAAAATTAAAGAAATGTAACCTGATTTATTATATAAGTTATATTTCAGCTTTAATAGCCTTATCAAATAAATCTTTATTTTCATCTTTGAGAACCCATTATTACTTTTTGAAGGACAATGAAATTGTCATTTAAAGTATGCAGTTTTCTTTAACCCATTGTTCATTTCCAATGCTCATTAATTTTATTTACAGCGGTACATGTTAATGTGCTAGAGAGTTCTGTACAACATAATTAAAATTCATTCTATTTCTGCCATTTTTTCTTGCAGAAATTTTTCAAATGTATCGTATTATTTTTTTGCAATATAATTTTAAACAAATTCTTACCCCTCCTTTTCTGCCCTCTTTTTTTCGCCACCTTTATTTAAAATAATAATAATAATAAACGAAAAAAAAAGTTACAAAATCATTAAAAAATAGTTTGATTTTTTAATTAAAATATCATTAAAGATATTAAGAATAGTTCAAATTAAAGTTAATGAAACATAAGTATTATTGACTCATACACTTGATATAGGAGAAATGTGTGTATGTCTATCTTTCCTTCTATGTGCTAATATTTTTATGTGCATTGTTCAATTTTAAAATAATTTTTTGTTAAAACTATTTTAGCTAAGACACTTTAGTTTCATGTTTTATATTTTTCCATTGAATTAATTATTTTGTTAAGTTTTAAACAGTTCAAAATGCATTAATGTTAGACTCTTTGAAGGGGGGAAAATAATCATTTTTAACTTATGATCAAATATGACTTCTTCTCAGTATTGGGATTTGAACAAAATATAATAATGAATGAAATAAACAATAAAACCAAGCTTGACTGAATAAACATTAATTTATGAAATTGTATTTGAAATGCAATAATTATAAAAAAGAAAGTGATCATAATTTTCAAAATGTCTTTTGTTTTAGCCACCATCACATTAACCAGTGCTGACATGTGGTACAAAAAGTTGAGGGAGACTATTGACAAACAGCAACAGCAGTCCATCTGGATCTCAGAATCTAAGGTAAGGATGTTTTCATTAGTATTCTTTTCCTGAACTTTCAGTAGCATATGCAGGATTTTTTTTCAAGTAGTGATATTTCTTGGGAGCTGTTTATTATTGGCTGTTTCTTAAATGTTGTCTTCTACATAGTGGAATTTCGGAGGGAATATATCCGTATATACTCCCCTGTGGGTACACTCATGCCAACTTCGCTATTATATTCCCCCGATTTCTCATAATAAACTTTATTAATATTTCCCAAAAATTACTTAGTTTTGCAAGATCAAATAAAGGACCAATAAGATGATGCATTATTTGATCTTGCCTTGATAATGTATAGACAAATGATAGATTTTAGAAAGGGAAAACTCTTTACAATTGCCGGCAATTTGGCCTTAAATGTTCCAGTCAGCTACAAATAGATGGCTTGTTATAGTAAAAACAATCAATTTCAAATTATTTACTTTTTTACTTCATTGATTATTTGCATTATTTATTATTATTTATGATAAATTTTAAAGTAATTCCTGTTAATGCATTATTCTGCTTATGATGGCACTTGGTAGGAAATTCCCTGGTCATGGTAATTTTGAGGTTGCACTATAGAAAAATGAGTTGAAGTTAGACATTTAAAATAAGACCCTGGTTTCCAAGTGATTCAATAACTGATATTCCGGTTGTGTTAAATTAAAATAAAAAGTTTTATCATAACTAATAGAAAAGCTTAAAATTTAAATTGAGTTTCATGTACAAAACTAAACTGACCTCTTTTTTTGAGTAATCATAATTTCTACTTATAATATTTCCATCTGTCTATATATAATGTTTTTTCATTTGTGATTGTAGCCTGAAGAAGCAATATCTGATGACTTCCTTTTTCCAATGACCTCTCGCTTGAGCTATGCTTCATCTCCAGAGAGTGATTTAGAATTAGCGACCGACAGTCGTCCTTCAGGTCTTCAAGATCTTGGATTGCCTGGTAGTGATCGGCACATGGTCAAAGCTTCTAGTGATCCAAGTATAGCCACCCAAGATGAAATGTCTGGCCCACCTGGATACAATCAGTTGCCTGGTTATCCTACTTCCAGGTCTCGTCAAGTAAGGACTTTTTGGCAATATATATAATGTAAAACATTGCTTTGAATTTCAGGCTTACTTTAAGGTTTGTTGCCTGAATTTATTTAAAGTAGTTTGTATATATTTGTTATACATTTTGGGGCTTTTCTAAAGAACTAAGAATAAATTTGGATAAAATCAAGCAAAGGTACCCCAGATAAAAATTAACAGTGACAAAATATTTAAATATAGTTTTCGACTATTGGTGAAAATATACTTGGATTTTTAAAAAGAATATTTATTTTGCAAAGAATGTAAAATTAAAGTACTAAAAAGAAATTCTATAGGAAATTGTATTTCTAGATTTTGTTTACAACTTTATTGCTATAAATTGTTGCATAATTATTATTATTGTTATTTATTTATTTATTTGTTTCATCAGCCTATGTAAAACATTTTATTTCTGGTCTTTTGGTTAGGGACAACTTAGTAACTAAAATGATAGTTTAACTTTGAATTGTGCTGGAAAAACAAAGTTTGGAATGTGTGCATGAAATTTCTCTATGTTAGAGAGCAGAGTTTAAAAGGCCAAAAATAAGTATCTCAACCCATTTTAAAGTTATGCGTCATTTCAAAAGAAGAATGTATAATTTTGAACCTCTAACTAAAATAGTAGTAGCTTCTGTTTTTTCTTGCTATGAAACAGTAATATTGGGAGAAGCAACAGAAAAAGCATTACACTAATGTATTGCTATAAAGTTAAATTTACCCATCTTCCTTTGGATGATACTTGCTAGTAAATCACTTTTCACTACAATTTTTCACTCTTCATCCTGACACATTGACTAATTATGTATGCTATAAGCCAATAGCTTTTGTACAAGAACCATTGTACAGTAGAATGGAAGGCATACAAGCAATTTTGAGCAATAAAATATAAGTAATTCAAAGCATAAATGTGATAAAGATGCACTCTACTTTGCAACATTTTTTTGCTGATAGTCTTTAAATACGTAACCAAGTTTATTTTATAAATTTTAAATTCTGTTCTGTCAGTTAAAACTTCATTTGCTTTGTAAGCGATTATTTCAGTTTTTACTTCTGATCTATTTAAAAATATTTTTAACCGACTTCACAAAGGAGGTTATACATTCATATTGTATGTATGTCGTTTTTTTTTTTTTTTTTTTTTGTCCACTCATAACTTCTTACCGGATGAACCAATTTTCATGAATTTTTTTTTAATCGATCGAGGGTGGTTTCCCATAGGTCCCGTACCTTGGTTTGACCATATTCGATAATTAGAAAAAAAGTTATGGGCTGAAATGTGGCAATTTTTTCCTTTTTCATCCATAACTTTTGACTAAATGAACCGATTTTGATTAGTTTTTCTTTGATCGATAGAGGGTCGTCTAACTCAAATATCGCACATCAGTTTGACTACATCTGTTTTTTAGAAAAAACGTTATGGGTGAAAAATAAGTATTTTTTCATTTTAATTGGAAAGGTTAGACTTGATTTTTCTTTGTTGGGAAAGTTGTTAATGAAAATGAAACTCATTGTTAAAAAAGACTTAGTTGCCATTAAGATGTAATATTAAAAGCAATTATAACAAGAAATAGACTGAAGGCTTCTCTGAAAATTAAATGCAATCAGTTTGCTTGCTCTAGTGACCCTTTAAAATCGATTTTGAAACGAAATTTATCTTACAAATGGTTAGTTATTAGTGTCATTCCCTCAAAGGTTTCCCCTCTGATAGGTATGTTTTAAAAATAAAGTATTTATATAAAAATGTATTTACACTAAAAAGAATAAAATAAAATAATTTTTGGAAAAAAAATAAAATCGACTTCAAACTATAAATTGCGCTAAAAAGTAAAAAATAATATTATTCTTTAAACAACTTCGATATGATTTTTAAACATAATTTTTGAAGTCAGTGCAAAATCATGATGGATTTTGATGTACATGATTCCTTTTGTAACTATGAGCCAATTACAAATATAAATAGCGTAGAGTTTGCAACAGTTTCAGTGTGCATGGTGTAATTATAATTAGACTGTCATAATTTTGCACCGACTTCAAAAATTATGTTTAAAAGTCGTATCGCAGTTGTTTAAAGAATAATATTATTTTTTACTTTTTAGCGCAATTTATAGTTTGAAGTCTGTTATATTTTTTTCCAAAAATTATTTTATTATAAAATTCTATTTCTTTTTTTTAGTTGCCATTTGAATTCCTTCAGCAGCAGCAGGTAAGTTAAAGAATATCGTTCTACCTTTTGGATTCAATTTATATATATATGTATAGATATATATGTGAGAGATGATTTTCATCAAGTATCAATGACAGAATTTAGCATAACCACGATATTTATTATGGATGAACACATTACATTAAACCTAGGATTAAACAGTGACATCAAAACATCATCCCGTGTTGGCTCACATCATCTCTTTCAACTGAAGGAATAGTCTTCTTCACTGCTGCATCACACCTTGCATATAAGTATTAGTCCGCACATATATAATTCAGTGAGTTTATTGTTAGTAAGTCAATTAGAAAAATTCCCCCCCCCCCCCACACACAGCATATATATATACATATATTCATCCTTGCATCATAATAACAAAATAATGATTCAATATATAAAATATTGAATCGTTAGTTTGTTATTATGGTGCAAGAAAGACCTTCACTTTTGTGATTTTCCTTGATGTAAAGAAGAATAATTTTCTCCCCCTTTTTGGTAAAGTCATAATTAATTTCATTTCATAGGCAAAAAATATTTTTTAAATCCCCAAAAGCATTGTAAAAATGTAACTGTTCTCTTGCAGCAAAGTCGTCATTTACTTTATTTCATTCTGTTTGTTGAGCAATAGTTATAAATAGTTTTTATCATCAATGTCCTTATTTCTAGCATGGCTGCCTGCGATCATATAGCGGCTGTCCAAACGGGCGAAAAAGTGCGTGCAAGCAGAACTTACATTTTCTGCCACTTCAGTCAATTGGCGCTGTTAGCATGTACTTAAAAGCGAGGATTTAAAGGTCTAACCATTGAAATATCATTGCGTTAAAGGCTTGAAGTTCAAGAAAGATAAACATTTAAGTGTTGAGGGCAAAAGTAACTATCAAAATACGTTGCAGGGTTATGTATTTGCCATTAAAACGGTTTTAATACAGAGGAAGAAATAAAAAGATCGTTTTTTTGGTAGTAACTTATGGAGACTTTGAAGCTGCTAGTTAAAATACAACTTTTCATACATACGTATACTTTTATATATAATGAATACAGAGAAAATTTTCCTCGCAATTGGCTGATCATATTATGCTTTCAGATTTATTTTTATTTTGAACGACATTAATTGCGCATAATTTTCTGAAATACATTTTTCCTTTCACATTGTGTAACACAAATAAATTGGCTAGCAGGTTTTTGAAAGCTGTATTGAATAGTCTTTAAATGGTTATTAGTTACTTTATTATTAAGCAATTTTCAATACATTCATGTTAATACTATTAAATAACAGCAGCTAAAAGAAAAATTAAATAGGGTATGATTAATAAAGTTATTTTAAATATATGTGTTAATTGAATTATTTCAATTCCATTTATTGTAAATTTAATTATTACAGGAAAGTGGAACAGTCAGGTTGCGAAATGACTTAACAAATAAAGATTAGTTGAACAATTATGTAATTAAGTAAATGATTAATGCAACAATTTTTTATTGTTATTGACAGACCAATAGCATAATACTAACAACTAATATTGCATTGTATAGTATAGCTGACAAGTTAACTTCAACAGATGGATTATCATATAAGAGTAGCGACTTTTTTTTTTTTTGCTGGACTCATCTAAAGCAATTACACTAGTTAAATATTTAGAATAAAATCCTAAAATATTAAGTAAGAAAGGTCAAAAATTAGGCCTTTGTAAAAGAAAACGATACAATAAAATAAACAATCAAGGGGAAATATTTTCAAACATTACAATTAAGTACAATAAATGAGAAATTAAAAATAATTACTTAAAACGCTTCATTATATGCAGTTCAGAGTTATCAAGATTATTTTTAAAACTTGTAACTGACAATACATGGGTGCCAAATCCCTAAGCAAGATGGTGCATACTAATAGGTACGAAGTTCCCCCAAAAAGACAACCACCCAAAAGGGCTAGAACTCGATGAAAGCATGCCCTCCTGTCCAGGGGGTGTCAAAAATTTCATCAAAAAATTTAATGGCGCAGTCTACGCCATGAACTTCCCTCGTGGACACCCCTGGATAAGAGCAATTTTTCTTAAAATATCCCTTTAAACATTTTTATTTAGATGACCTTGACAACAAAAAGCAATGGGTATTCTCAGTCGGGGGGGGGGGGGGCAGGACCGTCCGAAAACCTTTTTATTTTACACGATCGTTCCTCCACTCTTCAAAAGCCCCCTCCCCCCCCCACCACTATTTCATTATAATAACTTATGCTCTTATCTGTAAGACTCTCCCTCTCACCTCTTTTTTCTTTTTCTCTGGACTACACTGAATATTCTCAATTTTTAATACCAAGACTTTTCAACCGGCATTTCTTCGATGAAATCTACCAAAAGCTTTCGGATTCTCTGATTATCTGTAAATTGATTTTCCTTAAATCCTTTCTTGAATTAATGTTTCCCCACTTTTAAATTAGAAATCAGAAATACGCTTTAGGGGTCATTCATAAATTATGTCACGCTTCGAGGGGGGAGGGGGGCGGGGTTCGTGAAATTGTGACAAAGTGTGATAAGCGGAGGCGAGGGGGTAACAAGAAGTGTGACATCAGGCTTATACAACATAGCGTGACATGTGACAAAGGGGGGAAGGGGTCCGTTGAATTGTTACATTTTGTGACAAAGGGAGGAGGGAGTCAAATATATCGGAAAAGAGGTTGACATCATTTATGAACGGTTCCTTAGATAGTTTATTTACTTTTCTATGTTTTAAGACTCTAAGGAGTACAAAATTGGTGTACTCATGAACGCGTGGAGAATCAACAACAAATCTTAGAGGGAAGTCTCCCTTCCTTTTAGGTATTTCATTTGTAACACTTGTTCATGTGGCACGAATTTAAATTCAAGTTCTAGCCCTGTTAATTTTAAAAAGGTACATTACTAGATTTATAATATAGATTCTCTCTCACTCATTCCACTTTTAGCTTTATAATTCTATACAAACATAAGAAATTTAAACGTCTCAGAACAAGAAAAAAAAGAAATTAAAAGCATAATCTAGACATAATATGAAGTTCAAAGTTTACTTTTGAGTGGTAAAAAATTAATGAGCGGACCAACGTTCTTATAGCGCAAGTTGCAAAAATTACTCCATACACACGTTTTGGAATTTAAAGGAACCCCTTTATAAATGCGTAAAGATTTGACCTAAAAAATGTAAGTAATCCAAGTGAGTGTAAATCACTCGAATTACTTGCATTCAGATGCGTACGACTCTATTCATTGATAAAAGAATTCCTCTTGTCCCGAAATATGTTTTCTGAAATTTGGGCTATAATGACGTTTGTTTTCTTATTAATAAATTGAAGTACAAATAAATAAAACCAATGCATAAATAAAACCAGTAAAGTTCGAGACATAAGGGGAAAATGCAAATGTCAGCCCTCACTGGTTAAAAATATCATCTAAAGCATCAAACTCACGATTTTTATTTGCAGAATAATTGAATAGGTGACATGGAGTGAAAAAACAAATAAAATATATGCATATAAACCAAACATGAATTTAGTAAATCCCTAAAATTATAAAATGTATGCTTTCACTAGTTTAATGCTTAGAAAAAACACTCTACTGCTTTCTGTCGTTTTATTTCATTTACAATGAAAAATTTCTTTAAAATAAATATATATAGGTTAGACACGATTAAACATCGGGAGACATATTTCCGATCAGTAATGCATGAACTAAAAATTTAACGAAGAGAAATCTTCATGATGGATGCTGCAAACCCGGCAAAAACAATGCTTTCGTAATGTATTTCCATACAAAACTAGTACATGCTTGCAGCGCACCAGTGAGGAAAAAAATAACTATCGTTTGAACGCTTATTTCTTTGTTCTGGCGCCGCGTCTGGACAGCCGCTATATGATCGCAGGCAGCCATGTTTCTAGCAACAAGTCTGTTATTGCGAACCGTTGCGTCCGTTATTGCAAAGAAATATACTTTAGAAAATTAAAGTTATAAGATGTTTAGTGGATTTATAATACCGTCACACAATTTGTTTTAGGATTTTTCATAAAATTAGATATTGCAACATGATTCAACAGTGATGGATTGCTATTATGTTGTTGCTACAAGGAATACATATAAAAATATGAAAACTTTACACATTGTATTTATGTAAGTGATAATGCTATGTGGTTTTAAAATATTTTCTTCTTCAAATACAAATACAAAGACCAGCTATAGGCTCATGGCGCAGCTAGGCTGGTCCTAGTCCCTCAAGTAACATTCATTTTGACTGGTTGCCTAATAAGATAGTAACATTTTATGTGATTGTTATACTTTCTGTTAGCAACTCATTTACAAATCTTTTTATGTGTAACACCTTACTAAGTTTCTGAAAATAATCTTAAAATGATAGAAACTTAAATCATTTTTTGAATGCTGTTTACAATGAATTGTCAGCCTTTATTCTATTAGCTGTAACACTTACATTTAAACCTACATAGCCTAATATAATATTTTTGTATGTAAATAATATTTGGGAATTTATTATCGTTAAAAAACCTAAAGGAAAGGAATTCCCGATTATTTTTGGCAAGCTAGTTTCCTTAATCTAGAGATTATTCCCAGCAACTGTTCTAATAAATCAATATGAGGTTCTTCCCCAAAATGGTTTAAACAAATTTTATATCAAAAACTTACTAATTACGATGTCTAATTTTCATTTTGATTTTTTTATAGCACAAACATTTTTATTGTCTTATAGATTTGAGTTATCATTATTTTAAGTTTATATAATATTGAATTTAATTAAAATTAAACTTTACTATTCTTCATTAATAAAGCTCTTTTTTAAGTAAATGGCGTGGTGGTGGAAGAGGTAAAAAGAATTTATTTGAATAGTACAAATAGTATGCATTGAATAAATCACAAAACCATTATGTCCAATCACATTATTTTAACAGTATGAAATGTTTTGTTGAAGGTAAGGTAGAAAACTATGCTGCTTAAACATAATATGCTATGTTAACATGCTGTTTAAACTATTTGAATCCTCAAAGCTTTCTTCTGCAATACTATTTCAGGATTCATTACCACCTTCTTCTGATGCAAGGGATTCGATTAGCCCTTCAAAGTATAATCCAGGTATAAAATTTATCCTTAAAATTTATTCATGACTTTTAGTTCTCTGTTGCTATATGTCATGATGTTTTTTCTACTTATGCTTAAAATGCCCAGGAACTGACAACATGTATGTCAAATTACATTATTATATAAAGCATTGTCACTAGATTATTATGGATATGTTTTTACTCTAGTATAGTTCTTCTAAAATATGTTCAGAAAGTTCATTTTGCAACAGGAAAAAAATAATAAATTTCTTAAAAAGCAGTTTTTCATTGTATATTATACAATATTCTTTAATATCAGAACACTGCAATAATTTTCTTCCTTTTCACATGATTTTTAATTTTATTTTAATTCCATATCGTGAAACTATGAATAAAAATGCAACTTTCCATTCGAACATTTTTTTTGACTTTATCTTACAAAATTTATCTGTTCAAAAATTAAAAATGCGGTGAATTCCTGAAGTCTATGAGTAAAATTAATAATTTCCATATCATAAAATTCAAAATTTTAGATACTATTGAATGTGATTTTTATTGTTAATAGATATTTATTGCTACAAGTAAGGCATGGGTTGCAATTACTTATTGAGGTAATTTTTTTTAATAAAAGAAAACTAGTTATGGGTCTTTCAATAAAACTAGGAATTTTATTTCAATAATCAGTTAAAATTTTTCGAGGGTATTCCAGAATGTAGCAACAGTATAACTAACTGGATGCATAATAATTTTAAATTACAAATATGAATCCTAGTTTCTGAAAACTCCTCCCCACTCACAGGAGGTGAAACCATTTCAAAGGCTCGTTCACCTCATCAGCCAGAACCACCACCACGAGTGGACCGAGCGAACAAGCCTACTCATTACCGAACTGCTCAAGAGAGACTTTTTGCTCGTGGTCGACACTCTCTCTTAATTGAAGGTATTACAAATTTGACTCCGTATTTTTGAAACATATCTCCAAAAGGGAAACACAGTTGGACTTCAATTATTAAAATCAAAAGCCCTTTTGAAGTGATTCTATGTATAGATGTTGATTTGTTTGAGAAAGTATTTAATACCTTACCCATGTGGAATAAAACTTTTCAGCTGTATACCCTCCAAAACTGATGCTAAAAGCCAATTGAGAAATTATTGTTTCAAAATTAATATTTTTGATACGTAGGAAAATAGGCTCAGTTATTCTCTAAACAAATGGAATGACAATGATAGCTACTGACAGTTACCAAAATCGAATTGAGTTTTAAAATAAAACTCATATCCCAATTAAATATTATTTACATTAAGGAACTTATTTCAGTTCATTCTTTCTGAAATATTGATAAAGCAATAAGACTTAACTTGAACTTCCTAAGTACTGTACACTTTCGTTTTAGCCTTGCCTCATTAAAAAAAATCTCCAATACTATTTATTTATCTTGGAAGTTTTTGAGCAAATTTCATTTGCATTTTTTTTCCTTAGCTTTAAAATTAACGTAAACTTTCAAAAGATTAGACAGTTTCTTCTATTCCTTATTGTTAAAAGAACTTTTAAAATTAAAACGAGAAAAAAAAAAATTGAAAAAAAATTTGGGTCTTTTGAAGAGAATTTTGCCATATTTCTTTGCAAGGAAACAATGAATTTTCTGGAAAATCTTGTTTGAATCAGTCAATATCTGGAAATATATAATATCAACCGAACTAACATATATTCCAATTTATTGATAAAGATTGTAGTATATGCTGTTATGTATTAGTATCCCCATAATATTTAATGCACAAATATCATTGCAGTCAAGAGTAATAAATGCATAAATATAATTATTGAATTTGGAGAAAAATAGAAAAGTAAAAGTTTTTTGTTAGTTTTAATGTATGTGCTCTTTGATTAAACATCATATTTTACAATGGAAAATTCAAAAACATCAAAATATGGAATCATCTTCTAAAAAGCTTCCATAATCCCATGTTTCATTTACACACCTTGAAGAACCAACTGTGTTTTTCATGTTTGAGAGCTTTGCCTATTAACTCAATATTAAAGTGCTAATACTGATATAATATGTTTTATCACAATAATTTTTTTCAAACGCTTGAGATTATATTTCTGGTTTAGAAATAGAACTATATGAATTCTGTAGATTTATTCAATTTATAAATGTTAATAAATAAGTAAAAAAAAAATAACTTAGAATAAGTAAAAACTTTAATTTTAAGTGGTAACAAATCTTTCTAGAATTGAAAATTTAAAGTCTGAATTGATTTCTAAGAATTTTTTTTTATACAATGAAAGTACTTAAACGTTATCTTCTAAATTGCTGTAAAAGTTCACTTTTAGTAATGTTTTATATGTCAAAATATGTATCATAATATTGCTTAATTAATTAATTAATATATACATACATACATATATATATATATAACTTAAGAAAAATAGCTTTCTTATAAAAACAGAATATTATAATATTACTTATTTTATGCATATGAATTCAATTCTGATTATCCTGCTCAAAAGATTGTACATGCAGCTTACTTTAAAGAAATAATGACATTATGTTTCAATTTAAAAATTTTGTTCTGAACATTTGACAGTCTTTGAAAAATTTTAAATTTAAAAATTGATTTAATTACATTTTCGAGATATATAGCTTGCGCTATGTGGTGGTGGTTGCTGTTGCCTTCTCTTGCTTTGTTTGCTGTTTATTTTGAAACTAATTTCAGTTGGAGCCTATAGATTCTCTTTTTGTTTTCCTTAATAAACTTGATTTCATTAAGGAGGGAATTTATTAACAGTTTCAGGTATTGCTGGGAGCTTGTTTCTTTTTTATATTTTTAAAATGTAATCTGTGCTGTGCTTTTATTATGTTATGGTAATTGTTTTTGAAGCTAATAATTTTTGTGAAATCAAGATTCTGTGTATACTATTATTCTTCTAATTTTTTTTTTCGTTTTTCTTTCAAAATTATAGCTGGTCGGGATCAACGTGAACCTCCAGATTATATCAACACTGGTGCTCAGCCTCATTCACTGGAAAGGCCAAATGGACGACTGGTAATTTCTTTCTCTCTATGTTCTAATTTTCAATGTCATTGATAAATCATATGATGTCTTTTACATTGCCTTCGATTTTTGAATGAACAATGTTGATTATCCAGATATTTTTTTGATGATCAAATAATTTTTATTTGAGTGTAATTTTTTTAAAAAATTAAAAACTTTTATTAATGTTGATGTTCTAAATAACTCAATTTTTTATATATTAAATAAAGGAAACAAAATTAGTCTTTTTTTAGTAACCGAAAACAGAGATGCAATTAAAAAAAAGAAAAATTAAAACGACAGCAACATAAAAGCCCTAAAATTAACCTATAAATAGAACGGAGAGTTTGTGGGTCAGTTTGTGTGTGTGTGTCTGTTGGTCACCTCCTGGCAAGATGAAGAGGTCCAGAAGTAAGAAAGTTTGTTATAGGTACTTTGTTTCAGATCCTAATGCAAGTGTTTTTCCCAAGATTTGAATTCCTAAAACAGATTTTGGTTCAAGGCACTCTACTTCATCCCCCCCCCCCCCCCCGCACACCTCCAGAAAAAAAATCTGATAGACATTTTTTAATTCATTTTCAGACATCCTTTTCATTCAATATTTTTGCATGATTATCTTACCACTTATGTCAAATATACTCTACACATTTACAATAGAACTTTACATGCTTATCTATTCAAATGCGAGAACAGCCAGTTTGCTCTAGATGCATCAATCAAGAATACTTAATATGTATTTTTTTCATTATTAGAAGTTAGCACTTCAATGTTATGTTTCCGTTTTTAAACATAAGTATAATTGCATGACAATCCCATGTCACTAAATATTTTTACTGACATGGTACATAACAATGCATTTTCTCATTACGTTCAATATCAAACAGTACTAAAGTAATCTTATCTAGTATTTACTAACTTTTTCTTACTTTTAAATACTAAATTATCAAAAGGAACTAAATTTTTTGTTTCAAAGTGGAACAAGTAAATTTAATGATCTTAAAGATAACATTAAAAGCCTTCACTTTTGTTCCGACTTCCTGCTGAAATCTGCGGACATCAAGAGATTATAATTCCATATTTTACATTATACATGAATTTGTAAATTTATGACCTTCATATTGAAATTCAAATAATATTTGAATCAATTTTTATAACAACAGTGACATTCTTTAGAATGAAGCATAGAAGAATTATTTTTATTGTCTTGTCTATATTACTTAATGTTGCATGATTATTTCTTATTTATCTCTCACTCTTCTAAAACAAAACATTGTTCCAGGGCACATTTGATAGTTCGTCATATAGCAGTGATTCTTACAACCAGTATTCAACAAATGCCAACGACAAAAACAGAGGTGACACCTATGGTTCAAACACAGGAATGAACAGTCGCTCGCCACATAACCCTTATAAGTACACTAGAAGTACTGCGCACCCACCTCCAAAATCTATGAATATGGATCATGGCAGGGTGCCTCCTCCTAATAAATACAGGTACATTTTGTTTTTGAAATGTATGAATCACTACTTTATGGAATATTTTTTCATAATTTACATTTTTTATGAATTTCAAAAATGAAACGTACTCATTGAATGAAAAAACTCTCAGCAATTATCTGAACAGAAATACTATGGTGGATGCAAAGTGTTGATTTTTTTCTTTTTTCAATTTTTTTAAATTTGATGAAATAACAAATACTATTTGCAATTTTTAAGCAAATTTTTTAAAGTGTTTCACTCTAATATGAGATTGAAACGTTTTATTCTTATATTTAGTTGAAATATTTTGTATAAATTATTCAGTCCTAAAAAGAAAAAAAAAAGTGTTTTGTTGTTATACGCCTAAAGATGGAATGAATATCTTTAACATGCTAAACATGTATATAGCTTCACTCAAAAATTTTTAATTTTTATCTGAATCATGCCTTTATTTAATTATTCATGTTCGTTTCATTTAATTATTACTAGTTTAATAATAAAGCAATAGCATTCAAAAATTACTTTCAGTGACTTAATATGTTAAAATAATAAATCAGAATCTTATTAGGCTCTATGTATAAAACAATTGTTTTTTAGCATATTATCATGAATGTTCATGCTGTATATTAGCTAACTACTGCTTAAAACAAAAGGGAAAAAAAGCCTTTTCAATAAAATTTTAAAACTTCAATGAAATTCAGTTTCTTTTCTTGGTCTATTAAGGTTTTCTATCATAAATGTTTTATGCTGCATATTAGTTTAAATGTTGCTTAAAACGAAGAAGAAGGAAAGCAAATAATTAAATAAATAAAAATTCAGAGCATTTTAAAGTTTAGTTCCTTTTATTGGTTTATTGCAATTTATTTAGCATCTATGTTCATGCAGTGTATTCAAGAATTGCTTAAAAGTTAGAAGAAGAAAAATAAATAAATAGATAAAATTTTAAAATTTAAAATGAAGTTAATTTTCTTTTGCCTTAAAGTTGATAACTTTTGGTACATTATTCTAAAGACAAACTGTGCCATTGAAAATTTTCATTTTTGACTTGGTGTTAAATTTTATGGCTTTTGTAAGTATTGTGTATCTACAATTTTTATATTTTTCAGTCGGCACCATGAAGACCGGCCAAATCCACCTTCACCTCCTCCGAAACCATCCAGTTATCAACAAAGGTAACGATTTCTTAGCTTTTGGTTTTACTCTGCCGAAATTTTATACAAAACACCCCCTACCCCCCAAAAAGGACAAACTTTATAAAAGCTTGAAACTAATAATCCTTCCGGATTTAAAGGAAAAAGGATGTTTGTCTGGTATTGAAGGAGCTTGCTTATCTGCACAACAATATAGTTATGTATGTTCTAAAACGCATCAATTTTCTAATATTTTATATGTTCTAACTTTAAAAAAGTCCCAAGATTAATTTTTTTTCAAATTATTATGCATTAAATTTCTTCACATTTTAACCATCATCAGCAAAATGTAATAGTTAGAAGTAATAAAAAATTATGTTAGTTAAGTTCTTTGGTAAAATCCTTCTATTGAACTGTATACTTATAAAATGATAGACATTGGTATATTCTAAAACATTTTATTCATAAATTCACTCATAGTTAACAAACATAATCTCCACCTGTCTCCTACAGCGAGAACGCCAGCAGTCATACCTCATACTGGATTTGAAAGAAGACAGCGCGAAACACCTCTGCCCAAGCTTTTAAAAGGTGGCAGGTGGTGTTACGAACGCATGGCATGACATCATGCATGATGCAGCAAGATTAATGATAGTTATAATAGTAGAAAAATAAAATATGTTCATCATGATAAGCATTTTTATCAAAAATAGTATTGTATTTTATCTACTTTACATCTTGGAAAAATTTAAATCCTGATTTTTGCATGTTTGGGAATACAGGCAACAAGCTTCACTCTGTTGAGCAGTCATGAAAAAAAGTTATAAATTTTGGTCTATATTATTATAAAAACCGTATTTTATAGAAATTTGTATTTTGAAACTTTCTAAAATTTTTAATGAAATATTTTCAAGTTTTCTTATTACAGGTGTAGAAAGTAAAAGTATTTAGCTCAGAAAAAATTCAAAGCATTTTTTAAAATCTTCAATTTCACTCTTCTTTTTTTTTTAGATTATATTAATAAAGTAATTTATTTGCCTTTTTTGAAGATATATTAGGAATTTTAAATTTAGATATAGTTATTCACTGCAAGGAATGAATTGGGTGGCAAGGAAATAGAGATAATTGCTTGCTGACTATTACCTGTTATTGTTGCTGGTTATGCTGTTTTAAGAAAGCTATTTTTGTTTAAAAAATAGATTTCTGTTTCATAGGATGTCTGATGGTAGACCTGTTCCACCACCTAAACCAGGACAATATCAGTCTAGGCCATGGCGACCAGAAGATGATGTTCCTCCTCCTCCTCATGGTGGTATGCGTCCAATGCAGCATGATTTTTCAACACCCAATCATCGCTCATCAGAAGCCATGCCTCCTCCATACACTCCCAACCAGAGAAGTCGCAATAGCCTGGACTTCATGGGCTCTCCCCCGTACTATACTCCGAGGAACTATCCACCCAATGACATGCTCGTGTTGCCTCCGAAACACTCGCCTCCCCCACCTGTGCCAGATGAGCAACATGATGGCTACAGAAATCCAAATCTCGGTTCTCCCAGTCGAAGACATTACAAATCGGACGATAACGGCGGATTTGATTCTGGCCGTGGAAGTAGTTTAGACAGAAACTATGACGTGAGGTCTTACACAAAAGCCATGGGAAATCCGCCCTCTTGGCCAGCCGTGCACATGAACGGTGGAGGACCTTACCACAATGTGCCTTACCGGGGACCATCACGAAGGGACCCAATTTACCCACCCCCATATGATCATCATTCTTCTCCACCACAGCCACCACCTTCCAGCCTCATAGACTTGTCTAATCGAGAAAATAGGGGGAGTGCTTTTGAACTGTACAAGAAACCAGATTCACGCTCACAAATGGGGCTACA
Source organism: Octonoba sinensis (assembly GCA_038502835.1). Lineage (NCBI taxonomy): Eukaryota > Metazoa > Arthropoda > Arachnida > Araneae > Uloboridae > Octonoba > Octonoba sinensis. The sequence continues at coordinate 97,140,550 of CM076600.1, read as the reverse complement.
ATCTTTGACTAATGCTGATAGATCTAAATAATTATTTTTGTTTTTTATTTCACTCTTCTTAAAAGCGATACTTCCTGTTGGTTACAACTATCGGTCTTACATATGCAAAGACAAGACAAAATCTGTCCATGTAAAATAGTATAACTGCCTGCAATTGCAGTATGTGATATTTTAAAAGCGTATTTGTGCAAAAAGAACTCATATGTTCAACATAAAAAATTATTTTGAAAACTTGATATTCTGTCAAGACTAGTTTTTAAATCAATTTGTTTTTTGCTAGATAACATTTTAATCTGTTTAAATTAATCAATGTAATAACATTACATTTTTGTCTCCAAAATGTAACTAGATATTTTTGTATATCTTACGTGTGTTAACAATTTAAAGTAATTTCTGCAATTTATGCAAAGAGTGCCTTTCTTCAAAGAGAATGGTTTTAAAAGTATTGTAATCACTTTTCCTCTGAATTTCAATCACATAAGAATTAAAATGATATTAATATGTATTAAAATTATATGTAGTATTTAATCATATGTTTAATAAGTGCAGATTTATACACGGAATTTTATTTGTTTTCATATATTAAGGTTTTGGGTACTCTTTTGAATGTCCTCTCCAAAATACCCTAACACTGATACAAATGGAAAAAGCAATTATGGCGGTGAAAAATTATGAACGAGCAGAATTTAAAAAGTAATCTAAGTAATAAAAAACAAAGATTAAAACAATTGTTTAAAAAAAGAAAAATAACTTTAATATTTGAGTATTTTGTAAGGCCTTTTTTATGCCTTTTTCTTTTTAATTCTTCTCTTAAATTTACATGAATTAAAGCTAAACATAGAAAATAAAAACCCTTAAAAATATAATAAATAAAATTGCTACTGTAAATATAATTTCATAATTACAGTATTATTAAACTGTTAATTATATGAGGCACTTCGAAGCAAAGGGCTGTAAGTGACAAAATTGAAAATTTGGAGATAACTAGTGCAAATGAGAAATGGAGATAACTAATGCTATGAGATATTGCAAACTCCCTTCTGTTTTGTGATGAGTGGTCAGTGATAATCCATAGAGGTGTTGCTATGCAGCATGGTTTATGTTAAAAAGTGCATTAAGGCTTCCACTATATGGTTTAAACTTTCTACACAAACTCTTTCTTTTTGTTGCTTACACTACTTTGTACACCGCATCAGACGTATTGCAAAGGAGATGTATATTTGTATGAACATGGTTTTACTTTTAGTGGAAAGAAAATTCTTGTGATATAAATAAAAACATCGTGATCCACTGATACTTTTTATAATCATTAGCAGATTTGTATGGAATTCAATAATATTTCTTATAGTAGCACACATTTTTTTCTTCTTTTGGTGATACACATCTTAAATTAGTAAGAATAGATAACTATGATTTATATTAATAAACACATCTTAAATTAGTAAGAATACATAATTATGATTTAGATTAATAAGATCATAATTATATAGGACCTAAGCCATATCCTTATGCCCTATATAATTTTTATATATATAGAACATGTTGCATATAATTTTTAATTTGCCATGTATTTATATTTATAGAAATATAAATGCTTGCTAGCTCTGCCCCTCAATATAAGCACAAAAATAATCCTACCATTTTCCTTTGATGTTCTTGAAGCATTTATCAACTTATTCCTTTATTTTTAATTTATCATGAAAGAATATCCATTTTTGTTCTGTTGCAATCAACATTTAAGTACATATATTATGTGCTTTAGCCAGATTTATTATCATTACTGACCGACAATCATTATTGCCTGGTCTATTATGTTCCATTAATTTTGACATTAAGGTGTTTTGTTTTGAATACTTATTGTGATTTGTGATTTGACTGTTTTGAAAGTTGTAACTAATTAGAAAGTATGCAAAAACATAGGCTGTATGCACTGCCTTGAAATCTCAAATCTTCTTTGCAGCTGGAGCTGTTGTAAAGCTGGAACTTTTTGTAAAAAGGCTTCTAAAAATATTTATGTACATACGAAAACTGTTAATTAGAGAATTAATATTGCATTGTTTGTACATAATCATGACTTTTTGCATAAATGAAGATTTTTCAAGAACCATAATATAGATTTTAGCCTCCCCCCCCCCTTTCAATAATCAAAATAAAGAATTTGTTGACCATTTTACTTATTTTATATGAGAATGAGATTTTTACGATTGTAAATATTGATTGAAAAAATAATTATCCAATTTTTGTTATTTTTGTTACATTTGTTTCTCAATTGTACTTTTTGCTTAAAACTCTTCTGAACAAAATTTATATTTGTTTTTAGATGAAAATCAAAATATTTTTAATTACAAAATTTAATATATTATGGAAACATTTAAAAGGAAAATACTTTTGTTGTTTGTTAAAATGTTTTCTTAGTGTCTTTACTTTCTAATTTATTTAGTCAATAACTGTAATGCATATTTGAAAGTGATTGAAACATTAGTATTTTTAAACATTTAAAACTAGTTTTCAATTTTGTAAATTTCTGAAATCTAATATCCAATATCAAAATGTCTTAAGAATTGCTCTTAAAATTCTTGGATGAAAACTTTATTTCAATGTAATTTATTATACTATGATAAAAAAATAAGTTAAATTCATTTTGTTAAAACATTTATGCATTGTAAAAACTTTTGGACATACTCCTATGATTCAAAATCATGATTGCAATAAAAATTTAATGTGAAAAAGAAAAATAAAAAGAATATATTTATTGTGATTTTTTTTTACGTGAAAAAAATATATTTAAACTTTCAACTTGGAATGTTTATTCATATGCAATGAATTAAAAAAGAAAAAACTGCATTTTTAATTTATTCATTAACCTCATTTCACAAGCAAAATGCATGAGAGGAAGTCTGTAATTTTTTGTTTCCAAATGTATTTTATCTCGGGGCCCTATTAACTTGAACCAGGACCCAGGGATTGCTACGAGTGTAGGGCACTCTCTCATAACTTACATATGAAAGTTATAGATATAAGTAATATTCACAAATATAAGCAATTAAATAATAAATTAATAATAGTATTTGAAAATACCAGCTACAAAGTATTTAATTAATAATTATATTTGCTAAATACATTCCCTATGTGTACTTGTCAAAACTCACTTCAATGCAGGAAAAGAGGGGAGGGATGGGGAAGAATAGCTATTGTGGGGCACCAAAAATTTGTTTGCCCACGGATGTTGCCCTTGTTCTAGTCCGACTCTGATTTCGTCTTCTACTCAAGTAAGATATTTTTTGAGCATAATAAAAACGAAGCATTTACTTCTTGAGTATACCATTTCTATGTAAACATGCTATTCCTATGTCCAAGGTGCCCACATCATTCTATGGGTCCTGTTGCCTGATATTATAATAAGCCCCTCGCCCTTCTTGTTTCCCCCTCTCTTAGTTTAACTCTAAATTATAGTCCCTGTGCTTGCCTAAAAAAAAAGTGATTTATAAGAATTGTACCAAATAAGATTGGTCAAAGTTAAAAAAAAAACTGAATTATTTCCATCACCATCAAAGTGAGATCATCACTGTCGTTCACTTAAAAGGAAAAAAAAACTTCCTTAAAATGTTTCAGAATAGACTTGCACATAACTAAATTCACTGTAAAGAACATTAATATTAAAAAAGAAAGAAAAAATGATTGTATTGAAAATGCTTGAATTTTTTTCGATAATAATGTCATTTTTGTTCGGGTATTTTTCCTTTTTTAAGCAGCAAGTACTTTTTATTTTTCCAGTAAACAAATGGTTAAGAACGCAACTATCATGAATGCTGCTGTACGTTAAGAAAAGGGTGTCATATTTAATAATGCCACTTTGTTGATGCTAACTTGAAAATATTTCCATTTTTCTGTTTTGATGCAGACCACGGGGCCCGTTGCCGTGGCAACGGGAGCACCGGTTTTGTGGGGGCCCTGTCACTCTCAGGCCACTCTGAAGTCGCAAGTTATTCATTCTCTAGTGCGCGCTCCAGACATAGCAGCGTCCAGCAGAGTTCTAGAGCATGCGCATGTGTCACCAGTGCGGCCTGTGTCGTTGATATCGATTGTAATGTTTTCTTAAAAACCAAATCTTAATCCAGTTCTCAATGAATTTCAACGTGTCTTCAATTCCCTATATTAATTTATAAGTTGAGGAATATGTGCATGAGAACAATTTTCTGTCGTCAAAAGTAGTTTTAGAGGCGATTTTTACGCAATCAAATTTCTAGAACTGAATGAGAGAAAGAAAAAAGATAACCCTTCCGAAGCAGGTAGGATTCGAATTAGGGATGCCCCGATTAATCGGCCTATTGCCCGATTATTAATAACTGGCCAATTTCTGACGATAATTCGGGGAAGATTTTTTTTAAAATTAAAATTACTTTTAGTATGCCGAAGGGCAGCGCTCCCGTCAAGAGCGATGGGGCCTCCACCCCCCGAAACATAACTTAAGAATTAGAAACGTATCAGAATAACATTTATCAAAATTAGGTTTTTTTTAAAAATGAAATCATAAAGATATCACAAAAGAAACGGAAATGTATAACAGCACTGTTTAAATTGATTTCACATCATCCCCACCCTAAAATTTCCAAAGGTGCAATCTGCGCCATGACCCTTCCCTCTTGTGGTCCCTACTGTAATAAGTAAAAGTAATTTTGTGCAGCATAAGATGTCACATAATAAATATACCGCACTCATAATAGATTGTAGTTATCAAGCTGTGTAGAGGCGATTGTCACCTAACTGACTTCCCAACGCAAATAACCACTAACTACCATTCCCTTTAAAGTTTAAAATGTTCAAAGCATCGTCGTAAAAGTAGGAATGCATTTTTTTTAAGGAAAAAAAAATCTGAAAATCAGCTGCCGCCCATTTAAATTTGCCTACTTTTCCAAAAAAAAAGATGAAATATAAATCGCAAAAATGAATTTAAAAGCAAAAGTATATCAAACTAAAAAAATAAATAATATATAGCAATAATAAAACAACTGTTTTAAAAAGTCCATAAGATCTTTTTAAAAAAATATTTATTGCAGCATAATAATATATAAAAAAGTTAATGTTATGAGAAGAGGGAAGAAGGATATGCGCTAGGCCGGGTGTCCGCACTGTGTTTACATTTACTATTTATACAGAAATTTCGACGCATATTTTACAATTTACTTTAAAAATTTCTACTTCTTCGTTCAACAAAAATCTTATTGTTAAATATCTTTTAATTTTTAAAAATTAAGAAAATATATTATTATTTTCGGTTTGGCTACTATCTAAAGGTTTGAAATTTCAGGGGTCTAGTCTAAAAGGAAGGAGCCTCAACTAAGCGGGGAACGGGCCGAAAACATGGCGCGATTTTTCCACCGCCGTCAGATGGCGCTAGAGTAAAATGTCTTGCCGTTTGATCAAGTAGGGAAAGAGAAATTTCGTTTGAGCCCGAGTATTCGGAGAAAGTAGCGGAAAATCAGCTCGTTTTGGCGGCAGCGGCCAGGCGGTTCGGGCACGCATTAGTCTCTCGTTGTTCCAACAATTGAAATTATTATTTGCAATATTTTATTGCATTTTATTATAAGTTAAACATATAATCAGAAGGTTATTTTAGTATCTTATTTAATGCATTTTTTGCTTTCGTAAAAAATCACTGTAATTAGCTAGTGACTAGATAATTTAGGATTAAAAGAAGGGTAGCAGACGGTCAGCTGGTATTCGTGCCATAATGAATGCGAGGAAAATGTCGGGGCCAGGGGGCACTCCCCCCACCCCGACCCTCTTAAATGGAGGGAAGTAAAAACACATTGTACGTTACATTAAAACAACACAAAATACATGTACATACGTAGAAATACATTAAATTATTTTCCAAGTGAGGGGGGAGGTGCAATTGATCCCCCTAACACAACGGGTCTGTTGGGCACCCGATTTTTGAACTCCGCACGTCGTTTCTTTTATCTAACGTTTACTGTACTTCATTATTTATACTCTTAATAATCTGGAATCAGTTAGTTCATAAACTTCAGGAATGTAAATGTTTTTGAGCGGCTTCCAACACACCACACACACACACACATGCTTTTTTATATGTAAATATATTGAGGCGATGCCTCCTCCCCTCCCCAGAGTAATGGCGCCCGCACCTATGAGCGATGACCTTTTTCAAAATTCTGCTAAGGGGCCGTCCATAAATGATGTCACGCTTTTTTCCCACGTATTTGACCCCCTCCCCCCCTTTGTCACAAAATGTCACACTTCAACATACCCCTCCCCCCTTTGTCCCATATGCTACGCTATGTTGCATAAGCATGATATCCCACTTATTTTTACCCCCTCCCGTCCCCTTGTCCCAATTTCACGACCCCCCCCCCCCCGAAGCGTGACATCATTTGGAATGATCCCTATAAACTCCTAGAAAAGGACCCCATAAAAACCCAATCTAAAAACATATATATATATATATATATATATATACATATCAGTGGCGTCACTACGCGGGGGACCCTTTTGTTAATTGTTGAAGGTGGCACCTAATGCTATTTCAACGCATTATAACTGCAAATAAATGTAGTGAACTAAAATTTGCACAAATAAATAAAATTGAATTTCTTAAGATTCTTTTTTGCACGATTGAAAATATATAAACTATAAGTTTATACAACACAACAAACGTGGAGTTTTTTTTTTTTCGTGTGTCCCACAAATTACAAATTACCTCCCCGGCAGGTAACATTCATGATAGGAACGCCACTGTATATATATATAACACACACACGTATATATATATATATATATATACAACGCTCATCGAGGGAATGATCACCCTATATATATACATATAGGGGATGGGATCATTCATAAATGATGTCACGCTTCTTCGAGGGGGGAGGGGGGTTCGTGAAAATGTGCCAAAGTGTGACAAGGGGGGGGGAGGAGGTAACAAAAAGTGTGACATCATGCTTATGCAACACATCGGTATTTGTGACAAAGGGGGGTAGGGAGGGTCCTTTGAGGTGCGACACTTTGTGCCAAAGGGAGGAGGGGGCCAAATATATGGGAAAAAATCGTGACATTATTTATGAACGATCCCTAGGGTGATCGTTCAACATTCCACTATGAGCGATGGTGCGTACCCAGAAATTTTTTTCGGGGGAAGGGGCACCTGACTTCGACACACTTATATATGTCAAAGCAAGTTTCAGAGAAGTTAAGAATATATGCTAAATTGAAAAAAAATTCGGGATTTCGTAGGCGGGCGGGCCCGAGGGCCCCTGTCTGGATACGGCCTTCGCGGTGCACTCCCCCCAAACGATGACCCCTCTCAAAATTCGGCTCACCTTCACCCTTCGTAAACAACCCCTTAAAATTTTCTATGGAGCAATCGGCAACATGTCCCCCTCCTTCCTTTCGTGTGCGCCCTTGATATATACTATATTTATGTATATACCATTTCCGCTCCAAGAGGATGGTGCATTCCCCAAAACGATGTTCCCTTCAAAATTCAACAAAGCCAAAACGACCCCTATAAAAATTTTTAAGGAGCAATCTGTGCCATGACCCCAAAGGGCACCCCTAATAAATATATACTTACCCCCAATTGTTCACCCCTGAAAAAAAGAAGCCTCCCCCACCCCTTAAAAGAAGCAAAGACACCTAAAACAATCCCCTTAAAAACTTCAATGGCGTGCGGTTTGCACAATACCCACCACCACTGGAGCTCGCATCCTTTTTTGTGTGTGTGTGTGTGGGGGGGGGGGGGGGGGACCTGACTTTGTTTTGCCTTGGAGAGGGAGGGTCCACAGCTTTTGGGGAGGCGTGCGTTATCACATTTAATGGACATGTTTTTTACTTAACTTTACATTAAAGTTGAAACCGTTTTTAGTTAAATTAAAGATACAATTAGCTTTCCAAGGATGTCTAAACGCCTACTTTATTTTCGGAAAAACCGCCCCCCCCCCCCCCGAGAATTTCAAGCAATATCGGGAAGTTTCAAATTTCTAAAAACTGGGATCGTTTTTTTTTTTTTTTTTTGAAATAGTAATTTTAACACATCAAAAATAAATACATTTTTATGAAATTTTCATTATAATAGAATTATTTTCCCGAACATTACTGTTAAAGCATTTTAAAACAGACAACATATTTATTTCGTAATGTTGGTACCTGTAAAAAATGTTTCTGTTGAGAATGAAAAAAAGGAAGTTGTTAAAATTTTTTATTTACATAGGGATCATTCATAAATGATGTCACGCTTCGAGGGGGGGAGGGGGTTTCGTGAAATTGTGACAAAGTGACAAGGGGAGGGGAGGGGGTAACAAAAATTGTAACATCATGCATTATGCAACATAGCGTGACGCATGACAAAAGGGGGGGGGGAAGGGGTCCGCTGAAGTGTGACATATTGTGACAAAGGGGGGTAGGGGGTCAAATATATGGGAAAAAAGCGTGACGTCATTTATGAACGGCCCCATTGTGAAACTTGATAGTTGTTTAAGTCATCAATAAAAAACAAAATAACACATAAAAATATTTAAACCCTGCCTTTAAAAAAAATTGTTGAAATGTATAATAGTACTTTAAACAGTGTTTCTTGTCAAAAAATTACCCCTTCAACTGTGTCGTTAAAGTTGTAATAAAATGCTATGAATAAAACAGATATATTATTGCTTATAATAATTTACATCAACGAGTAAAGAAAAAAAATATTTTGAAGGTTAATCTTATTTTCTGGAAAGCAACCAAATCAAATAAATTTTTAGAATCAATAATACTGCAATAAAAAAGCCTATTGAATTTACTAGTTAATTTTCTCAATTATAGATTTGATATAAAATGTTATGTTTGACGCTTGGTCATGTATCTAAAATAAAAATAATATAGCGTTACAATGTTATATGTTCTGTAACAATATTTTAAGACTGAAAACGTCTCAAAATTCCCAATGTTCCCAAATTTCCCAGTTTCTTCCCGAAAATTTACGGGCTTTTTGCATCTCTAGTTACAATCATAGCAAACCGAAACCATCCGTAGCAAAACGAAACCATCAGTCGCAAACCGAAACCATCGAACTAAAATAAAATGAACCAAATATAATAAAAAGAAATCACAAACACATTCTGAATCTAAAAGTAGTCCATGATCCTATAACCAGCTTCTCAAAAATTGACTATATAGATTTAAATACTCTTAAAAAAGCCCTTTTAAATAATTTTATTTGTAACACTAAATTATGTTGCGAATCACCCTCATGACAACACATTTTACATGCGCGCCATCTAGCGCCAGTGAAATCGTCCGGACAAACTTTTACTATGGAGATTCGTCTCCTTGGGTCTAGTTAACAGAATGCGATTTTATTACTTTTTAAAATATGAAGAAGGAGAATAAACTATGGGCTCACAGAAATTAACTGTTAGCTACATCTGCAAAATTAAAAATTGTAAACAAAAGAAATAGTGATAGAAACTAATATTTACAATACAAAATTCGTTTCCTTCAACAGGTGTACAAGCAGTCGTGGCCGAGTGGTTAAGGCGATGGACTTGAAATCCATTGGGGTTTCCCCGCGTAGGTTCGAATCCTACCGGCTGCGAGAGTAAATCAATTTTGCGTTAGTTCTAAAAATTTACTTTTTAAAAAATATTTTGTAAATGCTGACCTTTTTTTCTAAATTTAATTACGACAGTATTTTTGGCATTTTCTTGCTTTTAATAAAAATAAAAAATGGAAAGCACATTGAGATTCAATTTTTAAAATCGAATTTCTAGAATATTATTCTATTACAGTGGTATTCAAAGATTTAGGCAAACCCTCCCCAGGACGTAGAGGTGACATGGCTACCCAAAAGTTAAAATAAGCAAGCAGAGTATAAACTAAAATTACTTGTGGAGTTACCAAATATTTATTTGTAAACCGGCTAGCACTAATCATTTATAAATTAAAATATAACGTGTGTAACGCATAAAGAGAAAAAAAGTTGAAAAAAAAAAGGGTAAACGTTAATGAAAATCTGTAATATAAACCTGTTTCTCAATGTGTACAAGTAGTGATAGGGAAGTTGGGAGGATCTCAACTTACATATATAAGATGCAGAAATGGTAATAAATTCATTTAGATCTGCAAATTCTCTTCGAACTTTAATCCGAAATTTCTCAATTTAAACTCTTTGAAAGTAAGTTTCAATGCTCTATCAGTTGATAACTTAGTTAGCTTTTCACATAAATGAAATGATAAACTGACATTTAATGCGCTTTGAATACATAGATTACAATAATATAGTACACAAACAACATTGGGGTTTCCCACAAGGGGCAAATATTCAGGCTCAGACTGCGACATGCATTGGCTGGGGGAGGGGAAGAGGTCATCGTTCTGTGGGGGAGGCTGCGTACCTTTTTTTCGTATGTGCACCAACGCTGTTATGAAAGAGTAGGGGTGCGCCCCTACAAACATGCGTACTTAAAAAATATGCACTAGTTTCAGGGTTACAAAAAAAAACCTTTGTCCGAACAAAAAGATGTGAGCTTTAGGGATGTTGGTCATCTGAGTGAGGCCTTATCGGATGGAGTTACATCTAAAATTAACATCCTCTACATCAACACGTTTCCACATCAAGAAAAATACAAAAAACTTCGTTTTTTTTTTTCTGTCAGTAAGCTAAACAAAAATCAATTGAACCGCAAAATATTTTCTGCTTTCCTAACTCATGAAACTATCATAGATTCTAAAAACGAATGAGAAGAAGCTATAATGGGATGCAACGCATGTAATTTTGTAATTTCCGAATAGTACAAATGGCAAGTCAGTCTTTCATTTGAAATGAAATGTTTCAAACCTTAAATTGCTTCACGTCACAGTCACATAAAAAGCCTTTATTTCCTCCGAATGCAGTTCGTTTTAATACATTAAGCCCTTAAAATCCATTTATTCTTCTAAAGGAAAGAATCTCATGATAAGCTTAGTGGATTTAAAGAACCTTCTGAAAAGAACTGCACCAGTAAACTTTCCCGAAAAGCACCAAATAGAGCAGCCACTAACTATCTCAGCTGCAATAATAAAAGATTAAAGACAATAGAGATCCAATAAACCAGAAAATATCGAGATAAAGTTAAACTTTCATTTCATTACATTGTCCTATATTGCACACAATTCCTCTTGATTAAATTTACAAATATTTTCTATTTCGTTCAAAAAGGTTTTATTGAAGACGACTCAAGTGAACTTTTGAAAAGAGTAGTTTGTTAATTATATGATATGCATGAATAAATTTTAAGTATGTAAGACGCAATTAGAAATTGTTTGTGCAAGGGAAATTTTCCTCTCCATGCAGTATTTTGGAGCTACTAGGAGACATATGGGAAGCCTAACACAGTATTGAAGCTTGTTATACGAGCAAAAAAAAATTATGAAACTGATTGTGTTCAGTTACTTTTCTGATTGATCTTAGTTGCAGTTTTATCGGTGATGGCACATTATTTTTCGTCATGCTTATTATTGCATAGAAATATAAAATTAAAAAAAAATAATAATAAATAGAATACTAAAGGGAAAAAAATACATTCGCTGGCTACGCTTAGCTTTTTTTTTTTTTTTTTGACAAACAGAGAAAAACATTGTTCTATTGTTCTACTCATATGCTCTTCACCGTTGTTCTTGCGTTAGCTAATTCATTATCTCGATTCGTAAGAGTGAGTTCGAATCCTTAAAAGATATTTACGAAAAAGTGTCGAAGCGTCTGCAATTAATCTTGTATCTGCGTACAACAACTATTTCGATGTAAGAACTTTTAATCATGTTGAAGTGTTCTTTACGAAGTTCTGTGCACAAATTAATGAACCTATCAGACCGCTGCTCGATTGTCCGTGGTACACCGGGGCCGTGGTAGCCTAGTGGTTAGCACGTCGGACTTCCACCTGGAAGGTCGCGCGTTCGGAACCCACTGAAGACCCCCATGTATACTTGGGGATATGTGCATGTAAAATCCGTAGACCCCACTACCTCTCCCGGTGCGTAAGCAATCCTAAGGCCTCGGCTAACAGGTAGGGGTCTGGTGGAGAAAAGTCCGTGGTACACCTCGGGAAATATCGCTAAAACTCGAGTTCTATGACAAAACTTTCCGCCTGCTAAAAACATTCTTTCAGTAAAATAATGTAATGTAATTACGAGAAAAAAATATCTTGATCAAATTCCATCGGAAACGAATGAAAATGAGTAAAAGAGTATAGTAAAGTAGTCATGGCTCATGGGCATAATCGAGAGATTTCAATAATCGAGTGATTAGTACTCGGGTGGTTTTGATAACCGAGTGATTAGTACTCGAGTGATTATCTCGAGTTCTCGATTGATGATTTTGAGTTCTCGAGTTCTCGATTGATCTTTTCGAGTTCTCGATTAATCTCTTCGAGTTCTCGAGTTCTCGTTTGATCATGTCGAGTTCTCGATTGATCATTTCGAGTTCTCGAGTGATCATTTCGAGTTCTCGAACGATTATTTCGAGTTCTCGAACGATTATTTCGAGTTCTCGAGCGATTTCAGAATGGAAGGAATCTCTAACAGGGAGGCCATTTAGTGAGTCAGAAGGGAAAATTTCCACCCCCTCCCAAGCCTTAATATTATGTATGTATTTGTAGGTGCAAGTATTTTCGTGTCAAGGAACTGGAGCAACAAAGTTTTTGATTTGCTCCTATCCAACTGTTAAATATTTGTTCCAACACCGCTCCAGCTCTGTTCCGTGCAACGAATAGCTTTAATAGAAATCATCTTTATTTATTTAGTTAAATAAATAAATGATAGTAAATTTATTTATTTACTAGCGGTACCCGCACGGCTATGCCCGTGTTAAAAAAATGAAAAGACCAGTCGGTTTGCCATTGCGTATACAGTGATAACTTGTTTAGGTGTAAATTATGTTATTTTATTAAAACGAATAGCATTCCATATAATTAAAAATTAGCTGCCCACGGCAATCAGCCAGAGATCCTACATATTTAAGCATTTTTTTTTTACATAACACGCACAATAAAAAAGGAAAAAGGAAAGAAAGAAACGAAACAAAACAAAAAATAAAATATTTGAAAGAAAACGCATTTTATTTGTTTAGTTCAAGTACCCACACAAAAAGGACGATTTTAATACATTATAATAGTTTTAATTAATATATTTTTAGTATAATTAATTTTTATCTATTATTTATTGACATTAAAGCCGGGTCCAGAAGCTACGTTTTGTACAACCTTTTGTCTATGCAGTCTTAATACTGAATGAAAACGCTGCAGTTTTTTATGCGTCTACATGGTGCAGAGATATCTGTATATTTCACTCAGTTTAGTGCGATATCGTCATGAAGGAGGTAGTACTCTGGTCAATTTTGGCATGGTGTCATGTTAAAAAAAAAAGACTGGAACGTCTCAGAAGTACCCGGTGTTCAAAGTGGTCAAACGATTACATAAAATAAATATTTTTTGTTGCCTGTTCTGGTGGTTCGACAACTGCAATCTCTTTATTTTCATCGATGGTATTCCTAGACTGCCTTGGTGTCTCCTGATCATTTAGGAAATGTAACAAATCAAAATACCAGAGAGATGGCTTGTAGATTTCGTCTCCAGCCCCAGATCGAATTGCTTTATTAACTTTTGACAATTCTTTACGGTAAACACTTCTCAAAGAATTAATTATTTACAACTGTTTCTCTGTTTGCGGTTGCATCAATTTCTTTGAATTTTTTCACTAAACTTTCATAACCGTCCCCCTTTTTATCCCTGTCACTATACTCCTTGGATTTGACACGCCAAATGCATGGGAAACTTTCACATAATACAATAAATTTTGTGAGAAACTCCCGAGAACATTGCCGAGAGTCGGCCATTGTCGCCTGACGAATTGAAACTGAGAAACCAAATGATTTGGAAAAGGGTGCTACCGCCTACATGTGCCGATTTGTCTGCACAGTTCAAAGACATCTATGCTTTCTAGCTCAGTTATCGCTGCAACTCTACAGTCTTCGCACCGGACTCAAAACTACGCACTTTTCCAATCTATACGCAACGTTTTATCTGCAACGTGTTGAACTTCGGAGACAAAAAGTTGTGCAAAACGTAGCGTCTGGACCCGGCTTAAAACAGATAAACGAAATTTGGTAGCTTGCAGAAACAAACAGCAGCAAGCAAAGCTTTGAAAGTGGAATAAACCTTTCATCCGAGCTCAAATAGGAAAATAACATATGTGCTAATTCACAGGCGAAAAAAAATTAAAATAAATGAAAGTATAAATAGTAATAATAAGCTGGAATAACAAAAATCGCTATAAAGAATAACATTTCTTTTAAAAACCTCTGTGCAGAAAGGAAAATGGTCTCGTAAAATACATGTCAAAATAAGGAAATCAAAATAAAACTATCAACCGCCTGTGCGCCGCAGGAAATAAATCTCCAATTGCTTTAAAAAAATAATAATCAAAATCCAAAAAAAGAAATAAATATATTAAAAATCGGCTGCTCCTCAAAATACTAAAAACCGCAAAAATTTTAATTCGTTAAAGAAAAGGATTAATAGTCAGTCGGCATGGTAACAATGAAAATTAATTACCGTGAAAAAATAATTTCGAGCTGCAGAGAAAAATGCTTATAACTTCTTTTCTAGGTAATTTAGAGGCTTCGAATTTTCGCACGCAGAGCGAAACTCCTTCCGGGGTAGTTTTTCACGCGCTTTTCAACGGTATCAAGCTCGAAGCGATGCGATAATTTCTTCCCATAGAAAATGACTATTTTATGAAACTTTCGGCTATAAAATGGAATAAAAGAAGAACAAATTCGAATTTCAGAAAAAACTCTCCGAGGTGCACACCCCCATGTTCCAAACTAATTTCGTGCCAAATTTCATGAAAATCAGCTGGACGGTCTGGGCCCTACGCCGTACACAGACACACACACATACTTACTGCTTTATTATTAGTAGAGATAGACAATTTATTTTGAAAAAAATCTTTTTAAAAAATCCCGCTTCGTTTTACGTTGTTGTTCACTTAAAAATAGTTTTAATGAAGAAAGATGCCATGTTTGATGAAATTCTAATTTTAAGTGATCAGAGCAGTTAAGCGCCACAAGTTTCCGTGTTTTGGCTCCGCTCCTACTCCAAGCAAAAACTAATTGCTCCACTGCTTCGCTCTGCTGCTCGACGCTCCGCTCCAGATCGCTGTTTATTGATTTTTTTTTCATGTAAACATGTGCCGAGTTTATGCCCCCCCCCCCTTGAAATGATGGGGAATGATCTCGACAAGTTAGGGGTCATTCATAAATGATGTCACGCATCGAGGGGGGAGGGGGTTCATGAAATTGTGACAAAGTGTGACAACGGGAGGGGAGGGGGTAACAAGAAGTGTGACATCAAGCTTTTACAACATAGCGTTACATGTGACAAAGGGGGGGAGGGGGGTCCGTTGAAGTTTGACATTTTGTGACAAAGGGGGGAGGGGGTCAAATATATCGGAAAAAGTGTGAAGTCATTTATGAACAGTCCCTTAGCGATGATTATTTCAAAAGATTTCTGGGCATGAAATTAAAGATGGCCCCCTCCCACCGCACTCGAAGCATACAGATTTATGGGCATTGAAGGGATTTCGGCAAAAGAGGAAGTAGCGAAAACTTTTAAGCGGAAGGGTGAGAATGGGAGTGTTATTTCTACTACGTTCCTGATATTAGTTAACCCAAAAAATATGCTGGCCTAAGCTGCATTTCCTAATTTTGTTTCGTGCTAGATCTGTTTACTGCTTAATGCTTATGATTATTTTGTGAATAACCGAGTAACGTTCTTTATTGATGGCATATTGCAGCATTTGTTTATTTTATGTATTCTTTATTGATTTTATCGGCTAGTAAAGTGCTTTTTTTTTTAATTTTTTATTGACGAAAAAATATTTCAGCAGAAAACTTAGACCGAAATTGGTTAATGCCAACATTCACGAATTCCATGAAAGTCCGCATATTTGGTTATATCTTTATACATTTGGGCATTCAATACTGTATGTCGACAATCACAGATGTGCTCTGGTGAAAGTCGAAACAAACAGCCTATGCCAATAAGAGCTGCGGCGGTCTGACGAACTTTAGTCTGAAATAAGATTGTATAACGTTAAATCCTTAAAATTATTGTTTGTACTTTTCAGTTGACGAGCAACCGAACCCCCCTCCCCTTATGCTCTTATCCCTGATGACACACTAACGATAACCTTGAAATGTGTTTGTAAAACTTAAATTTCGATAAATTTTGGGAACCGCCCCCCCCCCCCCCGTTTTTTTAACGTCATGAAAAACAGTTGACCCTTCCGTTTCCTGCAATTTTCGGAAGATGTCCGGAAGTTCCCTAAACTCCTCAACCACTTCCCATCACCAAAAATATACTAAAATAACGCACATTTCCGCAGATAATTCCGAACATCAGTTTTCCCAAACAGCTCTATAAATACAGCATTAAGCTGCGAATATATCACTTAAATTTTAAAAAAAAATCTAGAATTGAGCCCCCTCCCCCCCCCCAAACGCCATCAAAGAGTTCAAAACGTTTGCCAATTTCAAAGTAATGCCCCATAAAAATACCCCCTTAACCCTAATAGCACCACCCAGAATTGTGTTCTCAGGATTTCAATTTCGAAAAATTTCCGTCACTTTTCATTTCGTTAACATGATAAAAATAGTCTCAATTTCTATTTTTTATATACTGAACTCTAGAAATTTTTAATTTCTCCTCCTCCTCTTTTCCCAGGAAAAATAGCCTAAAGTAACGTTCTCGGGGGGTTCCTTTTTTTACTAACATCTGCAAAATGCAACACAAAACTGTGATTTTAGCGTCTAAATTTCTAAAACTTTCGGAGAAATTGTAAGAACGCGTTCCCCTAATGTCACCAGCGATAGCTTTAAGATATATTTTAATTCAGAAAATTATCCTCAAAGACTCCCCCGTGAAACCCCTTTTCTCTAGCACTTCAATTCCATAAACTATTCAATGTAAAGAGATATCTAACCACACTTAGATATAAAGCAATTTTACGAAGATAAAAAAACGAGAGGTGCGAATCAAATAAACATGTCAACTTTAAAAAAAATGCATTGCTTTCGAAAGGACGGGAGTGCTTCTCGGCGTTTAAATTTGTTTATAGCAATGACTTTCTCTTAAATAAGCAACAATCCGCCTTTGTTACCTACTCACACACATAGCCCTTTTCGCAATCACGTGACTATGAATCATCCAAATGTATTACCCGAGAAGAAAATCATTCGAGACATTCATTCGATTCTATCTTCCGAGAAGTAAACCAACCGAGTTCTCGAGATGTTTAATCGAGTTCTCTAAATGTTTAATCGAGTTCTCGAGATGTTTAATCGAGTTCTCGAGATGTTCGATCGAGTTCTCGAGATGGTCGTCTGAATCGAGTTCTCGAGATGTTCAATCGAGTTCTCGAGATAGTCGTCTGAATCGAGTTCTCGAGATGTTCAATCGAGTTCTCGAGATGGTCGTCTGAATCGAGTTCTCGAGATGGTCGTCTGAATCGACTTCTCGAGTTGTCCTGAATAATCGAGTTCTCGATTATGATCACTCGATTATGCCCATCACTACAGTAAAGTGTCTGCAGAGAGCAGAACAAATTTCAGCATACTAATGCATTGCGTTGTACTCATAAACGCTGTTGACAGGACAGTTTTATTTTCACCATAAGAAAGGAAGGCAAGGCGTTTCGATCGCAGGCCTTAACAAACTATATAGTACGGTGCAATTAGGCCAAAACATGGCCAAACCCCAACATCCAAAGTAAAAGTTTCCCTCCAACTCCAAACGGTTCTATACGGTCCACGTATTGTTTGGTAAAAAGTCACACCATTTTGAGTGTCGGCTTTGGGGGTAAGGGGGGAATAAGTTGGTAAATTAGTAGTTTTTTTTCTGTTTTTTCAAATATTTCGAAAACTATACGCCTTAGCGCAAAAGTGTTATTTACAAAAATAATCTATATTAAATTGCGAACAAAAATGGTAATATACATATTGTTGCTAAAGTGAACGGTTCCAGAGTTACAGAGGGTGTAAAAGTAGACATTTTTCCTATTTTTTAGATTTTTTGAAAAAATGAAATTATAACTACTGTGTAAAGGGAAATAGCTAAATAATTTCATTAAAAAGTAATATTGTACAGTCGTATTGTAGTCCAAAAGAAGCTAAGAGTCACGACAGAGGGTTAGAAGACAAAAAATAGTGGGAAAGAGAATCGGTATAGTACAAGCGCGTGAGTGTCGGTCCACCACTTCCGTACAGCCTGCACCTGCCGCCCGCCCCTCTCCCTCATAAATTTTCTCATATACTCTCTTTCGCTCAGTCGTATTTGAAGACCCGTTCATTGCGTTTGTGAGTGTTATTTCTTGTAAAGTTCGGCTGCCATTTTTTTGTTGTTCCTCTTCCTCTTTAGAATAATACGGTGCGAATTCGGTGATAATTACTTGAAAGTGTGTGAACTATGACGGAGTGTGTGTTGAAACCTTGTAAGGACAAGGGTGGTGAACTAATTACTAACTCTGACTAGTGCAGTGAAATTCGTCAAGATAGTGTTAAAGAAATGTTACTGCATAATGACTCGTTTCAAGTACATAGTATTGCAGGTGTGCGCATCGTCTCTTCAGAGCAGCACGTGGAGATACGAGAGGCAAGGCAAAAAAGAAACTGCAAGGACTTGCAAACTTTTATTTCTTGGCTTGAGGAACACAATCCGTTTTCTAAAACACCTGAACTCTCTTCCTTATCAACAGGGCATGTAGCAGATGAAAACGTGAGCTGTGATAAAGCATTTGAAGTTGGAACACTAGCCTTGAAAGAGATTGAGAACAAAGCAATGAGGTACACTTGAAAAGAAAGTTAGCTGTTAGGTCTCTAGCCTCTATAACCAAGTCTATGACAATTAACAAGAACACTGTATGTGTGAAACCTAATACTCTCTTACATCGGATGGTATGCACAGTAAGGAGTGATGAGAGACTTGAAAACATATTTCAATTTGAATTATGTGATTATCCTCCATCCTTGTTCGACGAATCTGGCTCTGTTTTGGTTCCAGATTCAAATGAATCATCATCAATCACCCCAGATTCAGAGAAAGTGTATTACATCATTGATGGAGGTCACCTCCTTCATCGTGTTGTCTGGCGATGCCCAGCTACCTTTTAATAGATTTGCGACCAATAGACAGATTACATACTTACTCATTATGGGCCAGCAACTGTTGTTTTTGACGGATATGAGCAAGGAAACACAAAAGATGAAGAACACTTACGTAGATCACGTTCCACCACTAACATTGAAGTGAAAGTAGAAGACTAAATCCATGTAAATATCAATCAAAGTGAACTGTTAAAAAAAATCTACTTAAAAATGAGTACTTCCACGTACTTGTTTTTCTTTAAGTAAAATTAACTCAAAAACGAGAGCATTGAGCGCTCAAATACAAGTGATGATTCTGATTTAAAAATGAGCTTCTGGGTAGATATAAATATAATCACTTGTCATTCTGATCGCATATTAAAAATGGCAAAAGAAATCATTTAGTGAATGCGTGTACTATTATGAACCTTTTAACGTGCAGAACATACAAGTTTTCACTCTTCGAAATTACGAACTATATCTTGAGCAAATGTGTTACGTAGCGCGCAAGAATACGCCGGGGATTTTGAACACATGCGTACTCACTCAGCTCCATGTGCGTTCTCAACTGCCGGCTGGTGGAAAACAACAATGGAGTTCTTTAAGGAAAAGCTGGAAGAATTGAAAATGATGGAATTCTACGCTAACTTTGAAAGTAAGACATATTATTTTACTTCTTATATAGCAAATAATCGTTATTTAATCAAATTCCATTGCCTAATTCTTAGCTAATGTCTTTTGCACGTGTTTTGCTCCTGAATTTCAGAAACAGTTTTTCATCATTTCTTCTATACTTTATAATTTTCTTTTTGTGTATAATGTAAGTAGGAGTGATTTGAAAAACTTGAATCCATTAACAATAATAAACTAACAAACTTTTTTATTAAGTATTGTATTAAAAATGAGAAGTATTGACTATTATTAAGTATTAAATTTATCTTAACCCTAAGAACTGCCTTTAAGTTTTCTAACTCACTGATATCTCCATAGGTATAAATTGTTTCGTGTTAACTCCCATCCATTTATAATAATTAAAGGTATTTAATTACTTATTTTACCCTGTACAATCAAAAGAAATAGAATTTATTTACCCAACTAGTAATTTAATGCTTAAGAATTAACTTCAAAAAGTGCCCTTTTGCACGCTGCATTCAAAATCACTGTTTATTTTATAAAATTTTTATCATGACTACTTTTCGAACGATAAAATGTTATTTTATTTCACTCAATCTGCCAAGTTCACTTAAAATTACTGCAAATTCAGTGCAATTTCCAGTTTTTCTCTTAGTTTTTGGCCCCCTTCCTCCCCTAGAGTCTATCTAAATTCTCGTCTTTTAGTGTACAGTTTTACTAATTATTAAATATTCTTCAGTTATTCTATTAGCTATTCAAGCCCTGCACAACAATGAGTAGTTACTTAGCTCCAGAATTCCCATATTTTAATTCAGTTTCAGCCTTTTTCAACCTTCGTAAAATTTGTCTTTTATAGAGGTTCTTTAGCACTCAGAAGCCCCTTAACTAGGCCACAGGCACTCAAAAATGGATTTTAAGCCTTCATTAAGCAGTGCTCATCTCTCCTCCTTCTAATTAATATCATTTTAATCATTCTCTGAAAGATTATTAGTATCTTAGTCATATTATCTAACTTTGCCGCAGCTGTTCTAGCGTTTTATACAATTTTGCTTTTTCAAAATTTCTTAATTTCTGCTAAAATTTTTCATGTTCTTATGCTTCAGTCATGTTTAGTAAGTGTCAGGGTTCCTATTTATACCACGGTTTAAGTATTAATTTCACTAGTTAAGCTTTTGATGTCAGATTTTCAGATAGTCGGTTTTTCCATTCTCGAAGGCTTTTTTGAGCCCTTTTTTCAGTTTTCTCACTAATTTCTATAATGTCAAATAAATTTTTGCAATTCTGGAACTCCATCTGGGATACAGTTCCTCTCTAAATCAATAATTATATAGTTCTCCCATTAATTTACAAATATAAGCTGTTTTGATAGATTGCAATTCATTTTCCTTTTTCGTAGGCACTTTTGGTACCCCTTTTGCACTTCTCTTAAGAATTCTAAGTTCATCATGAAATTTTTTGCTACAGTGGAATCCCATTGGTGCCAACACACGTAAACTTTGCAGCATTTGAAATTTTTTAACTATTTAACTTTTTGGAGTTGTTTTTTAAGATTGATTTAGGATGCGAATACCACAAACTAAGTAATTTTCCAGCTCTTCTTCAACATTGCAACTCTCAATTACAAATTTTAGTATTAAATGAAAGCTCTCTTTCACCACTACATTGTGGTAGTCCTAGGTTTTCATTTTTTACACTCAAATTTTAAAAATTTTATTTCCTGAAATATCCACGCTTTGCGACGGGAAAATTTTCAAAGCATGAAATAATGTTTACTAAATTCAGCGTCAACAAAATTCTCCTTTTACTATTTTTATTGCATTACTATTATTACTGCTTAGTTATTTACGTGTATATTAATTGATCACAATCATTACCATTTTAATGTATTAAATGTGTTTGTGTGGGTTTGTTTACAATTGCAAACCAGACTTTTTTCGGTTGTAAATAGCACATTTTCCCCTTTCCAATGAATGAGAGAAAAAAAGATATTTCAAGTGAAAAAACAGATTTTGGTTTAAACAGGCAGGTATACTTAAACAATTCATAAGAGCTAAGGTTTAATTTTAGATACTTCTGTAGTAGACATAAGCAGCTCAATATTTTCATGTGGTCAGGTGTGTTATGTTGCTTTTTCTAGTTAAATGTTTAGATGGTTTACACATGATTAATTTAAATCCATGCAAAATTAAAGCTCATAATAGTGCTATTTTAAAACAATGTTATTTATGAGCAAAAAAAAATCTGTTTTGCAAATATAAACAAACCAAATTTCATCATTTTTCTTTCCAGCGTGCATCCAACTCTTGGTAGCAATTCTAAAAGGTTTCATTGATATAAGCAAAAGTTTTGCAATAAAATTATCTAAAATACACAAACATGTGGCTCAAGGTTGTAAACTGAAATTTTGAAAATTTGGTAGAGTTGGAAAGGGGAAAATGTGCTATTTAAAACCGAAAAAACACTTCAATATTTTAAAATCTTTTTGTATTAATAAAAAATATTTTGTCATGCTCAGAGCTCTTCCGCCCTGGGACATTTCAAAGTGCAGTCTGATTATCTTCTGTGCATGACCATTTTTCCATTATTATTATAGGAGTAGATCAACAGGTCATTGTGGTGGAAATAGCAAAGGAAAATTGTCTGTTCATATCTGCAAAATTTTTAAGTGAATTTGGAAAAAGTAAATTTGTTATGATTAGATTTAAGGGACTGTTCATAAATGATGTCACGCTTTTTTCATATATTTGACTCCCTCCCCCCTTTCCTTTGTCACATGTCACGTTATGTTGCATAAGCATGATGTCACACTTGTTACCCCCCCCCCCTTGTCACAATTGCACTAACACCCCCTCCCCCTCAAAGCGTGACATCATTTATGAATGATCCCTAATACTTTACTTTAAAATTATTCAGTTCTTGATCACTGGATTGTGAAGTACCCCTCGAAGCAAAAAGTTAACTTAGTAGAAAAATAATCTATTTGGGCGAGGACAAATGACCTGCTAATTACAGAATTTGTGTACTAATACATACTTAAAAGCTTTTTACTTGTTTATTAGGACTGTTGATAAAATGTATTTTTGTGGATATTTAATATTAAAATGCTGTCAACATGATTTTTTCGCACTTAGAAAGACTAGGAATTGTTTAGAAGAGTAAACAAATTACGTACAAGTCCCGAATGTTAAAGCAAATTATATATCAATGATCAAGAAAAAAAAAATATGTTGATGCTTTAAAACAAATCAATAGTCACGACTACTCTTCAACGGTGTGGAACTGCACTTTTTATTGTTAATTTTAAGTGAAATTTTAACGGTCCTTTTTTTATTAATCGTTAGGCGAGAAAGGACAGTAGTGGGAACTAAAATATTTATAACATAAGCATGATTTTCGAAACTGCATCATTTGAAACCAGAATATCAGGGTGTTGCTAGTTATAAATAAATTCAGTAGTTTCTGTTAAAATACTCATTTGAATGATTTTAAATGTTTGATTTGAGTTCCCACCTTAATTATTAAATATTGTTATTGCTAATATTAATCTAATTACTATTAGGAGGAAAATATAAATCAACACGTGCAATAGTAACATTTTTTGAAAATGCTTTTTTTTTTTAAACTTGTCTTTTAAAATCGGTTTACTTTCATCTACAAAGTGCAGAAAATCTTTTCCTTTGTTGCTTTCATCAATCAAAATAAATAACAGTAATACCCTATTATAATATATAAAGCTATATTTATATATATAGCTTTGTAATTTTTTTTTCCTCATTTTCAGAGTGCGGTAACTGCTAAGGAGGTGGAAAACATGGCCATAATACCAATTACACCATGTTTGATTTTTTCTGGTAAGTGAAAGTTTTATGGCATGTTTTTATCTGACTTAGTTATACTTTAGTTAATTAAGATTAAAGTGTAAGTGTTCTTGTTTTAAATAAAACTAAGTGTTTTTTTGTATGGCAAATAGAATTTCCTCTCATAAATGACAAAATTTCGAATTTTTATTTTTAATTTGGGTTTAGTTCCTTTTGGCAGCATATCCAAAATATATTGTTAATTTTCATATCTGGCTACATCTTAAAGCATACAATGTGCTTTCACAGATTTTTTTTTAAATCTACATTTATTATTATTTTAATTTATCTTTTGTAGCACAAATTTTAAAAATGCAATATTTACTAACATCTGAGAAAAGTTAAATCTAAAGAACTAAAACTCTTTCTCCAGCTGCATTCAATTTTAGTAGCATTACAGAAAAAGGCTAGTTATAGTTTTATGGTCACAAAGCAGGACCCCGGTGCAGAATTTTCTGTATCAATCTGTAGCATGAGTTTCAGAAGTCGAAATTTATCTGCGGCACCAAATGAAGTGGAACCAAATTTACAATCATAAAAAATAGCAAGCTATGCATTTTAAAATAGTCGACATATAACAATAATACATGCAGACAATAAATAAATGTTATAATTATTCAATTTATAAATAAATTAATAAAATTTAAAATTGAACATGCAATTAATGCAAGCTGAGAGAAAATGAAGTAAAGACAATACAACACAGTTTAATGTTTGAAAGGAAGGAAAAGTCTATCCTGGGGGGAAAATATAATCATTTGAAAAACGGAAACTTTTTTCCCTTCTCGCTTTTTTTTTTTTTTTTAATTTTTGTGAGATGGCTAATTAATCTGCAAGCTTCAAGATAAATCTGCAGTGCTCACTGCCTGCCATGCTGCAAGATTTCTGCTACTGGGGGCAGGACATTACAAATTTCTCACTGAGCACAGCTTAATTTTAATCTTTGCCTATCATCCTTGGTTATGTATTATTATGTATTTTTGTTAGATTTTGGCCAACTTTCAGGTGAGGGACCGTTCATAAAAAATGTCACGCTTTTTTCCCCACATATTTGACTCCCCTCTCCCCTTTGTTATATGTCATGCTATGTTGCATAAGCTGGATGTCACACTTCTTGTTACCCTCTCCCTTGTCACACTTTATCACAATTTCCTGAACCCCACTTTCCTCATAAAGTGTGATATCATTTATGAATGATCCCGACTCTGCTGTGACATCATACATGGTGGCCGTTGATAAAAAGTTATCAATGAAAGAGGTTAAAAGCTTTGATGCTGGGCTGTTCATGGTTTTTGTTACAAGGGGGGGGGGGATTATACTACAGCTTAGCCAAAATAAAAAAATATATATATAAATTTTATCCTGTTTTAAACTTAATTTTCTGATGAGATGATAAAGTTGTAACCTTTTATTTTCCCCTCAAATTTTTGTATAAAGTTATAAAGCAATTTTTATTATTGAGTGATAGTACTCAACTTATAACACCGTTAGGATAAGAATTAACCCTTGTGTTGTCATCTATCAAGACATCACATAAGTGGTCACGTTGTGTCATATAGACCCGAATTAAAAATTTAGTAAATTGGGTATAATAAAAGTAAAACATTGTGTCTTAATTTTAATATAATGTAAGAATATGCAACACATAAAAAGCATAGAAAAGTAAAGAAATTAAAATTGTGCCTATGTCAATATGACTCAATGGGACAGCTAAAGGGTTAAAACAAACTTGAAAAAAAACAAAGGGAAAATAAATAATAATAGCCTATTATCCTCTATTATATCCTAAATACTCAAATTGGTTTTTTCTGGATTTTTACTTTTTAATAAAGCCTAGAAAAATTTAAATTTTGTAAACTGCTGTTTGTCAAAAATTAAAAGCAATTTTTTTTTTTGCTTAATGGACCAAAAATTAATTTAAATATTTAGACCCATATTACCTTATTATACATTATTTCAGAACAATGAATAATTTTACTTATTGTTTTGAATCATTTTTGCCCTTTTTTTTTTTTCCTCAGTTTTGGCAAAAATACAACTCTGGCATAGTGTTTGATTGTACATACATTTTATTAAAAATGAGCTATAAATATTGTTAAACTTTCAAAATATAAAAATCAATGTAGAAATCTCTGTCCAATCTTATTTTACAGGTGTTTTCTAAAGATGAACCACGATAAAGACTTCAAAGCATCAAAGACTGAGAAAAAAAAAAAAAAAAGACTGCCATGAACCCAAAGTTTTGACTTTGTTAAATAAATTATGGACTTTAAATGGTGTTAAACATGTTTTGTTTTTGAAAATTATATTATGAAAATAAACAACTTTATTTTTTTAATAGTGCCCTAGTTTTTCATTTGTTATTGCTTTGTAATCATGGTTTGATTTTTTTTTTTTTGCAGTAATTTGGATGATTCTAATTTTGTAAGTTCACAAAGTTTTAAAACTGCATATATTAAAGTAGAATAACTCTTCCTAAAACATTAAGATTTTTAATTTAGGAAATTTAATTTGAAAATATTATATACAAAATTTAATAATGTGAAAAGCAATTTTAATTAGTGAACTTTTTTACTTTTGAAAATATGAAATAAATGACATCATGCTGTGTATTATATCAACACTTGCTGAAACTAAGTGGGATTTAACATATTCTATATGATACAACAATAGCCAATATATATTTTATAACTACTTTGTTAAAATCATATGGATATTTTATCATTAAGAGTTGAAAAAATTTGTTTTCACTGTCTATGGAAAAAAATTCAAAATAAAGGATCAAATATAAGTATTGTTTATATGGGCAGTATTCAACTTTTATACTTAATTTAAATGATGGATAACATACTTGCAATGAATGTTGAAAGTATTGTATTTCTCACTCATGGAAGATAATCACAATTATTATATGCTATACATTTCACTGAAACTTAAAAATTTGTTATTAATAAAAGGTTAGTGCAGAAGTGCCAGCACTTTAACTTTGATAATGCTGATTTGAAAAAGAGGATGGAAATTAGGAATTTTGTTTTTCATTTGTTCATCATTAACTTTTGACTAAATGAGCTGGTTAACGATTTTTTAAAAATCTATAGAGGGTCGTCTAACTTAGGTATTGTACCTTTGTTTGACATGTGGTTAAAAAATTGATTTTTTTTTTTAAAAACTTTATTGGAGAAAATTCGTTTATATATGGTAAATAAAATAACATTGACTACGGATTTAGTATGCAACTTTTATGGGGAAAACCTAATCTCATACGGAGAAAAAAAGCATGAAGATTTATTTCATAACTTTTACGGGGAGCACTTTTTCTTTTATGGAAAGAAAAGTCGTGATTTTCAATTTACTTTACCTTTTATGGGAAAAATTTTAACATGTATGGTAAAATTTCTTTCTGACTACGAATTTACTTTGTAATACTTTGTAATTTTTACGGGAAAAACTTCTTCGATGGCAAAAAACTGTGACTACGTCTTTACCCCGTAACTTTTACGGGGGAAATTCTCCTGTGGAAAAAAAGCGTTGCAATTACGGATTTACACTGTAGCTTTAACGTGGAAAATATTTTAGTACAGTATAAAAACGTTGTTACTACGGATTCACTCCGTAAATGTTACGGCAAAAAAATTCTTGTGTGGTCAAAATCCGTTATAACTACGGAGTTACTTTTACGGGAAAAAACCGTTATGATTGCGGATTTACTCCGCAACTTTAACGGAAAAAACTTCTCATACGGTAAAAAACCGTTATAATTACGGATTTACTCCGTAATTTTTACGGTTTTCCACAACCAACTCAGCTTCCGGTTTAAAACCGTAAATTTTACAGGATTTTTTTTTTAGTCTAAAGTTCATGCATTAAAAAATTGAAACTCAGTTTACTTAAATTTGAAAAGTTTATATACCAATATTTGAGTCTGGTATGTACTCAAAAATGTGAGTATGTATGTTTTGATACATACTCCTATTCGAATCCTGTATGTACTCAAAAATGAGTATGTGTGTGTTGATACATACTCCTATTTGAGTCCTGTATGTACTCAAAAATGAGTATGTGTGTTTTGATACATACTCCTATTCGAGTCCTGTATGTACTCAAAAATGAGTATGTGTGTTTTGATACATACTCCTATTCGAGTCCTGTATGTACTCAAAAATGAGTGTGTGTGTTTTGATACATACTCCTATTCGTACTCCTATTCGAGTCCTGTATGTACTCAAAAATGAGTGTGTGTGTTTTGACACATACTCATATTCGAGCCCCTGAGCGTACTCAAAAAAATGAGAACGTGCATTTCTCAAATTTAAGAGTTAAGTACTCGGAGCTATTATAAGAACGCGAAGTACTCAAAAATGAGTACATTTTACTTATTTTTAAGTATCCATTTTTAACAGTGTGAATTTCTAGCTAACGCTAAGAACAAAGTGGACCTTATTACTCTCCTTACAGTACACTTGCAAAGAGGTGATTGCTCAATTCAACAAGCATCGGGTGACGCTGCCTTATTAATAGTTTTAACAGCGATTGATGAAGCTAAGAAAGGAGTTGTAGCTTGTGTAATTGGTGATGACTGTTCACGAACCACCAGAGAACAAATTGAAAATGGTGGTACCAAAGAAAGGCAATTAGCAGGAAAAGAATACACTATTTCTGACATTCAGCGAGGGATTGGGGACATGAAAGGTGTACTATTAGCAATACACGCCTTCACAGGATGTGACACTGTATCAGCTATCTACAAGAAGGGGAAAATTTCACCGTATAGGAAAGTGCAAGCCAACAACGCTCTTCGTACGAAACTTCTAATCTTCAACGTCCCCAAAGCTGACCCCAGTGCAGTGGCTGATGCTGGAAAGCATTTCCTTCTTGTAATATTTGGAGCCAAGAACACTGAAGATCTAGATCATTTTCGCTACCAGTGTTACTTGCATGCTATTATATAAATAGCCTATACATTCATTGTTCAAGTTGGCTGCACTTCCTCCCACTTCAGCAGCTCTCAGAGAGCATTCATTTAGGACCTACCACCAGGTGCAGCTAAAAGTGCAGCAGTGGATGAATGAGAAGAAGAATCCTCTCGAGTGGGGGTGGTAGAAGAATTGCGAGTACCTGAGACCAATTACAACAGTACATCCTGCAGCTCTCCAGGAATTACTTTCCCTAATAGCGTGTGCTTGAAAAGACGAGGACACTTCGGTAACTGCGAGTGCAGAAAGAGCAGTCTAAACTGCTTAAGCATATGCGGTAATTGCTCGGGCCTAGAATGCGATAACAGGGACACGAACATCTTAGACGAAGATCAAGAAGAGGAGGGTGCTATGTTTGAAGAGGACTGAATACTGATGAATAGTTAACACTAATTTTTAAAAATTAAGAAAATATGGTTGCAATATGCAGCCGAATATGCCTATTTTCTAAAGAAAAACCTCGAAAAGCTGCAGTTTTAAAAAATATTATGATTTAAAATGATATAATTATATATCATAATTATTATACAGATAATATTTTTATATTTTAAAATCATTTGTGTTGGAAAGATGTTCATTCATAATGTGAGAGAAAGCTCATCTAGAGAAAGCTCAGAGTGGGTTTCTCCGTACCACTAGTTTATCTGGCCTAGCAAAGTCTCTTTTCCTTCAAATTGTAGCGCCCCTTGAGAAAGCGGTGAGGTTGTCGTTCCTTCAAGGGCTTATCAATAACATACCACCGCCCACGAAAATCGTAATTTGCTTTTACGAAACATAATCCAGTATAAAAAAAAATAATTTCCTTAGTGATAATGTCATTTATTAAAAAAAACCTAAAAATACGAAAAATGTCTACTTTTACACCCTCCGTAACTCTGAAACCGTTCCCTTTAGCAATAATATGTATATTACCATTTTTGTACGCAATTTAATGTAGATTATTTTTGTAAATAACATTTTTGCGCTAAAGCGCACAGTTTTCGAAATATTTGAAAAAAAAACAAAAAAAAAAAACAGATAAAAACTACTAATTTATCAACTTCTTCCCCCCCTCCCTCCCCCCCAAACCCGACGCTCAAAATGGTGTGACTTTTTACCAAACAATATGTGGACCATATAGAACAGTTTGGAGTAGGAGGGAAACTTTTACTTTGGATGTTGGGGTTTGGGTCTAATTGGACCGTACTAATAGAGCAAAAGCTCAGAAAGAAAGAAACGCTGTTGAAGTAATGTTCGTTATATTGTTTCTACTGGTGTTGTAGAAGCATGAAATGTTTCGTTAAGTTTAATTTTCGTTTATGTAAGTTATGGAGTAATTAAGAAGTGATAAAACCAAATATTTTAGAAAGCTACCATTATTTTAAGTATTCCGTCTCACCGTCGCAGGCGATTTAAAGAGTCGCCAAATAATGCTTGTTTGGCGAGCTTTGTTAAATTTTTCACTTTTCTCGTGGAAAAAAATCGAATGTGCCAAATATCTAATAATATTACATTTTTTTAGGTAAGTTTTATTTCTTTCTTCCTATGGTATTCGTACAAAAATGTATCAATGTATATTTCTTTTAAAACATAATAAGCATGATTAATTAATACATTTTCATGTGTAATAGGTTTACATTAAGAATTGCTTTTCGAGAAAACTGTCTGGCAGTAAATGCTTACGTCAACGTAATTACTACAATGTTATTAAACAATTGTTGCGAAACTGTAATTCCAAATAAGCGATAAAGATGCATTTTAGGCAACTTTCCCGTAAATGTAAAAAATAAACAAATAAATAAGATGTGAAAGAAGGTTTAATGCATCATAAAAATATCATTAAAAAACAAAAGTAAAAAAATAAGTGAGGTAATTAAATAAAGATTGGAAAATAAAAAAATTGAAAGTAGGGCTTTGAGTTGGGGAAAATGCGTGGCGTGTCTGCCCCCCCCCCCCCCCCAACAACTTTTGAGGGGAATGCCCGATTTGAAGGGTTTTTTTTTGCAACCGAAAGATCTCGGCGAAGACATCTCATTTCCATGTTTTATGTTTTGATTTGGACAATTTTTCGCACAATTTTGAACAACTCAAAAAAAGTTTAGCATTAGCGCCCATGGGGAAGCAAATCATTGCCATATGATCCAAGTTCCTTTGAGCTTACTGGAAAAAGCTCTCTCGACGAGAAATATATTTTGATTTGAACGGTATTGCAAAAACATTGCTTTGTAATAGTGTCAAAAAGCAATGTAGTAGTTCAGATCGGTTCAGATTCAGACCCTTGAAACTAATTAAGCTGTTCAACGTACACTGCGTAGGTTTGCTTGCATTTTCGCTTCTTCTCGATAGTAGATAGGAAAGGACAGTTCTGGTGCAGCAGGGGGATCGGGGATCGGCCACGCCCCCTCCTCCGCCTGCTCCCCCTGCCACGCCCCCCTCGCGCCTGCCCCCCCTCCTCCGCCTGCCGAGTAGGGTTGAGTAGTAGGGTTCCTGCTGCTATCCTCGTAATCTTTTACGAGGGTCTCTGAGTGGAGTTGAGTTGTTACTCTGCGCCTGAAGTTTAGCTTTTTCGGAATGGCAACGGTGATACTACATGTAGCGGTTGTCATGACAACAGTTACCAACTAAAATTGCTCATGGCGCCACCCAGTGAGAGAAATTTTTTTTTTTTGATCTGGTGTTTTCTGAGGTTATACACATGGCGCCATCTAGTGAGATAAATATTAATAATCTCATTTAATTATTTTGGAATTATTTTCAGCAATTTTATTTAATTTCTCTTTCCTAGATCGGGAATCGAACCCGCATCGTCAAAAGATCTTCATGGCAGTCAAATTGTAAACGCGCAAATTGACTATGCCATGAAGACCTGATAGCTACAGCACTAAATTGAATGTTAATATAATTCTTTTTCCAGTTGTTTTGGAAAGGGTGATCATGCTGCCATCTAGTGAGGGAAAAATTATTATTATTATTATTTTTTTGCACTTTATCGTTTTCCGATGTTATTTTTAATTTCCAACTTTGGTTTTTCGCGAGTGGTAACATTAATTTATTGTTTTTTAATTGGTAGCATGTTTTTACTTTTAATTTCAAGAGTTGAAATGCTGATGCTATCATCCAGTGAGAGAAATTATTTTTAGACATAGAATATTTTACTCAATTACTTCCTGAAAGTGAAAATTAATTTAATTTTTAAGTTGATGATCCCACCACCATCACGACTTACATCACACACCCCAACAACTATTTTGTACATGTTTATTTAATTTAATCATTTCAAAACAATTGTAAATATTCAAGCAATTATACATAACGGTAAAAAAAAAAAAAAAAAAGACCCTAGAAGTGGAAAAAATATAAGTATCATGCAGTGAGACTTCACTTCTACAGTCAATTGTTTTTAGGATACTAAAACATAAATATACTCACAAATCGATACCACTTCTTCTACATTCCTGAAACGAAATCTCTAACAGAGCACAAAATTTTAAATGAATCAATTATTTAAAAATAGATCATTGGCCATACTAAATGTATTTTTTTTCCCAAAATATATCAAGATTTAACTGTCGTGTTAAAGCGATAATAATTATTTCCATCAGAATTCAATTTCACAATTTTTAATCAACTCCTAACATTAATTTAATTTTAAATTCATCTCAATAATAGGGTAATAAACAACTATCTTTTAATTTTAAGCATATTTCATTTTTCATTTGTAATTTTTTCCCCTAAAATATCAAACACAGAATTAATTGTGAACCAATCAAATAGCTTCTTGAGGAAGACTTAATGTAAACCAATCAAATCAATCCTCGGAATTTACAAAATTTAAGTCAAAGTTAATTTTAAAATGTTTAAGACTTAGAAATTTTTTTAAAAACTTTTTTCCTAAAGTATCAAAGACAGAATTAAATGAGAACCAAACAATTAGCTTCTTGAAAAGGTAAAGACTTAATAAAAATCAATCCAATCGATCCTCGTAATTTACTAAATTCAAATCAATTAAAGGGTTTATTGAAATATTTGGAACTTAGAAAATGAACAACAATAGGTTTATACATGCTAATTTAACAATAATTTTACAAAAAAGCGATGATTTCTTCTATACTTAAACAGGTTTACACCCATTTTTACTGTTTTCCATGAATACAAATCAATGTTTTTATATTAACTAAGAATATATTTACATTAGATAATCATCCTTTAATCAATATTATACTGCTAGATTTTTTCCAAGTTTAAGAGTTTGCATGAAATAAGAGAAGTTAGAGTATGTTCGGCAACTTGATTTTACATAGAATAATAAGCGAAGGTTTTATGTATTTCAATATTATTTTTGTTTGTTTTCAATTTAGATTTTTCTTACACATTTTAACGTTTTAAGCGAATACAATCTACGAGATTATTGTAGTCATATACATCATGATTAAAGAAACTTTAAAAATAGTCAAGAGAATATTGCTAAATTTGTAACTGCGAAGCAACTCAACAACCCGATTGACGTACAATACAATACATTTAACGAACATTTCACCTATTCAAAAGAGTTTCAAAACTTCGTCTTTAACATTTAACGAATTTTTCATTTATTCAAAGAGTTATTTATTTTTAGGATTTACACAGAACTCATAATTTACAAAGATTTTATGATATACCTACAACCGAGAAAAGTATTTAACATAACTATTTACAACACGATTTTCACACACTGAAAAAGTTTATTACTTAAACACGAAGAAACTTTAAAACTGTTCACACCGCAAATTTCATGCATTGAAAAAGTCTATTACTTACATACAAACTTAGAGTCTTTGAAACTAAGATCACATGAATACAACTTAATTTAAATACGGTAATGCTTAAAATCATTGCTACATAAACTACAGAAAATAAAAAAGAAAGTTAGCAATATTATACTCAAAGACATAAAAAACACATACACAAGATGTAACATCTGTTGAAACTTCGAACATTAAAAATAATTAATAACATCCATTATCAGAACTTGGAAGAATGAATGCTAAAAAAGCCTCTTAGAAATAAAGGACAATTTTAGCACTTCCTCCACCGAGTTCCTACTAAGCAAAGCAATCATTGCGAATTTTCAGTTATCCTATACACGAACATAACCTAACTACACAACATCTAACAGTACACTTAGTGAATGAACACAGAGAGAATGCACTTAAAATAATATCATTCACACGTTGAAAATCGAAGAATTTTTTCATGCAATATAGCTATATTTCACTTATTCAAAGTTACATGAAACTAATTTTAACAGACTGCAATCTTAGAAATAAAACTACTTTAAAGTCGAAATACAAATTATATAAAACATCATACACATACATATAAGTTTTGCATTGGTAGTAGTAGTTGAAAGCTATGTTTCTTTATTTCAATTAGTAATGCAAGTCTTTGAGTATAACGTTTCTAACTTTTTTTATATTCTGTACTTTATGTTGCTACGATTTTAACCAATTCTATATTTAACTTGAACTCTGTTTAAAGTTGTTTGCAATCTTAGTTTCAAAGTAAAGATTTCAATTTTATATGTAAGTAATAGACTTTTTCAAAACAGGAAATTTGTAACGTAAATAGCTTGAAAGTTTCCTTTGTACTTTAGTAATAAACCTTTTCAATGTGTGAAAGACGCGTTGCAAATAGTTTTGCTAAATATTTTTCTCGGTTGTATATCATAAACCTTATGTAAATTATAAAAATTGTGTTAAAGATTGAGTTTTGTAAATAAATAACTTCTTGAATAAATGAAATGTTCGTTAAATGTTAAAGAGTAAGTTTTGAAAGTCTTTGCATAGATGAAATGTTCGTTTAATGTGTTATGTGCTTGATTATAATATTAAAGGTGTGAATAAAGTAAAGATTTCAAGTTTGTATGTTAGTAATAGACTTTTTCAAAACATGAAACTTGCAGCGAAAATAGCTTGAAAGTTATCTTCGAACTTTGCTAATAAACCTTTTCAATGTATGAAACTTGTATTGGAAATAGTTTTGTTAAATATTTTTATCGGTTGTATTACTCTGTGAAAATCTTAAAAATTGTGTTAAACACTGAGTTTTGAAAATAAATAACTCATTGAATAGATGAAACGTTCGTTAAATGTTTAAGAG
The DNA here is from genome assembly GCA_038502835.1 of Octonoba sinensis. Lineage (NCBI taxonomy): Eukaryota > Metazoa > Arthropoda > Arachnida > Araneae > Uloboridae > Octonoba > Octonoba sinensis. Next base: position 97,105,793 of record CM076600.1, on the reverse strand, counting down.
TAAGTTTTGAAAGTCTTTGAATAGATGAAATGTCCGCTTAATGTGTTATATGCTTGATTATAATATTAAAGGTGTGAATAACGTAAAGATTCCAAGTTTGTATATTAGTAATAGACTTTTTCAAAACATGAAATTTGCAGCGTAAATAGCTTTAAAGTTTTCTTCGAACTTTGGTAATAAACCTTTACAATGTATGAAACTCGTGTTGGAAATAGATTTGTTAAATATTTTTCTCGGTTGTATATCATAAAATCTTTGTAAATCATAAGTTCTGTGTGAATCGGAAAAAAAAGAAAAAAATATGTTAAAGATTGAGTTTTTGAAAATAAATAACTTCTTGAATAGATGAAACGTTCGTTAAATGTTAAAGAGTAAGTTTTAAAGGTCTTTGAATAGATGAAACGTTCGTTAAATGTATTGAATAGCTTGATTATAATACTAAAGGTAAAAAATTCTTCACTCGGAAGTAATGAATTGAAGGATTACATCTAGGAAAAAATGCTCGTTTAATGAAAACTGTCTGAGTTTGGTGAGTTAAATATATAGGTTTCCGTAAAAGTAATTAAATTTATACATATGTATGTGGTTGTGTGTATGAAATATTTTTAAAGATTTGAGAAATCCACATCGAAAGCTACTGGCTGTGTTCTTGTGAAAGATAAACCTGGTATGAATCACTGATCGATTGGGGTGGCCTATGAGCTATTGCTGCCTTATCTCCGTCAGCTGATAAGAGCCTGAAGAGTCATTTCTACGTTGCGGTTTGGACGAGGAAGATGCATGCTTTTCCTTCTCTGTAAGTATATGATGTTTTATATAATTTGTATTTCGACTTTAAAGTAGTTTTATTTCTAAGATTGCAGTCTGTTAAAATTAGTTTCATGTAACTTTGAATAAGTGAAATATAGCTATATTGCATGAAAAAATTCTTCGATTTTCAACGTGTGAATGATATTATTTTAAGTGCATTCTCTCTGTGTTCATTCACTAAGTGTACTGTTAGATGTTGTGTAGTTAGGTTATGTTCGTGTATAGGATAACTGAAAATTCGCAATGATTGCTTTGCTTAGTAGGAACTCGGTGGAGGAAGTGCTAAAATTGTCCTTTATTTCTAAGAGGCTTTTTTAGCAGTCATTCTTCCAAGTTCTGATAATGGATGTTATTAATTATTTTTAATGTTCGAAGTTTCAACAGATGTTACATCTTGTGTATGTGTTTTTTATGTCTTTGAGTATAATATTGCTAACTTTCTTTTTTATTTTCTGTAGTTTATGTAGCAATGATTTTAAGCATTACCGTATTTAAATTAAGTTGTATTCATGTGATCTTAGTTTCAAAGACTCTAAGTTTGTATGTAAGTAATAGACTTTTTCAATGCATGAAATTTGCAGTGTGAACAGTTTTAAAGTTTCTTCGTGTTTAAGTAATAAACTTTTTCAGTGTGTGAAAATCGTGTTGTAAATAGTTATGTTAAATACTTTTCTCGGTTGTAGGTATATCATAAAATCTTTGTAAATTATGAGTTCTGTGTAAATCCTAAAAATAAATAACTCTTTGAATAAATGAAAAATTCGTTAAATGTTAAAGACGAAGTTTTGAAACTCTTTTGAATAGGTGAAATGTTCGTTAAATGTATTGTATTGTACGTCAATCGGGTTGTTGAGTTGCTTCGCAGTTACAAATTTAGCAATATTCTCTTGACTATTTTTAAAGTTTCTTTAATCATGATGTATATGACTACAATAATCTCGTAGATTGTATTCGCTTAAAACGTTAAAATGTGTAAGAAAAATCTAAATTGAAAACAAACAAAAAATAATATTGAAATACATAAAACCTTCGCTTATTATTCTATGTAAAATCAAGTTGCCGAACATACTCTAACTTCTCTTATTTCATGCAAACTCTTAAACTTGGAAAAAATCTAGCGGTATAATATTGATTAAAGGATGATTATCTAATGTAAATATATTCTTAGTTAATATAAAAACATTGATTTGTATTCATGGAAAACAGTAAAAATGGGTGTAAACCTGTTTAAGTATAGAAGAAATCATCGCTTTTTTGTAAAATTATTGTTAAATTAGCATGTATAAACCTATTGTTGTTCATTTTCTAAGTTCCAAATATTTCAATAAACCCTTTAATTGATTTGAATTTAGTAAATTACGAGGATCGATTGGATTGATTTTTATTAAGTCTTTACCTTTTCAAGAAGCTAATTGTTTGGTTCTCATTTAATTCTGTCTTTGATACTTTAGGAAAAAAGTTTTTAAAAAAATTTCTAAGTCTTAAACATTTTAAAATTAACTTTGACTTAAATTTTGTAAATTCCGAGGATTGATTTGATTGGTTTACATTAAGTCTTCCTCAAGAAGCTATTTGATTGGTTCACAATTATTTCTGTGTTTGATATTTTAGGGGAAAAAATTACAAATGAAAAATGAAATATGCTTAAAATTAAAAGATAGTTGTTTATTACCCTATTATTGAGATGAATTTAAAATTAAATTAATGTTAGGAGTTGATTAAAAATTGTGAAATTGAATTCTGATGGAAATAATTATTATCGCTTTAACACGACAGTTAAATCTTGATATATTTTGGGAAAAAAAAATACATTTAGTATGGCCAATGATCTATTTTTAAATAATTGATTCATTTAAAATTTTGTGCTCTGTTAGAGATTTCGTTTCAGGAATGTAGAAGAAGTGGTATCGATTTGTGAGTATATTTATGTTTAAGTATCCTAAAAACAATTGACTGTAGAAGTGAAGTCTCACTGCATGATACTTATATTTTTTCCACTTCTAGGGTAATTTTTTTTTTTTTTTACCGTTATGTATAATTGCTTGAATATTTACAATTGTTTTGAAATGATTAAATTAAATAAACATGTACAAAATAGTTGTTGGGGTGTGTGATGTAAGTCGTGATGGTGGTGGGATCATCAACTTAAAAATTAAATTAATTTTCACTTTCAGGAAGTAATTGAGTAAAATATTCTATGTCTAAAAATAATTTCTCTCACTGGATGATAGCATCAGCATTTCAACTCTTGAAATTAAAAGTAAAAACATGCTACCAATTAAAAAACAATAAATTAATGTTACCACTCGCGAAAAACCAAAGTTGGAAATTAAAAATAACATCGGAAAACGATAAAGTGCAAAAAAATAATAATAATAATAATTTTTCCCTCACTAGATGGCAGCATGATCACCCTTTCCAAAACAACTGGAAAAAGAATTATATTAACATTCAATTTAGTGCTGTAGCTATCAGGTCTTCATGGCATAGTCAATTTGCGCGTTTACAATTTGACTGCCATGAAGATCTTTTGACGATGCGGGTTCGATTCCCGATCTAGGAAAGAGAAATTAAATAAAATTGCTGAAAATAATTCCAAAATAATTAAATGAGATTATTAATATTTATCTCACTAGATGGCGCCATGTGTATAACCTCAGAAAACACCAGATCAAAAAAAAAAATTTCTCTCACTGGGTGGCGCCATGAGCAATTTTAGTTGGTAACTGTTGTCATGACAACCGCTACATGTAGTATCACCGTTGCCATTCCGAAAAAGCTAAACTTCAGGCGCAGAGTAACAACTCAACTCCACTCAGAGACCCTCGTAAAAGATTACGAGGATAGCAGCAGGAACCCTACTACTCAACCCTACTCGGCAGGCGGAGGAGGGGGGGCAGGCGCGAGGGGGGCGTGGCAGGGGAGCAGGCGGAGGAGGGGGCGTGGCCGATCCCCGATCCCCCTGCTGCACCAGAACTGTCCTTTCCTATCTACTCTCGATGGCTCAATAACAAACAATTCGATGTAATATTCCTTGCGCATTTGTATGGAAGTCGATATTTTACTGCAGTTTTTTTAATTATGCCCCGGATTTGGTTCAAGATATTTTAGTACTGCAACCATCGACTATTTTCTCGTATATTTCAGTTGCTTTTTCGTGGGCGGAAATTTTTGGCACGGAAGCAAACAACAAGGCTGACCGTCCCACTGACTAAAATTTATAAATTTCTTTTGTAATTTTTGCACGACTGTGCATTTATGTTATGTTCAATCGTAGATAAGAATAAACAAATAACGCATCACACGTTTATTTTCCATATAAACCCGCTCCTATAATTTTAAACAAACCAACTGTCTGTAAAGTGCACATTTTGAAAGGCAAAAAATCCCAATAAGCATTAAATATCTCAAGATTTAAATTCTCTTTTAACTGACAAAGCATTCTTCTAAATACGCCAAGCTTTATATTTGGATTTTGGAACTAAGCGGGAGTTATCTTTTTCAAAATTCATGATTGGCAGATTTTAAATGGCTTCGGATTTTATTCTTTCGGTTCGAAACCATTTTCATTCTAGTGCTCTGGAAAAGCTAAACAGAAATGACACTGTTATTCCACGAAGAAGAGAAGTTTCAGAAAAAGTTTTTGGAATGAAAAAAGAATGACCTTTCTCTAAATCGAAATCGATCATAGCGGTGCATTTTTGTTTTTTGAATATTGCCTAGAAATGCATCTTTTTTACTGCTCGGTAGGTATTATTTTGTTAACAAATATCGACTGTTTTATTTTTTGGTTAGTAAAAATCCTCCGTGATTTTGTGCATGTGTTAATCGGCTCTCACCGATATAGGGATGAAAGGAGAGATTGGGGATCATTCATAAATGATGTCACGCTTCGAATGTGTGGTGGGGTTCGTGAAATTGTGACTAGGGGAAGGTAGGGGTATCAAGAAGTGTGACATCATGCTTATGCAACATAGCGTGGCATGTGACAAAGGGGTAGGGGGTCATATAAATGGGAAAACGCGTACCATTAATGGACCGTCCCTTAAAGGTAAGGAAATGTTTCCTTTTCTTAATAAATTATAATATAATATCTAGCTGCGTAATTTTTGTCTCAGTTTTGCGCTAAAGATTTAAATAAACAATGGAATTCAGTCAGCCCCAATAAAGCGTTTGTAAAGTGCGATTATAACGTCTTTGGAGGCACTGTGGTATTCACAATAACGGGTGTGAAGTATTTATGGGCCATATTAAAGTATGACGTTAAAAGCGAGGTGATGGTTTTCGTTACATAATCGGGATCTGCTAAATTATAGAGATTGATTGATCTTTTGGCCGATGTGTCGTTAAAAGCGGTATCGTTTTTAATGAGTTCTACTGAAAATCAATACCGCAGAAAACAACTATTTTTCGCCTAAAATAAAATTGCGGAAAAGTTTATTAGTTGTAAGTAAGGAGGCAATTCCATATGAAACGGAGTAACATTTTTGATGAAAAAATTCAAGTGATAGCAAAAGCTATATGTTAATCAAAACTGTCAAAACATTGAAAAAACGGTTAAATAAATTTTTCTCCCTCATTTTCAGAATCTTTTAATGAAAGTGTATCAAATAAATAAATAAATAAAAGAAAATTGAAAAAATATTTGCAAAATTCGTTTTTTTTTTCAGTTATTTGTCTTTGAATTGTTAACAATGAAATGCAAAGGAAAACTATATTTTCGAGGTAGTATATAGCTTCACTGTAAAAACTTGACTAATTAGAGAAAAACTAAAAAGAATATAAAATAAATAGATAAATTAAATCGTTGAGATTTATACGCAAAGCTCATGTATGCAAAACCTAATTAGTTTCTGTGTTTCAACAGTGAGGTGGGAGAGGGGATCGAATCACTTATGAGCAAAAATGAAATTACTTGGTCATAAAGCAGACATAACATCATGAGATTTTTCTTATTTCTGAAGTTGTGAAATGACCTAAATGAACTTTTTGAACTGTATTTTTTCTGTTTTAATGCAAATTTATGCGAATTTTTTTTTGCGTTACGAATACTAGGTGGCGTGGTTTTTGCGTTTATAAGAACTTGCCTGAGGCAATGCCCCCTGCATCAGGAAGCCCGTTAACAGGCAAGTCACGTGATCAGCAGAAGGCCAACCTCTCAGTCTCCGTTGCTAAACACGATGAGTGAAAAAAAAACCGCTTCGCTTCACGCTTATTTCTTTTCAATTGACTGCTACTTAAAATAAATCAATATTTGTAAAGAAAAAAAACGGAATAATTAGAAATAATAATTGTGAATTTATGTTAAAAAAAAAACATACACCAAAAATTCAGTCATTCCAAAATATCTTGTACATTATCCGTTTCTTTTAACGCTCATCTTAAATACATTAGTTGATAACTTTTCATCTAAACCCATTTTTAATTTAACCCTCAGCCTTTATTTTATCTACGCTATGATGTTTTTATTTAATAAGAAAAAATAAAATCTTGTCTATTTTGAAAAGCAATCCAATATAACTATATTGACATTCTCTCATATATTTTCATGAAGGAATTATCTTCTCAAACGTTCTATATGAATTTTCAATTTATTTATATATTTATTTTTCATGTTAATATTTAACCCTTGGAAGAAAGTAATAACCTAAAATTCGGTACTATTTCTATCAGAACTCTTAAAAGTGTAGAATAAACTTAGACATTGTTTGTAAAAGTTTTACTACAAGCTGTATCTTTTTTTTCTTGTGTTTTAAGCAACCATTTGATATTTACTGTTGAATTTCAATATAATATTAAACTGATTTCTAGCCAAAAGAATACACTTTATACAAATATAATGCACCTTGTGTAATAAAACTTGTGAAACGTTGGACTATGTATGAACTTGTGAGGGAGGTTATGTAGAAAAATAATGTATATTGGTATGTTGCAGTTTCCTATCATTAGAATAAATACCTCTTTTCTCAAAAGTCCCTTTAATTTTTGAGTTCTACTCGTATTTGAGCTGTGGGTAAGGGATTATTCGTAAAAGATGTCACGCTTCGAGGGGGGGGGGGTTTGTGAACTTGTGACAAAGTGTGACAAGGGGAGGGGAGGGGGTAACAAGAAGTGTGATATTCTGCATTGTACACCATAGCGTGACGTGTGGCAATTGGGGGGGGGGGGGGGTCCGCTGAAGTAGGATTGTGACAAAGGGGAGGGGGAGGTCAAATATATGGGGAAAAAGAGTGACATCATTTATGAACGGCCCCTAAAATCTTTAAAATATTGAAATCCCTTTTAAAATAAAACATGGAAGAGTCATTCCACAGAATTTTTGTGTTACTTACTTTAAATGTTTGAACAAAATTTTGGTGTATTTAATTTTGAAAGTATTAATGAAAAGTTTTCAAAATTTTTTATTACACTCTGTACATTTGGAGCAACAGTGGTACAAAATTTCTTTTCAGTAGAGTCAATAGTTTATTATTTAAAAAATATTACAATTTTGATAAGTGCGGGACATTTTTGATGTCCCGTGCGAAGCAAAATTTTAATATTCAAAATGTGGCTCTAGCTGCACAAAATGTTCTAAAAAATTTTGAAACCTTTGCATTAATATTTTCATAATTAAAAATGATACCAGATTAAATAAATATACCAGAATTCTTGCTCAAAAATGTTCCGCACGTAACACAAAAATAAGGTGGAATCATCGTTGATAAATGATGTCAGGATTTTTTCCCATATATTTGACCCCTCCCCCTTATCACAAAGTGTCACACTTCAACATACCCCCTCCCCCCTTTGTCACATACCACGCTATGTTGCATAAGCATGATGTCAGACTTCTTGTTACCTCCGCCCCTTGTCGCTACATCACGACGCCCCCCCCCCTTTGAAGTGTGACATCATTTAAAAATGATCCCTATGCTGTATGCACACAATATAATACAGTGAATAACCTACCCCCTAAACTATAGATAAAACAGAGCATATTTATTATTGGCAACAGTACTCTTAAACAAAATTATGAACACTAAAGAAACGAATAAAGAGTAGTACGTTAAAAGGAATTGTACATTAAAGCGTTCAAAAATAATTGTAATTAATAAATAGTAATATTAAGAACACTAAAACTGCTTAGTAATGAGTTTTTAACTTAAATGTCATGTGTATGCAAAACGATCAAGAACCAAAATCAAGTTTTCTAACTTTATCAAATATGATAATCATAGTTAAACCTTGTCACACATAAATGACATACAAACTAACAAATAGATCCAGACTATATACTTTCAAATTGCTGAAGGAGGAAAGTTGAAAGTCGTTCATGAAAATTAAAACTTATTAACCATAAAACTTTAATTCCACAGCATTAATGACGAATGATAATGTAACACATCGCACACCGGCAAGAACAGTGACATAATTCAAAAACGAAACACCTTCCAAAAACGGGATTTATATATTTCCAGTTTCTATACTCTTCAAGTGAACTATAAATTAACGAATTTAATTACTTACTCTGGTACTATTCGATGGTTTGAAGTTGTTGCTCATCTTCTTTGATGTCCACACTTTTAAAAGAACTGGATCTTTCATAACTTCGAAATTGACACCTTCTGTCCGGAACCATAATTGCCTTTGCAGCCGTAAACGGCACACTTGTAAGGCATTTTAAAACTTTGAAAATTGATTACAAGAATATAATAAAAACAATAACCAACAAACATACAACAGTACCGGTAGCAATACAACACACTGCAATGGCAGATTTGATGGCCTTCTCAAAACCACGTGACATTATTTAGACTACTCCCGTGCAAAGGCTTCCTAGATATAGGGGGCGCTGCCTGAGGTCTGTGAGTAGAGCCCCATGATTTAGTAGAGCGTTGTCCAGCCGTGGGATGTGAGTGGCTCAGATTTTTTTTGTTATGCAAAGACCAGGACTACTCTTCGAGATGTTTATTTGTTAAAATAAATACATGAGTTAACTTAAACAGTGAAGTTGTGGATTTTACACTTAGTACCGTTAATAAGTGTTCGTCTAACGCAGAGGTTCCCAAACTTTTTTTTCTCGTGGACCACTTTCAAAGTTTTACTATATTCGATAGACCCCCTGCTGCTAAATTTCTATTGGGATAGACCCCCTGCTGCTAAATTTCTATTGTATTCCCAAAACTTTTTTTAAATATCACCCTAAATTGGGGGTGTTAAGAAGAAAAAAAAGTAGCACATTTTCTTGTGTCCTATTTATTAAAATAATACTTGTGGTTATACAAAATTATAAACATTTATTATTACAAACAATTGACAAAAAATCAACAATGAACTCTGAAATGTAAATAGTCATACTTTTAATGAGACGGATGTACTTGATGAATTGACATCAAATTATCAATATTTGGATTCAGTTTTGTAAGAAGTAATCTAAAATCTCTCCGTTCTGTAATGTTCAATCTGCTCTTTTTTTTTTTTTTTTTTTTAATATAACGGGTTGGTAACGGCACTAAAACTTCTTTCGACAAGATATGACGAGGGAAACGCTATCAAAAATTTTCTCGCAATTTCCCACAGCCCAGGATATTTTTCGGGGATTTCTGCCTGCAGCCAAAATGTTTGATAGCCTTTTTTAAATTTCACCTTCAGTTCCTCGTTGGTGCTGAACTCTAGTAGCTCCTCTTGTAACACCACATTCGTCTCTTCCGTTTCATCAAATGGGGTTATGATCCATGGTGGTATTTCCATTGTCAGAATATCTTCAAATCTATCTTTGAAGTCATCATGCAGGGTATTTAAATGTTGAGCGTATGTCTGGATATCCTCATCAAGACATTCTATCTGTGGCAAGTGCGGAAACTGGGAGAATTCGCGCCGACTAATATTTTGCTTCCTTAATTTCAATTTACCAACAAAAGCCGAAATTACACCATTTGTTTTCATTAAATTCAGGCTGTCCCCTTGTAACTGCAAGTTAACAACATTGAATTTTATGAACAAACCCTGTTAAGTACGCAATGTCCGCTTTATATTTGATCAGACATTCTTTTAAATCTAATGTTTTAGTTTCCAGACACTCTATCCCTGTTTCGAAAAGTGAGTAAAATCTCGATAAGCATGCACCTTTCGACAACCAGCGTACTTCCAGTATGTAAGAACAGTCGTTGGAAATCTTCATCATTTTCATCGCACAATAGTGCAAATAAATGGGTACTCAAAGCATTGCTTCTTATTTTATTGACTGCTTTAATCACCAGTTGAAGCGATTGGTGCAATCTATCACTCAAATTTTTCGCTACACGGTGCTGTCGGTGGATGACAGTGAATTGCAATTAGCCCTGGTATTATTCTTTTACGATGGCTTATAAACCCAGGATATCTATCAATATGTAAAAAAAAAAAAAGGATAATGATTGCCAACTGGCAAACTTTCACGAAATTTACTAACATTCTCCAACCGAAAAATGCAAAATACTATAGTCCGATACCACGTGACGAAGGCGAGCCGAAGGGCCATCTCGTTGTGAACGCACAATAACGTTTTGTTCTTGTCATTCGTATTTATACTAAAGGTAAATTGCAAGCACAGCGCAAGTCGCATTTCATCCCTTTGTAGGTCTAAACAAGCACCCCGGACGAGCGTGCGCACGGGCGGCACTTTGAAAGTCTCGACATGTGGTGTATACTTGTACTATTATCTATTTTATATTCAATTCTGTGTTTGAACTGAGTCTCGAATATTTTTGAGTAAATCCAAGCCTAAATTTTTGTTCTTTATTATGAAAACGGAAAAAATTTCGTGGACCCCCACTTACAGCTTCTGAACCCCTGTTTTCTTTTCACGTCTACGTGGACCAACGTGTGGTCTCCTATGGACCCCTGGACCACTTTGGGAACCTCCGGTCTAACGGAATAACCCTACCATAGTAAGACTCGTTTCTTTTCTTTTTTTTCGGGATCTCTTCTACCTTGTACAAGTTGTTGTCGTGTCCTCGCGCGTGACGAGGAAGAATGGATACGCTGCAACTGAGTCTAACGGGGCCCTTATCTCTTTATGTACGGGAAGGGTGGAAATTTTTACTACAGATAAATCCTAAGCTTTTCTACTAGGCGATTCCTCAAGTGGACTCGTCCATTCTTGAGCACCCAGCAGCTCCCCATGGAGTCCATCTGTTTCCTAATTGCAGTAGGCGGGGTGATCTGTCATCCTACTTTCATTGTAACGCTTCGAAACTGTGTTCTCTTATTTGTTTACTTAAAGTGGGCGCCTCGTTTTGTTTAAATTAGTTCCCAAACTATTTTTTTTCTGGAGGATGCGAGGCAAAAAAAAAAAAAAAAAAATTAATAATAATAATAATTAATCATAATGTGCCAAACTACGTGCATGCTTAAAAGTAATCAAACAGTATTTAATAAAGGAAATTTATGATAAATTTTTGGCTATTGCCATATTTTTTTCTATCCGATCAGTTTCCTATTTAGTCTGATTGGGAATATTATATGAATAGGTAATCATATAGAATTATATATATAGATAAATTGTTGTTAATTATTACAGAAAACTCTTCATGGTTGAAACCTACACCGCTCCCGTCGGAGTGAGCCTCCCCCCCCCCCTCGGAGCGACGGCAAACCACCTAAAACTAAACCCCCAAAATAATGCCTCCTAAACGGCTAAGCCGCCTCTAAACTCCTTGGAAATTCCCACCTAAAAATTTCAGAGGCGCAGCTTAAAACATTAACCCCCCCCCCCCCGGTGGGAGCTCCTGGAATCTTGTTAAACAAAATAAGAAGTATTTGCATGCAGCTCTTTTGGTCAACCATATTCTTCCCTGGAAAGCTCACCACTTTCCGTTCCTGATGCAATAATATTTCATACCTTTCTTGTTGCGTCAGCTGCCTGTGACGTTTACACATATCAAAAGCTAATATTTATGAAGAAAACGTTGAACCCAAGTTTGTATTCATAAGGGAGCTTACTTACGTGCCCCCCCCCCTGAAAATATTTCTTAATGTACCATAAATTCATTTCCCAAACCTTTCATAACGTAATGCGTTGAAGACAGTCCCCCCCCCACCCCCCCCCCTGGACAAAAATTTCTGGATACCACCTTGGCTGAACCCCAGACAAATATTTCAAACCTCTCATACAAATTGCATGAATGAAAAAACTAAAATGAATAACACATTATGCTCATTTTCTTCCGGAAATAGCACGTTTTCAAGTTGATAATAGTTATCAATCCAAGTAATTACACTGCCATTAGGGCAACTGCCAAATGCAAATCACTGTCACTCGTTGAAAGAGTTTCGGTCAGAAGAAAGATGTCTTTGAGGTGGTCTCACGGCACCATGTGTCTTGAGACCTCCTCAAAGAGCTCTTTACATGCGATGTCCCTCAAAATATTAGTATTGATGTCTTCTTCAGCAAGTGAAAGAGACACATAAATAGTGTAATATTTTGGTTTTCTTTATTTTTTTTTTAAACATTTTCCATGAATTTGTGTATAGCCTAGAAATATAATCCTTTAATAGATTGAGAGAAATCACATATTGTAATTATGAAACAGAAAAAATTCAGAGGAAAAATTAAGCTTAATATTTGAATAAGCTGGAAATATTTATTGAAAAATATGGGTGAAAAAATATTCATTTATAAATCAATTTTTGAGACATTAGCTCTACCCCAAATTAATTTTATCAAAATAGTTTTCAGAAAAACGAATTACATAAAAATCGTAGATATTTCAAATTTCTTGCATAGACTGCATCTGGAATATCAAAAAAAAAAAAAAAAAAAAAGAAAGAAAAAAAAAATTCAGAAATGTTCATAAATCTAAGCCACAACTTTTTGAATGTACCCATTTCCATAGTAACAGCATTTAAAAGTCAGCATCAGTAACTAATTAGGAGCATATTTTCATTTTCTTAACTTACTGAGAGGATTTAATAAATGACTGAAATCTTTCCTACTCCTCATAATGTGGTAGCATAGTTTTGCTGTGGCCATCCCATAATTTACTTCTGTATCTTTCATATAAATGCTTTTTTAGAAGAAAATTATAAATAATTTTCAAGAGTTAACCCTTTTGAGCAATATATAGTTCTTAATTGGTAGTTTTAATAAGTGATGGGTAGTGGCGTAGCTAGAACCTCATTTAGTGTGTGTGGGGGGGGGGGGGGTCGTCGGGGAAATATTAATGCTAATTGTTTTACACCCCTCCCTCAAAGCCCTCTCATAGATACGTCACCATTTGGAGGGGAGCTTCCCCCCTATCTACGCTAGTGGCTATCAAAAATTTTTACATGTACTTATATTTTCCACATTTGTCCAAAATTGCTCAGCCTATCTTAAAATGTGCAAATCCACCTTTTTCAGAAATGGAAAATTTTGGCAAATCAAATTAATATGTAACTTTTGTAAGAAGAAAAAAGTAAAAATTCCAGTTTGTCATGTGGCCGAATAGAAAAACGAAAAGTTAAAAGTTTAACAGATTTTATGTAAAAAAGCAATGTGAAGGTGCTTCTTCAAACAATAATAATTAAATAAAAATTATTAAAATATTAATTGAATAACAATAATACAATAATGATAGTAATATAATTTCATAAACTTTTGGCAATGAATCTTTAGATTGGAGAAGCAAAACTTGCGGTATAAGGTAGGTGGGACGCAAAAAGTACTACATATCAATAAAAATACTTTTTAAGTTGAAACATTTTGTTGAAAATTTTTTACTTTAGATGTATTTCACGATTACAACCACGTAGAATTTTAAAATACTTTGTGCATTTTCCCTTCACATAATAAATGAACTTTGACGGCAAACCCAAAAAATAACAAAATTGCTGTGAAATAAAATTTACTTTCACAAAGTTCGATGAGGTTTGTTATTACTATGAACAGATATATTCAAATAGCGAATTCGTCTGAAGAGACATTTAGTTCACCGATATGATGGCCGAAAAATAAAAGCGATACTTTAGAAAACAAATTATTATGTTCGGATGCAGGTTTTAAAAAAGTAGTCATTTATTATAGCACTGCACTAAATGTCTTGGCCCTTAGAAATTCATAAAAGTTCTTTGAGATGGTCAGAATTAACAATTAAACGGATATATCACACATAAATTTAAAAAACCAAAACTGGACATCTGTTACAGAATCATTTTCATTCATTTTTTTTACAGGATAAAAAAATGAAAGTTGTTCGTATTTCAAAGTTGGAATGAGAGAGAGATGTATTTCATTTCCTGCTTCTTGCGGAAAGAGCTAATCCTCAAGTAGTTAAAAGCCATCAATCCATGTTTGCACATCAGTCACTTTCTAATGACTATCGGCAAGACGAAAGACCTCTGATACACAGGGGTCCCCCTTCCTCGCAACAGGAGTTCTCTTCTCTACCTTTCTCCCCTATCTTCCCGTCTGACGGCCCATACCGGCCCAGCTCGGTCTTAACTAACAAAGCCGTTTTCGGCCGGCCTCGGACTTAGGCAGGAGTCCGATTTCCGCCACTTTGAAAGGTCTCTTAATTTTTTCAACCAGCTCCCAGATGAGAAACCGTCACCTGGGATTGGCACCCCCAGAGGAGGACATTTGAGCCACGACCTATTTAATGAGCACCAGCTTCCTTTAGCGTACACGGACCACAGCAACCAGCCACGAGAGGTCGTCACCCTCCCAAACACTGACCTTAGTCGATGTTGATTCACTTTCGGAGTTCTGCGGGAACCGAGATTCTACCGACTGGTCCACTGCGGGACTATCTTGTACAAGTGAAAATATTTAGGAACTTGCTCGACTGGTAGACCATTTAAAGTTTCCAAAATGTTGGCGAATTTAGGGTGGTTTTTACGCCGCTAGTGCAATGTTTTTAACGTGAAATGCAATATGTTTATTTTTAGACTATTTTTTCCTAACATCTTGTTTAAACCAAACTTGTTGAAACAAAACTTGTTTAAACAGAGTAATTATATTTGTTCTTCTAGAGAGAAGGAACGTGAGAAAAGCTCCTCCAAGACCTGTTACATTCTTTTTTGTAACTCGATAGATCTTGGCGCGATAATTAATTGTAATCATTGGTTATCATAGGTTTAGTAAAGTTAACTAGATTTATACAAAGCATTTCTCACCAAAAAAAAAAAAAAAAAAACGATAAATAGTATTCTAACTCTATTAATTTCGGTGATCCGGCTGATTGTAATGTGGCAATCGAACAAAACCTTATTCATGTTGACAGTCGGCAAGCAACGTGCTGTCTCTATCACATGTCTGCTCAATGGTGCAATGCAAGCACAGCGTTTCATCCAGTGTCTACAAACTATAAAAAATTGATGAACTAACTGATAGTAAGAAATAAACCGTTTACCTTTTGTGTAACGAAAAAATAAAACCGATGTTTTCAGTAACTATTTCATTACTTATTACTTACTATCAAAGGCTTATTGGTTTATTTGATTAAAGTTAAGGATGTAATTCAGGAATGGCCACTTTTTTTGAGTCGCTCCGTTTCATTAGGAATTACAAAACTTGTGTGTTAGTTAACATTTTTATGTGGTAAAAAATTTAAAATGCTACTTATAGATTATTTTTATCGATAAAAATATAATGTTTTATGTGCACTGTGTTCCAACCAAAATCGGGCTCCTCCCCTAAAAGAACCCTCATTCATTTATCTTCGAGTTTATAAGTTAAATTAAAAATAAAAAAAAATCTGAGTAGTGGAGCACAACAAATTTTTTTTGCCCCGGGTCCGCTACAGTTTCGAACAAAATCTCCGTTGCTCCACGCTTCAAATCCCTGATGAAATTACGTATTAGTGCAAAATATTTTTCATCAACCACGCATCTGAAAATCATATAAAGTCAATTTTTCTATATCATTAACCCAAGTTTTTGTACAATTAGTACTCTGTTGTGTATTACATTTACGTTCAATGTTTTGATAACTTTAGAAATTGAATTTACCTATCGAAGCTTACTGCTATATAGTTATTTATATAAAATGCAGTTTTCTACTGAAAAGTAAATAAAACGTGTGAAAAAAAAATCAGCATGCAAGTGGCTCAGAAGCTTTGGGGATTTTATTCTTAATAAGCCAGTGTGGTGGCGACAATCCTTTTTCAATGCAAACGCGCTTTCTCTTCTAACAAACTTTAAAAATCATCAGTCTTCATAAACAACACGTCAAAACTTTGATCTTCGCAAGAGTTTCTTTAAGTTATTAGGTGTTTTGAACTGGCTGGTGAACGCTTGGCGAAATGTTGTCTTTGTTCAAAATTTAACGATGGGAAAATAAGAATTTTTTTTTTTTAGCTGAAATTGCCTCATTACTTTTCAAAAAGTGGATGTCGTGATGTGGGTCATAGTAGAATCGAGGTAGGCAATGAAAGATCGAATTTTTGTTAAAAGAAGTATATAGAATATTATTAAGAGAGCAATGAGCTCATTAAAATTATTTGTTTTATTCGTCGTAAACAGGTCTTGTATTATAAGTCATTTCAAATTTTTATATACATTTTCCTGTTTTTACGATATTTATTACTAGCAGGTCTATTGAAGTTTATTAATTTAAAAGCTATGTGATTTGTGTTATTCATAGATAAAATATTTAAGCACAATCGATATTGAAAAGGAATGAGAAAACAATCTTTATTTATTCATTTTTTTGGCCCTTACTTACAATTTAGAACCGTTTCAATGCCTGAATTGTTATTGTAGTAAATAAAAAAAAAAAAAAAAAAAAAAAAAAAAAAAAAAAAAAAAGAAAACATGGATCTCGTGTTTTTTTTATAAATTATAGGAGATAGAATTATTCTATTTTGTTTTTTAGGATGTACCAAGAAACACCTCCTTACACCTGGCGGATATGAACTGAACTATGAATTAACTTTTTATTGCGATCCCTGCCAGGGGTTTCTGATGTTCGCAGAGGCAAAGGTAATTAATTGGTAAGAATTTTTATGAACGTTTCTTCCTTTATTGAAGTAATTTTTTGCGTGATTCTGTAAATATTATTAATCCAAATATTTTCGGCATTTGATTGATGGTCTTTAAGAATCACTAGCCAGTAGACTCATGATAGTGTACCAGTAGACTTAATAATACGTACCTTTTTCGGGTATTCGTTTGAAATCTGCTTTTTATGTAAAAGGAACGACTGACAATTTCCCCTTCGTTCGAATGAATAAAGTTTCACATTTATACATTTTAAAGCTACACACTTCCCAAAGCTAGAATGATGGAATAAGAATATTTCTGCGTTGAAAGCTCAAAAACGTATTCCTCACACAAAGATTGCTTAGTAAGTGCGACAATTTGAAAGAAGGAATTTCAAAGTAGCAGACGATCTTTTTCATTTTACGAAAACAACTGCCATGGTAAAAACTTTTACTCCAAAACATTCATTATTATTATTATTGAAAATTCTTCATCGAAATCGTTCTAAAAATTCAAATATCCTCTGTACAATCTAAAAAATTATCTTGAAACCCATCATAATCAAGATTCTGAACTTTGTTACTAACTTGCATTTTTTATCCACACTGCTCCACTCATGCTTTCAATAGAATTTTTCAGCCCCGTTACAGGCTCTTATTCCTCTGCCTGTTGTTGAATCATTCGTAAGAATTCATTTTATACATCTCTGAATGGCAATGCATATGGGTGATTTTCAGAAATATTGACAGTTTAATGTGCGCAGTTTAAAATCTGAATTTCGGTAAAACTATTATTCTGACACAGTAAAAAAAAACCTGTAGGGGAGCATCATTTCATACTTAATTCAATGCATTCACTACATTTTTTCCAAGTTGTGAAATAGTAGTCTTTTATTACTTCAGTTAGTAAGTAATGGAAATTTGCTTGACCGGAACAAAAATTTGCATAACCTGAGTTTTTTTCCAATCATTCCAAATAACTTTTTTTATTCAATATGATTTAAAACATGAAACCATATGTGTTTACTTAACTAAAATGCACGTGATTTTACTAAAATTCCATCTAAGATTTTAAATTTAAAGAAAGTTTCTGCCCGGACATGTAGCTCAGGAGTAAGAAAGTGCCTATCATTGGACTTTCAAAATATTTAAATATTGTAATTATTTTCTGTGGTAGGGCAGCCTTGTATGTTTCTCTTTACCTCGTACCATCTAGAATGAATTAGTTTTATTCCTTTACTGTTTTATAGTGGGACATACAATTACAACATGATGAGTATTTTTATTACTTCTCAGGAGGGTTGTCCATTTATTTCCCAATATTTTTTACAGCATAAAAATAAGCAATTCAGCAATAGTGTATTTCTTGCAGAGGAATCAATCTGTCCAATTAAATTTTCAGGAACGCAGTCAGAACTTCTTCTAGTGAAGAATTCTTTAATGACTATCCTGAGTGTAACTTGGAAATGGTAACTCATGAGAATTGAGTAACAATCATGTTTGAAAACAACCAAATAATAAATAAATCAACTGATGTAAATTTTAACGTTGTCAGAAAAGATTTTTGTGTGTTTTGTTTAAGATATGTTTAATCTTCAGGGGGAAAAAAGAAAAACTCTCCTACTTGTAACCCCTCTTTCTTAAAAAAACACATTTGTTAGGGCATGCCAGTTGTTACTCTTTAAAAAAAGTGATGTGTTTCAAAACTACATATGGGAGAGCTGACATTTTACTTAAATTAAATGAAAGATATGGTTCACAAAATTAGAACAATTAATTTTTATTTTTCTACTGCTTACTTTAAAACTGAAAACAGATTGTATTTACTATTAGTTCTGATTAAAAAAACATCTATTTCTTGATCAGGATCATAAAAGTTAGTAGTGTAGTGATGTTTCAAAACATTTTTAACGTAACAGCTAATGGGGTTAAAAATTTTCAATTTCTGTCTCTCCTTCTATAACTATTGTTCTTATTTATTATTGTTATTATTGGTGCATTACTGCAACGGGACTATTCATTTGTCTTATCATTACTGTAGCTGAAAATTAGAATTGTATATATTACTATTTTGTTAGATAATAATTAAACAAGAAGTTCCGTCTAGAACTATACGAGCCTACTTTCCCGTATACACCAGCTTCAAATTTATAATCTAGCTATCTCTCTCTCTTTCTCGTTTAGCTTTAGTTCTTAATTGCTTCAAATATGCCTTTTTCAACGGTTAATACATATTCGTTCAATCATTCATTTGTTAAGTCATTCATGTATTTATTCAGTCATTTATTCATTCATTATTTTGCTTATTCATTTAATCTTTCATTAATTCAAAAATATTCTTGAAAATCCCGATCAAAAAATTTCATAAGAAAATAGGCTCGTTGGTTCTGGATGAACTTTTTATCTGTACATATTCTACGTCATAAGAGCTTTCCGATAAAGTTTGTTCCAAGAAAATCGGTCCGTTAGATCAGGATTTATAAAGGATTGAAATTTCCCCGTAGGCACTATGTTAATTTTTTTTTTGAACTGTTCAAAAATGAACAAAAATTGTTCAAATCAATATTTCACGCCAAGAACTTCTTCCAGTGAGCTTGTTCATTGGAACTTGGATCTTGTACCCAGAGTTTACATAATTTGCTTCATTTTCGCCCATAGGCGCTAATGTTAAAATTTTTGAACTGTTCAAAATTGAACAAAATTGTTCAAATCAAAAAGTAAATATGAAATAGATGTCCTCCCGAGATCTTTCGAATGCAAAAGATTTTTCCAATCGGACAATTCGTTCAAAAGTTATTAGGGGGACAGACCGACAGACCGACGACAGACCGACAGACCGACAGACAGACGACAGACGACAGACCGACGACACACTTTTTCCCCATCTCAACCCTACTTTCAATTCTTATTTTCAATCTTTATTTAATTACTTCACTTATTTTTGACTTTTCTTGATTTTTAACGATATTTTCACGATACATTAAGCTTCTTTCATGCTTTATTATTATTTTTTTTTACTTTACGGGAAAGTAGGCTAAAAATGGCTCGCTAATTAAAAAAAACAAGTTACTTCTATACCTGCAGTGTAACATTTAACTTGTAATGAAATAATTTTTATTGTTAAAGTTATTTACATTTTAAAGTTATAATCAATGTGCATATAATTATTCTTTTCAGTTCCCGGGTTTGTCCATCCATGTCGGACAAAACCGGGACATTGCACTTTTAATAGGTATGTTTTTGTGATCTTAATCCTCTAATTCCCAACTCCGCCTCGAGGCGGACGAAGATAAAAAAAATTCGGCATTACAGTGTTAACCCATAATCGTGTTGACTGATTGGTACTTTTACTGACGCAGTAGAAACCGCCAATCCGTCAATACGAAGGCGGAATTCCTGAGTTATTAAGAGCCAATTAGGTTAATCACAGGTTTCACCAATCCGTGGTCTCGCCCATACTTGTCACCGTAAATGGAAGGGAAGGGCTTAGGGGATTAACCCTCTAATTCTCATCTCCGCCTCAAGTCGGACGACGATAACAAAACTTGGGCATTAGAGGGTTAATTGCAATTGGTTACCACGGATTTTATTTAGTTTTTTCTTTACAAGGGATCAGTTTCTCAGTTTAACACACATTTTTACTGTTTCATTCCCATAGTAAATGAATATTAAAAAAAAAAAACCCGTTAGGTTCCCGGTTTATCCGACTTTCTCTTATATATAGGTTTTAACAATTCCAGCAAGGAAGAATTATATTCAAATTACACGCGTAAAAACCGAACAGTCATGCTCGCTATTTCTCTGCGGAACATTTAGATAAGAAAGCCGAATTTTGAAACGCAATCCATTTTACCAAACTGTTTTCGGTTGCTGACAGATTCAAAATGACTTGGTCTGATCAATTACTTCCGTCCCAGCCAAGCTACATTAATCCCGTTGCATAGCAACAAGGATTGGGAACACCATTTTTTCCAAGTCGACTGCGAATTTTTGTTTACTCCACAGAGTACCAAGTAAAAAGAATCGACTTGTTTCAAAAAGAGTAGTAAGAGCTTTCAAAAGTGTTTTTTTTTTTAAATTAATTCAGACAAGTCAGAAGATTTAATCAGAATGATTACAGTTTCCGAAATGATGCAATTGAAGTGAAGTAGTTCGATTTATAATTGCCGAGTGGGATAGTGGGAAGGTTACAATAGCAGTTGTTAGGATTACCATATTCCAAAAATTAAAAACACCTTTTCCCCCATTGCACTCCATCAACTCATTGAAGATACATGAACATCTAACTCACTACAGAAGAATTTCAAAATCTTTCCCTCATTATCTATAAAAAATAGCACTGTGATTTAAAAAATATTGTGTAAGGTCAAAAATTTTAGTAAAATCACAGTTTATGTGAAAAAAATAAATCAAACAACTGAATTTTACTTTTTATGCAATCAATATGAAGTAGTTACAAAAGTCGAAGTTATGAAGGCAGAATTTTACAGTTGACAAAAAATGTCTGAAATTTTTGCTCAAATTACAAGTAACTGTATAGAAAACAATTAACCCAACAAGAATGCACAAATAGCAAAAAAAAAAAAAAAATCTAAAATACTGCCACATCAAAGAGCACAAACCGTACCCCCCCTTTAACCCCTTAACGCATTTGCCCGTGTCTGGCACGGTCGAAAGTTACCGGCAAATTTGCACATGCCCGTGTCTCACACGGGCGGTCTTGTATCTCGCGTTATTTTATTTCTAACGCCCCTGAAATCCGTTTGCACTTTATTTGCATAATAATTCTCTCTAGCCACGCCTACAACTGAAATTGACAAAAACAATTTATACTATACCTGTACATTTATTTTCTGTCAAAAAAAAACAAAACAAACTCGTGCTTCAAGGGATAAACTGGTATATTGTGGCCATCACGAACTTCATTCCATTCATATTATCTTTTTAACACGTTCACGCCCGGGCCGGTTTTTATGTTTTTCGCTGTGGGGCGGCGCTCGAATGCATGCTGCCCTTCATCTGGCGCACTCTCAGAAATAGAATCGTCACGCGCGATCACGTGACTTTAAAAAATTACTATAGAAATTTCGCCAATTTGACGAAAGGTTTACTAGGAGCATTTTTCACGAAGCCATTTTGGCAAATACGACGAAAGTTTCATGAGATTTGAGCATGCGTTTTTAAGAGTGAGGCGCCCGATGAAAGTCTATTATAGTGTGGGCCACCGGTGGTCCGCGCCGGCGTGAACGTGTTAAAGATCAAAAGATCCGCTTCGAGGTGCCTCAGGACTTGGTCCAGATGCCTGTAACCAACATTTCATAAGACTCTTTCATGAGGTAGTAAATATATTTTCACGACGAAATCCTTTTCCCTTCGCAGCTGCACGAGCAGTCGTGGCCGAGTGGTTAAGGCGATGGACTTGAAATCCATTGGGGTTTCCCCGCGTAGGTTCGAATCCTACCGGCTGCGAAAGGAGAACTTTACTTTTTATTCCTTCCTGATACTTCAACTGTACCTCTGCTTTTAGAAGGCTCTAAATTCTACGATTTATATAAATTAAAATATGTACTGGCTTAAATTCATTCAATCATTTTTTGCTGCTTAATCTCAATGCTAATTAAAAATTATTCTCTCCTACATTACGCATACGGAATGAAATTTTAAACAAATGAGGGGAGGACCCTCGAGTTAAAACAAAAATGTACTATTTTCGTGTTTCTGAAGCAAAGTTTAATGTTTACCAGGTGTATGCAAATGAAATGAGACGATTATTTTAAAAAAAAAACACAATAAATTTGCGAAAACTGTTAATATTTCTTTATTCGAAATAATATCCATCGCTAGCTACACATTTTTCCCCATCTTTCGGGCAATTTGCGAATACCACGCCAAAAAAATGATTAGTCTTTTGAGGCCCAGTCATCAAGCCAAGATTTGACGTTTTCGTACAAAGTGAAGCGCTGGTCAGCCAATGCGTGTCCCAATGATACAAATAAGTGGTAATCGGAAGGAGCCAAGTCTGGTGAATAAGCTAAGGGCTCCCAGCCGAGCGCCTTACTGATGTCCTTGGTCGGTTTAGCAAGGTGGCTAGGTGTGTTGTCATCAAGGAAAACCACTTTGTGCTGCCGTTTCCTGTATTGCTCTCGTTTTTCGAGTATAGCATCGTTCAAATCAAGTAATTGTTGCTTATAGCGATCAGTATTAACGGTTTCACCGGGTTTAAGAAGCTCATAATAGATTGGACCCTCCTGATCCCAGAAAATACACGGCATTGCCTTGCGGCCGAAGCGATTCAGCCTTGCGGTCGATTTGGACGGCTGTCCGGGTCAACATATGATCGATTACGCTTGGGATTCTCAAAATAAATCTATTTTTTATCGCCAATCACAATACTATGGAGATATGACTTGCGTTTGTAGCGGGCAAGCAACATTTCGCACACGGTTTTTCGGTTTTCCTGCTGACGGTCCGTTAGCTCGTGTGGCACCCATCTACCGACCTTTATTATCTTGCCCATTGCTTTGAGACGACGGGAAACAGTGCTCTGGTCAACATTCAATCGTTCTTCAAGGTGTTCTTGCGTTTGGCCATCATCTTCATCGAGTAATGCTTGCAATTCAGCATCTTCAAATTTTTTTGCTGGTCTGCCACGCTCCTCGTTTCTCACATCGCAATCACCATTTTGAAACTTTTCAAACCACCTGTAGCACTGCGCACGGCTCAGGGCATTGTCACCGTATGATTCTACAAGCATTTGATGCGATTCGGGAGTATTTCTCTTTAGAAGTTAACAAAAAATTAATGCTGTCCGCGAATCGAGGTCGGAAGGCATAAAATTCGACATTTTCAACATGGTAAAAAATACACAATGCACGCTGAAACTCGTCCAAATGTAAACTAAACGCGTGTATCAAAGGTCAAACTATAAAAAAATCACGTGTCACGGTTTCGTGATGTTTGCATATATGCGTGGCGACATCTGTTAGCAATCGTCTCATTTGATATGCATACACCTGGTAATTCGTCAAAATACATCATTTCACTTTTAATAGGGGTTGTGATTAGTTTTTTTATTTTCTAAACATTCTCTTTCATCTTATCTCTAAACTTTTCTTTGGATTTACGTATTGTATTCTCTGATTAAAAACCAATTTCGTAGTATTCTACTACGTGCGCAACTTATTTTGTATGCTGAAATTACTCCCATCTGAACTAAAAATATATCCAAGTTACAAATTCATTCAAAATTATGAATTTAGAAAGTTACTTTTAAGATGTTAACATGAGAACACGCACACGCACCAAGCTTTCCTAATTTTTTTTTTTCTTTTTATGGTTGGATTTGATTCCTATGCCAAGGTTTATGATCTGAATAAAAGCATTATTATTAAAATCTGCATAGGAAGTTGATATAAGCTGAAATTATAAATATGTCATTTATGTTTAAATATTTTTCTTCAAATATCGATTTTTCATTATTGGATGGTGAAATTTCATTCTGTTATTCTAGACTTTGTTTCCGAAACAAAAAACGCCGCCGCGTACTTAAATACGAGATGTATGTTTCATACATGAGAATCTCAAAGAGAAGGAAACAGCAAAGTTTATAATCTGAATAAAAGCATTACTATTATAATCTGTATAGGTAGGTGATATAAGCTGAAATTAGAAATATGTTATTTATGTTTAAATATTCTTCTTCAAGTATCGACATTTTTCAATATTGGATGGTGAAATTTCATTATGTTATTCTAGACTTTGTTTCCGAAACAAAAGCGCCACTGTCATATTTGAAGACGAAATATATGTTTCATACATGAGAATCTCAAAGAGAAGAAAAAAGCCTTTTTCTTTTGCAAAGCAATTTCAACGCATCTTTTGTCACGCAAGAAGGGGCGGGGGAGGGGCGAGCGAAAAACATGAAGAAGGATTTCAACTTTATGCTTGAAGAGCGAAATTTCATTCTGAATCCGAAAATGACGAATAAAATCTGCAAAAGATGATAGAAACACATGGGCAAGTCAACTATTGATTCGGAAATTAGTGCACTTCTCTGTTTATTTTCGTACTGTTTTATGAAAAATTATAAAGTCGTATCGCTCCCTCCGATAAAGTTTTTTCCATGCAAATCCGTCTGTTTGATCAGGATTTCAATTTTTTTTGAACTGCTCAAAATTGAACGAAAAATTGTTAAAATTAAAAAATAAAATATGGGCATGAGATTTCTTTGTCGAGATCATTCGAATGTATTTTTTTTTTTTAAATTGGACAATCTTTTCAAAAGTTATTAAGAAGGACAGACACACGTTTTTTCCATCTGAAAACCCAACTTTTTATTATTTTATTTTTTCAATCTTAATTTAATTATTTAGTTTATTTATGTTTTTTTCCGTCTTTAATGATATTTTAAAGCTACATTGAGCTTTCTTTCATACTCTTTTTCTCTCTTTTTTGAACTTTTACGGGAAAGTAGGCTAATAAAGAGGAAAATCTGGAGATGGAAAAATTTGTAGTTGGAGGTATTGCCAGATCATCCACAATATATCCTAAATTTTAAGCCCGATCTCGTATACTACTACACATGTTGTCTGCTGGTTGCAAAATTTGAATAGACATACAAGCAAACATTACAAATCCATGAGGTTTTATCATTTATATTCTATTGAATCAAATTTAAAATGGCCAGTCTAACATTTTTACACTTCGAACAACGTGTTTTGTGCATGAAACCTACAAGCAGAGAAAAAGTATTTGATTCGTAGAACTGTTCTCGACATAAAACTATGGCTATCTTCTACATTTGAATGATACATAAATAAAGTACAACATTTATGAAACAAGTTTGACGAATTTAAATGTTTTGAGGGCTGCAGAAAACAATTTGAACACATTTTTGAAAAATGTCTGCTTCTTTGCATATGTATCCATACGCGGGTAAAACATTTTTGCTGGAAATTCAATTCACGAAGAGTAATACAAGATTCGGAACGAAATGCGTTACATACAAATTAATCCTAATAAGAACTGATGAAGATTAGGACTTGGTGCCAATCACTGAGAGTAAAAGCCTCCCTTAAATTTCAAAGTATTTATATGGATAAAAACAGAAGAGAGCTTCATGACGGCGTCAACCTCAATAATTTTATAATTTTCATAAATTTTCCAGTTTCAAAAAATGTTAAATTTTAATTGCGGCGAATAATTTCTTAACACTGGTATTATTTTGGTAAAATACATTATGAAATAATTAAATTTAAGCCACTATGTCTTTTGAATGACGAAACGCATAAAATAAAGAATGGAACGATATAGTAATGATTAAACTTTGTGCAAAGTAATAGAAATAAAATTTCACGTTAAATTAAAGCACAAATGAGCATTAAAACGCAGACATATGTTTCGGGATCGCTTGGAATCCCTTTTTCAATGCGACAGGGAGCTTCTAGATGCAAAACATCCAAATGAAGCAGACAGAACAACAAAAACAAAGCTTATATAGCCTAAGAATTAACTGTAAACCAATGAGAATAAAGGCAGTGTGAAGTGGAAGTAGAAGTAGTATTAAAGGCACCAATAAGAGAGCAACAAACGAATGTAGTTGGAAGTACAGAAAGTAAAAAGGAATATCAATAAAAACAAAGAAAAAGACAACAGCGTGCATAAAAATGTGAAAATACATGAAAATTGCAAAAAAATATAAAATAAAATACAAAGAATAAAATGGAAATAAAATAAGTACAGAAAATACCAAAACAAAAAGCAAAACAAAGTACACATGCAAAAGAGGGGGAGGGGGAGAGGAAAAAAAAAAAAAAAAATTGGAAAACTAAAAAGAAAACCAAGAAAGAACAACAAATTAAAGGAACTTATGCCAGACCTGTGAAAAATAAGGAGTTGAGGAAGAATCATTAACCAAATTAGAACTATTCCTGTTAATATGATAAGCTTCCCAAAAGTCAAGTTCTAAAGGGGAAGAACATTTTTGAATAATTTTCCCAGAATTGAAATCAAAAGAGTGGTTGGAATTCCAACAATGTTGACCAATGCTAGACTTATTCAGCTCTTGCTTACGTACATAACCTTTATGCTCATTTAACCGAATTTTCAGAGCACGTTTTGTCTGTCCAATGTAAGAAAGGCCGCAACGGCAACTAATTTGGTAAATACCCCAAGTATTAAGTTGATCAACAGGATCTTTAAAAGAAGAGAAGGAAAGTTTGTTGCTAGGAGCAAAAACAACTTGAAATTGAAACCTTTTTAGGATTTTAGCAATACGAAAACTTACAGAATGAAAGAATGGTAACACAACCAAATCCTTTCTAGAAACCACATGATTGGGACCAGAAGTTTTTTTAGAAAGTTTGTTATGAATAGAATCAATTAAAGAGTGAGAAAATCCTCTATCAACAGCTACAGCTTTCAGATAGTTGAGTTCAATCTTGAGAAGCTCAGGAGAAGAGCAAATATTAATAGCACGATGGACAAGAGCATTAAAAGCCGAATATTTTTGGTTGGGAGGATGAGACGATAGTCTGTGAGGAGGTAAAGAAACAGCGAAAGGTTTACGATAGACAGAAGTTGTGAAACCAGACTCACTCCTAGAAATCAAAACATCAAGAAACGCGAGGCTACTATTAAGTTCTTTCTCACAAGAAAACTGGATATTAGAATCAATGGAGTTCATAATCGAAAGAGCATCATCAATACCTAACAAGTTACTGTCCGTTAGGACAAAACAATCATCCACATAACGAACATAAAATTGAAATTGCAATTTTTGGAATAGTTTTTCCTCAAAATAATGCATATAGAAATCACTTAAAATAGGACTAAGAGGACTTCCCATGGCTAGGCCTTCTACCATAGCATAGAATTTACCATTAAATACAAAAGTGCTCTGTTGCAAGCACACACGAGTAAGAAAAACTAATTCCTCGATTTCCACAGAAGTAAAATGGAATTCAGAAAGCCTTTTCCTGAGGCTGGTCAAAGCGCCATCAACAGGAACATTAGTAAACAAAGAATTAACATCAAAAGAGGCCATAACCGAATTATTCGGAACGAAGTTATGAAGTTTCTTAACAAAATCGGTGGAATTTTTAACAGTGAAAACATTCCGACTCCTAAGTGGAGAAAACACAGAAACTAAATACTTGGAAAGTTTATATGAAGCAGTGCCAATATTGGAAACAATTGGTCTGAAAGGAATACCTGCCTTGTGTACCTTCGGTAAAGCATAGAAACGCGCACAATTAGCAACAGAAGGAATCACAGACCGTTTAGCAATCAAAGGAATAGAATGAACAGACGTAACAGCAGAAGAAATAGCTTTTAACTCCTTGTCGCTAGGATCTTTATAAATTTCAGAATAAGGACCAGAAGCAATTAAATCATCAGTTTTTTCAACATAAGATGATTTATTAAGAACAACAATCTGACCACCCTTGTCAGCTTTGGTAATGACCAAATCAGAATTTGAAACTAAATTATTGACACAGCGTTTCACAGAATGGGTAAAACCAATATTAGGAACTTTTGAATTGAAATCCACATTGGAAGCATATGTCTGCGTTTTAATGCTCATTTGTGCTTTAATTTAACGTGAAATTTTATTTCTATGGAACGATATAGTTTTTTTTATCAAAAGTTTTCCAGAAAAACTTACCAATTTTAGCTTAATTTTTGTACAGCTTCTCTGTTCAATGACTCTGCTGGTGGTATTGTTTTATAAAAGAAGATATTTATGAATATAACATATATATACAGTGAAACCTGTGGAAGTTGACCCCTTGCGTTGCAGCACTTCGGTCAACTTAGACAGGTGGTCAACTTTACAGGTTTTACCTGTATATGTATAGTATATATATATACATAAAAATAAGTCGGAGCATAAGTTTTCTTCAATTTCTTTTTTGTTTTACAAGATGGAAAAGTTATCATTGCTGGAGAATTGCCCTTACACAAAAATAACTTTCTATAAGACAATTTTTCGAAGCAAGGAGAAAAAAAAAAGCCTTTCCTTTATAAATCGCTTTTCTACGGAAAGTGAGAACTTAATGCTTCATTTTATGGTTCCATGGTTTGAAAGCGTCTCTAATGCTTTCGCAGGAGCGTATTCTGACACCAAACACGTTATCCCATTGATAACATGTCAGGAAAATAGCCCCTCTAAGCACTATTTTCGTTTTCAGCTAAGTGCGCTTTGAAATAAAATCTCTCAATGGCATTACTTTTCTATTGTTCTTTACCGTTTCGCTCCAACGGAAACAAAATGCTACCCCTCTTACCTTTTGAAATAGATGCTTTAGATCCCTATTTTATTCTTCCTTTGAAGAACTAAAATTTTACATTATGGAAGAAAACCAAATAAAAGCATAAATTACCAACACAAATATTTTTGATAATTACATCAATTGCTGTATCAGTAAAGCAGCAATTTTTTATGCAGTCATATTTTTAAGTAATCAAAAATTAGTGAATAGGTATAAAAGAAAAAAGGACGAAACACTTTCAAACAATACCAAAGTATTTTAAGCAGGTATATTACATACAGTTCACTTCTCTGTGCACATGCGCCAATTACTGCACCTGCGGGTCAACCAAAATTCTTCAGCCCGATTCTCGTTTCCGGATTCGAATTTGGAAACAACTTTTAAATCTGATTTTACTAGGGAGATTTTTATTTTATTGTTAAGTTTCTTGGATAGGGACTTCTCTTAGAGTTATTCGAGGGCACGTAAAGAGCCCCCTTGATTGTGTACCTATTTGTTGCAATACTTCATGCTGCTTACCGATTTATTTGGTTTTATATCTATTATAGAAGACTTTTTTAAAAAATTTCCTTACTGCTCATATTTTGAGGTTTTTCCATTCCTTTTACATTACCTTTTATTGATATATATAAATATATAGGTGATGCATGCCAGCACGCTAGCATGGCGACAATTGCCGCCAAGACATCAATAAATGTTCATACGTAAACGACAAATTTGTCGCACACGCATTCATCGTAAAATATTTTGCTACTTCTAAATTTTATTTGATCAGTTTCTGTTTAGGCTATTTTAAATCAAAGAGTTTGTGCTGTTTTATACACAATTATTGATATATACTGGTATTATAGTTCAAATATGTATAAAACGTATTTATGTATATTAATTATTTTTACTTTAGTCTGCCATTTTATATTTTTGGACCACTAAATTTTCTTTGCTAGCATCTACTCTCTCTGTGTATATATATATATATATATATATATATAGTGTGTGTGTGTGTGTGTGTATGTATATATATGTATTACATACTATATATATATATATATTTATATGTGTGAGTGTGTATGTAATTTTTTATTACATAAGGTCAATGTAAGACTGGCTAAGAAAATCCGTTTATTTCGCGAAAGTTTTGCAAAATGCCACTTTGAAGTTCTGTCAATATTTATGTCTTCAAGGCATTTCGAATGTTCCGTTGACAGGTGGAATATGAATGCCCCACGCCTCGTTTCGAATTCCGAACATTCCGCCCTCATCAATTATGATTCATGCCTTTCCCCACGGCATTAAAAAGAGAACGTTTGGATATACTCAACGTTTACCGAATGATGAATGAATTTATTTTGTTATTTAGCTAAGACCTATATTATTTTTCTATTTGTAGCGGGGGGAATAGTTAAGGTCTGTAATAAGTCAGAACTTTTCTTTTTCTTTGAACACTTCACATTTGTACACATGAAGAAAGATAAAAAACACAAACTATAAGGTTGTGTAAGGAAATATCACTGCTGCAGATTACTAAAGAAAACATTGCAATTTTGGTTTTTAATTCTAGGGTACCTGCTTAGGATGCCAAAACTTCAGATTTTCCCTAACGGTTTTGTGTTACTATATTATATTTCAGAAAAGTAACTGAATATCTGAGATGACTCATTCATTTGCGAGATTATGAAAGATTTCCCAATTTTCGGATGCATAGTTTGATTGTCTGCATGTCAGTTTTGCAAATCTTAAATTCTGTATTTATCATCTTTATACTCATAGTCCGCTTTTCGCGAATATAAATAAATAAAAAAAGCTGATGAAAATAAAATAACTTGACTAAAAAAAAGTAAATACAATAATGAATCAAATTCCTTAAATAGTATTTGCAACATTGTAAATGTCTCTTCTACCCTATTGACGTCACTCTTATCTCAGTTCCGTCATGCTTTGAATGCTAAGCGTCATGATACTGCTTTCAAAAATGGTTCATTGACAGGAAAGCATAGATTCAGGGAAATATACTGCATGGCGACCGACGGGAGCCAGACGTTTTCGAAATGGATTGTATTAGATCGCTAGAGGGCGTAGGAAGTCTAACAAGGTGTCATATCTTTCCCATGAGCTGCGTATGGTCGTCAACCTTTGCAGACCTAGTGTATTCCCCGAAAATCGGCATCCATTCTTTCAAGTAGAACCACTATCGGCAGTTGCCATTACAACTTTTTTGAGAATTTGGACTCTCAGTTTCCTTTAGATGGCGGTACCTGAGCTATAAATGATGCGAAATTGCATTAGGAATTTAATTTAGCCGAGAGTATCCAGGCCAAACGGATACTCAAGGGATTTTTAACAAACCACGTAATCATACGACATGGGCGCCGACGATTTTCTGCATCTTGAAAACCCACCTACTTGGGCCAGGTTTGATTCTGCGAACTTGGATTTTACGAGGCCAGCGCCTTACCATTACGCCACCCTGTCGGCCAAGTTCTATCATAACCCTTTCACGCTCTTTCAGTAACTATGAGTAGTGAGCCGGTAGAGCTTCTTATGTTTGCATACGACGCATTTATTAGAAATGCAGAATCTGGCACGGTCTCCAGATTTAAGCACTTGCGACTTATTTTTGTGGGGATACTAAGTCACGTGTTTATATCCACAATACCCTCACATTGGCCGATTGGAAGGAGACAACCAAGCAAGAAGTGGCGGCAAATTGATCGGGAGCACTTGGACGCTCATATATACCATTTTGCAGCAAACACATGAATATTGCATTCAAGCAAATGGACACCAACTGTTTGACTTTATTTTTCTCTGATGATAGTCATTTCAAATGGCATTAACTTGCAAAGGGTTTAAGTAATAAAATGACCTTTTTATGAGAAAACAAGTAAGTACAGTCCCTTGCCAAAAATAGACACACCCTACAGAGTTTTCGAAATTTTATACTTAACACTGTCTGATGAAAAAAGCTTTTTTACTTATTTGGTCATGTTTAAACATGCAATGTTCATACTTTTCAGTAAAATTCCATTCGCTCTTGCATATTAGAGGACCGTCAACAAATCAAAAAGGGAGAAAATGTTTTGGATGATCCTGCATCTCAAAAAGCTGGAATAAGCCGTAAATTTCAGAAAATAGTTTAATTGCCATATACAATTACTATTCTGCGCATTTTCGTGAAAATTGTACTTATACTCACGCAGATAAAGGCTTTTCTCCAATTTCCTTCACACGTTTTTATCGTATAACACGCGAAGTTTTCACAAAACGTTACCAAACTTTTGGAAAACTTGACAGCACACAAATGAAGCATTGTACTGAAATTTGAAATAAAAATGTTAAATATTTGATAAATTATGAACAGTTAAAGGAATTAATTATTATCCGCACATGTGTACCCCCAAGGCAACCCATTAAAACATTTCCGTTGAATATCTTGAAAATTCAGTTTGGAAAGAGCTATTTCTTAAGGGAATGTTCACAAATCCGTCGCAACTGTTTTCAATCATTCAGTGTCATTTATGCTGTGATTTGTCATAAAAATTGAGTATTTGTGAAGAATTCCTTACCATTCTTACTAATAGCATGAATGGAGAGGGTTTGATCACAAAAATTCAATTTTTATCACGTCACAGCATAAATGCACTGAATGATTGCAAGCACTTGCGACTGATTTGTGTACATTCCCTTAAGAAATAGCTCGTTTCCAGAAAATGTTGAAATACACCTCAATAAATTGCCGATATCTTTCTGAATTTTCAAGATATTCAACTGAAATTTTTTTGAGCAGAGCGTTGCCCAGTACAGATGGCTTTGAAGTTATGACAGTTGAAAATTGCTATCTTTCGCGCATGCGCAGTGAAGACTTAATTTCCTTTAAATGTCCATTTTACTTAAATTTCAGTATAATGCTTCACTTGTGTGCTGTTACTTTCTCGGAAAATTTGGTAACGTTTTTGTGACAGCTTTGCGTGTTAGTTAATAAGCCAAAAACGTGTGAAGGAAATTGGAGAAATGCCTATATCTTTGTCAGCATAAGTAAAATTTTTACGAAAATGCACACGATTATTGTACATGGCAATTGAACCATTTTCTGAAATGTACAGCTTATGTTCGGCTTTTTACGATGCAGGATCATCCAAAACATTTGTCTCAGTTTTTTAATTTGTTGACGATCCCCTAAATGCAAGAGCGAATGAATTTTTCTGGAAAGTGTAAACGCTGTATATTAAAATTCGACCAAATAAGTAAAAAACGGGTTCGTAAGTATAAAATTACGGAAACTCTAGTGTGTCTATTAATTTGTCCATGGACTGTATTGTACAGTTTCCGTGGGTTTCCCCTTCGGACAATAGCAAGATAATCAAATATGCACATCCTATATCCTGTATTAAAAAATGTGTTTACATTTTGCTTCTCAAAAAAAAATCATTGAAATTTTATGTTTGAACTCCTACCTCTCCTGCTCTTCCCTTTCACTAAAAAGAAGCGCAAGAGAATTTTCCATTAGGGACATTTCATAAATGATGTCCCAATTTTTTCCAATATATTTGACCCCCTCCCCCCTTTGTCACTAAGTGTCACACTTCAACATACCCCTACCCCCCTTTGTCACATGTCACGCTATATTACATTAGCATAAAATAAGTTTAATTTGCTGATTTTAACTGTTTTTATAGAAATCAAAATGTACGATGCCACACTTCTTGTTACCCCCTCCCCTTATCACAAACTGTCTCACCTTCTTGAAATTAATTTACCTTTGAAGAAGATAATTTTTTACTCTTTAAAGATAGCAATTTTTAACTGTTATTACTTCAATCCCAACAATACAAGACAACTAACTCATTAAAATATTTAAGTTGAATATCTTGAAAATTCAGAAAGGTATCGACAATTTATTGAGGTGTATTTGAACATTTTCTGGGAACGAGTTATTTCTTTAGGGGATGTTCACAACTTCGTCGCAATTGCTTGAAATCATTCAGTGCATTTATGCTGGGATTTGGGATAAAAATTTAATTTTTATGATCAAAACCTCTCCGTCCATGTTCTTGGTAAGGATGGAAATGAATGAAATCACCATTATGTTTAGGAGCTCATTTTTTTAAAACTCCAATATATTGCCGCTCAATTTTCATTCTCCGCACACTCACTTTTTTTTTCTTTTTTTACAGAAATACTTGACTATACGTAAGAAAAAACAGACGATATAAAATAAATAAATAAATATTTTTTCACTAATTTATTTATCTATTTATTTTTATTTTAAAACTTGCTTTACATTTCTTGATCAAAGTCTAATCAACATCATTTTAATGATTGGCTAATGTTCTAGTTCAGTGGTTCCCAACCTTTTTCTCTTTACGAACCCCTGAAAAATCCCAATGAAAAGGGTGAACCCCCTCTTGTAGTTATTAGTAGCGGGGGAAAAACCAATAAAATTTCCTAGCACAATTATTTTCCATGCTGCACAATATTTCATGAAAAAAAGTGAAAATATAATTGTGAAATAGCAAAGTATAAATAAAGTACAGAATAAAGCTGCAAGAAACAGAATACTTTTCTTAAAAATTACTTTTTTAGTACTTTTTTTTGAATTATTTACAGGGCAGCAAAGATATGTATTCGCGAAAACTATTTTTAGAAATTGTTTTCCGGATAGTGTGAAAAAGTTGTGGAATGGCATGAGAAATATATGAAAGAAAATTGAATTAATCAATAAATGTCTTTCGGTTCCATTTTGGGATTTATATATGCCAAAAATGCTGAAAATGATGCAAAATTTTACATTTTAGTAAATATTCATGCTTCCGGCTCCGTGGAAAAATTCGGAAATGATAGGATAAACTTACGTTCAAAATCTTAAATAAATCAATAAATATTTTCCGGTACCACTTTGTGATCCAAATTTTCGAAATCAGGAGCAATTAGAATCAAGTCCATTTCAAATTTTGTAAGTACGCTTCCAATGCCGGTACACAACTTTTCAGCAGTGTCTGGATAACAATTTATAAAAAAAAATAAATAAATAAAAATTAATTTTTACGCTTTGTCCCTATGTAGAATAATTTATTATTTCGTTATTTTTTTACGTTAGCAATAATTAAAAATTCCACCATTACAATATTATTTTCGCGAACTCCCTTCCTATTCTACGCGAACCCCTGCTTGTTCATGAACCACCGGTTGGGAAACGCTATTCTAGCTGAACGAGTTTTCAGGTTTCAAAAAGAAACTCCAACATTAAAAAAACAAAAAAGTTTATCAACTATTTTCTTCTGAATTTAAAAATTTAATTATTTTTTAGCAAGTTCTTTTCAATTTATGCGCAAATCGAGATTTTTCGCAAATATGAAATAAACTTTGTTACTTGCGTTGTTGCATACGTTTCCTTTCAAAAATTATTTTGTAAATCACTGTCAGCTGCGAAACCGTCCTAAACCTCTAACGATAAAACTAGTTACATCCCAAGCGTGTCAAAGATCCACCAAGAACCTACCCTCACCACCGAGCCACAGTTCTAGAAACGCTGCTTTGGTGAATAGGAAAAAGTTATTAGCAAACAGCAAAAAAATGTTCGCAAAGAAACTCGAATAAATCGTTTGTTAATTTAAGTAAATATTGATTTGAACTAGTCTTGAAGCTAGAAACATACTTCATAATTATATTATTGCAAATAACATTAAATGTTGTTCATAAGTTTTATAGTAAAATACAGAATAAAAAAAAAGCGGAAAACATTTACTACAGTTTTATTTCAGAGGGAAATTTGTTTAATAAATGCAAAACATGTTTAGGAAAAACGCATTTATTTTGCATTTAATTGTATTTTAATAACCATATATATATGTTATCCATTACTACTTCAAAATTAAAAGTTTTTTTTTTCATTAGTTCTACGCTCATTGCATCGCCATCTGCATTGATGTTTGATTGCTTTTTTCATTAATACTTCTTTTTCAATTTTCTACCGAGTGAGTTAATATAGATGTAAAAACGTAAACTAAAGTTTCAAGGTTCAGAAAACGAAATTGCAATGTTTTTTTGAAGGGATTTCGACTTCGTTTGACATTTAATTGCTTTAAGCACAACAATCGTTAAAAGCAAAAACATAACATTCTTCTTAAAACAAATTTTAAATTAAAAAGGGCTGTCGTTTAAATGATACGATGTTTTGTAAAAAAAAAAGATTCAAATAACGTGAAATAAAAGCAATCTTATTACAATTTCAACGAATTTCTGTTTTGGCAGCAAATTAATTTTCTTAACATTTATAAGGAAACATTTAAAACGGCTCTAAAAGCTGCAATTTCTCTCAAAAACAGAACAGGTTTTCTTTCTTTTTCTTTTTAATTTTTTCTTTTCTTTTTGTTTAGAAATGAATGGTCATAAATTTGAAATTGTTTTGATTGAAGCGACAAAGTCCCGTAAAAGCATTTTTCACGAGAAGTTCATCCAGATCTAAACGGTCCTATATTCTCAGGCAACCACATTAATTTTGTAACATTAAGCATTGACTCCGAATCTAAAACAGTTCAAAAAATAAAAATAATATCTTCAATTAGCTAAAATAATTTCAAAATAAAGCCCAAGACTTTTGATGCAAAAAGAAAAAACTAGTTCAGCTTTTAATTCACCTACAGGATTTTAAAGTTAGCTATTTAGTTTTTTCCTTGCCCATCGATCACAGAAATCTGTCATTAACACTCTTTTAGTACTATAGAATAGAAGTTGAATTCCCATACACGCATTGCTCAAAAATTCCACCAAAATTTTATCGTCTGAAAAGCTATAAAGGAAAAACACCAGGGAAAAGATTTAAGGGAAAAAAAATGTATATTTGGCTGATCAATAAGGTGTTGCCATGGGGATTTCGGAACTAGATAACAGCTATATAACAAAAGTATAGTTTTTAAAACTTTCACTTTTTCTAGGGATTAGGATTTTCTGTCTTAAAGAACGGCAACAAAAAGGAAACAAGTCGTGATTCTTTCCTTCTGCTCGAAATATCGAGAATGTACCCAGGAATTTCGTTGAAGACAAAATTATTTTAGATGATATATTGCCGTCGTATCTTTTTGTGTCGCATTCAGAGGCTAAAAATCGAGCAATTAAAAAAATTTCTTTACTTGAATCTTTTGTAAAACATCTCGGAAGATGAAAGGCGTGTTAGTTTGTTTTTTTTAATTCCTTGCAAGTAGCTTTCGAACACTGTCTGGGTACTATACTTTAATTTATTCTGGGGTGTAGCAAGTAGGAGAGAAGGGTTAAACCCCCATTAAGAATTAAAATTTAGAACAATACAACGCCATTCAAAAATGCTTTTCGTAAAAGAACTATTAATTTTGTGTGTAACTCTTTTTCTACCTATCTATGCACCGTCTACATGTGTGTGTATTTGTGTTATGAACACACACATCCCCAATGAAAAATTACCAGCTGCCGTGCAGCTGGATTCAATTATTATTAATTCTAACACTATATTTATAAGGCCGTTTCCAACCATTTCTAAACTTTCATTTTATACCAAGTTGCTATTAATTATAATAAAACTTTCAGTCACATGAACTTGTCCTACGTACCGTGTATTAGGAAAAGTCAACGCAATTGAAAGTTGCACTATAATTAGTAACAAATTATGCGAAATAGAAGCTTCGAAACAGTCAAAATGACTGGTCTGGTAAATCTAATGTTAATTTTCATTGCTCTATATTCTTTCCGAACGAAAATTAAAGAAACTAAGATATTGCTTAATAGATGCATTATAAACTAGCATTGCTTAACCCACTGTTCAAAGTTTCGATTAACTTTGTTTAAACCATACTGTAACATCTGAAAAACGCATGGATTTCTCTTTTATTCTCTCTACGCTATATTTACTAAATTTCCTTCTTTTTTTCCCAACTTTCATTAACGTAATGCTAATGAAAGTCACCCAAATTTACTCCAAATGGAGTGGATTTCAAAAGGAGTGTAGAATAGTCGGTCAGTGCAAACAATTGGTATTCTTTTAAGTCTTAATGCAGCTCAAAACGATCTAATTTAACTGTAAATGAACTTTTGCATCGACTGGGCAACCGAACGAATCTAAAGATATAATATGGCACGAACTGGCAATTAAAATTGCAGTCACATATTTTGAAGTTCCATTTGCCTCTTCTTCAGCTAAAATTAATGGTGTCAGCCATTACTTTTTTTATCGCATATTTTGCTTATTACACAGGGTGGATCAAAAAGGTAGATACAATTTTAGTTGGCTTATTTCCTTAACTTAATGTCGTATTTCAATCCGTTAAATTACATTTGATTATACATACATGGAAGTTTACATATGTTCAACATGTACATTTCCAAATGTTTGAAATGCAAGCCTTCTCTGAAAATAGTTCTACTTGTAGGTTTTTTATGACCATGTCTCTTATTTCCCTTGTTTACAACTTCAGCTTGGCAATAATGGACAGTAGTCATAGGATTATATATCTCTTCTAGTGATGTAAATAAGGCAAAGGCCTATATTATTGAAAATTTACTACATGTGCACCATTACTTACATGTTGAATCGATTTAAATATTTTGATCCTTTTTTGTTGACTCTCCCGCAATTATTAACTGAAAAACGAATTTTATAAATATGAAAAATAAATAAATGAATAAATCAAAACAAAAATAATAAATTGAATGAATTACATAAATGAAGAAATAAATGCAAAATTGGAATCAAGCACTCGCACGCAAAGTTTTAAGTTTTTTGTTTATTCTTAGTTTTTGAAATCTGGTTAAGGGCCGTTCATAAATGATGTCACGCTTTTTTCCCATATATTTAACCCCCTCCCCCCCTTTGTCACAATATGTCACAGTTCAGCGGACCCCCTCCCCCCCTTTGTCACATGTCCCGCTATGTTGCATAATGCATGATGTCACACTTCTTGTAACCCCCTCCCTCCCTCGAAGGGTGACATCATTTATGAATGATCCCTTATTAGAGTCAATAGCTGAAGTTCTCTCAATACTTTATTGAAATTCTAACGCGAAAGAATATTGTATAGTATTGTACTGTGAGTACAGAGATAAAACAACGTACAAAAACACAAATTCAGAAAAAAACATCGCAAATAGCTATTTCGAAGGGACAATGGAGCCTCTTCATCAGTGCAGAAAAGAAGTGCCCAACACCAGAAAGACTTTTCTCCAAGCTTTAACATAGTGCTTAAGATTATTTTACAGGTATTATAAAAGTTAAAATCCTGCATGAAGTGACTTCTAATTATAAAAAAAGTGTTAGTAAATTAAAAGTGTCTAATGGCTACTGGCTTCTAAACGTTTGAACTGTCAGGTCTAGTTAACAGAATGTGATTTTGTTAACAATCAAGAAGAAAATGGGTTCACAGAAAATTTGAATATTATCTGAAAATATTAACTTTTTAAAATATGAAAATCGGGGAAAATAAACTATTATCCATTAACTGTTTGCTACTTTTCTAAAGTAGTAAGTAAAGAATAGTCATGGAGAGAAATGGTAGTATTAAAAATAACTATTAATTATAATTAATTGGCTGCCGATTGATCGATGTCGTCCGATTATCTTATGCCGATTAATCGGTAATCGGTAATCTGCCGATTTGCTTATCGGTGCATCTCTAATGTGTACAATAATTAACCAACAATATACAAAAAGTGCTTCGTTTTAAGCTTAGCGTTTCCTACAAAAGAAATAAATTAACGAGCAAGGTAAAATGCATTTATTTTCCTTAAACATTTCTGAACTAGCGTAATTTAAATAAAATGAAAGGGAAAATGTTTTCTCGTTGGCGATACGGCTCAGCGAAGCATAACAATTTAACGAGATAAAAAATTTAGATTCTTAAAGAAAATAAAATAAGTTTTTGAAAATTTAATTTGTTTCAAAAAACCAAAAGAAATCAATTTGAACCAAAAGAAAGAAAGAAAACTGCCCAAAATGCTTTATATGTCGCATTTGTAGCAGCAGAGAAATGCGACATTTTTAAAGATTAAGTAAAGAACAATTCAAATGCAATAAAAAGCAGAATTGGTGAAATGAAAACAACATATACATATAAGGTAAAGCTAGGAGAGTCTGCGCACAATTGGAAAAATAATTTTAAAAAATCAAAGTATGAATTTTTTGTTAAACTATTGATGAATAACTGTGACTTCATTTGTTTTTTTATGCATTTCCATTGATATTTCGTTGTTTTGCTTTAATTTAATGCAACAGCTGTAAAAAACAAAGAAGACTAATTTGCGCAATCTGTCCTTACAGGGTAGGTGTGATTGCGCACATGGGTAGGAGAGATGGTTATTCATAATAACTGCAATTAAATTGTTAGAAAAAATATTTACACTAAAACTATGTTGTTGTAAGGGTTTTTATAAACACATACAATTGTAATAGGAATAAATATTTCAACTCAATGATTACAGATTCGGAAAAATAGTGTTTTAATTAAAGAATATATAAAAAATTATAAAATTATAATTAATCTTATTCATTTTCAGTTTCAATGTCCTTTGTTTTTTAACCGAAGTTGTCGTCGTCCACAATCGGTATACTTATTGTTGTAAGTAGTGCAACCATCTGCCACAAATAGCATACTTAACCCATTAATGCCTACCGTCCCTTTCTAGGGGCAGTCTGAAAAGTACGTTTGAAGCACCCAAAAATAAACATTTAAAAAAAAACTGTTTCAATGTATTCCTAGAGGGTTATTATAAGGTTAGGAATACATTAAAGCATTTTTTGTTGTTGTTGAAATGCTTATTTTTGGGTGTTTCAGAAGTACTTTTCAGACTGTCCCTAAAAAGTGACGGTAGGCATTAATGTCACTGGTCGAACAGTGCACTCAACCTCGTTGTCCCGTTTGTCATGGTCCCAAAGATTCAGTATTTTAACATTATTTTCTTCTGAGATGGCTGATGACCAAGATGTTTCAAAATTCAAACATTTTTTTTTGTTTTCTTTCCTGCAAGTTTTTTGGTTGCCACTTTTTCTGGAAGCATCTTATCTTCAGAACGCTCGCTTCTTTTTTGTAGCTGCTTCTTTCTTAATTTTTGTCTCGAATATATGTGTGGATCAGTAACATTCGTTGCATTTGGTTTCTTTTTAATTTTGACGGCATTAAACTGTTTGGAAAAATAGTTTATTAATAAGAATATTTGTATAAAACTGGCACATTATTAATTTATTAGCAAAATTTTCGACTAAGAAAATTAATTTGTTCACAAATTACTTTATTAGCACATTTAGTTCCGAAACGTTTATTTCATAACTTAAATCTTCAAAAGAAATAAAATCGCACGAACTTGTTTTCAACGATTTCTACGGTATAAAAAAACTACAGTCCCTTGAAAACATAAATTATAATAGTCACGATAACTTTATCCTCTCGATGTCGAACTATAGTCAAAATATTTGATTAATGCCTGTTAAAGAGACCCGTAAATTTATTTATATATGAAAACAACTTCAAAAATTAATTTAAAGTTTTAAAATATTCAAGTCTTAAAAATGTGTTGAGAGGGCAAAAGCATTTTTATGTTTTAGTAAAAATTCAGAACACCCCTTTTAGTCCATGAATGCAGCGAATTTAATCGATTCATATGTTTCACATGTAATTTGCAATTTATGATACACTAGCTGACATGCCCGGCCTTGCGCGGGATAAAATTGCATCATTCGCAGGCCAAATGACGCGTGTCCAAAATTCTATTGTAAATGTATAGGGAAAAAATGTCTTAAAAAATCCAAGTAGGAGAGGGGCAACAGTCCATAAAAATCCTATTTAGACAGTAAAATTCATTGAAGACCCCGATTGCATTAAAACGAACAGCCTTGAAAAATTCCTTTTAGACCAAAAATTAGTCCATAAAAATCCACATTAAATTGCCAACAAAAGTTCATAGAAATTTAAATTAGAGTAAGGGAAACAGTAACTCAAATGC
This sequence comes from Octonoba sinensis, assembly GCA_038502835.1. Taxonomy (NCBI): domain Eukaryota; kingdom Metazoa; phylum Arthropoda; class Arachnida; order Araneae; family Uloboridae; genus Octonoba; species Octonoba sinensis. The sequence goes on along the minus strand of CM076600.1, from coordinate 97,063,831 downwards.
ACATATGCAGAAAGATAATTGTGCCAAAATGATATCAAGATCCCGTAAAAATTACAATTAAAATATCGACCACAATACATCTAAAATTTCCCATCAGAAAAAGAGCAGTAGTCTCTGTAAAAATGTCCATCAGATCAAGAACAACTCTCACTGAATATTTCTGCTACAATAAGGAAAACATTCTTTAAAGCCCTCCCCATTTCAATAAAGACAACTATTCCTAAACATTCCTAATATAATAATGACATTAGTCCCAAAAAAATATCCATTAGAATAAAGACGTCAGTGACTAAAAGTGTAATACTGACCATCAAGAGCTACACTGTTCCTAAAATTACCCAGCAGTCCATCTTAAATTCCCCATCAAAATAAGGACACCCGTTCCTAAAAATCCCACTTATAAAATCGTCAAAACATTTCCCGAAAATTCAATTGAATAGCACTTTCATACAATTCGGATAAAAACGAAAGAAAGGAAAGCATTATTTCAAAAGGCAAGTGCTCATTTAAATTACAAAATGTTTAGTACTGAACCAATTCTGGCGTGTGAAATTTAAGTTGATAGAAAGAAATAACTAAATTCTTCCCAAATGGCGCCAAATAGACATTACAAAAATTAAATAAATGTTAGAAAATAAATCACTTGTGTAAAATATGGAATCAATAATCTCTACGTAAAAAAGTTAAAATAAAGCAGAAGATCGCCAAATTGCACTGTGCCATGATCCTACAGTGTAAATCACGAATTGAATTATATGAGAACAATATTACTGATAAGGATTATTGGGCGCGGCTTGGAAAATTGATGAAGCGCAAAATAATATACTGAGAACAATTAACTGGAAGGAGGCGAGTAAAAAGTTATCACCACTTGGCGAAATTTTAAATTTCATCAAAAAAAAGTGATATCGAAGACCTTCCAACCTAGCTTTTATCGAAGAAATAAATATTAAATCGTCAAAAAAGAAAGAAAAAATAACATTAAAAATCGCATGCAGTTAATAATCCACAAAATATCCATAAAAATGAAATGAATTTTCAGAATTTGTTTCGCTGATAAAGCGGACACTCTACCATAAGATTTCATGCAATTGTTAAACTGTTACTATACTATTAAATCGCCAAAAAAGGAAGGAGAATCAACCTCAAGGTAAAGTAATTAAAATTCGTCTGCAGCGCCACAAAATATGTATAAAAATGAAATAAATTTTTAGAATTTTTTCGCTCATAAAACGACACGAATAAAGATAAAATAGCATTTTTTCAATTTTACGTTAACAGAAATCATCTAGTTGGCGACAAAAGTACTATTTATTTTGGCGAAATCACGCAAGTTGAGCAGATAAATTCAGAGGTAAGCCTCGCTTTAAAGTTCGAAAACTACTTTAAATGCATATTGCGCGTGTTCTATTTGTTCTACGAACTTCAAAAAGGAGATCATCTTGTGCGGTTTTTTACGGGCATCAATATGCTGCAAAAATCTAAAACGTGGGACGTTTCTTCGATGAGATATTCTTAAAATAAACAGTTTTGCTTAAAATTGGAATAAAAGAAGAACAAATTCGAATTTTCGGAAAAACGCTTCGAGGTGCACGAGGACCTGACCCAAGGTACCTGTAACCAAAATTTCGTACTTCTAGACCGTTCCATCTCGGCAGGAGGCGATCGACAGACAGACACACACACACAAACTTTTGGTTTTATTTATATAGATTACCAACAAGCTATGGGTCAAGACGCGCAAACTATCCCATTTCGGTAGGACAGATTGCGCGGACTTTTACGTAAATATGGCGGCTTCTAGAAATAAATGCTGGCCTTCCCACTATTAGTCTAGCTTAGTAGCTTACGAAAAATCGCTTAAGTTTAAAATATTTTGTACTATTCTGCTGCTACTCTATAGAATTTCAAAGAACGCATTATGAAAATTCAAGAACTTACATTATGGAAACAATGTATAATATCGATGCTTAATCACAGACATTCAAATCAATCAACTTGCACTTTTAAGCAGACATTCCACTATTGCCGTTGTACAAATGCTTGGCGTTAGGGCTCGCCCACCCTACTTCTTCCCCCCGAACTCGCAGGTGCGCAATCTCTCCGACCGTGCAATCTATCCTCGCTTTACCTTATATTATTTCGCATAAAAATGATTTAAAAACACAGACATAAAATAATTATTCTTTTAGAGTGATTCATAACCTGACTGATTAGGAAACAGTAAATTAATCCCTTCACGGTCGGGTGATTTTCAAGAAAGCGGTCGTAAAAGTGCCTATTTTTTTATCCCGAAAATTATATAAAAATAGACGTATGAACAATTTATATATATTCATTTTTAATTTTTGATTTGTTTTTATTTTGAAATTTTAAACGCTCCAGCCCGGAAATATCACGGGAGCGAGAAATAGAAGGCGAAACCTCAGCTCGCCATTTTCACGGGAGCGAGAGGGAAAGGGGTTAATCATTCAACATTCTTTTCAGATTTCTTTTTTTTTTTGTAATCTTTAGAATGATAATGGCTATGAATAAGGAGCACAAGTGCATAAGAAATAATTCACTAATAAGATTTCTATGAAGTATTTCCCAGAACAACAATATTTCATTTTAAAATAGTTGTAGGCATTTTAGTGAAAAGCATATTGTATTTCTTTGGTGCATAAAATAAAACTAGTAAAAATAAATTAGCAAACAAACCGATGCAACTAAAAAAAAAAAAGGAAATTATTGAAATTATCGCCATCTTGTGCGTAATTTGTGGAGGCCTCTTTCCCCTTCCCCACTCATGATATAAATACTTTCCTTTGATACTGGTATAAATGCTTTTAATACTGTATACGATTTTATAAATGATTTTAAAAAATAGAAAATCAACCTTACCTTAAATCAACCTTAAAATAAATAAAACCTTTATTTTATTTATTTTATGTTACAAAAGTGTAAAATAGTGTTTAATTAATGTAAAATGATGTAATTATTATTCTCCCACCCCACAAAAAATTATTTGACTGCAATCTGAACTACTTAAAGAACTAGTATTATACGCTCACCAAGGAGAAACATTCCAATAAAAGCAAAAGGATATCAATTAAGTGATACTGAATTCTTTTCAAAGGGAATTGAATTTATTAAGGATTTTCTTTGAATAACTGACAATAATTGGACAAATTTTCAGCATTCGAAAGGTAATAAGAAACGATAATCTTCCTTTTTGATCTTAATAAGCAGCCGCTTTTCCGCAGTAATTAAATTGGAATTTGCGATTAAAAATTTAAGCACAGAAATCATCTTCCAAACAATATCTTAAAAAACAAATGGAAGTAATTAGGCAACTTCCTTTCTGAAATATGCTTTATTTAATAATTCAATCCGCGTAAGGTAAATTCAGAAAGATGAAGCAGAAAAACTTCCAATCTAATTTGAAGACTAATAAGCAAAAAAACAAGGAAAGAAAGCAAAAGAATAAAGGAATTATTCAAGTGCAGTAATTTAAATGGTACAGATGAGTGCGGTGATTCATTGTTTAATTAATAATTAATCTTTGTTTTTCTTCGCCCTTATGTTTCCTGTTTTTCTACTTAGTTCGCCAATTTCATTTAAGTCTTGATTTGTTAACCGAACTTAATTTTCCTATCGTATTTTTCAACGAGACTTAAAATATTGAAAACTATTTATCATTTGGTTGATAAATGTCAGATTGAATTTCAATAGATTCTGAAGCGCACAAAGTGATTTTTCCATCTTGTTTTACATATACATCACAAATGAATAGAGTCGACACTTCCAGTCAAGACGATTCCCGGAGGTGTCGTAGGCACCACACAAATTAGTTATGTTAGGATGGTGCTGAAAAAGTACCAAGTGTTCGCCATCACACTCTAGAAAATCTAAGAAGGGTGGAAAATATGGTTGGTACTTTATAATCTATTATGGTTTTCTCAGCCATACGAAGAAAATCTAAATAGACTGGACAAAAGACGGAAAATATGAAACGTTGTACTCACGCAATACTCCATCTTTGAATCGTCTTGCCTTATTAGTTCTGCCACCAACCGAAAGCGATCCGCCTGGTAGTGTGCCAAGAAGAATCCATTCATGTTCAAGGGAGGACCTCCTGGTGTAAGGAAAGTGCCGTTTTTGTTGTCGTTCTAGTTTGTTTAGCATGCTGGATTTCTTCCGAACTGATGCTATGTGCCAGTTTATAAATTTAGTTGCTTTCAACGAACAAAGAAGAAACAGTCTGATTCGCGTACTAAATAAACGCACCTTCAGAACGACCTTCTCTAGAACTCGAATGAATTCATTTTTTTTTTGCCATGCGCAGAAGCGTCCAAATGTCAAAATTTCGTGATCGAACTGTGTTAAGGATTGCGCAAATGGGCGCTTCAAGTGAACGCAGTCGGTGCCGCAAAAATAAGAACCACGTGAAAAATGCGTTTACGAACTGTAGGACTGTTTGCCATCACATGAAGATACTCTAAACTGCATGATTCAATCAATTAAAGTGCTCCTTTTAAAGTGGTAACTGTTAGACGCATAGAAATATCTGCCACATTCTGTTAATGGTTAAAATTTGCTGTCACGATTCGCTAAGAAAAAGAGTCTTTTTAAATTGTTCTGGAGCTTATCACTTTGATAGTTGTTCTCCTTTACTCAATATATAGCCTACTTACCCAGGGCTATAAAGATGCTGCCCTGCTACTTACCTGTAATAAGTAAACAAATAAATAAATTTTTAAAAATGAAAATAAAAAAAAAATAAAGAAAGAAAGAAAAAAGCATGAAAAATTCGTAATGTATCGTAAAAATATAATAATGAATATCTAAATAAATAATTGAACAGTTAAACGACTATTGAAAAAAAATGAAAGTCAGTCTATCAGCTGTGTAATATTTGCTACTTTGCAACTTATTTAAATACTTTTGATAAAATCTGTACGGTTTACCATGCTATATAACTTTCAAACACGGTTTTGTTTACGTAAAAACTCCACAAAATGTATCAATACTCAAACTTTTATGCCTTATGATTTTACCCTATTATGAAACTACACAATCAAAACCATTTTATCTTTAACTGCTAAAATTTTATCAGTTGTTTGATTCGTATTTATTTATTTATTTTTGGATTGAAAGAGCGTTGTATAAAATATGAAACATACAATGAGAAATATATCTGTAGGGGAGAAGGGGTTTAGTGTGGACAATTTTTATAAATTTTGCAAAAAGATGTACGAAATACATCTTTATTTAACCATCAAATATTTTTTTACAAGATTTTGGATTTTTACCTTTAATTTGGCTGATATATGAAATTATTCCGTTGTACAGTTTTTAATAATATACATATCAAAAGAAGTTGTTTTTGTTTATATTATCTCCATGAGGTGGGGCTCTTGTGTGCACAATCTAGAACAGCGGTTCTCAAAGTGTGTTCCTAGGGTACCGCAGAAGGATTTCAGGGGTTCTCTTGGCAAGTTATGATTAGATAAAATTATTTTCAGTAAGTCATGGTCAGGAAAACCGAAGGGACGCAGATGAAAATTTATCCTCATTATAATTTTATCTGAAAGTAGTAGTTAAGCACTTCCTGAAAGTAAAAGTACATTTGAAGGAAGCAAAATAAGAAATGAAAACTGTTCAGAGGATCATCTAAGTTACTTATGTAAAGTTAATGTAAAAAATCGTAAAATGACTCGTTGCTCCCCTTTAAACCACTCCGAAACTCTAATGAGGCGGGTGAAAGACTATACGTCGTTTGGTAGTTTGATGATAAAATGTTATCATTTTTGTTCAATGATATTGACTAATGAGTAAAAAAGGGATTAAATGTATACATTTAATACATTTTGAAAAAGTTTGAAGTTCATGCGCACAATCATGTCTCATTTGTTTCCTGTTTATGATTTTTATACTTAAAAAAGTGGACTTTTTCGCTGGACAATGCTTCAACTCATACTTTCAACTGACCGCTTCAATGACATTGCTCGAACAGTGTATTAGCATTGTATTTTTCCTTTTCAATATGATATAAATAGTGTAGAGAAAATCTGAGCATTCTTAAACAGGAATTTTATCGAAATGGCAAGAAGTCAATTGGGGAAATAAAACTGGCCATGCGGTGGATTTGGACCAGAAAAAATAATACACAAAATCTATATATAAGTATGCAATACAAAACAGTTAATTAAAACTTTCTCCTCTGTTTGTCAACCGATTTTCTTACTTTTTTTTAAAAATTATTATTTGGCGTTTTCAATAAAACACTTTGAAATTTGTTATTTTTCTCTTACTACTTTCCACGTACATTCAAAGCCATGCTTAAGAAATCTTTATCGTATTTTAATAACACTCCTCAAATCTGCAACCAACAATACTTTTACAATACACAAGACATTTTTTACTATTTATAATTCAAAGAAGGAGAAATATCAAGGACAAAACAAAAGAGAAAATGTACTTGATTAAATAAATTCAAAGCAAAATAATACTAATCTTCAGGTGTCGGTTAATCCATTTCCAAAGTATATATATGAGACGTCAGTCAGATTGTTTGTCCAGTACAATATAAAAGATAAAATGTTTTTTATAAAAAAATAGAACCGACTTCAAATTACAAATTGCGCTAAAAAGTGAAAAATAAATTAATTTTTGAAACAACATCGATGTGACTTTTAAACATAGTTTTAGAAGTCGGTGCAAAATTAGGATAGATAAAATCTTTTGTAATTATGAATCAATTACAAATATATATATTTTCCCAGAATTAGCAACAGTTCCAATATGAAGTAGCAAATGGTGTAATTAGACTAATAATTTTGCACCGACTTCTAAAACTATGTTTAAAAGTCACATCGATGTTGTTTAAAAAATTAATTTATTTTTCACTTTTTAGCGCAATTTGTAATTTGAAGTCGGTTCTATTTTTTTATAAAAAATATTTTATTTTATTCTTTTTAGTGTAAAGATATTTTCTATATAAATACTCAATTTTTTAAAAAAAATCCATATAAAAAGACAAACCTTCTTTGAATAAATGGCACTAAAAACTAATCATTTGTATGAAAAATTCCGTTTTGAAGTCGATTTTAGCAAACAAACTGATTGGATTTAATTTTGACCTCAGAGAAGCCTTCAGTCAAACTCTTGCTGTAATTGCTTTTAATATTATAGCACAATGGCAAAAAACAATTTTTAAACAATGACTTTTACATTTATTAATAGTTTTACCAACAAAGAAAAATCAAGCAAAGCCTTTCCAATTAAAATAAAAATTAATTATTTTTCACCCGCAACGTTTTTTCTAAAAAACAAGTGTAGTCAGATTGATGAACGATATTTGAGTTAGATGACCCTCTATCGATTAAAGAAAAAATCGTCAAAATCGGTTCATTTAGTCAAAAGTTATAGATGAAAAAACAAAAAACGTACTACATTTCTGCCCATTACTTTTGTTTTATGAATCGAATATGGTCGAACGAAGGTACTGGACCTATGGGAAACCAACCTCGATCGATTAAAAAAAATCATGAAAATCGGTTCATCCGGTGCGAAGTTATGAGTAGACAAACAAACAACCAAAAAAAAAAAACGACATACATACAGTACGAATGTATAACCTCCTTCCTTTGTGAAATCGGTTAAAAATAAAAAGCAATTTGAATCCAACAATGTCTAATATAATATAAAGTGTGGCAATACGTGAGGTGGCGTGTTATTTTTCTTCGAATCAATGTTTCGCGAGTTTGTAATTTTCATTAGCGTTTTTAACTTTTGAAGAAGTTGAAAGTGAGTTTTTGTGTTTCTAATTATTGTGATAATAATAGGGTGGCATGTATATTTTCTTTACACGAAAAGGAGTGCAGAGAGATAAAATTTATGCATAATATGTGTTACAAGTTATTGAGCATTAACTTTTGACACATAGTGTAATAACTTGAGGTAGCTAAGTCATTAATACAAGAAAGCTCTCCTTGCTGAATAGTAGAAATCACTAATAGATTTTTAGAGTTCCTCTTTTCGTTATATTGCAATATTTCACGCAATAAGTTTTTGTTTTGAGTTTAAAAAAAACGAAAACGCGTATTTAAATAAGCAAGCTGTATATTAATGCTTTTCCCCTTTGGAGAAACACATCGGAACGAAAAAATAAGATTTTTAGGGCCTACGCGTACTTAAACACGAATTCAGATCTAAATTGGACGCTAGTCCAAGCTTTCCTATGCATTTAAATATCTGAGATAAAACCTTCTACTTTTACAGTTACTATTAACAATAAAGTGAAATAATTTCCTTTTTCAAGTTAATGGGACATATTTTAAAATTGTAACAGATGTGATAAGTTACTATTTTTTCTTATTTTCTTTTGCAGTAACATTTTTTCATCGACAGCCTGATACCTTAAAAATAAGTTGCAAAGGCATTTAATTCAGAAGGATAACCAATGGTCCCCAGTTTTGAGGATTTTAGTTAAATTCTAAATCCAAGAGCATTCATAGAAATTTATTTCGATCGGCAGGGGGCAAAGAGGAGCCAGAGACATATGAAGGGAGCTTTCCACAAATTAGGTCTTTACAATATTAAAACCTTCAATTCAAAATACGTAGTTTTACATTCATTCCCGACTAGGGTGGGTGGAACCTATTTAAATGGGCCTTGTCCATATCCTTAAATTTGTGTATTTCAATAGGAACACTAATGAGGGTTCCTCAAAGTAAAAGTGAGTCGTTAAGGGTTCCGTGGTCAAAAAAGTTTGGGATACCAATGCAGACAATATAATGCAACTCTTAAAAGTATGTAAAATCTTTAAAAAAAATATTTTCATCCTAAACACCATGTTCCTTAGCACTGTTAATATTAACACTGTTAATAGATGGCTATTTGAAGCACTGACTAGTACCGCTACAATCGTCTTTACTGAACAAATTCCACGCTGAAGGTTCTTTAAAATATCTTTGTCGACATACATTCCACCGGACCTCAACTATTTTTATGTGTAAGAATAATGATTTTTGCGATAGTTTTATAAATTTAATGCGATTCTTTAAATGAAATTACTGTCAAACGAATATTTGTTATACATAAGTATTTTACCCCTATCCTTACCTTCACAAACAAAGACAAAAATTGCAGAAACAGATAGTAACAAAAAGTTGATCTCAGTAACAGACAAGTTGTCCACCTTTGGTATACAAGGTTATAAACTAATCTATTAACATAGGAGAGAGTTTTTATAAGAAATGAAAAAACTAAGATCTAAAATTAAGATGACTTTAAAATTTTCATTCTGTAAAGCTTCCCAAAATAGAAACCATTAAAAACTTTCAAAGATTTAATAAACTACTGGAATAAAAAATTTCATATCTTCATAACATCTTAATGTAGTAGGGAAATGAAAAACTGCATTTACTAAAATATATTGTAATTGAATAAAAGTCTCATCTTGCAGTCAGGAACTTTTAAAAGCACTTTCATTCGTTGCAACTTAGAAAAATTTTTTGTGCTTAGGTACAGAAGAGACGCTAATGGTTTGCAATTATTAGAAACTGAACTTTTTATAAATGCTGAACACGATGAAATTAAATGATTTGTTTTCCCTTGTTTCTAACAGTTCAAATCAATTTAAAATGAAAATATGTTTTCTTTAATTTTTCTAGTAATAAAAAGTTTCATGATGAACAAATAATGTTTTTTCTTTGTGTGAGTGATGTGTCGACCGATTTGAAATCAATCCCCGAGTTTTGCCATTGCCCCACTAGAGTGGTGCAATGGTTTTTTTTACCCTCCTTTAATTTTGAATAACTTCTACAAAAATATTCACACAGATTTGATTTATGTCCTAAAATTCATCGAGAATCCAACCGTACTTTTTGACATAAAAATGAGAAGAACTTCAAGTATTTTGAAATATGTTCGAAATTTTGACATAGGTAAGCACTTTTACCCCCTCTCACGCTAAAAAGAAAATTGATTCGGACCTTGCGTCAAGTGGAAACTAGTTTTAGACATATTTCGGAAATGAAGTCTAAGTTTTCCTTTAAAGTCACTTTGCAGATGGACCTTCATTTCTCTTTTCGTTACTACTTAAGAGAAGCATACCCAAGAAGCATTCTCTTCCTTCCTTGGAATATTTAAAGAAAAGGTACAGGGGAGCATGACACTTAAATTATATGTAATTTAAATATAATAAAAAAAGGTATTGACGACATTATTATAAAAAATAAAAATAAATGGCTTGGAAAAAAACATCCGAAAATCTTCATCTGTATGGCCTGCTATAGAAGACTTAAATTTCGGCCGAACGTAAGAAGTAAAAATAATAAAAATAAGTGAATAAAATTAATGAGAAGAATTCAAATATCACGCGCAGCAGCAGCAGTAGAACATCTGAATCTAATATTTTTTAATGATAATTAGAAAATAAAAAAGTTATACTGTTTTTGTTTAATTTCGAATAAGCATTAAATTGCACACACACATGTTATATGCATATATAAATACAGGAGAATTTCCTCGTAGCTATTCTTCTCATATAAAAGAAGGAAAACAACGAATGTTTGCATCGTGCTGCGTTTCCTCACATTCAAACATATAAGCGCCTCATAGGAAGAGGCCGCAACGACCTATACCAATCAGAAACGGAGTATTCCCTTACGTTGTGGACAGGTGACGAAATTACAGCAATATTTGTATTAGAAATACGAGGCGTTTTTCAAATCTGCCAGTAGTGTAAATGGCTAAGCGAAATGGATCATGCTCTGCAATTTCCGATCATTTTCCAACCCTTCCTGTTGAAATATGTAAGCATGAACTCTTTTTAATGAGTGTGACATATATTTCTATTTAATTTTGAGACTTTTCGCAACATTTCTAAGCGATGCAATCCTGGTTGACAATGGTTTTGTTGTTATTTACAGTGCTTCCGATTGGGAATTCAAATGATTCATTAAAAGACTTCTATTATTAGAGTGGGAGCTCTTTTAGACGTTTCTTGCTCCTGGCTCTTTGATTGGTTTGTTTGTGTATGTGTGTCAGAGCTGGGCACACAAAAATAGCAAAAAAGCAGCTGCTTGCAATTTTCACAGCAATTTCATTAAAAAAGCTTTGGGATAAGATAAAATATAAAACACCCAGCATGAAAAGGACCAAACTTGCAATGAAAACAAGAAATTGATTTGTTCCGAGAGAGGAAATTTGTGCAATAAAACTATCAAAACCTTTGTCCAATAAAGGAAAAACTATGCAATTAAAATGGGAAGAAAACATATGCAATAAAAATAGCGGAACCTAAATCCTAGAAGGAAACCTATGCAATAAAAGTAGCCAGCCCGGAGTTCAGTGGAAAGAACCAATGAAGAATTGGAAATCGATGCATACACCGGGAAACAGTTGCACATAGCTCACACTAAAACGAAACTACTCACGTACATTCGTACATTAAAGTGCTTGAGGCAAAACAAGTAATAATATAGTCGAAAAAAAATAAATACTAACAAACTTAAGTATGTAACATTTTTTTCCTAACCGAATTAATTGTATTTGTAAGGTAAGAAATTATTTTACGCTTACCCTTCAATGGGTTTCTTCTTTTGTTTAATTATCATTGTTTTATTAATTTATCGTTATTTTAAATATGCCTTTATTTTCACTCTTCCTCCCTCCTCTTCTTACTCCTTTTTCAGTTTCAGATTTTAGTCGCCGAGAAAAACATGAAATTTCTTCTAGTGTGCAAATGTAGTTTGAAGTAATTCAGTAACTACTACACTCAAATTCTCACAATATGGGCGTAGACCATAATGTTCCTGTGTCCCAATGTTCCTGTCACGTACAATAGACAGTTTTTTATTGTATTTTTGCATCGTTTTTTGTATCATAATATTTGTTCAATTTTAATATTGCTTTTAGATATTGCTCTTAAAATTTAAGATTTCTCTCGCAATGTGTAAATTACTTTTCTTTCAATTTTTCTAAATGCTATTGATATGCTGTATATGAAATGCATCAAGTCCATAAAATGTTTTTAAGAATATTTTTCCTGCATAAATATTCCATAAGTTTAATCTTCCACAAATGCTTTGAGATGATGAGCGGCGCATCACTCTGCATTATGGAGAAAATGAAATGCTCAGTAAATTTCCAAATTCATTACTTTCACTGCTTCAAGCAGAATCCGCGAAATTTCTCACTCTTATTTCACGCACAGTAAATCTCTCCAAATTACTTTCGGGAATAGTTTTCCGCTTTTCGGGCACTTTCGGATTCAAGTCTAAGGCGACAAAGAAGTTAATGCTGATGATGGATGATGGGGTTAAGACAATCGATTTCTCGATCTTTCGCGGTGAATGCCAACTCAAAACAACCCTCTAGCCACCATGGTTTAAATCCAACAGCGTATGACGTGAGAATTTTATGACATTGCACAATTTTCTGTAATAACGGGAATTTGACATTTAATTTGCCCAAAGTGTTGTTGGGGATTGAACTTCAACAGCTCTCTTTTTATTTTGAGATAATAATAATAGTCATTATTAATCAAATACCAAAATACTTTAATTAAACTGATTTATGATGCCTTTCACTATTCTCGTTTACTGAAGAACTTCTTGCTTTTACGTCGTTGCATCATAATAAGAAATTATATATAAAAAAATTAAGGAATTGATTTAACATAAAAAGAAGGATATGAATTAATAATCTGACAAACTTATGATTATTTCAAATGAATTTACTATTTTAACGCATTTCCACAAGTATGTGATTTTTTTGCATGCTTTGAGAAGCTTGGGGAGCCAGAAGATATTCATGAATTTCAGTTTAAAAAATTTGTAAACTACTGTACAAATCACACAACGTTTTCACCATACGCCAATAGTAGTTTAAAAAAGAAAACTATATTATTTTGCTTCATCCTAATGCACATGATTAAAGATATTTTTCTTTTTTCCAATTTAAACACTACATATATTTTTTCTTCTGTTTAGTGCAATTAACAAGCTCGTCATTTCAAAATTTTCCAGGGGGGGGGGGGAGGGTTCAAAATGTGTGCAATGATAACTACGTCCTACCGTATGTAGCATCTAAGGCCTTCACTTATTACCCCGAGGTACACGGAACGCATCGCTCGTCGTTCGTTCCTTGTAAAAACTCTCAGACACTTACCAACCAGAACCGGCCAAAGGGACCTTTCTACTCCATCCCCCTCCCCTGTTAGCTCGTGGCCTTTGGGGTGCTCTCCCCCGGGCGCTGGCGACAGTGGCCTATCTGCCTTACTGGCCAGGTGCCGCAGTCTCCGTACAAAGAGAGTCTAGCATCCGCCGGAAGCAGATTGGAAGAGATTTAGCGTGACCCAGTCCGCACCACGAGGAGGCCCCCACCGTTATGGACCGGGGCGGGGCAAAGGGTATAAACTCAGTGTATATTGCATTAAAAAAAACAACAAAAAACATGAACATACATATAGATACACTATATTTCCCAAGCCAGGAGAGGGGGCAGTTGACCCTCCAAAATGACGGACCTGGCAATTGACAAGCAAACAATTTGTTTATAATAAAATAAACGATTGGAGTCTCAATATATTGTGATTTTGCTTGTGAAAAGCATTGTTAAAAATTGTTTATACTTCATTTACTTCTTTTTAACCATTTTATGCTTTTGTATTTTACCCTTTTTACTAGCCAACTTTCCCGTAAAAGATAAAAAATAAATAATAAAGCATGTAAGAAGGCTCAATGGTATCGTGAAAATATCGTTAGAAATCATGAAAAATAAAAAAATTGAAAGTAGGGTTTTGAGATGGGGGAAAAAGTGTGTCGGGTCGGTCTGTCGGTCTGTCTGTCCCCCCCCCCCCTAATAACTTTTGAACGAATTCTCCGATTCTAAAGATTTTTTTTTCTGAATCCGAAAGGTCTCGGCGAGGACATCTCGTTTTCATATTTTACTTTTTGATTTGAACAATTTTTTGTTCAATTTTGAACAGTTCAAAAAACTTTAACATTAGTGCCTATGGGCAAAAATGAAGCAAATTATGTAAACATTGGGCACAACATCCAAATTCCTATGAGCAAGCTTACTGGAAGAAGCTTTCGGCGTAAAATATTGATTTGAACAATTTAAAAAAAAAAAAAAAAAAAACGTCATTTTTCCATTATCTTGACGCAGGCGATAAATTCGCCGATAATGATGCAGCCAATGCCAAACAGAATATCGCCGCTGGTAACCTTTTCGTGCGCTGTCGCCAAAACGTCTGCTTGGCGAGATTTGCGCCGTGATAATGGAAAGGTACCAAATTAACATTAGCACCTAAGGGGAAATTTCAATCCCATATAAATCCTGATCTAACCGACGGATTTGCATGCAACAAACTTCATCGGAAAGATATTACGCTGTAGAACATGTACAAATATGAAGTTCAACAAGAACTGAACGAGCCTATTTTCCTATGAATTTTTTTGATCGGGATTTTTAAGGATATTTCTCAATGAATGAATGAACGAGCGAAAGAATGAATGAATGAATAGATGATAAAATAAATAAATGAGTGAATAAATGCATGAATGAGTTAATGAATGTATGAATAAACGAATGACTGAATAAAGGAAAGAATGAATGAATGAGTGAGTGAATGAATATACTGTATTATCCGTTGAAAAAGGTATATTTGAAGTAACTAAGAACTATAGTTAAATGAGAAAGAGAAAGATATAGCTAGATTACAAATTTGAATTTGTTGTATACGGGAAAGTAGGCTCGTATAGTTCTAGACGGAACTTCTTGTTTTAGTTGATTTTTTCCAATCGCAAAATCAGTGTGAAACTTTAACGGTTTTCCAGTCAAGTCATTGTGCTGGAGTATCCGGTCTCCGCGAGTTCCCCATAACAAAAGGTGATGGAAATCTCCTGTAGTGAAAGATTGTGTTGAGATCAGCTCGAAACGGTTTCCAGTCACGAACTTTTCTGAATCAAAACGCAATTTCAAAAAGATTTACTACCTTAAAGTGCAACACTCAGTTTTGAAATTTCCTGGTTGGCAGAAAATAATCTTTACAGTGTTTCTGCTAATCTTTTCATTCTTGAAGATTTAAGTTCGTATGATAAATGTTCTTTAATCCAGAATTTAAATTAACATTACGCGAAAACCGTGAGATATAAAAAATTGTACATGCTTTGATTTTCAACGCCTTCAGTCTAAATAATCAATTGCGTCCCTATAAATAAATTATCAATTTGAAAGTAGTATTTCTTTGTAAGGAAAAAAATTAATTCATGTCAGCAATGACTTATGGGGAAGAAATTTTTAATTGCTGATTTCTGTCTTATTCAAAATCATGATAAATTCTGATAACGCTTTTTTTTTGCTTGCCTTTAATACTATTTGGAGTTTATGGATTTATCTATCCTGACAAAATTTTAATAAAACTTCGAGCAAAATACAAAAATAACTCGATACATAATAAAACTCTTTGCTTAAGCCAATTAAGTGTAAATTATATAGTATTTATTTAACTACTTAACATTACACTTTTGGCGCAGGGTGGGAAAATTTCCTTTGAGGCATATTTGTTTACATATTTTTTGAGATGGGAATAGTTAGAGTAGTTTACATATTTTTATTTTCTTCTATACCGAAAGTATATAGAAAAAATATTGGATTCTTGACTGATTTACACGTTTTCAGGTGCACTGAACCAATACCTTCCAACTATTTTTTTCTTATTGCAGGCTTATTTTACCCACCTATATATACATAAAGGAGCTCGTCTGTATGTTTTGCATGTTTGTTTGTATGCTCGCTATACAAAGCCCCACTAATTGACAGATTGGAACGAAATTTGACACAAAGTTCAATCCTCCCTTGAGAAAGCTAATCCACGTAGTTCCACTCGAAAGTTCGAATTAGTTTTGCACTTATTTCAGTTTTAATGAAAATAAGCGTGCTGTAAAGAGGCATTTTTAAAAATTTCTAAATAAAGCAGAGCAGCCGAGACCCGGCTGGTTCATTATTTAACGCTTAGGTTCGTAATCAATGCGTCGTTGGTTCGAATCCTGCCCTACGCTTAAGTATTTTCGCTCTCAATCCGAACTTCATTTGATGCCTTTGATTTTTTATAAAATTAATTCGACAAGAAATTTTCTTGTTTTTATTGTTATTTGCTATTATTTTTAATTTAGCAAAATAAATATTTTATTTTTTGATTTCTCATAATTTTTTAAAAACTTTAATAAAGTAAAATACAAAAATGGTAAAATAATATTATTATACTCTGCAACGCAGCGTAATTTTGCTAATGGTCCACAAAACGTATATGCCAAAATTTCAATAATGTAATATTTGAACGAGCTTTACGTTCAGATACAGGGTGACTCGGCGGGTAAATTTAATTATTACCATTCTGTATTTTCGAAATGAGATCATAGAATGTCGAAAAGTTTTAAGAATCAATCTGAAATTTATCATTGTTCCAGACTTCGTATTTGTCCTTTTATGTTGTTGTAAAAAACATGTTTCAGTTTTGCTGCAAGGTTATTTTGATTTTGTACGGTTTCTGTTGGAGAAATTTTTTCTCAGAATCAATCTAAAATTTATTGTTGATTTTCACTTTTTTTCTCTATTTTCTGTGACATGAAAAAGAAAGCTTGGCATTCTCAGTCTTCTGGTTTTCGAATTCCTACGGCTTCCTTTGCAAACTTCTCTCAGGTCTTGCTATATAGTAGGGTCAGGTGGGGGAAAGTGGTCAATGGGGTAAAGTGGTCATACGGGAAAGAAAAGGCTATAGCTTTGAAATAAATAAAGGAATTGGTGTAAATTTTTTATTTTAGATTTTAATAATTGGGAATTAAATTTTACATTCAAAATTTTCTTGATACCAGCTTTTTAGGTGAAGAAAACAGTCAATTTGCTTGTTTATACAACACTTTGAAATTGAAACAGCTCTTTTAACTTCTCTCTGACATTTTGTTTGAAAGAATTTGCATCTAATTGGCGATTCAGGAAGCTTTGCACAGATCTCAAAAATACTTCCTCACTAACCATGAAGCGAGATTTAGTTTTTATATTAATTAACAGTAGTTTAAGTAAGATGGGGTAAAGTGGTCATAGTATTAGGCTTAATATGCATCGATGCTCTAAAATTACTTTAGGTTAATTTGTGAAGTAGACTAGGACTTAACTTACATAAAACTCACGGAAACTCAGCTTCCATATTTATTTTCAATTTTATGCGAACTTTTAACTATCAGAGGGAATTCAGGCTTAATACGCATGAAGGTAAATTTTGAAGATTACAGGGCTCCGCACTTATTTTGTTTGAAACTAAGCCGTGAGGCAGACGTTAGTTAAACATTAATGTCACTAACACTGTATTATTTCTTAAAAAATAACTTTCAAATTTACTTTTAGTAAAAAGGATTAAACACAACTAAGCTCAAATGCAATAGGGATTATTCATAAATGATGTCCTTCGAGGGGGAGGGGGTGGGGGTGGGGTTCGTGAGATTGTCACAAAGTGTGACAAGGGGAGGGGGTAACAAGAAGTGTGATATCCTGCTTATGCAACATAGCGTGACATGTTACAAAGGGGGGAGGGGGTCAAATATGTGGGAAAGAAGCGTGACATCATTTATGAACGGTCCTTTAGAGATAGAGATTGAAATTACTATACGACAGTCTTCTTACAATGATGTGTCTAGTATTGACAAGTTTTTAGAAGCACCTAAAACAATTTTCAAGCTATCCCAATAGAATAATTCATTTCTAAATGGACTTATTATAAATATCATTAAGTTTCAAATGTTTAGAACTAGTTGTACTTTGAACAAGAATAATGCAGTAAAGAGAGAGAGAATTAAAAATAGCTAGGTTGAAATACGTATTTTTCTCCCATTGTGATTTTTAATAAGCTGTAACTATCTCAGAACTCTCTTACTAGCATTGTTTCCTTAATATGTAATTTCAATAATTTAGTCATTCATTAAAAGTTATTTTAAATTTTTTCACGGAAAATTTTGAATTTCAAATTTGTTTTATTATATGCATTAAATTAAAGGGCAGACATACAGTCTATAATATTTAGGGATTAAAACCTAATAATACCTGTTATTATGTATCCTAAAATAATTTGGTACATAACTTTGCTTTAAGACCATCTATGCAGATGCTGAAGAGACTGAAATACCGTACCAGACGTTACAAAAATGAGGCCAACTTTTGACCATAATTGAGGGCCTTAATAAGTTCAATTGGGTGAACTATAGTTGTTTCCTTGCTAAAATGAACCTTTATTGAGTATTTTGTAATATTATAATTATTATTACTTTTATAGGGTCTTTTTTCAACTATGACCACTTTACCATATGCACTACTCACTTTACCCCGCCCCATGGGGTAAAGTGGTCATAAATACTTCTCAGAAATAAGGAGATGTAAAATTATTTTACTTCATTTTTTCTGCTCAAAATTTAATGCAATCTGTTGTTCAATAACGTAATGTAAAATATCAAGCAAAAAATCGGAAGGTTTTGAACAAATTCTTATATTTATTGGCGACGAAAGTTGAAAAACGTGGATTTTATGACCACTTTACCCCACCTGACCCTATATGATTTGGTACTATTTTGTTCTTTGACTTTCAATTCAAAGGAGTTCAAACTCGGTTTTTATCGTACTTGAAAGAAGGTTTGAAATTGTTCTACTAAACAATGAATATACATATACAGTTAAAACAAATAAATGAAACATAATGCAAGAATCTTCTTAAATACCAGGGCGTAAAACTAGCCAGTATAAGTCAGTTTTTTTGGCCTGGTCAGTATTAGTCAGTATTTTTGGACTTAACCAGTACTTTTTGCAAAATTAACAAACTGTTTAATCATTACAAAAGGCCATATTTTTCTTTCCTTTTCTCTGAAAAGCTTAAACAGATGTCCCCCTCGCACCCCAAACAAAAAAAAAAAAAAAAAAAAAAGAAAATATAAATAAATAATAATAATAAAATGAATAAATAGAAATAAAAAATAATAAAGAACAAATAACTTTCCAACAATGCAAAGGAATTTTCACCTGACTGATACCTTGGTTGTTACGGTGAATGAAATCAGTATTACTAGACATAGTTTATCATAGCTTATATAAATAGATAACGTACTGTTTACGTTCTTCAGTAACAAAAAGAAAATACTTAAATGAAAATTATTTTCGTGCTTTGAATCAAATAAAGTAAAATTATTTTTTTTCATGCTTTGATTTCAAATAAAGTAAATGAAAAGAAAACAGCTCAGACAATCACACACTTTCCCGTTATTTGCAATTTTAAGCACACGAAATTCTTTTCGAATTACTTGCATAGTTTACAGTTCTACCATAAACCAAAGCGATCTGCCTGGCAGAGTGCCAAGAAGAATCCATTCATGCTCAAGGTAGGAACTGCTGGTGTAAGGAATGTGCCGCTTTTGTTCTCGTTCTAGTTCGTTTAGCATGCTTGATTTCTTCCGAACCTGTTCAAGTTAAAAGTATGGTGGTGTGGGGGGGGGGGGGGTCCAGATTCTGGAAGGTCTAAGAAAAGAGAAATTATGGTAAAACAATCTTAGTATACAATATAAAAACGTTTTCAGATGTAATGTTTAAATCTGTAGAGGATTTAACAGAAGCGCATTTTATTTTCATGTGTATTAAAGGGTCAAATAATGATTTATGTAAACTTAGTATTTAGTAATTTAGTTGAAAGTAAGGTAATTTTATTTTCAAACGAGGAAAATAAGCAATTACTGATTTTTTTAATTGTAGTCTATCTGTAGACTATTCTGGTTAAGATAGACCATAAGACCAAAATTGAAATTAAAAAAAATCTTTCTTTTAAAGATTTGAAATTTTGCATTAGTATTTCTATAAGAAATGACATATTCTATATGTATACGCTGGGAAAAGTAAAATACATGCAGATATATAGCTTTTAAAAAGCGAAGAAAAAATGTGGTCCGTCTCTCCCTATTTACCTTATTTTTTCAAATGCATGAATATTATTTTTAACAAAACCTTTTTAAGACGCAGTTCCCAAAGATAAATAACTTCTAAATTTAAGGATCAAAAGTGCAAATATCAAAAATAGTTTTTAATTAAATTTGAAAAGGGGATATAATTGAATGAATGGACGCTAAATTCAAGCTTTCTTAATTTTATTAGTAATCGATGTAAACAAAGGAAGCTGTAGTATCGTTTTACTTCGAGTTCGACCAATCTAATTAAAACTAGGCCTAAATAAAATTCTACGTTATTAAAAACAAGACTAAATAAAGTTCTACGTTATATAAAATTAACACTAAATAAAGCACTACAACTATTGTAATAATTAATAAATTTCTTTTATAATGATTAAATTAAAGGTAAATTACTTGGTTTATAATTAGAAAAAGCTATGAAAGTAGTCTAATTTTAAGATAGCTAATTTTGCTTCGTGAACTCCACGTAGAACTCAATTAAAAATTTGGTAAGCAAATCAATGATCACTGTTATCACGTGACGCGATGAATTGGCTCCATTACAATTTCAAAAGTTTTTAAAGGAAAAGGTAAGTAACTATATCAGACAAATCTATATGCAGCAAGAAACAAAAACTTTCAGAAATGTATGAATCGTCTGCAACTTTTCTTATCTGATTTGGCGATCTTTTGGCGCTGAGGATGGCAACAAGAAGCATTAGACGATTGTTTCGTTCCCACTGCTCTTCCTAACGCGCGACGGTTCGGAGGTTCGCCGCAAGCTGTTCCTTTTGGGCAGCTCTTCATGTGATTTTCTGCACATTTTAAGTTGTGATAAAATATTTATGTGCCAGACTATTTGCAAATTATTTTTTGGAACATGCGAAGCTTACCTCCATCGTTTTGGACGTTACTTTTCGTCGGTATTCTGAATAAAAAATAAATGATGACAACAGACATGAATGTTAATCGTTCAGCTGTTGAAGTTTTGAAAAAGCCAATCGTACCAAGCATCGATAACGGTAAGTTAAAAAATGTATTAATCTCTATCTTTATAATTTTAATAGCAAATATACTTTTTGACTGTAAAGTAATGTAAAACTGTTTTAAACAAAAATGTTTTTGAACAAAAGTTTTTTTGGCACCATAAAAATTAAAAACAAGGAGCTAAGAAAAAAAAAATCAAAATGATTATTTTTTTGCATTTATAAAATTCGTTTGGTAAAGTAAATCATGTGATCTTTTTTACTAACTGTCGCTTTAATAAGCAGTTTGAAGATACCTGTTGTGTCTCCAAACAGCAAGTTTGAAGTAACAAACCTGTTGTTACTTCAGATTTGAACGTCAAGTTCAAACTTGTATTTATGAAATATAATAATATTATTATGTTTTAATATATTATAGCAAAATATAGATGACATATGTATTTTACTATGTATGTTATATTAAAACTAGTACGCCCGGCAGTCATACTAAATGACCGCTGTTCTAGATATTATAAATTGTAATTAAAATGATTTGTGCAAAGGTGTCTGCTAATTCAAACTGAATTACCCAGATCAGGTGGCGAGGACTCCCCTTCGCTTACAGCCCCACACTACTATACATTTATTTACTATATAATCAAATTGTTTGTGAAAACTATATATTTATCATCGAAAGAACTTATTGAAAATTTTATTCTGCTTTTCAAAACAACAGTTTTAACGAAACTGGGGAAAAAGAGCGCTGCCACTCTAATAAGAAAAATATGAAAAGGGCAGACAATAAATAAATAAATTAAAAAGAAAGAAAGGATTAAATTAAATTCGCGTATACATTAATTTTTAACGGATATTGAAATACAGCGAAGCCTCACTCAATATGACGTTAACGGAGATAAACGTTTCGATTGTTATTAGTATATTTGTTACATCTATGACAATAACAACGGCAACTGCATTGATTTGTTTGTTCACACGGAAACTGTAATTATATGTTTGGAAATGAGGGCAACAATGCAAACGTAAAATAAAACGGGTCAAAAAAAAAAAACATTGAAAAATTTAAAAAAATTAATTTAAAAAAAAACTAATTGAGTCCCAACTTTCATTTTTGTGGCGATGCGTTTCTCGGGTCGTAAACATTAACCGTTCCGAATGTGTTCCCGATCGGTAAAACGGCCTAGGATCCTATCGCGGACAGACACAGATAGAATAAGCCGCTTATATATAAGATAATAATGTATAGTATTACTTTACAACATGCAACACGTAAAATATTTGCATTTTACTATAAAATATTTACAATAAATAGAATATCTGTATGTACTTATTTACTATAATAAAATAGATACTGATTGAAGTAGGTTATATTTTATTTAAAGTTAAAATAACAGGTCTCTTTTTTTAAAATACGAAACATTTTAAATTATTGATGCAACCGTAAATGGCTAACGATAATAGTCTGAGACACGGGGTTAAAACCTTTGAAAATGATCAAATGTTTTTAAAAGATATTCAAAGACTCTGTTTTTATAATTTGGTAATGTTTTTGAAAAGGAAAATGTTAAATTAAATATTAAAACGTTAAAATCACACCTAAGACGGAGAAAATCAGATTTTTAGAAATAAATTTTAAGACTTGGAAAAAAGAAATTCAAATAAACGAGCCGTATAACGCCTATTTATTGGGCATGAATGGTAAAAAGTAAATTTGAATTTAGTACTTTTTAATTAAGCTGCATAGGAGCTTCATTAAATTTGTAATAAAGAAAGTTACAAAATTTAAAAAGGTGTTCTAAATGAGGAAAACTATAGTTAAGATTTGAACTCTATGTGGATTTTAAACAGGTGTACTTTAATTACCTACTAAAATGTGATGAATGAATAAATATTAAATATTAAGTTCGTAAAAAGCAAAAATATGACGTGCATTGTTACTTTTTCTTTTTTGGCCCACTTTTCCCTCAAAAGTAAAAAAGTAAGAAACGAGGCTTAATGTAGCCCAAAAATTTCGTTAAAAATAAAGACAGTCAAAAATAAGTGACGTAATTAAATAAAGAATTAAAAATAAAAAAATTTTAAAGTAGGGTTTTAGATGGGGAAAATGTGTGTCTGTCGGTCTGTCTGCCCCCTCCACCAATAACTGTTGTTAAGGAATGGTCCAATTCGAAAGATTTTTTTTTTTTTTTGCATTCAAAAGAGCTCGGCGAGGACATCTCATTTCCATTTTACGTTTTGATTTGAACAATTTTTCGTTCAAATTTGAACTGTTTAAAAAATCTTAACATTAGCGTCTATGGGGAAATAGGAACCAAATAATGCAAATCCTGGACCTAAGATACAAGT
This sequence comes from Octonoba sinensis, assembly GCA_038502835.1. Taxonomy (NCBI): domain Eukaryota; kingdom Metazoa; phylum Arthropoda; class Arachnida; order Araneae; family Uloboridae; genus Octonoba; species Octonoba sinensis. The sequence goes on along the minus strand of CM076600.1, from coordinate 97,040,529 downwards.
TCCTTTGAACAGGAGTACTCGAAGGAGCTCTCGACAGGAAATCGTTTTGAATTTGAACAATTTTTGTTCGATTTTGAGCAGTTCAAAGAAGTTTAACTTTGGCGCCTGCGGGGAAATTTGAATCCTGTATAAATCCCAATCTAACAAACTTATTTTCTTGGAAAAAACTTTTATTGGAAGGAGCATATGATTTTGAGCAGGTACGGAGAAGTCATCCAGAATTAAACGAGCCTATTTTCCCATGAAACGTTTTGATCGGGATTTTTAAGCCTATTTTTGAATGAATGAATGAGGGAATGAATATGTATTAGTTATTGAAAAAGGTATATTTGAAATAATAAAGAACTAATGCTAAATGAGCAACAGATAATTAAATATATCGTAGATTTAATGTTCGTGCATACGGGAAAGTACAGGCTCGTATAGTTCTAGACGAATCTTTTGTTCAATTCAAAATTCTGTTTGACTTGAGTGTTAGCAAAGCGTGTGCGTTGTCACACACTGAAGTTTATAAATCCTTTTCAAGGGGAAAATGCGTAAACCAAAAAAAAAAAAAAATCATTGATCTTCAGGCTAAATTTTGAACGGGCCAATATTTAACCCCTTCCCTCTTGCTTCCGTGAAAATGACGGGATGAGGTTTCGCCTTCTATTTCTCGCTCCCGTGATATTTCCGGGCTGGAGTGCTTAAAATTTCAAACCAAAAACAAATCAAAAATTAAAAATGAATATATATATATTTTTATGAAAATTTTCAGGGATAAAAAAAATAGGCAGTTTTTAGACCGTTTTCTTGAAAATTACCCGATTTTTAAAGGGATTAAATAAATAGATAGAGAGATAAAGTAAGTAACACTACATGAAAATATAGTGAAATAGTGTTTTTGTGAATTCTTTTTTTTAAGGGAAGGGTGGGGGAGGAGGTATTTTGAGTGCCTTTGTTTTCATCAAGTTCTATTTTTTTGAACAACTTAAATTTATATTCAATTCTGAATTTTCCCTTCTGTCTATTTAAAGCCCATGCCTAAAATTCCAAGATTTTGCCCTTTTGACCGTATATTTAAGATTTAAGAATTGAAAACAATAGTGAGGGGGGGGGGGAGAGAAATTTTCTATTGTATTCAGTTGTTTTATTTTATGTTTTAAGTATTCAGTTCATTAGGAAAGTGTTTATTGCAATAATAAATTTCCCCAAATCTTAAAAATTTGTATTTTGAAAAAGTAACGTTTTCGAAAGTTTAAGCAACTTTTTTAAAAAAATTAAATTATTTTCGATTATTCATAACATGTATAACTTTCTTAAACCTTGATTAAATACAAATAAATTTAAAATTAATGTAATATTCTTGATTTTTTTGTGTCATTTACAATTTACGGAAAGCTGCTGATTTTTTAAAAGTTATGTCATTGCATAGCTTTTATTGTACATTCTACCGAAATGTATTTGTCCGTCCACTTTTTAGCTTTTGTGTCGAATTACTTTTGCTTTCAGAAATAATTAAAAAAAAATACTAATAATAATAAAAAGGTGGGGTGGTGCGGGGTGCTATTAACAATGTCAGTTCTTTGAAGTGTTTTGTGATCTCAATTAGTAAGGAACTCAACCAAATGTTTCTTTTACGTAAGCTTCATTGACTTGAACCGCGAAAATACTGCAAGAGATACATAAAAGAATAGATAATTATCATGTTATTAATCTCTTAACGTACAAAGCAAAAGTTTTAGTGCAGCATTTTTTTTTTCTTTTTCTTTGAGAGGAATTAAAAGAAAAAAAGAAAGCAATCAGACTGCAATTACTAGATGGAAATCTAAATTTTAGACTTAATAAAACACTAACCTTCAAGTTTTTCATGGATAGATGAAAATTTGAGGTCTTAGAGTTAAAGGACTGGGAATAAATTATGAATTCTTCATGGAACTAATATCTATTTCTAGTCCACCTGCGAAAATAATGTTATATTTCGGAGATCCATACCATTTTTACTTCAAGGGAGTCTGGTTCATCAAAACATTTTGTTGAGAACTACTAATTCTGGTAATGTCAACTGTATTCATTTTTACTTTTCATATGCAGCAGAAAATAATTTAACGATTTTTCCTTCTAATAATGTTTAAAATTTAAACTTTTAATTTTGTTACAGCAAAAACGTTATGATTATGTACAAAGGGAAAAAAACTTTCTTGAATGCATTAAAAGTCCTGTTAAATACGGCAACGCCTCGTATATAATAAAAATTGGTGGTATTGTTGGTGAAGAAATTTTTATTTCGAGTCGATTTCAGAAGAGGTACAGCTAAAACAAGCAGGACAATTTATAACACAAAATAAACGATTGTGTTGTAAACACGAATAAATCGTACCGAAGTCTGGAGTGACGTCAGGGCGGCTCGTGTCGTTGAGATCGAACGTCGAATTTTCTTAAAAACCAAACCTTAATATATCATGGCTGCACAACGTGGAGTGCGTTTACTATACTTTATCGCTCAACTTAGAAAAAGGTACTAACTTTTTCTCTCCCATCGCTATATCTTTTAGCATGAAGATTAGAATTGCCGTGCATTGCCGCAACGCGTGGGAAAAGCGATTAAATTCTGCTGATGTCGGTACTCAGCGTAGGACAAGTTTGTCTCCATGAAGGATCTGTCCCTAACTATCGCATGCCTCTTTGATTGAGAGCTGGATCCATTTTCGTGGCCTTTTTCATAGCACAGCAATACGTAAATGACCTTCTGAAACCCATTTTGGTGCCGTTTTTCTCGCTCCACTTCGGACTTCGGATTTTTTTACAATAAAAGGGTTTGGTTGAGAGAAGGTGAGACAAGATGAGTCGACAAGATTCGTTGAGACAAGATGAGAAGGGCGATTAAAACCATCCCGTAATATTGCCAAGGTCTTTATCTGTCTGTACCACATTCGGCGATCTAGAGATGGACCAAAGTCTTACAGTCATTCTGGGTAATTTTGAACCATGGGGGTTAAATTTGAACTACGTCATATTTTTTAGTATATTTGACTTAATTAAAAAATTAAGAGTAGAAAACGGATTTTATAACCTATCCAGCTGAGTGCAGCACTGGAACTTCTAGCTTCTTTTTTCAAGTCAAATATACTAAACGTTATAATGTGGTTTGACGTTACCCTGAATGACTGTATTTGTATTGATCTTCAACTTGTCATAAACATTCTGAAATAATTCATTCCTTTTTTTTCAGAAGGGCTTTTAAATTCTTTGTGTATATCTGCCTCATGCATCAGTTTTTGTTTAAATCAGATACCCCTTTTTCGGTGTGACATTTTGTTGGTATACACTATGTATATAGTGAATAATATAAATAATTTTAGCAATTGAGAATTAGCATAACAGTTCGTAAATTACTCAGTGTTACTAACTTATTCTTTCTCAAACTTGAATAATACGTAGATTAAAACAATTAAATATGTTTTCATCAAAGTCTTCAAAAATTATAAAACTTCTCTGCTCAATAAATTTTTAAATCCACAGCGGAAATGAATTTTAGCATTTTCAGCTATTTCTTTCAAAATCCAGAACAGGAATTATTAGCATTTTTTTCTTATTTATTTACTTATTAAATTTTAATAAAACATTTTCCATATCTATAAATGAAGAAAATAGATTTATAGCACTGAATCACGTTGTTTTTAATTTCATGCCAAGGTATAGCAATCAACTACCTTCTTCATTTTAATCATTTGTAACTGGAAGACTTCAAATTTTACAAAATATGAAAGCCATTCAAGTCGTCGGTTTTAAAAACCATGTTCGATTTTTCATATTTACTGTAACTTTCATAAAACAGGCTAATTGGATACATCTTCTAAATTAATAATATAATCAAGTCGACACTTTGTTCTTTTTATTTTGCTGTCGAAAAGTTCATTCTCCGCGCACGTTTGCCTAATGGCACTATGAAAATTAACTAATTAATTAGCTGTAACCGCCAATGATTTTTCTTTCCCAACTTTGGATTTTCTTTGTAATACTTTTAAAGAAGAAAACTATATTTTTAGATGGATGAATGGACACTTTCCTTCAGATTAGGAGAAATTTGATTAATTTCGAGAAACTTGTTGCATGGCAGTATAATTAAAGCATTTATATTGTTAGTGACATAATTTGTCTTATAAGACATAACGTACAGTTTGTAGCTTTAAAATAAGTAAAGAAAATCATATGCACTAATATTCAAATTTAGTACGATTGTGCAAAATGTATTTGGTTACACGGTTTTAAAATATATTAACTATAAAATATTTATCACAATACATAAATAAAATAATGATACGCAAGTAAAACTTATGAATAAAATAATAAAATAACTAATAAATAAAATAATAAAATAACTAATAAATAAAACTAATAATAAAACTAATTACTAATAAATAAAATAACACAAAAGGAAAAAATGATAACAAACACAACGTAATTAACTACTAATATTTACTACTTTTATTGTGTGTTAAACCTTTTTAGTAAACATCCATTCCCATTAGTGCTACTGGACGCAAACATGTTTTTTAACTTTTGCTTGTAATCTTGTGCAACTATTAACTGTGATAAGTTAATTATTTCATTAATGAATGAAATAAATAAAATATTTTAATTTAATTTCAGATAATTCTATTCAGTACTTTTTGCTGCCATTGTTTTATTCGAATGTATTAGTCGCATATTAAAAACAGGAACAAATGTTCACATCTAAGTTCTTTTGAATTGCTTTTGATTATCGTTTGATAATGCTCGATGCGGAAATCACATGATCAACATCCGTTCTTCCGGTTCTCTTTCAATGAAACCCTTTAAACGTCACAAAAACTAATGCTTGAAGCAAAATTAATTGTTGAATAAGGAAGCATAAGTTCTAATATTTTTTAATTGAAATGTACAGATTTGATAATTAATAATTTTTATCAGACATTTTAAAATTAATTATGATTCGTACAGTTGTTTTATGTTCAAAATAAATTAAAAAACTACTATTATAGTTCTTAATAGAATACATAAGTGACTTCATTAAATTCTCATTCATTTCATGTTTTTGAAAGACTTTTAAAGTTTATTGTTAGTTACTTCTTAATAATCTTAAATGATTCGTTATTTTATTTTCAAAAATAAGTGTAAAATGTGACATTAAAAGGAGCCCTTTTTTAAAATTTCGTATCTGTAAATAGAAGAAGGAACTTTTATCATGTCTGTGTGCCACAGACGGTTTAACTCTATAACCTACAATTTTTGCTTTTTAAACGAAAATTATTGAAAGCTTTTTGAATAAAGTTTTTCTTTCAATTTTTTAAACTCCAAAAGAAACTAATTGGTTACAATTTAAATACTTGGTACTCTTTCTATTCCTGTCTTTTTCTTCTTTCTTCCCCCTTTTTTAGTTTTAAAGATACTATTTTAATTAATTTAAAATGTAAAAATAATTGCGCCAACTTTGATACTTATTTGAGAAAAATTTAATCGAGGTTAAGGGCAAAGCGTATGTACAATAGTTAAAAATCTTTGAATTTATTAAAAGATCTTCAAGGGGAGTTTATTTCCTTTTGAGGAGAATTTGAAAATTGAGAAACTAAGAAGAAAAATAAAGGAGAAACAATTGCAATAAAACCATTCATTGGCGCTTAAGGACAACAACTATGAACTAAAACGTAGAAATTATTGAAACAGCAATTTCTTATTTTGCAAGAAAGATTGACTCATAAGAAACAAACAAAATAAGGAAATAGTTATGCTCAAAATTAAGAATTGCGGAAAAACTAAGAATTAATAATGCAGATTGATTGACTGAAGTGAATATTTAAAACATAGGATTTTTTAAAAAACAGTAGAATTACAGGAGAGTCCCTGTCGGGGCGAGCGGAGTGCAGACATGACGCATTTCTTAAGGAGAGGGGGGGGGGGGAGGAAAACCAGCATTTTCCCTAGACAGTTTTATGTCTTTATAAAGAATTTTCTGTGGTCTGTCTGATGAGGAAAATTACTGTACATTGTGTATCGTGTAATAATTATTTTTCATTTTCATGTAGTAAAAACTCTATGCCTTAAAAAAGTACGTACTTTTCCCTTGTTTAAGTGTAGTTGGACAGTTTATTCTCTGTTGTATTCTCAAGCAAACAATGCCTCCAATTACAGTATTGCATCTTTTGAGAAAACATCATTCTTATTCTTTTTTAACTCTATTCCGGATAGCATGGCATTTTTACAAACTCGGCCAACCTTCGGTCCGCATTAGGCCGATATTTTGGAGCTCTACAGTATTATTTTCTTGCACTTATGTCGCAGCGAAGAATCTCTCTCAAACGAGGACTTAACATAAAATAGTAACAAAGCTGTTGTATGAATTAGGCTACAAAACACAATAATTGTCAACATTAAAAAAATGTGTATACCCTGTTGGATAATTTTCGTACAATTAAACAATAACTAAAAATTGCCATCTTTGAACTTACGTTAGTCGGGTCCTGAGGTACAGAATTTTAGTCTAACACTAAAACGCTGCATTTTCTTCTTTTCTTCTTTTCTTTCTTGTAATAAAATTTAGATTCTTGCGCATACGTATAAAAATGAATTGTAGAAAAAAATTCCATAAGCAGCTTTATTTGTGAATTTTTGAAACAAACGTTTATTGAAATACAAATTTTTTAATCTTTTTGTCTTTTTCTTTCTTCTTAATTTTATTTTATTCTACATTATATTGTTTGATAAGCGATTCGAAAGTAAAACAATTCGTTTTTTATTAAGTTAGCCAAAGCAATTTCGGTATTTACTGTTTTTAAATCATAGTTGCTGCCTTATGTGCAAATGAAAAATATTGTTACAATTGTTTTAACTTCGTTTTTCTCTTTCATTACCCAATTACCAAATTCCGTATTGCAGAGATTGATTATTATATTTGTTACAATTGATTTCAGTTTTGCAAGTTCATGCGTATATATATGAAGCACTTAAAACGAAGAAATGGAAGAACATTTGGGATTGTATTTCAATAAGAGTTGATATTTCAGCTCAACAGATTCTTAGCGAAGTGACTAAATACTTTAGAAACTTTAGAACTAAGTGTTTGTTTTAAAACCTCAAGAGTAGAAATGCCTTAAATTCAAACTGTAGAATTTTCGATCCAGTTCGATGCTCCTTACCAGAAAATTTCCCCAAAGAAAAGAAAAAAAGTTACACTCCTTAATGGTACTGTGTATGTGCAAAACGATAAGTCGACTTTAGAGAAATTTTGAATCAGAAAATATATTTAACTTAGCTAACTTTGTATAATCCCTTAATTAAGGAACTCGTTGATTTAATGTACAAGAGAAGGAAGATAAACATCGTGAAACTGTATTTAAATGCGTTGATACATGTGATTCGATACTACTAAAAGCGTCGCATGCTTGTGTTTTCGTCCTTAAATATCTTACCTCAGGCAAAAGAATCAGTTGGTATTCTGCTGAACGAACAAGTTTGTGTTTTTTCATGCAAAATATATCTTTTCTTGTATTGAATCTTAAACATTTCTGCACAGCAAAGGTATCAAATGTTCGAATCAACAATTTTTTATAATAATTCTTGATAAATATTTTAGAGTCATAGTATATTTGAGAATTATACATATTAAAAAATATCCCTAGATAAAATTATCATCATTATATTTAAAATATTTTAGCATTCAATAAGTAAATAAATAAATAAATTTAAAAAATGATAATAATAATAAACATTTAGAATAAAACCAGACTACTTTCATACACACGAATATTTCTTTTGTACCAATTCCTATCGAAAGGTTTCCTCATATTATTTCGCACGTTCTTCCATTTCTTCGTTTTAAATGTTTTATATGTATACGTATGAACTTGCAAAACTGAAATCAGTTGTAACAAATGTAATAACCAATCTCTGCAATACGGAATTTGGTAATTGAGTAATGAAAGTGAAAAATAAAGTTAAAACAATTGTAACGATTCATTTGCACATAAGGCAGCAACTATGATTTAAAAACAGTAAATAACGAAATTGCTGCGGCTAACTTAATAAAAAACGAACTGTTTTACTTTCGAATCGCTTATCAAACAAAATAATGTAAAATAAAATAAAATAAGGAAAAAAAAAGAGAGGAAAAACTTTGCATTTCGATAATCGTTTGTTTCAAAAATTCACAAATAAAGCTGCTTATGGAATTTTTTTCAACAATTCATTTTTATGCGTATGCACAAGCATCTAAATTTTACTACAAGAAAAAAAGGAGAAAAAAATAAAATGCAGTGTTTTAGTGTTAGACTTAAATTCTGTACCTCAGGACCAGACTAATTCAAGTTCAAAAATGGCAATTTTTAGTTATTGTTTAATTGTACGAACATTATCCAACAGGGCATACACATTTTTTAAATGTTGACAATTATTGTGTTTTGTAGCCTAATTCATATAACAGCTTTGTGACTAGGCAACGAGATCATTCTTTTCAGTTTTTACGCTCAGTTTTAAAGTAGTAATAATGTGACTTACGTTAGGCTGGTCTGAGGCATAAATTTAAGGAACTAAATGGTGTAATTTATATAGGAAATTATTTTGGTTGACATTTTATTAAGACGGTATTTCCTCAGAGTGAAGAAACGAAGCTATAACGCAATAGACCCCCTAAGTACTCCTTGATTTTCTTCCCCTATTTGAATAAAAATGATATTGAATACATTTCTACCAATTTTTTTCTGCTTTGCATGTACTCAAAAATAGCTCTGCAGTATTTTTATCAGCACCTAATTTTACACTTTCCTTCGTCATTTCTACACTGATTGGGTTGTCAGTTTTAATTTCAAAAGGTTCTCGGATCTCACAGTTACTCCTTTCATTACTATTTGATGGAGGTGCTGCAGGTTTGCCTTATCCTAAAAATTTTCAACAACGCATTCATTATTAGTGAAAAATTACCGATTTCATCAAATGGGAATTCTTTTGAAACTTACCCCTTCAATATAATAGTATACACTTACCGATCAAAAAAATGCACGAAATCAACTGGACATTTGAAAACAAAGTATCCACTGAATTATTCATAATTATAAACTAAATAAATTGAAAGGAGAAGTTAGTCGCGTGGAGCAAGCAAATTCCTGAAGTGATTGATTTAATTCAGATTTCTTAAAATTAACGAAAAAAGATTTGATCAGCCGTCGTTGTTTAAAACTCAGTAACAAGCACTTAATTAGCAGCTTTTCTTGTATCTTCGTTCCAAAACTTTTTTGTTTTCTTGAATTTCCATTCGGAACTTTCGAAATCTTTGAAGAAAAAAGCTGCTGGATTCAGTGAAAGGAAGAATCTTTTAAAATAAAGGTTCTAGAGCTACATTAGCGGAAGCTGATGTAAGCTTAATTTGAAAGAGAAGTATTGCTTGCGGATACATGTGCAGCACTAGTGTCTTGTTGCATTTAAAAGTCCTCAGATTTATTTGCTCTATTTTTTAGCGGACATAAATGTAAACTTTCTTAACTATCTCAAATATAGGAAAGAAAAAAAAAGTAGCAATTTCTTTATTACTTTAAAATAGATGTTCTTACATGCTTTGTATAAAACATGGTTAAATTTTTAATTATTTTATTCATTGAAATATGAATGCTTAATAAAATTGCTGAATTCACCTAATGAAATCAAATATAAAGTAATAAATTCGTTGCATGATAATTTAAATTTATAGTTTGTTTCACATACGTATATGCTACGCTACATTAATTTTTATAACATTTCTTGTATTTTCGGAATGATACACGAGTAATGTTTAATATAAATTCCAAATGCTATTTACAGTTTGTTAAACATCTATTGTCTTCTTTCCTATATTTGCATTGTTTTATCTTGCATTTTGTTTCTTGATCGTTCGGCTCCATTGCTTAGTTTGCTTTTTATTTCGCTCGTCTCTTCTACTTGTTTGTTATTGAACACAAACTACTGCATCGAAGGTTAGTTAAATTTTCCAATCTTAATAAAATGGACGATTTTTTTCTTCTGAATTATGTTGTTCAAGTTTATGGCATATACCTAATCATGCCGAAACTAATTTCGTCGTTCCAGCTACAAAAGCCTTAGCAAATACGAAAACTTCTGTTCATTTTTCATACTTTTCCGACTTTAAGCCAGGCACATTCACATTCGCTTTACTGCAGAAAAGTTCTTTCATTTTACACCGGGGAAAAAGAACGAAAAAAGAGCGAGACAGAAAGAGAAAATGCATTCTCTAACCGGAGCGCTGATGCGAGAAACACTATAAAAGCCAGAAATAAAAGAAAAAAAAAAACGGCAAAAAAAAGGGGGGGGGGGAGCAATAAGCGCACTGTAATTAAAGTTTCTATTATGAGACTAACAATTATTCCTAAGTCTTGCGTTAAATGTAGTGAAGACTTTCCTTAAGTGGTTCAACCATGTTCATTAAAGCTGTATTTTATCACAACTGGAATTTTCTAAAAAAGTAAGCCAACTCTGCTCTCAAAGGTTTTTTTTCGAAGGTCTTTTGTTCTCCCTTTATCACATTTTTTTTTTTTTTTTTTTTGTATCTGATAGGCTATGTAGTAAAGAATATCAATTTTAGAGCTAGTTTTTTTATTTCCTTGTACGAAACACAGGAAATATTGTAATCGCAAAAGAATTTCCCACTCAAATTTCGGCCTAAATTTATATTTTAATCACAAATTAATCACTTTTGACTATTTTTTTCATGATGCCCGTATCTATATACATACGCGCGTGCGTATGGACTACTGAAATGTCGATTTTTACCATGAAGGAGTCCGTTTTGTCGAGTTTTGTCGTGTCGCCTGTGTGTGCGAATGTGCGTATCTCACATAACTAGAAAAAGGTTAGTCGTAGAAGGTTGAAATTTCGTATGTAGGAGCTGTACAAAGTTTAGTTTTGCCCCTTTCTTCTTGGTTGCAATCGTATGTTCCAAAAGGGGTCTTTTATGCGATTTCGTGTCAACTGAATGCAAATTTCCAGTCGTTTTACATATCAAGATATTTTACTTAAGACGTTACTGGGGAAACCAACAACCAACTCCATCATTGGCGCCCATTTGGAGACAACTTGCTAAAATAGAGTAGCCAAATCCAGCATCAGTTTGAAGATTAATGCGCTATTTGGTGCCTTTCCAGTAGATGTCAAATGTTAAAGCATTTGTAAGAATTAAGACCTTGTAAAACTGTCTTTCCTCTATCGGTTCTCAACAAACTGGTGACTCTTCTCCTCACCTTAAGGCACGCTTTCTCTGAATTTAGTTTTTTTTTCCTTTTATGGATTCTGTTGTGTTAATTTCAGATTTCTCACGCCAATAAAAACATTATATTTCTCAAATTCTCAAAGTGCCATTCTCTATAGGGTCAGGTGGGGTAAAATGGGTCAGGTTTTAGCTATTTTCATATTTGAAATTTCATAGCAACAAAACCAAAAGCATTTCCCCATTTCTTTTAAATTGCATCTTAACATTGAACTCTTTTAGGTCAATTTTATGTAACTTTAATATATTTTTTAATTTATGAAATAGTTTAACTGAACTTATAAAGTTGTGACCTATTTTAGCCCATCGTGGGGTAAAATGGGTCAGAATGGAAAATAAGGCAGAAAACAGTTATTCATTACTTTGAAAATGGAAAAAAAAATGTAAGTAACATATTTAGCAAGATTTTGAATTATGATAGCATTCTAAATGTTAAAATAATATTATTCGAGATTGTTACATATTAGTTCACATAACACTTCAACAACATCACTTCTCTCTACCATATCAAAATGATATTTGTTTAAGGAAAACATGAAAAAAAAATTTAGTTTAATTTCCAATAAAATAAACAACATACTGTTTAAATTTCGGAACTTTTCGCAGTGAGGTGCAACAGAGTAAATTTTAAAACAATAATAGAATAGAACTAGCTAAGCCTAACCATGACCCATTTTACCCCATCCAAGAAAAACTGATGTAAAAAATTCAATATTTAATATATTTTTTTACCTGCTCGGCTGGAATTGTTCTCCAAAGTTTCTTTGTGAGGAAATCCATTAAAATTGGGATGTTTTATTTGATAAAGTATGCAGATTTTCAGAAGTTGGTAAACCATGTGTTTAGCACACTATCATCCAAAAATTACAAAAATATTTTTTGTGTTGCCATATTTAAGAACTTAACTTTTTTTAGAAGGAAAAATGTTTCTAACACATTGAAGTATAACATAAAAATGTTAGTTTAAAAATTTCAGTTTCAAGTTCGATTATTTTGGGCTTTTTATCAAGTGCCCCATTTTACCCCATCCTCCCCTACTTACTATTCTGTATAGGTGTGGGGAAGTTAAAGTGAACTAAACATTTATTTTTAAAATAATGAAACTAAGAAATATAACTTTTAACTTACGTATATTGTACAGGCAACCATTTGTTGAGTTCTTAAAAAGGTATATCATATAAGTAGTGGAAGTCATGTGGTACCTATGTTACCGGCAAAGTGAAACGCCGGCATTCTATAGAGTGCTTAGGCATTGTATATAATGCCGGACTTTTTTAAGCAAGGTATGAAATATGAGAAGTATTACAAACTTTCCCTAGGCATTGTATATAATACCTAGGTACCCTAGGTACTAATAACAAATGCTATTTAGGCAAAGTATGAAAAACATGTCCTGATGAGGTTATTATGTAAATGATGTGCATTTCTCAAAAATAAAAATGGTATTCTGAAAAAATAATGAGAATGCCATTAAAAAAAATTCATTCAAAATACGTAAAGAAAAATGAAATCTGTGCAAAACATAATTTAGGCCTTCTCATTAAGGAACACCAAATTTATATATTTAAAAAAATATTCATATTTCATATGAAAAATAAACGCATTGCCTTGCCACGTGATATTTGAAACGAATCTGAGAAATATTTTATACTTTGCCGGTTTCTCATTTGGCATTCAATACAATGCCTAGGAAATGTATGAAATAAAAATAGTTTCATACATTGCCGGCTAGTTTTAGGTATTATATACAATGCCTAGCCATTCTATAGAATGTCGGATTTCAAACTTTGCCGGTAACACATACATAAGAATTTTTTTGACAGAATATCAGGTTTGTTAAATCATCTGGGAAAGTATCATAAATTTTCACCTGAAGTAGAACTTCTATGCATTTCCTCCTTTTATAATAGTTAAAAATTTTTTTAAAAAAGTAAGGGGAATTTTCAGGTTAAAATAATGATGACTGATAGTACTGAAAAATAATTCCTTAAACCTTTTCTTTCAAAACGTTTAACTCAGAGAATGAATGGCTAACCAATCAGCGTTTGACTAGTGAAGGAAGGAAAAGCAAAAATACATTCCTATGGGCGAACAACGGAATATAATCGATATTAAGCTATATTGTGAACAAATTTAGTACACATTTGTTGTTTTAACATTTAAAGCAAGGCAAACAAGAAATATGCTTTATCAATGGTTGCTTATGATAAAACATTTTTAATGTTAGGACAACCTAAATTTTACCAAAGGGAAATTTTTTAGGAGAATGAAAAAACATATTTTTTGCTATTAATAATTATGTTATGCAGTAACAAAGTCATGAAAATGACTCATAATTTTTCTATGCATTTTTGAAATAGATTAATTTAAGACCTTTCTTCTGTATTTTGTTATGTTGCTAAATACAATGCAATAATGCAAAATAAATTCCTTTGTGATATTTTGAGCGGTGAATATAATAACTTTTGTTCCCTTAAAAGTTCTTCGAATCAATGAAAGATGTTTACAGAACTTTTTTCAGTTTTGAAAAGATGTAAGCTACGGGAAAGAAGAAAATCTTTTGTGCCTGTTATCATAAAGAAGCGATGTGTATTTATTGAAAATACAATAGAACGCCCACTTCTCTTTTTATCAAACTTTTACCGATTGAAGTCTTACACATATGGGTTTGGCCATCAACTTCTATTTATAGGTTTCAAATTATTGCGAAAATGTCTTGTTTATTGTGTGCGATTCAACTTGTTTTCAGACTCGGTCTTGTGTACATAAAACCTTTATTTAGAAAAATAAAAGTATGAAAGAGAAAAAAAAACAATCTCCAAACTATTGAAAACATTTTGCGATTGAAAGAAGCTATTTTTAAAAACGTGAATATCATGTTTTTTTTAATTATACTATTTTTTTTCTAAACAAAGATATCCCACAAATTTTCTTTTGCATTAAATTTTTTTTCTATTATATGAGATTTTTCGTCTCATGTACTTATCAGGTACAATTACTTATAGGAATAAAATAAAACGATTTATTTAATCGAAACATTGTTAGAAAAGGGTTGCGCGATTGTCTTTGTTGTTTTGAAATTTCTTGGATGTTTCGTCCAGAAATGCGCCATTTATATAGTGTTTTATCAGGGCAAATGGGAAAGTTCTTTGGCTACCAACTACTGATCTTCACCTGAGAGCAAAACAAGAATGTGTGATAATAAACAAATAAATAAGTAAAAATAGGGAGAAAATAATAATGATAATAATAAAAGCGTGCATTTGGACAAAAATATTTTATGGGACATGATAGAAGCAGGATAAAATAGAAAAAGAAAATGAACTACCTGTTATTTCGCATATGTTTAAGTATTTTTCTTTTAGTGTTTCATTTAAATATTTTTCAGTGTCAATTTCCTGATAATATCCCCAAGAAAGTCGGTGCTATTGCCACTCTGATTGAGCGTAATAGTTAGGGTTTGACTAAACTTGCTCTGATTTATGGCACCGTTCTGAAAAGGTCCTAGCAATTTTTGTCAGTGAAAATTTGCGTTTTTCCTTTTCTTTCTTTTTTTTTTTTTTTTGCCGCCTCTCGACTCAAAATATTTCTTCTTTTTTCTCTCTCTCTCTTCTCAATAAAGCTCATACCGTTCTGAATCATGCATTTATGCAAAATATTAACAATTTTTTCCATGTCATACTCAACTGGAATTCATTGGGTGAAATATTTGCTTTGTTTTGGATGTATTTAAAGACCATGCGATTTCAAACGATGAACAGAAATACTTAACACATAGCTCTAATATGTTCTGAAATATTTCTCTTCATCGTTAAGATATTCAATTACAATCAGCATTGAAATGGATACCTTGATTCGTAAGAATTTCACTATGCAATAAATTTATTTAGAAGTATTTGACTTGATTACTCATTCGTTTGTTTTTAAAATCATTTATTCATCTCTGTAAGCATCACTCGGCATCAATTAAAGGCTTTTTAAACATTTCTAAAACAAAATTTCGATGAGGGGTTGTGTTCACTCTCAAAAATCTGATTAGAACGCATTATTTTTGACAACAAAAATAAATCCAGCGAACTCAAATTGGCCTGAGTACCAAATCTAGCTGCTGGAAAAGAAAATACAGTGATCTCTCGTTTTTCGCGGTTAATGGGGACCAGAACCTTCCGCGAAAGCTGAAAAACCGCGAAATAGGATTTGCCGCTAGGAATTTTCGTGTATGCGGGTGCACGAATGTTTTAAATATGTAAGCAGTATTTATACTTTACACATTTAAGACAAAAATTACAGCAGTATACGTATTTACTTAAACGTGTCAGTGCTAATTAATAAGGCTAATTACAAAACCTTATACAGTAATAAACATTAGGAGAGCCCGTTTTATGTACTCTGAGTCAACTCATCTCTTTGTTTGACACGCAGGGATCCTTCTTTCTCGCGCATCAACATGAAACAACGCTCCTTTCCGCAATGTGGCTGCCTAGATGGTTGTATTTTTTCATTTTTATTTTTTATGAATATTTTGGAAAAACCCGCGAAACACTGAAGCCGCAAAACACGAAGCGCGAAGTGGCGAGGGAACATTGTATTTTTAACATGCTAATTTTTAGGTCGAATTTCATGCAGAAAAGAATTTGAGCGAAAACACTGCTTTAACAACTTTTAAACAGATCAAAACGATTACATTATTAATTATAACACGTCAGTTTTCAGTAGCATTTTACGAAATACTGTGGTTCTGTTAAGATTTCTTACTTTTTCTAAAGAGGTAGAATTTTCTACATTCAGCAGTGGTAACTTTTCCTGCAAAGTTACTATAGTTAACTAATTTTTAATAGTTTTTTCTGCCCTTGAAACGGTAAAAAATGTATTTTTAAGCATATGAAAAAATGTATTAAATATTTTTAACTGAAATTTTTATTATCCATAAAAAAAATTCAAATTAATTTTTTTAGAAACATAAAATTGTTTCAGATGATTTTTTTTACATATGTTAATTTTATAATTCATAACAAATATTAAATTAATACTTTTATTATATGAAAGTTATGTTTTTATTCTTGGGTTGGTTCATAGCTTCATATTAAAAGGCCAACAGTGTTTATATGGATATACGAGATGTATGAAAATTTGGATAAATCCGATATCCATATAAAATCATCTAAAAATTTCTTCAGAATAAATTTTCTGTCGAATTTGCTATAAACTAGAAATAATTCAGTTTCATTAAAAAAAATGCAGTAACTATGTTAGTTTAAATGTTACAAGCAAAAATAAAAAAAATGTCTTAACATTACTTTGTTTTCTCAATTTTCTTAATTAATTAATAGATATAACATTGCTTTCATAGATTTAACATTAAAATACCTTATAATTAGCATTTTATACTTTACATTATTCTTGATAAATTGACACATTTCATCATAAATTGGCATGTGTTTCTAGTGTGCATAGTGTTTAAATGAGATGCAGTGTCTCGCTATGAAAATCGCTAGCTCCCGTTCAGTGCATAAAAATACATTAAGAAACTGTCGCTTTTTTGCAAAAAATTTAGTTTATTATATTATCAACACGCCCCGGAAGTTGATGATAGTGCATTTTTTAAAACATTTTTTTGCGTTTTGTGACAATTTTCCTGTTTCAAAGCATTTTAAAAAGATTTTTACAGCATTTTTAAGTATTCTTCTCATTACAAAGAATTTTTCTATGTTTTAGCTCTCTTTTTTACTTTTTAAAAAAAAGTTTTTGCTTACCCTTAAAGGAAATTTAGTTTCATTCATTCATTATATTTCACGAAAAACTTCAAAGGGGTTGGTCTATAGTGAACTGTAAATCTATTGCACAAAACTAAATTAAGATAAATGAAAGAAAACGAAGTATTTTTGACATTGAAAAAAGTTGCTATATGCGGTTTAATTGGAGATACAGTGTGTGAGTTTGATGAAAATTGAGCAGTACTTGATTCTATTTATTCCAAATTTACCCCATGTCTGAATTGAAAAAAGTTTTGCAAAATTAAAAAGACCTTACTTTTATTTGCGGTCTTTCATAATGTAAAAAACATTTAATTGCTCGGGGCAATTAAGATCCTATCATTTAAGACGGTGAAGTTATCAAAACAGATGTTTATCAGTTTTTGGTGTATAGTTTTTATTATTCTATTTTATTTATTTTGGAAAGTCATTTAATGACGTTGCTATTATAATTAAAAAAAAGAAAAAAAAATGCTTTAATGTAATTTTGACTTCAGATATGAAGTGCATTTTCTATAAAAAATGCATTTTTTCAACTTTAATGGCCTTTTTTGGTGGGTCATTTTTGGTGATTTTTTTTTTTTTTTGTTTTTTTAGAGCATTTTCAGGGATTTTTTTAGGTCATCAACTTTTGGGGCCTGGTTATCAATTTACATAATTTTTTCCCCTGGAATGGGCAAAAGCCAGGAAAACGTGTGCTTTCTTTTTCTTTTTATTTTTGTGTTAATGTTTTTCTAAATTCAGTCTGAAAGATATTCAGATGAGGGAGGCAATTCGAATCTTGCATCGATGAGTGTGGAAAAAAATCCGGAATTGAACAATCAGCAATCGATGTTTTTAAGTTCATAATCTACTTATTATAAATTTCTTGTTATGATATATTTTTTTTTGGCTAAATACACTAAAGTTTTTTCAACAGCATGAAAATTAAAGTTGTCTGCTGAAATCAACATTGCTAATGTGCTGTTTCTCAGCCTTAAACTTTTATCGTTTATTATAATCAGTTATCGTTATTTTCATTATTTTTGTCCGAACAGTACCACATTAAGCGGCGTCAACTGTAGAATACTTTCTTCAATTGTCTTTACAGACATAACTGTAACATATTTATCATTTTTAAGCTTTATTTTACGATATAGTTTTTTAAAGTTGGAATGGGGGATTCCGCGATCAAGCCGTTGCGTCTCAAAGGTTCCATGTGCTAACAAATCTTGGAAATCGCAGCTTTATCACATTAAATAACTTTGCAGTTTTTTGTTTTACTTTATGTTCTTGCACAAATCCCTAATATTATGCAGCAATTCCAAATCGCCGTATGACTTAATAACTATCAATGCATGGAATTAGCGTTGTATGGCGAGATTTACTCCATTGACCTTTAACGGTGGAATACGATAACCCTCACCTTCCTTGACCTTCGGAAAAAGAAAAAAAAGAAATCCACTCTCATTAAAAGCTCATTGTGAGACACTGTAAGCTCCGAACAGGTGAAACACTAGTAGCTCAGTTAAGAGAGACAAAAAAGGAAAGAGAATGTTTATTCCCGAAAAAGTAGTTGTCTTTAATCAAACACCTGTACATGTGCAAAGTAAAAGAACAGGTGGTCTTTTCCAAAGGCGCTATCAGAAGCGCAGAAATATTTTCTTATTTAAGCTTGATATTTGAAGTACCTAATGGTAGCAAAACTGCGGTACAGCACAGTGAAGAAATTATAACTTTAATTGTAGAGTCAACAAGCAAAAGTAGTTTCTTTTACCTTGTGAACGATTTTATTACATTTGAAGTTATTTGGGAATGGAATTAAATAATTAAATTATTGAAGTTACATTAATTAAATTTACTTGTTCTTTGATAAGCACAAGATAACTAACTTAGTTAAAAATCGGGAATTAATTATTTATGTCTTCAGATAGGTTTTACTTTAGGGCACCAGGACACAAATTGGCTCTGTGGTAATTATGAGCTTAATCATAGAAAAACAAAATTCTGATGAACAAAGTGACTCGACTATAAAGAGAAAATACGTCTAAAAACTTTAAAAGATTCATCATGAAAATAAAATTTTAATAAATATAAGTTTTCAATCATGAAGCTGTTTGTTAACTTGAATTTCTTTAACTACTCTAAAATGAATTTAAGACCTCCTCGTTTGAGAAACTCGGAAAACGTTTGAGAGTCTTAAATTTACAAAAGTAATGAAATCTAGTTTTATTTTGATGCATTAACTCAGGAAATGTTTGAAAATGCATCGCGAAACGCTCTATTTCTTTTAAGGGAATTTATTTTACATCTTCCCTCTAGAATATCGCTGTTCCATGTCATAATAGTATTTCATTGCTACCAGTAGGGTTCCTTAAATATATCTTCTTTTAAATGGAAATTCTTTCTGCTTGTTTTAAGACTGAAGTTTGTTTTAGACTTTTAAAAATCAACTTCAAAGCAGAATTTATCATACAAATGATTATTTTTTACTGTCAGTTACCCAAAATGCGCCTTTTTAATTTATTTTTTAAATGAAATATTCATGCGAAAAACGTATTTACACTGAAAAGAATAAAGTAAAAATAATTTTTGGAAAAAAATAGAACCGACTTCAAATTAAAAATTTCGCTAAAAAGTAAAAAATATAATCATATTTTAAACAACATTGATCCGACTTTTAAACATAATTTTTTGAAATCGGTGCAAAATTATGATGGATATAAAATATCTTGTAACCATGAATCAATTACAAACATAAATGGCCCAGAATTTGCAACAGTTCCAATACAAGTACACAGTAACGCATGGTGTAGTGTTAAAATTTAACTGTCATAATTTTGCAACATTTTCTAAAATTACGTTTAAAAGTCGGATCGATGTTGTTTAAAGTGATTTTATTTTTTACTTTTCGCGCAATTTTTAATTTGAAGTCGGTTCTATTTTTTTTCCTCAAAAAATATTTTATTACAACTTGAGAAGCGAATGTTGTATTTATTTCTTTATATAAAATTTAAAAAAAATCTGTATTTAATGGAATTAGATTTTATAATTCAGACTTGCCAGTTCCTAAAATTTGCCCTCTCCTCAAGCAAATGTCTATTCTCATCTATTCAGTCACTGCCTATGCTTAACAGTAGAAACAAAAATAGTAAGAATCGTCAGTAAAAAAAAAAAAAAAGTACCCGAAGTCGGAGTCGACAGGTTTTTAAGCGACTTTGACTCCGACTCCTTTACTCCAAAATCAGCCCCTGCTTTTCACGTACGCTTGGAACAAAAATCATAATAAAAAGACTGTAATTCAATACTGATGCATGAAAGTGGATCTCCGATGATGACTTTTAAAACAAACTTTCGAGAATCGTTTCGAATGGTTCTTCATTAAATTAGATATACTATTTCTTACGGTGGAAAAAAATCTTTCCCGTGTGGATATATTTTGGAGCTGTATCCTAAAATAACCATTTAATGTTGCTGAATGTCTTTTTGGCCAAACCAGAAGATAAATATTTGTCTTTTAGAAGTAAGGGAAAAATATTGGAAGATGGTTTTTATCATCTATTTAAAAAATTTTATGTTGGTTTCAGATGACGAAGTTCTCCATTTTCTTTTTATCAATATTTTATTGCAATTCTTATTTATTTTCATCATGTTTTTCAAGGAAGGTTTTTTGATCAATATTGTTTCTAGGTAATTGATGTTCTCAAGAATTTTTACTTTTAACTAAACGTTACTTGTTACAAAACGAAAATAATTTACTTATACTTCCTCTTCAACTTCAAAAATTAGAAAATAAAGGGTAAAACCGTTTTTTTTTGAGTTTACATGTCGGTTATTCTGCCAATTTTAATGTTATACTGCAAGCATTTTTATGTGTGTGGGGGGAGGGGTTTAAAATTTTAATATATAGGATGCCTTCGTTAAGTTTAATCAAGTGTTAGGGGAATAGAATATAAAGAGTCGTTTGAGAGGACAGAGCGTAGGAATTCGTTCTGGGTTTTATAGAATCTATCAAGTCAAGCGATTATGTTGAAGCAAAAAGGGGGAATGAGTAAACCTTCCTGAAGTATGAAAAAAAAATTTGACAGTTTTCGTGTGAAAGTTCTTAAGCATCGAAGTTATGAGTAAAAAGACAGGGCCGACAGGAATCTGAGGTGGCAAGGTGCTTGCCTCACAGCGCAACGCTCTTAAGGACGGCAGCTATTAAAAGCTAATTAATAGATTACGTACTATTATACTTTTATAATGAGTAGGAAAAACAAATATGTCCTCTGGATATTTAATATTATTTAAATACATACGTACATATTTACTAACAATGTTTTTAGTCTCTACACTCTGCAAAATACATATAATAGCGACGCAGAATATTTTTTACCTCATGGCACCACTTACACTTGCGCCGGCCCTGTAAAAGGAAAAAATCAACATAAATAAAGCGCTAGTTACCGAAATAATGCAGTACTGTTTTGTTAACTTGAGCTTTATTTACGTTGATTTTTTTCCTTTAACTCCTATTTTAGCAAAATGCATTTTTAATCATTTTCATAGAACATCCGAGAAAGCAAGTAAGTTTAGTTGTCTTCGTAATTGAATCTCTTTTGGTATTAATTAATTAATTAATATTAGGCTGGTTTTGATTTCATCACTTAATTCGGAGCAGATGCCAAAATGACTTCACAAGTTTCCTTTAGAATTGAATCTTAACCTAATACACCATATGCCGTTTATATTCGTTGTATGGAGGAGTAAAATCACTTCCTTACTCTGAAATAAATTCAAAGCAAGGATTTTAAGTAAGATCTCCAATGGTGCGGAAAGAGTAATATAAATTGCTGCACTCAGAAGGAAAAATAATGGCAGTTATATCTCTGTATCTTCTGTGGGTTGTCCGTACCAAATCGAATAGGTTATTATGGGTAGGTCGTAGTAATGTACACCCAATTTTAGGGTTAAGTTCTTAGTTCTTGCCCACAATTCTTTTACAGACTACAAAAAGCGCTTATCAAAAGTTTGGCTTTACTAAACACAAGAATTCTATCTCAGTGTTTCTATTTAGGTAGCATTTCCAGCAAGAAATCGAACTGAGTCAATTCTGAGATTTATGAAACTTCACATGTCTCTCACGAGTTTTAGCAGCCTGATGGAAGAGATTTGTATCATTGGAGAATGCTTTCCCTATGTTCGTCTTGGCTTCTCCAATCTTACTTTTATTCGCTGTCGTTGGTGAATCTTAACCCTAGATTAGTTTTCTAGTTAAATTTGTGTCTAAATGTTTCCTTATGAGCTTTACACGATCAACTTTTTCTTTCGTTGACGTGGACCCCTTGTAGATCGTAATCTACTCCTGGGGGCAATGTGGACCATTTTGGAAGTCACTGGTTTAATATGTAAGATTTCTTTACCAGAACGTATGTTTTTTCTTTTTTTCGGGGGAGGGGTCCCCATACTGTTTAAAAGATGTGATACCTATTTTGTCTAAATGAGCAAGCTTCGTGGTACACGTTAATCAAGCATTACTTTAAAAGAAAAAATTACCTTCGCAAGCAGCCAGCGCAGTTACATATTTGATAACATATTAAACTAGTGACTTCCAAAGTGGTCCACATGGCCCCCAGGAGAATTAAGACGGTTTTTTTCATTCAATTAACTAAATAATTAATTTTCTTTTTTGATTCATAACTAAGCAATGATAGTGTTGAAGTGTGAAACACTTGCAGTTTACCGTAAAAATAGCTATAAACTTTTGAGGGTATGTAAATGAAAGTGAAATTTCATTTCTTTTTGAATTTCGTAAAATGAGTTGCTCTAAGTAAATTGATTATAATTCGCTGTTTCTAATTAACCCAATTAGAACAAGATTCTAAATGCTTCAAACCTTGCTTTGTTTCACGATAAAAATCTTGTTAGAGAAATATTCTTCGTCATTTTATTTGCTATAGCCATTAATTGGGTTTGTACAGACAAAGCTACCGCTGTAACTTCGGCTGTTTATTTTTTATTTATTTTATTTTTTCTACTTCCTTGCAAATAAAATTGAGCAAGTATATTTTATAATAAAAATGAAATGCGATAAAATCTACAGAGTTATCTTTTGTGCCGCAAAAATTGGTTTATTCCTTAAAGATTTTTAGAGATAGTTTATGAAACTTCTGCAGAAGTATTATACGAGATCCATTGACCGAACGAATTGCCTTTATAATCTATAAATAATTATTGATAAAGCTATTTTTTTACTTATTTTAATAAGACATAAATAAAACGTCTTAAAATTTATGTTGAAATAAAGCTTTTAATGTTGACACGAATGAAACCATTGATGAATTATTTTATAAAAAATATAACAAAAATTTTGATCAAAATACTCTCTGAGCTTTTATCCCTTTTGATTGTTGAATAATCGATACTTAGAATATGAAACAGAAATATGGGAATCTGCAGATAAATAAAAGAAAATGTGAACGTGTTATTCCCGGAAACAAAAGAAACTTGTTGCTGGATTGTACTCCAGTCCTCCAGTCTGCAAATCGGATATTTGGTCCTCAAATGTCATGACCAAGTGCAATTTCCTCTTCACACAAAACCCTGCGCCCATTCGATAAACAAAAGCATCGCGGAACAAGGGAAAAAGCGAGTGTTCAAACAAAACGCGGCAGAAAGAGCCACATTAAATCACGAAATAATGAATGCTTTCCTCATCTTTGACGTGGACTGAAGGTTCATTTCTTTTACTAACCCCATTTCGTGCAACATATTCATGAAAGAAAGACAATTTAGGTAAGCACATTGAAATTTTTAATGTTTACTTATTTTTAAGGAAAATACCAGAAAGAACATATGGAACGTGTGGGAGTTAAGCTGAGAATAATGTTCTAGAAAGAAATGTTTTTAAATTTATGTTCAAATAAAACTTCACTCGAATGAACACTCGAATGAAAACATTTATGAATTATTTTAGAAAAGATACAACAGAATTTTTTGATCAAAATAATGTCTCGGCTCTTTTATCTAACCTAGAACCTCGGGAATGAACAAAAGCCCTAGAATTTCGTTTTTGAGGGCATGAAATAACGATAGATCAGGAATGGCGAACTTTTTTTCTATTGAAAGCCTGTACTAAATTTGGCAGTTTGGAAAAAAGGCAACAGGAGCAGAATCTGAAAGCTGTATTTATTGTACTATATTAACAGATACAATTAAAAAACCACTGTAAATATTACTTTATATCGTGCAAATTCAATAATAACTCATGCAAATACAGGTAAACTCGCTTAATACGAAATGCCAAAAATTCGCGAATTTGTTCGTATTAGCCGCTATTCGTAACAACCGTGATCAAGTAAAATTGTGTAAAAAAAAGTATTAGAAATGCATGTTTAAGTTTAAAAAATAATTACTATTATTTATAATAAAAAGTAAAATAAATAGTGAAAACAAATTATTTATTTTTACTGATATACGCTTCTAATTCTTAATAGTACATTGAGAAAAAGTGAACTTGCCTTTTAAAATTTAACTACTTTGGAAAAAAACCTTATTGGCTAGTTGTTTGTTAGTTACAGAAAATTTTATCATACACATATCTCGGCTCAAAATGCCCAGTGCTAGTGTCATTTGTATATTGTCATTTTCTGGACTCTAAAACTGATTTACAGAGTGAAATAACGTGCCTTATCGATGTTCTAGGAAAGGGGCCTAATTTAAGGAGACGGGGGGCGGTCATTTTCTTTGGGCGAACCTGTTTCAATGACATCTGCTGAAGAACCCTTTCGAAGACAAATGATTCGAAGATAGAAAGTTTGATCCCTTAGCAGAAAGCCAACACACATGATTCGAAATACGTACTTGGTGGTTTACAATGACTCAAAATAACCAACAATTTCTTTAAAAAAAATAATTATTATTATATGCAATCGAGAAAATGTTTCGTGAATAGGTCAGAAATTTTGTTCGTCTTAGCCGAAATTTGTATTTTAGCCTTCGTAATATGCGTGAGATATTTACTGCAATTATATGGTAAACCAAAATTAGTGAAGAAAAGGTTCGTTTTAGCCGTGATTTCGTATTAACCGTGTTCGTATTAAGAAAGTGCAACTGTATGTAAGTTGTAGTCCCTTCCATGAGGCAAGAACCACAGGTTTATTGAAGACAGGACAGTTGAGACAATCACATAAAAACATAAATACAGATAAGATTTCTGGCCGCGTCAAGGCCGGCAAGGTACGTCTAAAGGTAAGGGTTACGTCGAAGTGGGTTATATTCATCATAGTCTGCACGCCTCTGCGGCTTCTCGGCTCGCCTTCGTTCTCCGTGTGAGGGCACTCGTGATCACATTGTAGAGAGGGGTTGAGCTGATTCCCTCCTCCACACATATATTGGACAGATTTATTGAATCATTTATTTTGAGTCGGTACGTATTCTATACAGCTAAAATTTTCAAAAGGAGGAGAACAGTGATGAATTCGATTTTGCGGTTCAGATCCAAATCAGAAAGCATTTGAGGTGGCGCATGACACGGGAAAGGACGAACCACAGTGTTCCAGATGCATTGCAATTTGAGTACTTTTGTATGTAAAATCTTGAAGAGTTGATTTAGTTTTCTGACGTTGTTTGTCGTACTTTCCGCGTTTCATCAATTATCTCACGTGTCTTTTTCCGGAAGCGATACTAAGAGTTTGAGTTTGTCATCGCACTTCTCCCCTTCCTTTAAGAAACACGAACGATTAAAGAAAAAAAAAATTCTATGCTAAGTTCTACTGTAAACTTGTAACTATATTAATAATTTCCAAAAGTATTTTTTACTTCTGCGGGGCTGCTTTTGACTTCTGCCAATTTCAGACATAGTGCATTCTCGAGAGATTGGTATCATCTCTATCAGCGGCAACACAATCAGTGTGTTACCATCGCCTCATGAGAATCTTGCCGTTCAGTTTCTCCACCTGAAAGGGTGGGCACCCGGAATCTGTAGATGCGAAATTGCACTAGGAATTTAATTTTAGCCGAGAGGATCCAAGCCAAATGTCTACTCAAGGGATGTTTTACATGCCATAGAATCATACGACATGACCGCAGACGATTTTCTGCATCTTGAAAACCCACAGACACCGGATTTTCAAGATCGCTGCTCTGACCTGCGTCTTACCACGACGCCACACTTTCAAATAATATAAGTAATTTTAGTTATATAAGGCATTGTATTTGTAGTTGGTGAAAGTTGTTTGTTTTGTTGTTTATTGAGAATCTTGCTTAAATACGTCCGACTTTCAAATTCACGCATAACTTTGAATGTTTTGAAATAAAATATTTGGTCACAAAAGAAGTTTATTTCTGATTTTTTTTATTTATTTAGTGAATAATAATTATTATTATTATGGTTTTCGTTAATTTTTTTTCTTTTTATACTTTTATAGTTCTATTTGACAATCTTATTTATACACATCATGATATTTAACGTTTTTCTTTCTCTTTTTCAAAAGTTATTTTATGACAATAGCAAGTAATTTTTTTTATCATAGAAGGGGAAACTAACTGCTGATTTTTGAGCAAGTCTTTATTCGCAATCATTATGGAACTAGATACTTTGTTTTCAGGCTTTTTCCTTTACAGCGGCTATCTTTGCGAATAAATTAAGATTTTTTTTATTGGAAACAAGGGATTTTTCAGAAAATCAATTTGTATTTTTTTGTAATTATTTTAGAATTAAGCTGCCTGGCGTTACGCAGGCTGTTCCGAATATGGCATCAGTCCATCGCAGTGAAAAGAACTGGGATCGTGTGACACATGTTCAACGTCCTCTCCTAAAAACGGAAAAATATAGCTAAAAATCTCCAATCGAATTAGGGTAACAGTAATCGGGTTCTTAATATTCCCCATTAGATAAAGGAGAACTTCTTGGAAATTGTCCTGATAATGAAGTTAACAATTCGTAAATACCATCATCAAACCCTAAAGCTCCTCATTAGAAATAAGGAGGAAAGCATTACCTAAATAATGTTAACAGTAACTAAAAAATTCTGCTAGACTAATAAGAGTAACAGTTTCCAAATGTTCTCATTAGTGGAGGGACAATAAATCCGAATTAACGTAAACAGTTTCTAAAACATCCCACCTGACAACCGTCTGCTGCAATTCTAGTCTCATGGATATCAAACTACCTGAGAGGATTTATTTATCCTTGTGTCCTCATAGAGAAAGCAACAAAGCATGGTCATTTGGGTGAAAGTAAAATCTGATGAAAGAATGAATGCTAGCCAATGAGTAAGCAGGAGTGCCCACTCCCATTCCGAGCGCATACCCTAAAAAGCTACGGTGCCCCCTAAAAATTAGCCAAACCTCATACCCAACATTTAAAAAAAAAAGAAAAAAAGAAATGGCGCAACCTGCGCCATGACCCTTTCCCTGGTGAGCACTAGAGATGAGTTCGGGCTCACTTTCGCAGGCCCGAGCCCGCCCGAGCCCGTCCGAACCCGAGTGATACAGTTCTGTGTCAAAGTCCCAGCCCGCCAGAGCCCGAAATGATTTTATAAAGTGGTTTTAATAGATGTAGTGCTACAGCGATTAAATGTAGGCTTTTTTTTACCATCGCTATTAGTTCTAATGATCTTTCTTTTAATTTAAAATAAAGAATACATATATTTTTAAACAATCATGAAATGCTCCAGTTGAGATTAAATTCTGCTGAGCTAAAATGCATGAAAAATCTTCGGTTTGGAAGCATTTTCGGAAAGTTCTTGATTCGCAGTCGAATTTAAAACTGGAATATATTCAGTGCAACTATTGCAGTTAGGAGATCGAATAAGATGGGTCTCTAGTCTGGAGCAAATTGAAAATGAAAGTGGACATAAGAATAGCAAAAAACCATTACTCCGGACTGTAGGTTGATGCATGAATATTTTACCATGAGCCCGAGCCCGCCCGAGCCCGAGAGTAACTTTAAAATGTAGAGCCCGAGCCCGTGTCGGGCCCGGGCTCTGGCTCGGGCTTTCGGGCTGAGCCCGTCTCATCTCTAGTGAGCACCCCTGGAGTAAGCGATTGTCAACAGGAGAATGTATTAATTCAATTTTGTTCTAATGAGGTAAGGATAAAACTTGCAACAAAAAGTCTCTTTCTGTCGCAATCAGTGCGCAACTAGCATAACCACAAATAAAACAAAACGAGAACAAGTTAATTAACAGTTATTTAATCATTCCTTAAACAATATTTTTACTTTCGATAAATGAGTTTGAAATAACATAAATCTCTCGGTTTTAATATTGAAATTTCCAAAATGTCGCTTCCCGTCAGCAAAAAACATCCCAGTGCGAAGATCGATGAAACGTTTGAGCGCATAAATCAAAAAGACGACGGTTCCACAAACAAGTTGTTCTCGTCACAGCTTGGATGCTCGGGAAAACCAATCAGATGCAGGTGTACCAGAGAAAACTTTCGAACACAATGTGCGTCATGAGATGCCCGAGCTCCACGCCCCTCTTTCTCAGCCCCTGGATGGTGATCGATTTGGCAAGGGGCGGTCCCCGGCAGCTCAATAAGGGGATATTTTGGGAATTTTAGCCCCGGGATAATGGTTTAGATTCCCCAGGATTTTGGGGAATCATTCCTGGAAGCCAATTTTCGATGTTCTTATTTAAGTTCCAGAAAACTGCCGTATATCAAACATAACTTTTTTAAGAGTAAATACTGAAGTTCATGGGGATGTTTGTAATAATTAGTAATTTAGAAATTTATGAAAAACCTCAAGGAAGTAAATTGAAAATTTTCAACGATATTCAATGTCACTGTTTTCAAACGAGTATAACTCCGATTGAGCGATTGTCAATAGATTGTTAAATGCTATCGATAATTAAAGGACGTCGTTAAATGGGAAGAAAATAACATTAATTACATCCAAACCAAGACTTTTAAATTCATCACTAATTTGAGGAAATCGTTAAATCGAATATCGTTTAATTGAAGTTTATTGAGAAACGGATGATTTCTGTAAAGAATGTGGAAACAGGCAACTCATTCTGAACATTCTCCAGGTTCATCTCTAAAGCTTTTAAATCTTGCAGGATACTCATGCGCGAAGATTCTTCAAAAATAAAAAATAATAAACATCAGATACAGATGTTATAAAATCACATTGAATATTAATGGTAAGCTCATAAATTTTGTTCTTAAATATTTTGAAAAAATAAATATGTTTGAAATCGAGTCAAACTATTTTTAATTTTTTTTTAAAGCACAATTAAGTGATGCTGGAGCACTCACTGTATATTCTTCGCTATATAAGATAAATTATGTTCAACATCAGAACATAGATATTCGATCGAAACTTGGAATCTGTCCTGCAATTTCATAATAGAAACGGATGGCACGTTAAGCTGCCTTCAAAATGACATCACTTTAGAGTTGGCAAAATTTTTGGTCTGGTAAATTCCAATGAATCGACTTTAAGTCGACAGTCGAACCGATCAGAGTGATCCAGAACAGAACTTAGAGCGTGTTTTGATGCTTAGCTTCTTTAGAAGATTTTGTGCATCTGTACTTGCTTCCCGAGCATATACGAATTTCGTACTTAACAAGTCAAAGCGTTTCGGCGGCCACATGTCGAAGATCTTCACTTTGGACAATATATTTAAAGTTGCCTAGCTTTGGCAGTTTTTAGAAGGACTCGCTTTATTGATTACAATTCTAATCACGTCATATTGTGGAGTTATGTAAGACGTTCCGTCTGACATAACTCCTGACTCTGGAGCTTAGAGTTTTGTAAGTGTTACGGTAAAATGTAACATAGCCCATGATCATATAGTGATGGTACATGCGTTGTATCAATTAAAACATTATTATTATGAAATTGCATTCACTTTCCTGAAATTAGGTAAAATTTCTAGAGATAAAAATATTCATAGTAGATTCTGTGAAAAATCAACAAAACAATTATTTTAAATGAAACTCATTTATTTATAATTTGCTCTGCTCATTCAGATTCTTTCTAGATTAAAAATGAAAATAAATAATAGTGCACCATTTGACTTAAATCATAAAAAGAAAAAAAAACATATTACATGAAATACATTAATTGAGCTCAATTACTATGGAAAAGAATACCTGTAACCTCACGATTTTTTGTCTTCTTGGTTATTGCTTTTGCGGGAACGTTCTGATTATAATCAACCGATATTCGAAATTCTGCAGATTTCGCTGAATAAAAACTTGTCTTTCATCATTCACGAAAGTTCATGAAAGTTCTATGACATTCTGGGTGGGATGATAAATCAAAGTGTCTGATTTAGAGTTCAATTTCTGATCCGAGGCAATTTGAATCAATGTCAGAGGCTCTTCATGTCAACGGATACTAAATTTCATTCTTCAGATCGCTCATGTTATATTTGTACGAAGCGTCTATTCTACTTCGTAGTCCGTTAATTTTTCAAAGTTTGTTCAGATTTCCACGCTATACGCAATTGACTCATAGAAAAAAATTTCGATGATAAATCACAATGTTGATAAATCATTTGGACATCACATTCTCACACTTATAAAACACATAAAAAGGATTATTGTGAGAGATCAAAATTGAAGAGATTTCCCCAGAGAAGAAAGGACAAAAGTCCCGCTTCCTGGGGAATCTAGCAGCACGTCCTTCAGCTTTGGTATCGAGTTACAGAATATTTGAAAAAAATGCGTTTCGAAGGGCATTTCGAAAACTTCTGCATCCGCGCATCATATAGTGCGGTGCATAAAAATGCTCAAATTTAAATTTTCCTGACCAAAATATTTGTATTAAATTTGTAAATAATAATGTAGTTAAATAGGAAGTTATTCAATGTGAAAATTAATCCCCTAATTTAGAATAAACTATATAAAAAGATATTGGATAAAAAAATGGCTCACGGCGTAGAGTTACACAAAAAGTGTGCAACAAGTTTTCCGCCGAGAGTGAACAGTTAAGCAGATTAACTGTTTATTTTTGGTCAAGGCTCGAATAGAGCAATTTGAAAATGACCGAAAAATGTGGTTTATTTAAATAAAAAAGAATGTAGCAAAAGTGAGAGAATCTCAAAAGCTTTTATTGCAGTAAGACGGAACGACTCTGGAGTTTGGAATTTTGTAAGACGGAACGACTCTGGAGCTTGGAATTTTGTAAGACGGAACGACTCTGGAGCTTAGAGTTTTGTAAGACGGAACGACTCTGAAGCTTGAAGATTCCGTTGAATATAGTTAATTTTTGAAAACGCATCAGTACTGTGGTTCTTGTGAAAATCTGTTGTTATGAGGGGAGCTTAATGCAGCTAAGCACGCAATTGCGAAAATATTGCTTGCATGACTTTCGGCAGTTATGAGGAGACCCTTTTATTAATGCAGTCAAAGGGGTTCAAGGCTTTTTTTAACCGACTATGGCAAAGCAGAAAGGAAGGGTTATGTTTTTAGCAGCTTATGTATGTATGTATGTATGTATGTATGTATGTATGTATGAATGTATGTATGTGTATGTATGTTTGTATTTACGTGTACTACACAGTAGCATCTAATCTTATCCGATTTTGATGATTGAGGGGTCAATCGATTACGTGTGCACTTGAAATTTAAACTAGCTCCCCTTAACCTCCTGCTAAAAGGGAGGGGGATGACTCGGGGACCCCATTTCCTACTTTAGTGGTTCCAAATGTCCAAACTTGAACATTTCTAATTGTTTGCCGTTTTACATGGCTTGCAATACTATCGCACCAGAGGTTTAAAACGGAAATTTTTTTAAAAAATTTAAAAAACTTTTTTTTTGGCTATTTTGTGTTTTAATACCGTCTACTTTGTCATTTATTTGCTTTTCACAAAATCAAACGTTTTTATTAGTAATAAATTTCACGTCCGTAGGATTATTTGTTAAAATATTTGTTCTAGCTTTAAAATTAAATTCCAAATCCAGGGCACTTGTGCTTTAACGTCCGTCTATATAACTAGTTGGGGAGGATGGGGTAAAATGGGTCACTTCATAAAAAACCCAAAATAATAAAACTTGAAATTGAAAATTTTAAACCTTTTTTTTTAATGTTATTTTTCAATGTGTTGGCAGCATTTTTCATTCTATAAAAAGTTAGGTTCCTAAATATGGCAACACACAATATTTTTTTTTTGTTAATTTTGGATGACTGTGATAAACACATGGTTTACAAATTTCTGAAAAGCTCTATATTTTATCGAATAACAGCCCAACTGTAATATAATGTAAACTTTAAAATATATGTAAACAGATGTCTGTAATGTCTTTAAAAACATATGTAAACATAGTAAGGAGTATTCTTAGTGAAGAATACTCCTTACTATGTCCGAGTGTAAGGAGTATTCTTCACTAAGCAACTTTGGAGAACAATTCCTGCTGAGCACGTAAGAAAAATATTAAACATTTTCTTTTTTACATCAGTTTTTCTTGGATGGGATAAAATGGGGCATGGTTAATCTTAGGTAGTTCCATTCTATTCTTTTATTTAATTTACTTTGTTGTACTTAACTGCAGCAAGTTCATAAATTTAAACTATATGTTGTTTATTTTATTGAAGTTAAGGTAAAAAAAAGTGTGCATGTTTTCCCCAAAAAAGACCATGCTGATGTGGTAGAAAGAAGTGATGCTGTTGAAGTGTTATGTGAACCAATATGTAACAATCGAGAACAATATTAGTTTGACATTTTAATGTAATCATAATTCCAAATCTTGCTAAATGTGCTACATTTTTTTCTATTTCAAAGTAATAAATAACTGTTTTCAGCATTTTTTTGCATTATGACTCATTTTACCCCAGGGTGACCCATTTTACCCCACGATGGGGTAAAGTAGGCCACAACTTCATAGGCTCAGTTAAACTATTTCATAGTTAAAAACTAAATATTAAAATTACATAAAATTGTTCTAAAGGAATTCAATGTTAAGATGCAATTGAAAATAAATGGGAAATGATTCTGGTTTTCTTGCTATAAAACTTTGAATATGAAAATAGCTAAAAAGTGGCCTGTTTTCCCCCACCTGACCCTATATAACACATGAAAAGAAGCAGTGGTTGTGCCCTTTTCTATGTCCGAGTGTCAAACTACTTAAAACAGTGTGAATTCGCTTGAAAAACGGTTGAACATTGTAAAACTGACTGCTCACTCTCTCTCTCTTCATATATATATATATATATATATACATACTAGTAAGCCCGGCGGTCATTCGAAATGTTCTAGATATTATAAATATACAACTATCCCACTAACCGGAAATGCATATCAAATGAAAGAGAACAGGTAGAACAGTAAAGTTTAATGAATAAATGATAAACATATAATAATTTCGGAAAAAATATTCTTATCGAAAAAAAAACATCTAAGTTATAATAATCTGTAAAATAAAAATATTATTTACTATATAATCAAATTATTTGTGAAAAATATTTATTTATATCCAACATAATCATCGTCAAAACAATAGTTTTAACGAAACTGGAAAAAAGAGCACTGCTACTTTAATATATATAAAAAGTGCAGACAATAAATAAATTAAAAAAAAAAAAGAAGATTAAATTAAATTCGATTACACTGCTGTAATTCGCTAAGCTTTTGGCAAACTTCTATTTTGTAGAAGTTCTCCGAAAGTTCTCTTCCATAAAAAACGTTTTCATTATAGAAACAATTGTGTACATGGCAGCACTATGCAGTTTTCTCGGAGTAAGAAATTCGGAATAAGCTATCGGCGACAAGCAGACACTTAAGCGGCTTATAAATAAGATATATATGTGTGTATGTACATTTTTTACATACATATTTATCTCCTACCACCACTCTACCTGGAGAGTCCTCCTTCCCTTATTTTGTGTTTCTAATATGTATGTATGTTTTAATTTAATGTGTTGCTGCATTTGCTCATCTTTGAATCGATGTTTGCTTATTTTTCATCTTTTTTTCAATATTACTTAAATTTCTTAGTTTAATCTCTTGAAAAGACACTTCATGCCATGGATTTCAAATCATTTTACTTCTATCCTGGATTTGTTTGACCATATTTAAAAAATGAATGTATAAACTCTAGACACTTTTATAAGAACTCTTGAAGTACTACAAAACTGAAGTAGCTGACACTTTTCCTGAGGAAACATCGACACAAAAAAATATCTGCGATGTTTAAGGTAACCGCTGCCTAACCGTAATTTACTTTCTTCCTGTAGTCTAGAAATTGGCGCTCTTATCTTTTCTTATTTGTATGTGGCAGAAAAGTGCTCTCTCAGCAGCCACTCATTTAATTATCAACCAGTTCTCGCCACGCTCGTATTCAAGAGACCGAAGTTAGCCGAGTATTTCCGAAATACTCCATTTATAGCCGAAAAGACGCGACGTCAGTCGGTCCACACCGAACTGCTAAGGATATATAGGCTCGCTTATTACGGTGCTGCAGCTACACTAGTCTATAAATTTTCCTTTGTGATTGGATTTATGCCTCTCTGTACGTGCTTTGTAACGGAAATTAACCACTCGAGGATTGCGTTCTGGAAATGATATTATTTTTCCCGTCTTCGATATTTTCCTGGTCTCAAAGGGATGGGGAGAAAGAAATGTTCTCTTTTGAAGATTTAGACATTTAATTACACTCTGGGTTTTAGAAAATTTGTTTACTAAAATAATTCTCCATAATTGGACCATATATAAAATTTCCATTGCAATTTTTAAAAAATACAGTAACTTCGACTTACATGTCGTATCTTTCATAAATATCTCTCTCAGTTATACATCGATTTTTAAAGTTCCGAAACAAAATATATAAAATTGATTTTTAAAGTTTCGCAACAAAATATATAAAATTGATGTTATTTAACTTTCATTTATGCTTCTCTTTCAGAGAGCTCTCTCAGTTATACGTAAATTTTTAAAATTCCGCAACAAAATATATAGTATTGATGTTATTTAACTTTCATTTATACTTCCCTTTCAGAGAGCTCTCTCAGTTATACGTAAATTTTTAAAATTCCGCAACAAAATATATAGTATTGATGTTATTTAACTTTCACTTGTGCTTCACTTTCAGAGATCTCTCTTAGTTATACGTCGATTTTTAAAGTTCCGCAAAAGAAGTATGTAAAACTGATGTTATTTAACTTTCATTTATGCTTCACTTTCAGAGTCTCTCTCAGCTATGTGTTGCAAAAATATCACTCTTTTTTTCTCTCTCTTCTACTTTTCAAAAGTTCTATCTTTCAAAAGTAACATTTCTTATACAAAATGCTGATGTTTCTTGCTGTAATGCAGTGGTAGTCAACCTTTACTACGAGCGGGCTATATATACGTAACTATTATTTCCACAACGTAAAAATCGATGTCCGTTTCTTAGATAATGTTGCGAAATTCTTCTAAAAATCGAGCTTTTTTTAAAGGCCAAATCAAAGTTCACTTGCTTACGAAAAGGGAAAAAGTGCAATTTTGGGGTGTACCAAAAGTTTAAAATGAGTTTACATCATGAAGATACTCGGTAGCAAGTGTTTTAAAATTTCTTATTGATAGCTATTCATTAATGCAAAAACATTATCAAAATGTAACTACAGAAGCACCCAACGCAGTTTTTTTTTTATGAACAGTTTCGTTAGGGTTTATTCATAAATGATGTCACGCTTCGAGGGGGGAGGGAGGTTCGTGAAATTGTGACATGGTGACAAGGGAAGGGGAAGGAAGGGTGGAACAAAAAGTGTGACATCATGCTTATGCAACCTAGCGTGTCGTGTGACAAAGGGGGGAGGGGGTATGTTGAAGAGTCACATTTTGTGACAAAGGGAAAAGCGCGACATCATTTATGTACGGTCCTTTAATGATTTTGTTCTAATTATTAAGTCCATTCAAAAAATTAAGCTATACTGAGTTCTGGGACCTCCTATCGCTATTGAAGATAATCTTTACAGCATTCTGAGATTTTTAAAAAAATGTAGTCCATATTGCTACAAAATTTATTGCTTTTATATATTTTTTAACGAATTATTGTAGTGTATTTGCTAGGTAAGCCTTTAACTGTAATCGCGGTCATGACGAGAAAGGAACTCCGACAATGTAAACAGAGCCTCGATGTGAATGTATGCTCAATGCGTCTATTAATTAATCTCCTGTTTTTATGTTATTAAAGTGTGTTATCGTCCTACCTCCACTCTCAGAAATAGAACTCTCATTTTCGACGATTCTTCAATCGTCAAGAAAATTTCGTCTTTTACAACGATTCTTTTTCTCGCGCGATCACGTGACTGGAAAAAGTTACTACGCGAATTTCGCCGATTAGACGAAAGGTTTACTCGGAGCATTTTTCACGAAGTTATTTCGTAAAATATGAAGAAAGTTTCGTGACATTTGAGCATGCGTTTCTGAGAGTGTGGTTTGATTATTCTCAATGATTATTAAAATACAGGACATAAATTAAAGAATATATTTGTCATTTTTTGATTATGTATTAAAAAAGTATTGATTTCTAAGACGGGTTAAAAAATATATGAATCGTTATTTTGATGGACATGCATGTTAAGAAAATGGTGAGTAAAATATCATTTTCATAAGTACTCTTTCGTGAAGTAAATCAGCCTAAAAGCCACAAATCCTCAAACTTTTTCGTAGTACTAAAAGTAATGTCAGTTTAAATTGTTTTGCTTTCAATAAATACCAACAACAAATACACTAAATTGGAAAAACTGAATGAATACACTATTTTCTGCAAGCTGGCGTAAGTGAATCTAACATAAGTAGTCTCAAGAAATGTTGTTAAAATCTCTCTCTGTCCTACCCGAATTAATTGAAATTACTTTCTAGAAATGAAGTTAATTGCTTTTGCGTCGAATCGCGTACGAGAAATGCACTTTGCACCACGCGAGAAGGTCTTTAACGAGAATCCATTCAAAACGAAGAAGTTTCGATTACCTTGATGTTTCCTTATTATCACAAAGATTCGGCTTCGGAGTCGCATAATTACGGACAGCACTTAATGTCAGAGGAACCGACGTGTGGCTGTGATATTGCTATGTAATTAAAATCTAGTACTCGATGTATATATCTTCGGCACTTTCTTGTGAGATATTAATAATTCCCGAAATATTACCTCTTCATCTTCAATTAATGTTGATTCCTGACATAATCAGAGCTAAAAATATCGTGTGTAAATATGTATAATTACACGGGCTAGAGAAAAATCGCAATTATTCTTAAGCACTTCTATATTTATTTTAATAGGGAAAATTTCGTCAAATTGAATTTCCTCTTTTATAGCCGCAAAAAGACACGTGGGTGCAGTTCGACCACGGATTTTTGATAGTTGGACGCTTCTGCGCATGGCAGAAAAGAACGAATCCATTCGAGTTTAGGGAAATTCGTTTGCCGCGTTTATTTAGTACGCGAACCAGAAGGTTTGCTTCACTGTTTGTTGAAAGCAACTAAATTTATAAACTTGAAAATAGCATCAGTTCGAAAGCAGTTAAGTATGCTAAACGAATTAGAACGAGAATAAAAACTGCTTATGTAATTGTCAATCATTAAGTTACATTTTATATGAACTATTGATATGCCAGTTAGTTGTGTTTGAAAACAACAAATATGCTTGAAATTTGAATTGTTCGTTTAATTCATTTTTGTTTCTTTTATTTATTTTTTTAAACTAAAATTATTAATTGTTTTTCTGGTAGTGCTTTTTCAAAATACACACACACATTTAAAATATACTTAATCCGTTTGTTTCTCAAATGAAACGCATCACATTATGGAATCCTTGAGTGGTCATAAAAAGAACTATCTTCTCAATTTGGAAGCATATACCTTTTAATAGCGAGAGCAATTCTATTATTCTGTTTGAGACTTTTTTCACGTAGTGAAATGTAAATAGGAGAAACTACGCATTTCGGAATCTTTGATCGCAGTTTGGTTATTTTACCCATTCTTGTTTCCGATTTGAAGATGTACGGAGCTCTGTTTAACAAGCTGTGCTTTTCCTCGTATTGTTCATGCCCTCTCATATGAAAGGTAAGCGCTTTCAGTTTGCAGCTTCTGAAATTCATATATTTGTCCTTAGCTTCGTTTACTGCGTCGGGAGCAGCACTGGAAGTCTAAATCAAAATACTCTTTCGACTGTGATTATGTTGTAAACATCAAGCAAAAGATGTTTTTTTTTTTTTTTTGCCCAAATTGCAGAATAAGCTCTATTCATCTGTCTATCGCACCTGTTTGGTTTCTACTCCAGAAAAATATGTAATGATGCTTCTCGTTAACAGACAGTCATGGAGCAGGAACGTTTGTCAGTAACACT
The DNA here is from genome assembly GCA_038502835.1 of Octonoba sinensis. Taxonomy (NCBI): domain Eukaryota; kingdom Metazoa; phylum Arthropoda; class Arachnida; order Araneae; family Uloboridae; genus Octonoba; species Octonoba sinensis. The sequence goes on along the minus strand of CM076600.1, from coordinate 97,002,266 downwards.
ACGTATGTCTGCAACAATCACGGGTTATTTAAATGAGCACAAACGAAACACCATAATGAGAATAAGTTTATGTTAAATTCCAACACAGAAAGCGGTAAATAACGTTTTAACCTCTTCAGACCCCAGAACTAAGCACAAACAATTTTGACCCAATTTTTTCGTTCTCTAACTTAAAAAATGATTACAAAACAAAATAACTAAAAAAAATTGTTTTTAATTTTAATTAATAATTAGTTTAAATAATAATTAATGCCCAATTTCCATGTTTTCCATGTTTAAAACGAAGTAACCTATCTGTTGATTAATTTCAAAAACAATTGGGTGTTTTAGCTTTCAAATTGTACAAACAGTAGTTAATAAACAGTATTTTAAATTTTTTATTTTAATTTTTGTTTTCTGAATGACTAGCTAATTGTTGATGTGAGAATATTTTTGTGTATAGAAATTTAAAACCCTTTTTTCTTTCTTGTACGAATAGGAAGTATTGGATTAGCGAAAACTTTATGGGTATATGAGTACAAGCACCCATTCTTCTAGTTAAAAAGAAATGTCATTTAATAAGTGTAGTACAAGGAAGTCATGTGGTGCACACATCAGATTTTTTTAAATAAATTAAATCACCAGATGTCGCCTTAAGGGTATAAATTACAAAATATTTACAAAAATCTGTCGAGAGTAGATTTGTTCCTCGACGTGTTAGCAACGATTTGCAGCAGTATTGCAGTTTATATTGCATATAAAAGTAGTCTACAGAAATATGATAATTTCATTTTTTTCTTTTTATTATCCACTGTACATGTAAATTTAAAGTGTACATATTAAACACTTCATATATCTTTCAAATAATCAGTTTGGTTCAATATGATTATAGAACTCATCGGCCTCGTTAGATGTCTGAGTAAAGACCACGCTACAGACAACAGTTGTTTTGTTAGACTAATAAAGCAGGAAAATAACTCAACGGAAGAGTTCGTCCCGACGCATGCGCTAGACATAATTAGGATGCATTATGGAAATTGGTTAGCGAAATAAATCTACTATGGCATCTCATCAGAGTTCTAGAGCTTTGCTAGTCTTAAAACTTTTACTTTCTTGGAGGACTTCAAATTTTGTGTCGATTCACATTGACATCAAGATGATATTTTGTTTTTAAAGCCAAATTTAAGTGGTTAATATGAAAACTAAGTTCTTCATATTTTTTTTTTCATTTGGGAACAGTCTGTATTACATTAAATAATTCCAGTTTTATTACGGCTAGGTACCGTTACGATTTTATGCCCATGAGAGCATTGAGGCCAGGACGGCCTGAATCGCTGCGATCAAGTCTTCACATTTTACCCTCGTCTGACAATACTAAACGGCCCATTTTTATTTACAAACATAAAACTGCAATGATTTAAAATAATACAGTCTGTTCCAAATCAAAGATAAAAATGTTGAAAATTCAATCTTCATATTAACCACTTAAATCTTTTTTTAGAAACAAAATACTCTTTAAAAATGTAACATGAATCGACGACAAAATTTGAATTTATTCCAAGAAAGAAAAAGATTTTATGATCATGAAAGGTATAGAACTCTCTGATGGCATGAAATACTATCTAGAAGATTTGCTTCACTAAGCATTTTCCATATTTTGCGTAAATACGTAAACGAGCTTTCGAGAAAGGAATTGGGAGGGGAAGGAATAATATACCTTTAGAATATTGAAGTTGAAAATTTTGTTATGGTGACCAATTTATCAACTTTTTGTGCTTCGTAGATTCTCTAAACAATATAAATTGCATTAGATAGCTCGTATAAAATACAGATTTTATTTCTTGGTTCCCTGATACTTTATTCTTTGAATAAAATGGCTTTTGAGGCATTCTAATAGAACTAGAAAAAATTCCTAAGTACGTAGGTTATGTAAGGAAATAAATCAAGACAATGCTTTTTACAATGGCGGTCTGCCATTATTTAAAGGATGAGCATTGACCAAACGATATTTTCTATTTCAGTAAATACTGCTGGATTCGGAAGAATTGCGCGGGGTTTTTTTTCTGCTTATTTTGTATCATAATGTTTATGCATTTTTTTAAAAAGGCAATTGCAGTTTCCAAACGAATGATAGCAGAAAAAGACTTTATAGTGAATACTAATAGCAATAATCTATATAAAAATAGGCAAAGAGAAAATAGTTTTGAAGCCTTTTCTCTTTTTTCAACCGATGTTCTTATTTTTTTGGTTTAGTAGATATAGACGAGTTTTGGTAATATCAATTAAAAAAATTTAGAAAATTTATTATTAGTTATATATTTTCCTTTTTCTTTTGTCAGGTAAGCCTCATTTATAATTGTAATGTTATATTGTTATAGATAGCAGATGGCAACAGGTCTTGGTTAAGTAAAGTATTAGGTAAAAAATATAAAACTCATTGTTAAAAAGAGTTTGTTGTCGTTAATAAGTAATATTAAAATCAATTATCAATGGAATGAAAGTTTACAGTCAAATTTCGACTGTTGGGCGAACGATAGTACAATAAATTCGTTACTAATAGCGGAAAGGAAAATGCTTCAATTCTTAAATAAATAATTTTACAAATTACAATTATCATGTAAATTTGGGAATAATTTTCTTTTGCAGAAAACCTTAGTGGACACGACGATATCCAAAGATAGTATTCAATAATTACATAAAGATGCCGGTGTGCAAGTATACTTTTACTTTAGGTACTAAAGTTGCAATGCAGGAAAATTTGTTCCAGTCGAAAACCATGCCCTTCGATTCCAACACGATTATTATTTTAACTATCATTACTTACTCAGTAAAATATTGTAGTTATGCTAGGCGCAGACGTCACGACAAAACTTGTCAAAATGAACCCTAAGTGTACATTTCGGTTGCTCAAATGCTCTTACGTGCCTGCTGGCGTACGAACGTACATACTTACCTACAGCCGTCACGAAAAAACTAGTCAAAATAAATTCAGAGATGGTTTAAATTTAGGTTGAAATGTGAGCAGAAAATTTTTCATGACTGCATACAAGGAAGTAAAAATAGTTTCAAGTTTCCCTGTGCGCTCGTAGCTGACATGCTAACAGATTCGCTTAAAAATAATGAAATACAAGGAAGACTACGTTTTATTTTCTGCGCCCAAGTTGACATTTTTGTCGAAAACCTCGGATTTTAAGAAGGTATTGATTCAATGCGAAAGATTTCATTGCTATAGGATTAAAATGAATGGAGATTTATCCGCCTTCGCGGAAGAATGGGTTCCCTGTAACCTCGAAGAACGTGTTTGCGATTTTTATAGCGGCAAGTTTGAGTATTCATATATTATATTCCACGAAATCTAAAATCCGCTACTTGCTTTTTTTTTGAAACGAAATGCAATGCTTTCTTTGTCTAAAATGCACAAAAATGAACAATAGAAAATACTTTATTCGTTATTTCAGAACAAAGATGAAATTATTGCTCACGTTAAAATATTGAATGCCACTTTTTTTTGTTTGTTCGTTTAAAAGGCCTTTGTTTTAGTGTGAAAGGCTTTCAGTTTCTCTAAAATACATTTTTGCGTATTTACTTATTCAATATCCAATCCATTGCCGCATTCAAATATGTTTCAATCCAATATATAATCTGCAAATTTTTTCTTTAAATTGAGCTCCGAAACATCATTGAAGAGTTTATAAAGTAATAGATATTGCAGAAATAATGAAAGGAATTTAACTTATTTATGTTTCATCTTATTTCCTTTGCTTCCGTCAACGCATTGAATAGAAATGGTTTCCCTGGAAAATCGCGCAAAGACACATTCGCTTTGTCTGCATTGAATCAACTCCGAGAAAGTAAGGCGCTACTTTTATAAATAACCTTAAAATTAATGATTTGAGCACAGGAAAGTAGTTTTCAAACATTATTTCGCGAGAGTTTTATACCATGAGATTGAGGCGGTCGCTGGATTCAATGAATTATTAAAAGCATGTGCATGAAACCTAATTATCATCTTCGATTTTATTCTATAATTTCAGCATAAGACCAAACAAATTCAATACAAATTTTAATGAAATTGGCGGATTTTATTTACGAAGAAGGGCGAATGTGAAGATTTTGAAAATGTCTTTTGGGACGGATTATCCCATGTCAATAGTATCTATAATGAAATGTGTTCTAAGTTTCGTAGTCGTAGCGCAGCTTATAATTTACAAACTGATGTCAGATTAAGGTTACACAAGGTTAATAGAATTTCAATTCATTACATTTCTGTATTAATTTTAGAATGGGATGTGCGAGTCGAAATTTTTTCGTTCTACAATTTGGAGTTAGTAAGCAAGTTTGAATAATCTTTGAAAGCTTAGGCAGCACAACAGCACCGTCTGCTTTTTAGTTGATTGTGGGGAGGGGGGGGGGGTAATCAATGGAATTTTAAATATAATATTCTTGTAATTTAACCTAAGAGAGGTTTTAAAAATTTAAGTCTTCTGCATTCAAACACGATTTTACGTGTTAATCATCGCTTCCCGTAAAATTATAGTATAAGTAAAAAAATTTAACTATTATTTAATGAAACTAATTTTTCTCGTTTTAAAACTGAAAATTTACATTTTCCTGACTGTAAAGCGTTAAATCTGAATATCATAAGCTTTTCATGAATATTAAACGAATTTAGTAAGCATTCATTCAGGCTAAAACACATGCTTTTCGATGTAGTTCAATTAAAATATCCAGCATGATTAGCGTTTTCAATTTCGAATCAAAAATACAATACCGGTATTCAGTATTTTGTTTGAACGTGGTATCGGAATACTGGTATTTATACCAGTATATTAGAAATATTTCAAAAAAGGAACAACAGCACTCTCAAAAATGCATGAACAAATCTCACGAAACTTTCGTCATATTTGACGAAATGGCTTCGTGAAAAATGCTCCGAGTAAACTTTTCGTCAAATTGACGAAATTTGTGTAGTAACGTTTTTAAGTCACATGATCTCGCGAGGAAGGAATCGTTGTAAATGACGAAATTTGTCTTGACGATTGAAGAATCTTCGAAAGTGAGAGTTCTACTTCTGGAGAGTGAGCATATTTGTTTCATTATATATTTTTGAATTTTATACAAAAAAAATATATGAACTAAAATAATAAAAACAATTTCGTTATAAACAAATATAAAATTTTATGATCAAATAGTTATAATAAAAGCAGTATTATAATGATTTATGACAATGGAAACAAAAAGTAAAGTTAAAAATGAGCCATTACAGAAAATGGAACAAACAGTTATACGTATTTTGAACGGTAAAGTATAATGCAAGATGTACTTACATGGGAAAAGAGGATTCACCAATTAAAAAAAATATATCTAAATGTTCAAACATTTAAAACAATAACCCACAATTTCTCTACGGCTTCACTCTTGACTTTAACACTGTGCAGGCAAAGAAAGAAAATCGTCTAATTAAACACATGAAAACACATAACAAAATTATGGTTGCGACTAATATTTGCAACTGATAATGTTTTTAATGGTTGCCGCTCTTTAACAAAAACCGACTTGGCGGCAGCAAACTTGAAGGCAAATTACAGCTGTAAATCAAAAGTGCAAGGACAAAAGTTCGGAAAGAAACGATATAAGGTAAATGACCCGGTAGTGGACACAGTTAAGAAAATTTTCGTACTCTTTTACGTGGCAAAAATTTTTCAAGGGACTTGCATCAATATTTGCATATTTAGCTTAATCGTCAATTATTTCTCTAAAAATTCATTACCTATAAAATGTCGTTTCCTAAAAAATTAGGATTTTTACGCCTAATTTACTAAACGCTTAATTTGTATCTATAGTGGACATTTATAAGACACGTATTTGCATTAGTAGTAGACAGAAATTAATATCATCTATTTTATGCTGTTAACTTGGAGAAATAATTTTAAAAATGAGTAAGGGGCCATTCATAAATGATGTCACGCTTTTTCCCCATATATTTTCCCGAAATCCCTAACCTTCTTATTGATTGGCTTTAGTAAAGAGCAGCAAATGTGACCGTTGTGGAGGCAGCTATTAAATATTATGATCCATGTACTTGCATAGATGTTCCACGCCAACTTTAGTTATATTAACCAGCACTAGGAATCGTTCGCTATAGGTTCTGATAATTTCATAGAATGTTTCATTCGCTTATTTTAGGAGCTTAAAGATCTAAGTGTCCACTACCGGGTCATTTACCTTATTAGTTCGGAAAGTATAGGGCGAAATAGCGAGACAGGATAACAAACCAGTACCGCCGACTAATTACCATTTGTTAAACTATTAGAAAAAGGTCACTCGAAATCCAATATAGTTAGGAGAAAGGTTAAATATATGTATATACAACCAAATATATACTACAATTAACGATTAGAATAAATTAATCATAAAATATATATATATTTTTGACTGATATTTGAATCGAACTTTTACAAAGCAGCAAGTGGTACTGGCTAATGAGCGAAAATATATGAATAAGAGAGGGAATAAAAGCACGAAAATGTGATGATTCATTACACTTCTAGTGATAAAAATATCTTTTTGTATTCTTCAACTGATTTTATTCATTGATACTATGCTGTTAACTCGTGTTTTTTAAGCTAAATTTGGGCTTCAAATGATTGATTTTAAAATAGCAATATATATCTAATAAGTTAAATTAAAATGTCTTTAATTGAAAAATATTTATTATTTATAATAAATAAGGAAAATACTGGTATTTTACATTAGTAAATACAGGTTTTTCGAAATTGAAAAATAACGCGAAGGACCGGTTTTCGTTTACCGGAACACTGGTATTGCAAGAACTAAGCGTAACGTAATTCATTTTATAATGAAGACTTTATTTTAAACTTAATTTTCCTCTACCAGCCGTACTGTAATATTAGTTTGAAATGATTAATTTGATTGCAATCCGTTTCAATAAATGTGTGTGCATTGGCAAACGTAAAAAAGTGAGTAAACAACTATTTTTATGAGCTCTCACTAAAAAAATGAAATGGAATTCAGGAAGATTTTTCTCCGCTATTAAAAACTGTATAAACTACATGTTTATGAACAATATTTGATTTTTTTTTTTGGGGGGGGGGGGATACCAATACTCGCCGCACCAGGGGATACCCGTGTCAAAAACACCACCGCTTGAGCAAGATTTGAAGAATTAATTAAGTTCTGCACGACAAGCGCTCTGGTAGTTCTTTCGTTCCGTACATATGAATTTAAATTAATCTGGTCGAAGCTTACTGGTTTTTAGTCATATATGATTTTGTGTTTCTCGGTCATTTACGAAACAAAGATTCAGTTGCGGTCGCTTTGTCTATATCTGAATGATCTACAGTATTCCCTGCTGACGAACATCTTTATTCCGCACATAGGCCCCCTTTCTTAAAAAAATTAAACGATTATTATGCTTAAAAGACTTTCATTTTGTTCAATTTATGTTTCTTGTTTTTATTTTACTCTGAAGTTACTGCAATTTCAATCTGTTTGAAAAAAAAAAAAAAAACACTGATTCTGTTCCTGCAGTTTAAACAAAGTTTCGCCATCAAGACTTACTTGCTAGAAAGAAAAAGAAATTTTTCGTTTTGCTGTAACATCATTAGTACAGAAACGGAAAATAAATTTGCTATGATTGGGAAATGTTTCCTTGTAGCCCTAACAAGCCATGTTGGGAACATTATAAAACACATGTTACCAATACACTTTGCAGTAAATAAATGGGAAAGACCAAATTAGGAAGCTCTTAAACGTGTATATTTGTAGTTATTAGAATTAGAAATTTGAGATATCAGTGGTTGAAAGAAAATGAATTTTCGCAATAAATGGCGGAACGTTTTATTGTAATCCTAAAAACGTAGGATGAGTTACAAAATGTGTTACGCGTCAACTCGGGTTACAGGGATTTTAAATCTATTTACATAATTCAACGGCGCTGTTTATTTTTACCCATGCATGTTCTCCAAAATTCTCTCTCTTATTATTATAATTAATTCTTGTAAGGTTATTTTAAATTGCATTAGCTAACGCTTAATCGGATCAGGAGCACTGGTAAGTGAAATTTCTAATAATTTCTTGGTCTTGCCTTGGAGGCTCTCGACTTAGCCCCATATGATGACACTTGACATTTCTATCCCACCCGGTTCCTAAGAAGACTTAGTCTCACGCTTTTAAGATAATGGATCAACGCCCACGAAATTAATTAGTTTTTCCCAAAGTATTTGCGTTGTTGTGTTCGATGTTAATCGAAGATTTTTTTTTCTTCCTTAGCTGTTGCTTATTAATTTGCGCCTCCTTCTGAGAGACTTAGGCTGCCGCAACAGTTAATGTTTGTATGATCAATCATTTTTCATGAACAGACAAATAGAGATAGTTAAGATTGTTGAAAGTGCTGTATTTAGAGAAGGGGACTAAGAATGCACTGTGATGATGGTTAATGAAAATTAATTACTCGTGTTAAATCTAGGGCAAATTATTAAGGGGGTCAGGAGGGAGAAATTGCATTTCTAGCCTGTCTTAAAGAAATGTAAGGCATGAATATGTGTATGGGGCCTCACATATGTGTGGTCGGTAGTGCTTACTTAAAATCGCGTCCTTATTCTGATATATCTATTTTTTAAATCCAGTTTAGAAAGTTCTGAACTTTAAATAAGAATTAGTACTAACAGTTACGTGCAAGAAACGGTACACAAAAATATTAGGTGTGAATCTATAAAAAAAATCCGGTTCATTCGATTATGTACACTGCAACTGCGAAAAGTATATCTTCAAATTTTACTCAAAGTTTAAACTGTGAAACATTACTTTTTACGAAATTCAAGTTTAATTAACTATGCGTGGTGCATTTGAACTTTATCTTGTCAGCCATTCATTTTTAAAAAGTTTTGATTAAAGGCTAAAATATTTTGACTTTTTAGTACAATAAATTTTTACAAATCAGTCGCCGACTTTTAGATTTCTGATATTCATTTGAATCAGATACAGGAATTTATCGAATTACCCGATCTATTATTTTTGCCGAATAAAAGGGCAACTATAATTGATTGCTCTACCGCGATCAACTTTTTTCATCTCCTAATATGACTTGTTTTGAATTGAAAGCAGATAATTCAGTTTATTTGGGGATGGAATCTAGCGGAATTATTTTTATCGTAATAGAAAATTGATTTTCTCTGAGCTGCACTAAATTGATACATGAATCGGAATGGAATGGGAGCTTGGGTAAATTGCTAGGCACATAATACGTTTGCTTTTAAAGATGGTTATCAAATTTCTGCCATTTTTATATTTCTTTTTTTATTGCTTAGGAAATAGAGGAGAATTACCAGGAAGCAATAGCTTGCTCAAATTAGATATTTTCAAAACGTCTTTACTTTGCTGGAAATTTCCCTTCTTTGAAAATCCTATTTTTGATATCATCCTCTTGCGATTTGTTCATGTAATTCTTTTTTTTTTCCATCTTGGTAATTTGGTTGAATGAAAAAAAAGGTTGGTATAAAATACTCATATGTTAAAACAACGCATGAAAAATGCAAATTCGGTGTGTGTGTGTGTGTGTGTGTGTTATTTTAAGAGTTATTATTCACGTTGTGTTAGCAGTAATCATGCATCAGATTAATTAAAATACATTTTTTTTTTTTTGCATTCTCTGTGTTCATTGCAAAAGTATTTGCTATAAAAGCGATTAATGTTCCAGGCTTAATAACTGCTGATTTAGATAAATATCTCTGAATGGAGTATTTATACAATGTCGCAACTGCGAGGTGTGGGCCACGACAGTAGGGCCCAAAAGGGCATCTAAAAATAGGCGTGACATACTTGTTTTTAGTTCACTTGTAAGCAGTAATATTACATTGTTCATCAGTTTTTGCATGCCCGCGAGTTATGCGGGCATATTTTATTAAAATTTATGGCATACTCAAGGCTTGATTTCTGCACCGGGGCTATGGCACAGGGTTCTCAAACTTTTGCAGTCCATTACTTGCATGGATGTAAGAATAACAGGATGGAACATGGGAATAACTTCTTGAAGCATTTACTGTAACCGCGCCGCCATCTTGGTCACACCAAGCAATGCCATTCGTGAGCTGAGGATAACGGGTTAATTTCATTTTAATTAAGCGAAAATTACGTAAGAAGTATACATTGAAGTAATATGTTGTTAACTACGCAAGGTATGCAAAAATTATTTTACTGAAGTGGATTCTTTTCAATCTATAGGCCCATTTATATTTGTAGTTGATTCATGTTTTCATGTAATCTTATCTAATGTTTCTATGCCAATCGCAAAACTAATGTTAATATATGTTTTATGTTGTCCCGGAAGAACAGCGACGTAAATGCAAAAACTTCAATTTTACACGAGCGTAAAAAAACGATTTGCAGTTGTATAAAACTTATAATTGAAAAACGTGTAAGTGACAGAAAATAACGGTATATTGAGAGTAACTATGGAGAATATATACTTTGCTTTCCTTTACCAGGTATTGGGATTTAATCACCTTAATTTCAACCCCTCAGTGCAGTTACGTCATTGTTTCTCTAAAAATTGTTCGTTGTTCTAGAAGACACAAGCGGTCGTTCTACAGTTACGTCCATGCTCTCCTGTGTAAGGAATGTGTTTCTGATATTGTCCTGGAATTATTTGCATTTGACACATTTTTGCAGTCACGTCATTGTTCTTCCGGAACGGCGATATGTTATAAATATGTTCTAGAAAACTGGCATAGTAACAAAATTATGGGCGATAAAAGGAAAATTGTCACAACCGTACCCAGCCTCCCCTACAGTAGCATTTGTTTTAAATGATGGTTGCTTTAAAATAGGCACAAACAGGGGTGCATCAACGGGGGAGGGGGTCACGACCAACGGGACCGAACTCTCCCAGAATGCGTCGGATATCTGGTATCCGACCGTTTATTAAATAACCTGTGGAATGCTTAAAAATATGTGTAGAATTTGCAGGTTTTAAATATCATATCCGGATATCCAATATGGATCGTCAAACAAGGGGCACCAAATGTCCGATATCCCACAAAATCAATATCCGGAATATCCGGATCCTGACCTCGTCTCTCGGTGGAGAATTACTTGTACAAGTTTTTAAAAACCTTCACAAGTAATTAATTTTCATAAATACTGAAATGACCGTGTGCTATAAAAATCTATATCTATAATACGAAGCACAGAAATATTTGTTAATTTTCATAAATCAAGAACTTAATATAAAACAAAATTGTTTTAAGCTGTATTTTTAAATTTCCTAGATAGAAAATAAATATAGCAATACTATCAGTAAAAGAGAGAAAAGTAAAACGGGGAAGATCTTCATCCACACCAAAAGCCTTTCGTTTTCAGGCAGTGGCGGCCATATTGGTCACAATATAACAGTTACTTCAATCGCGACAATGCTATTAGATAGGCCGTGTTCCCTCCTGTATTCCTACCTCCACGATTACTTGTACCAACCTGGTTGGGCCCAGGTTCTGTTGCTGGTCGTCACCTTGTACGGGCCCAACATTTTTTGCACGGCCCTGGCTATGAGGTAGAGGGAGTGTTAATGTAGTGTCCTAATGTGAAAAACAGAAAGTGCCGAGAAGTCTCATTTTTTCATAAAAAATAACTTATGTTGTTTAACTGTTGATAGTATCATTACGAAAACATGTGTTTTTGACTTATTTGTCATAAAAAAAAATATATATATAAAGAACTATTTAGGGTGGGCTTAAAACCCCTGAAAATCTCATCACGTTGTTCCTTAATGGATTTCGCTGCTAGGATTGTGGGAGAAAATAAATAATTCAAACATGAATAAATAATAATAATGGCAGAATCCTAAAACAAGTTTCCAAACAAAGTAAATTAATGTCTAAGAGACTTACACATCATTTTGCAGAGAAGGAAATTTTTAATGTAAAGTTTCAGAAAGTTAAAGTTTTGTACAAACTTTGATTTTACCTTGAGTTTAAAAAAAAAATGAAGTTACACGGCCCTAAAATTGATGCATAACTCCTAAATATATATTTATTTTACTTATACAAAAATTTTGAAGCATTTAATAGACATAACTTTCACAATACTATTATATGAGTGCATTTAACTTGATTGTATAGTGTATATAGGTCACGATTGAAAGATCAATATGGAACGAATTTATTGATACGTATTACTATCAAATAAAAAAAAATATTTTAAAGCTTACGTATATATATATATATATTTATTCTAACTCAGTGCAGATATGCAGATCAGCCACGTCATTGCATCAGGAAGGCTTATTATATTTTTGAGATTACAAGAAAGATGACGTTGATGAAGTGGGAGGACTTAATTTCCATATCGCCCACCAATCCACGCCGCACAGCAGCGTCTTGAGAGAAAAAAAGGGCAAATGTTAGTAGTTTCGAATGAATAATTTTTGAACTTATTAATGGTAGCAAGATAGATTTTTTACTGACTTTTGACGAATCATGTTAAATGATTGTTTCAGATGCTAAGAAAGTGTGACTGAAAAAACTGGGAGCTTGTGAAAAACGATCACATTAGATAACGTTACATTGCGAAAAAAGACACTTTTACAGAGCCGAACCACCTTTATCTGTTTCTCAAAAGCTCTTATTTTAACCACTTTACGCATTTGCCCGTGTCTCTCACGGGTGATCTTGTACCTCGCATTATTTTATTTCTAATGTCCCTCTGAGATCCGTTTGCTTTGGTTGTATAATAATTTTTTAAATAACTTTTACCCCACCTCCCGCTCTTTAAGTTACCCCCTACAACTGAAATTTCCAAAAGAAATTTATACTGGGTGCTGCAACATAACTTCCTTTTCTCAAAGCGCAATGAAAACTGGTTTATGAATCATAAATCTTTATTTTTTTTTAACTAAAGTAGATATGCATCTAAAGTTTTGTTTTACGCAGTTGTGAAAATCACATAAGGTAGGTGACGCCCCCCATTCCCCGTACACTGAGAGCCGATTTCTGCCGATTGTCACGATCCTCACCAGCATAGCAGCGGGCATGTTTGCAATTTCAGCTCGGATGGCTTCTAGGTGTTGTGGGGTTCTCGGACGGTTGACATAAAGGTGGGATTTCAAAAAGTCCTGCAAGAAAAAACCATAAGGGGCCCAAATCAGGGGAGCGAGTTACTCACCCAAATTACGGAATATGCGTTCGAAAAGTAGGATTCGACGAAAACACACGCTCCTTACTGTTTCTAGGCATGATGGTGACTGACAAAAGTTGGGAACAAAACTTCAGAACCATCTCTTTAGATGAGATCACTCCCATCCTGCATCAACATTTTTGGCCTGACACGCGCGCATTTTAAAAAAGGAAAATATGCTGCGCACCCTGTACTATACCTATACTTTATTTTACTGTAAAAAAAAAAAAAACTCTATCATTTTTTACCAGTTTTTCTGAAAAAAAAATCTCGTGTTTCAAGGGGTTAAGAACGATAGACAAAGAAACTCTCAAAAGCACAATGCGACTGGTTTCCAACTTTGGAAGTCCTCCATTTCTCCGCATCAAGTTCAAGAAGCCGTACATACATAATGACTTAATTATAGTGTAGGATTCATCGTGTTTATGTACTCTGGAATGTGTGAGAGCAGACAGATTGCGTTGAAAGGCAAGGACTTGTTTGGCTGATTCTATTGAGCTTTATGAAGTGGCAAATGTTCTGTATTGAACCAAATTATTGTTAAAGATAAAATATGCAATATCAAATGAAAAAAAAACTCTCCACGGTTTTGCATCGTTGCTTTAAATGATGAACATTAATGACAAGTTTTAATTCCCATCGCGTAACAAATGAAAAAAACCCACCTTCCTCTGAGTACAAACACTTTTTGCTTGTAATCCGTAAAAGAATGCCAGTTTTTTCAGAAGCAGAATCTCATCTTTTATATCAAAATATCCGCATGAAGCGGAATGGTCTTATCATTACCTGAGCAAATACACAACGTCAGCTGGCACACGCACGTCAGATGTTTTATACGAAAGGCAAACAGTCTTGATTCAGCTGCTACGGTATCAGACGTACTGTGATAAAGACAGCATCCTGTACACTGATGCTAAAATAAAGATTGGCCTAACACCTGAATGGAATCAATCACCCTATGAGACATTTTTTTTCTCCTTTTTTAATCTTGAAATCAATGTTTGTATGAGATGCACTATCTTAATATTAAAATGAAAACTTTAATTTCTTCTGCGATTACAGTTTTTTTTCCACATTGGACTTCATTTGATTCTGTTGAATATTTCGTTTAAAAAATTAACTTGTCTTAGCTTTAATATTTTTATTTAATCCCCGTCTGTAAATGATCCCCATATTGTGGAGTTAAAACGACGCATAAACACAGATTTGCTATGACCACTGATTTGTACATATAAATATCAGAATTGTGAAGAATCCCTATTTCAATGAGTAGAAATTGAAGAACGATATGACGAGTATAGGCATTTTGTCAATGTTTCATTTTGAAAAGATTCTTGTATTTTCAAAATAGGTGAGTGGTTTGAATATAGCAAATTTTTAACCATATGTTTTGTATGTGTCTTCGACTAATAGAAAGTTTGTCATTTGTAAGTTGATACCAATAATTTTTTCTAAACTGACGCCTCTCAATATAAAATATCAAAACGAATAGCAAAAAAAGAAAGTAAAAAGTTTTATTATTTCTGATTAAAAGGTTTAAATTTTTCACGTAGGTAGTAAAGTTAATTAAAGTATTCTTGAAAAACTAACCGAAAAATAATCCTATGAAAAATCCTTATTAAAACATTCTCTATGTTTTCGTTTAACTCTGTTCGTAGCAAGTTCGCCTATTATTAGATCAGGATTTATGTAGGATTCAAAATTTTCCCTTAGAGTTTAATGCTCAGTGTTTTTTTTTTTTTTTTTTTGAACTATTCAAAACTAAATGGAAAATTGCTCGAAGCATACTAATGATGTGTTTTCGCAAAGATGTTTCTAACAAAAAAAAGCTGTATTCGAATTGAACTATATTCCTTCTATAGTTATTAGTGAGACAAACTGAGACACACGCTATTCTCCTATCTCATAACACAACTTTTTCAAGTTTTTATTTTTAAATTTTTATTAAATGAATTCTTTTTTTTTATGGCTTATTTTTGCACATAGTAGCAGTTTTCTGGGATAAGCCTTCTTCTTCTTCTTTTTGCTTTCATTTATGTTTTATCTTTTTATAAAAATAATTAAGAGAAAATAGCCAAATAAAGGAAATTTAATAAGGTTGCATAAAGAAAGAGTAAAATAAAAAAGCTGCCTTCATTTTAAAAGAGAAATTTGCATTTATCGGGAATAGAAAATCGTAACATTTTCAGAAATATTTGAATAATGCATGAGAGAGATTCTCAATGTATCAAATATGTATCATGAACGTTGATTTAACGAATATGGATCAGACATACAAAATGTTCGACTGTATAATGCCACATGCTAAGCATCAAAATTAAACATGAATGAGTTTTCTGCAAGAAGTGCTTTTAATTTTAATGAGTAAAGTAAATGTACTTTTCTAGTGAAAATAAAGTCCCTTTTAACATTAGATGAACTTTTATGACAAAGATGCTCATTCCTCAAAAGTTATGTTTTCCACTTCCAATCAAAGATTTTGTCTCTTGCACGATGTTCTCACACACAATTGGCGAAGGGCGCAGAATTGGGTGTTTCTCATGTATTTTAGTTTTTGATGATTGATTCCTATGCATTTTTTACCGCTGATTCCAAAACTATTTTTTACCTTCGCGGCTGACAGGGTGGCGTAGTGGTAAGACGCAGGTCTCGTATGCCCAAAATCGCAGGTTCAAACCTGGCCCAAGTCTGTGGATTTTCAAGTTGCAGAAAATCGTCTGCGTCCATGTCGTATGATTATGCGGCATGTTAAAGATCCCTTGAGTATCCGTTTGGCATGGATACTCTCGGCTAAATTAAATTCCTAGTGCAGATTGCATCAATGAGAGCTCAGGTGCCCCACCTAGCGGAAACTAAGCGTCAAGACCACACTCATTGTGGTGCCGCTGAAAGAGTTGATACCAATTTCTGGGGACGCACTAGGTCTGCAATGGTTGATGACCAATACTGCAGCCCCATTAGAAAGAAAAAAAAATATCTACAAAAAATGGAAAAATTGCATTTTTAAAATACACTTTCAATTTACTCATTTTCGGCTTATATTATGTATAATTAAATGGGTAAGGGGTCTGAAGAAGAGGACGAGGGCTTATTACCCATTTAATTTTTATTTATTGAGTCCCAAAACTAGTCTAAATTTACGTTTTTAGTGAGATTTTAAATTAATTGACCGAATTAATTTTTACGCGGTATTTCATGCTTTCAGGGACCACCCTACCCTCCCTCTTCATCAACCCTTGAGAACGAGGTATCCAAAACACCTTTAATTTTGCTAAATGACCGTGAGCCTGTACCAACACGTCACTTGTAGTACATCACGTTCGAAAGTACACGAGAAGGATTTAACTGAATGCTATGTCGCGTTTATGAACGTGGGATTTTTCATGACGTAGGTCACGTGATTGATTTTTGTTAAGAACGGATGATGTTTGATAAGACAAATGGTAAAGATTCTTCGAATAACGGAAAATAAATAACCATAAAATGGTATTCATTAGATTCGAATCAAAACAAGAAAATCGTGAAACAAACTCTGGACCTCACCTGCACTCTTCAAACAATCAAAATGTAAAAGATATTTCCTGGTAGAAAGTGACTACAGTAAAACCCCGTTATACCGCGCCTCAGTATACCGCGGAATCGGATATATCGCGGTGACTATCATGTCCCCCGACATTTAAATCACCCATTAACATTGTCATTTAAAGGTTATTCTTTATTTACTATTGTAAATAAAGCCAGCCCGAGCATACAAATATTCTAGCCAAAGAGCACCCATCCCCCCCACCAGACACACTAACAGATAATGCCCTATTGTGATGGGCGTGATGTACACCTTTTTCATGCTTTTTCTGTCTTTCAACCTAGAATATATAGCTAGATTTCAAAATCGGGTGCAATCGCCCTGACTTGTTTCTCTTGACGTGGACGGAGCTCAATCTGTCAGGGAATGTCCAGTTCAATGCTTAACTATTCCATTTTCAGAAGTCTAGTTATGCGTGCGTAACTTCTTTCATTGCGCTATCAACCTTTGCATTCCAGATTCTTTAGCATTCCGGAAAAGTGCGCTCCTCCCCTTTCAAATCTAATTTTTTCTTAAGACCTCTCCCCTTTCACAATCCCATGTTGATAACATAAATAGATTTTTAAGCACCTTTTTTCTCTTAACACAGTTGGTTTATAACATATTGCTCGATAGACTGATTGCGCAGTTGATTTGATAAAAAGAAAAAGGATGCAACAAAAGCGAGTATTATTTCGTGAATATGGTTCCGCTGTATAGTTTCACTATACCGCGGTTATGTTAGAACGCGGGTGTCAAACATGTCCCCCGACACTGTCCCCCGGTTTTACTGCATATGTATTTCAAAAAAATAAAGAAAGAAAAAAAATCGAAACTTAACGTTGTAATATGTACTGATTTATTTAAATATTATTCAACTGGCACATATGATTCCATTAATCCTAAAAACATTTGGAATTGCAAATTTTAAGACATTACTACTCATGTAGTAAAATATTATTAAAAATTATATTTATAATAATCTATATAAATTAAAGCCAGGTCATTTTTCCACTTTGGAATAAAGTTTTAGAGGAGATAGATGAAATTACAAAGAAAACACCCTCCCCCAACAAAATCCTGTATACCCCTCTGTTTTTTCCTTCTTAAATTTATAAAATAATTTCCTACCACATGTTTAATAAAGGTATTCATTTATGTTTTGTTATTCATATAAAATATATCAGAATTCAATGTCTTGTGTGACAAGCATGGTACAAAAAAAAAAAAAAAAAAAAAAGCCTAGTCGAAATTAGTTTTTATCAGGTCAACATAAACGATTGCATTATGAATAAACTTCAAGCCTTAAAGGTATTTTTAGGGGAGGGGGAGCTGATTTGTGAAAATCCCTTTGAAATAGCTCTTTTCCAAAAAATATTGAAATACGCTCAATAAATTGCCGATATCTTTCTGAATTGTCAAGATATTCAACTGAAATTTTTTTATGAGTTGCCCTCTACACTTGGGTTTAAAATTATGGCAGTTAAAAATTGTTATCTTTCGCACATGCGCATTAAAAAATAAATTCCTATAAAGTCCATAGTTTATCAAATATTCAGCATTTGTATTTTAAATTTCAGTACAAAACTTCACTTACATGTTGTCAAGTGTTTTGAAAGTTTAGTAATGTTCTGTGAAAAACTTAGCGTGCTATAAGCCAAAAACGAGTGAAGGAAATTGAAGAAATGCCTATGTCTTCGTGAGTATAAGTACAAATTTTAAGAAAATACACAGAATAATATTGCATAGCAGTTAAACTATTTTCTGATTTACAGCTTATTCCCAGCTTGTTACGATGCAAGATCATCCCAAACATTTTTCTCTCTTTTTTAGTTTGTTGACGGTTCCCTAAATGCAATCGGGAATGAATTTTTGCTGAGAAGTGTGAACATTGTATATTGAAACACTACCAATTAAGTAAAAAACAGGTTTTTGCATCAGACGGAGTGTTAATTATAAAATTATGAAAACTCTGTAGTGCGTCTATTAATTTGTCCAGGGACTGTATAAGTATTTAAGAAGAGTGATACTGTTTCGTCTAAAATGCATTGTAAAATCTCTATATTCCTTATGCACTCCACTAAATTCTTATGCTTCAAGTAGCAAGTTTACACCTAAAATGTCATTTCATCCTAAAAAAATCTCAGCGGAATGAAAAACCCGATACCTTACCTTGATCCAGAAAACTGAATAAAAATCCAAGAAAAGATTCGATTTGTGAATGTGAGAATCTTGCTTTTTGAAGAAGTAAAATGTTTGTGATGGGGGGGGGGGGGGGGGAGCGGTCTTTTACACAGAAAATTGCGCCAGAAAAGCTTTCTTGCATGGTTGCTGCCAGATTCAGTAAACGCGGAAAAAACATTTCCTTTACGATTGCATTTGTTTCCATAGCAACGATTTCCAGAATGCGTTTTATGAAGTATCTTTCCTATATCACTCCAACAAGCTGCCTTCTTTAAAAGTTTAAAATAAATCACATTTGCAAGCGTCACTTATTTAATGCTTCCGTATTCGAAGTCTCTGTTTCTTATCTTATCTTATGAATCCAGATCATGAGTTTTATCTGTGGACATGAGAAAGTAAGGATATGGGGCAAACAAATAAGGAACCAAGTTAGCCCAAAACAAAAGACTCACTCTTATCTTTTAGCTAGACGACAACGATTTGAATTTCCGCTTTGTGATTGAATATGACAGCAAACATTAGCTGCGTACATAAACAAAGTTTAATGTATTGTAATTTATGATGGTGGTGATATATAGGTTGAGTCAAAGCTTCATAAATTTTAATACCCCAATTCTTTTGTGGATTTATACATGTATGCAAAATGATAACTAGCTTTCATATAGCCTTTTAAAATTACTGTTACAAACTCTTTTATCATAATGTTTTCAAAACAGCTATTTCATGATAGCGTGTAGGGCCATTTACCAAGTTCTTCGTGAAATATTTTGTACTACATGAATATTTTCTGAAGTGCAGTAATCTGCAAATTTATACAATCTTCGAAACTTACTGAAAACTTTTGTTATCCTAAAACCCTATTAAATATTCGTGCCTTTCAATTTAAAGTTTAAATTTCTAACAAAGCGATTTTTGTGCAAAGTTTTCAAGCAATATGCATTATATATGAAATAAATAGCAAACATAAGCTTCGAAGCTTCATCTGGAGACATTTACTCCTGCGTATAAATGTAAAATTTGAAGGTATTAAAATATAGAAATGGGCCTATGCAATTTGTAACATAAAACTCTAAAATGCATTAACGACACGACCCTGTCGGATTTTATTAATGAACAAATTAAATAATTGATTTTATATTTATTGTTTTCGTTGATCAAGTTTTAATGTTTTCACGTATTTACTAAATTGTGAAGTAATATTAAATATAAAACCAGAAATATGTTTATTTTTTAATTGTTTTACAAAATTAAGTTCTTTAAAATTGAACTTTATTTTCAGTACTTTTAACGCTCTGACGGTCATTTATTTTTTGAATTTTCAGAATTGATGCATTGGTCTGTCTATATAGGGACTCTTACTTGCACCACTTTGCCCTTAGCTGTGTCATATATTAGCAGCACTGATTCAGAAATAGACCCTAGATTCGAAAAGTTACGTCGATTTTTTTACCACCCTCAGACATCCATACATCTCTATATAGGCTCCAAAACAGCTAAAGTGGGTTGCGTTAAACATTTTGATTGAGTGCCGAATAGTAATCAATAAAAGAACTGTGTTTATTCACTCTTATATGTGATAAAATTCGACATAACTGCACAAAAACAAGACTTTGTATAGCAAAATATTGACTTCGTGTAAATCTAGTTTAAATTATTCTATTCTACAAAAAACAGCCTTATTAACTAATTTAGAACTCTAAAGTACTCCTCATTTCTTTCCGTTTTTAACATTCTGAAATTCTCAGCATAGATTCCCTAAAACTAAAATATTACTGTTGTAATGTGTCATCAGCAATGCTATAAGCTACTCTTTGCTAGCAATTATGCTTCTGACCCTTAAAAAAAGCTCACGTTTTCATAAAATATTTAACAAAATTAAAACCCGAGACACCTTTAAGCTCAAAGTTTGATAAAATATTTGGATGAATAACAAATTCGCAGGAAAATGTCTTGATTTAATGTCCTTGTTCGCGATTCCGTTGCATACTCATTCACAATATCTTTTATTCAGCAATTTTCCTAAGAGCTACAACCCACCTTTCGTCTTCTTTCTTTTTAATTTTTGTTAAAATAATTTTATTTTTGAAAACAAACTCTTTTTTACGTTATATTTCAGGGTGGTTTCTACAAACTATTTAAAACTGTTTTGCGCACTTCCTCGTTACTAATTTGAACATATTTTCCGAATGTTTCGGGTGAGCACAATGTTTTTTAGGACGGAATATCCATTATTAAATGTTCTTTTTATCATTTTGGCAGAACTTACCCTTCTCATACACTTTTTCTTAATCTTTCGAATGATTCCATTTGAAAAAGTAGTCGTTCCGTTAAGAGCTGCAAGAAAAAGACAAAATTATTATGCTTATCAAATATTATAAATGCAATAGTTAACAGGTAAAATATTTATGAAATAGAAATAATAGATCTTTTTAATGACATAAAAATGTTGTTACCTTTTGTTTTTAAGCAATCAAGGATGGGTTTTTAATGTAAGTGTCAAAGCGATAATTTGACCGCTGTTGTATACTTACGGTCTTATTCACCAGTCGATCCGAACCTCTATCAGACACTCGAACCGCCGATATGAGCGTTCTGATTGGTTGAGGAAGCTTTTGATCTGCAGTTTGAAGGTTCAAATCGGCTGATGAATAAGGCCGTTAGTGTTAATTGTTTTTAATAATTATTTTACTAAAAAAAATTCTCATTATAAAGTTTTTTCAGAAAGATTAAAAACGTCTGTTTTACAGAAGAGCAAAGCATTTTTAAGACCCTTTAGCGAAATAAGAAAGGAAAAAAAAGTGACTAATGAATAAGAAATAAAATGAATAAGGCGCCTAGATATCCTACCACGCTTGCGAAACGCTTTGTAGAAGCGACAGAAACTGTGTTTCTAAAACGAGACACAGTTCAGTCTCTTATTCTCTGAGGAAAGGGAAAATGCTCATTAAGAGAGATTACATCAGCTTTTTTTACGTGTCTCCAACAACAACACCATTATGGAAAGTGTCGTCTCTAACAAGACAACGGTGGGAGACAAAAAAAAGCAAAACTGTACAAGTAAAGAAGACAAAATTCTTTCTTTTCCTTAATACCAAAGCCCAACTTTCTCTGATTTTATAATTTGAGCATTTCTTTTTTTTCACTGCTTTAGTTTTTGTTTGGTTTCTTGTATTTTTTTTATTGTGAATGCAAAGCTTCAAGTTAATGGTTCAAAAGAAACAAAACAGTTACTTTTTCAGTATTAAAAAAAAATACTGAAATACTCTTCCCAAAATAAGTTGAAGTTTTTAAACCTATAAAGTTTTTAAACGTAAAAAAAAATACTGAAATACTCTTCCCAAGATAAGTTAAAATTTTAACTCTTTTTGGGAAGAGAAGGAAGAAGGGTGAACTTGTTGTTGTTAATACTGTTACGTCTATTATAACTAGCCTTACGTAAATATAAACAATGTAACTTTATAACCACACTGTGCTTCGTGCTCGTTCGAATGCGTGTGAATTCATAAGCATTTATTCCAACACCAAACGAATTTATACATGCATAATGTGAAAATAAGAATAAAATCAAATATAATCAAGCTTTATTTATATAAAATTATCCAAAGCTATGGACAATATTTTTGCAAAACTTTATTTATCTTTATCATCATCCCAAGGAGTTCTCTTCCGTAATGTAACTGTGAGAATGAGTAAATAATAGATATTCCAGATATCGAGTCGATGTGGAAGCTGGTCAAATCCTCTAACACGCTATCAGTTGGGATTTGATGCAGTACTGGGCTGTCTGTAGTTTTTTCCAAATTCTTCAGATTCCGTTTTGAAAGAAAGTATCTATGGAGTTACTAAATAATTTGGAAAAAGAAATTAAAATTTAGTTGATGAATATTACTCATTATGTATTAGATTTTTGGCTGTAAGAGGGTACAATTGCGTTAAGGACATAACGATTAAAAGGTTTTCTAGTCTTTAGCATATTTAACTTAATTGTGAGAGTCAACCTCCGTCATTATATCCTATCACGTAGTATAAATCTTCCTCAACTTAACGATTTTTTACAGAAATCTCTTTTCACTACACTAATTTTTCTTCTCATATATTGTCAATTTCTTTTACGTTTTTCTTCTTCATTATTGTCATTTTCTTCGTTTTTTTTGGCTCGTTATTATTAATTTCTTTAAAATTAATTTCCACTTTTGTTTTAATTTTACTTGTAATTGTTATTTTTCTTATTTTTCCTTTTTATTCTTTCTTGATGATATTTTTACTCTTATTATTATTGTATGCTTTAAAATGATTTTCCTCTGTTATTACAATTTTCTTTTTAATCATTTTTATTGTTTTTTCATTATTAGCCTACTTTCCCGTTGAAGTAAAAAACAAGAAGTTCCGTCTAGAGCTATACGAGCCTACTTTCCCGTATACACCAAATTCAAATTTATACTCCAGCTATCTCTTTCGCATTTAGCTTTAGTTCTTAAACGATGTAAACAAAGAACGGTAAGGATTTTTATCATCGATTTTTTTATGGGTTGTTTATTTATTTTTAAAGACCACAAAAAAATTTAGTAAAAAAAAGTCCAAATTCAAAAAAGTACAGGCCCGCAAAGTGGAGACTCAAAAAAAAATCTGCCCCTTGGTTGACACGATTCCATCCTCCTTGGTGATTAAAACAAAAAACAAATTGAAAACAAAAATCTTGGTTATTTCTTTATTATTATTATTTTTTACTGTTACGGGAAAGTAGCCTAAAAAAGGAAAAGTATGAAAGCATGTTTAATGGTATCGCAAAAAATCGTTAAAAATAAGTAAAAGTCCAAAATAACTTAAGCCATTAAATAAATATTCAAAAATAAAAAATTTGAAACCAGGATTTTGAGATGGGGAAAAAATGTGTTTGTCCCTAATTCTGTCCCTCCCTCCCCTCTAATAACTTTTAAGACTTGTCCGATCGAAATATATATTTTTTCTTTTTTTTTTGCATTCAAAAAATCTTGACGAGGACATCTTATTTCCATATTTTACTTTTTGCTTTGAACAATTTTTCGTTTAATTTGGAACAGTTGAAAATTTTTTAGCATTAGCTCCTATAAGGAAATATGAAACAAATACTATAAGTCCTGGACATAAGATACAAGCTCCTTTGAACAAGATTATTTGAAGGAGACCTCGACATGAATTACTTTCTGATTTGAACAATTTTTGTTCGATTTTGAACAGTTCAAAAAAATTAAAATCTGGCGCCTACGGGGAAATTTAAATCCTGTATAAATCCTGATCTAACAAAAGTATTTTCTAGGAACAAACTTTATCGGAAGGAGCATATGACGTAGAGCATGTACAGGGAAGTTCATACAGAACTAAAGCAGCATATTTTCCCATGAAACGTTTTGATCAGATTTTTAAGCATATTTTTGAATGAATACATGAATAAGTGAATAAATGAAAGAAAGAAAGAATGAATATTTATTATCCATTGAAAAAGATATATTTGAAAAAATAAAGACCTAATTCCAAAGGAGAAGCATATATAGCTAGCTATATTCTAAAGTTGATGTTGGTATATGCGGGAAAGTAGGAGCGTATAGTTCTTGACGGAACTTCTTGTTGTTGTTTTCTTTGTAATCTCTTTCTTTCGGTATTGTAAGTTTCTTTGTCATTATTTTGCTTTGATTAATTTGATTTCTTGTAGTCATTTTCTTTTTCTATTGCAATTTTCTTCTTAATTACTTTTCTTTTAATCATTTTTATTTTTTGTACAGTCATTTTCTTTTCTTATTGTAATTTTCTATTTAATTATGTTTCTTTTATTGATATCATTTTTTGTAATCACTTTCGTTATAGTAAGTTTCTTTGTAATTATTTCCTCATTACGGTTATTTGTTTGGAAATTTTGCTTCCTTCATAACTTTTATTTTCCTTGTAATTTGTGAAGAAATGTTTCTCAAAACATTTTCAATTATTATACTATTCAAAAAACTAAGCATTTTCTCTTCATTTTTAGATTTTAAAATTTGCGGTTATGCTGTTGCGGGAATTATAAATGCTTTGATAAATGTTTTCACAGTGTAGTAGAATTAGTTCATAGCGTAATAATTTAATTCATAGTTTAATAGAACGTAAATGCTTTAAATAATGCCAAATCCGAGTGAAGCATTTTCGCTTTAAGCTTTGCTAGAAATATTCCTTGTAACCCCAAAACACATGCACGATATATATATATATATATTGCTATTTATACTAAAAACCTTTGGTTTTCTCATTAATTGTTTCCATAAAGCGGTAAAATTCGTGTAAGTTATTTTAGCAAGAAGATTTTTAATGTACGCGTGCTTTCACAGCAATGCGATAATACTGATAAGAAAAACACTTTTAGGTCTAACGCGGCAGCTTTTCAATCGACCAAGAAACGCAATCTGAAGAACTGCTGAGTTTATCATTTGAACTTACCTCAAAATCGAAAGCAATTTTAGTTTTAGTGTAAGATGTAGCCTGATTTTGACAAATGGTTTTATTATTATTATTATTATTATTATTATTATTATTATTATTATTATTATTATTATTATTATTATTATTATTATTATTATTATTATTATTATTATTATTAATATCATTGTTGTTATTATTATTATTATTGTTATTATTATTGTTATTAAGAGGAAATAATATTTCTAATCGATGTTTCCATGCTAAATAATCATAAGATCTGCACAAATCATTTTCAAATTCACAAAATATTTTGCTTTCTTCAATAACTTACAACTGCAAAACAACCTAACATTGATTTTCAGTTGCTTTTTATTATCAATCTTCTTTTTTTCTTCTTCTTTTTAATTGTAATGCTTTTATTTATTTATTTTTATTATTATTATTTTGTTTCTTTCAGACGGTTATATTTAGAACTTTAACTGCTTTCTACGTTATACTAACTGTAAGCGGAACATCAAACAAAAATCAAAATATGAATATGCTTATTTTGATTTTTATTCCATCCATCAGCAGGAGGGCAAACATAGCAACTTTTCATGCATTAAAACAAAAATAAAACACGAATAAGTCTCTAAAACTCAAAATATCACTTTCAATTGAACATTCAAAACGTCAAAAATAAATCTTATCTTGGATGTGTTGAATTAGACTTTGACACAAGTCTAATTAATATTTGTAAATGGCACAATTATCAAAACCATGAATTTCAATTATTTCGTTGCCTGCATTATTTAAACATATCTTAAATTACTTCAGAATCTTGTCAGAATTACTCGAAAAACATTCCAAAAATAAATTCATGCTCCGCAGCTATTCGAATCAATTTCACTCCTGTCTCATTTAACTTGTCATTTTAATTACGCCGCTGCAGAGAATTCCAACTGAGTTAGAGCCGTATCTTAGCAACCGCTTAAATGTTTCAGCCATGTAATTCGCAAATAATATTAATTTTCCAGAACACTCATTACAGGAAGTCGGCAAATGAGTTTTTGTTAGAAGAGTCATTTAAACGGATTGAGCGGAAGTCTAGCCACTTTTAAGAAAACTAAAAAGGATAATTCGGAAAATGCATAGATGTATTGCTTTCACTTTATTGGACGGAGAGTTTTGTTTTAGTAAATAAAATCAGTTAATTTCTTCTGGTAGTTAGAAAATAAATCTAAATCAATGAATTAAACTTGGAATCGCCCAAGATCGCAGGTTCAAACCTGGCTCAAGTCTGCATCTTTTCAAGATGCAGAAAATCGTCTGCACTCATGTTGTATGATTATGCGGCATGTAAAAGATCCCTTGAGTAGACATTTAGCGTGGATGCTCTCGGCTAAATTAAATTCCTAGTGCAATCTGCATCAATGAGAGCTCATTCCGCCATCTAGGGGAAACTGTAGGTCCAAATTCTTAGAGTAGTAATGGCATCCAGCGACAGCGGTGCTACTTGAAAGAATGGATGCCGATTACCGGGGAATGCACTAGGTCTGCAAAATGGTTAGTTCCATATGCAGTTCCATTTGAAACAAGAACAATTAAACTTGGGAAGTAGATAGCATTACACTTATCATTGTATCTGAATATAAATTTTCTCAAACGAAAAGGTTATGATGCATTTTTTCTCCTTTAAAGAAAATCCCTGAAGGATGATTACATTCTTCAACTGTTATTTTTTCGTTCTAAAATTGCATGGAATTTACAGTTGATGCAGCGAGTTGCAAAGCGACAAAAGAATGGTTCTAAGTAAAATGCATGCACAATTCAGATCATATCATCATCCTTAATGTAAATTTCTTTCTTAATCACGCTGCATATAGCAGCACTTGTTAGAGCTGCAATAATATCATAACCATAGTCGAAAGTCTCTCCGTAAGTTGTTTCATAAAATGTTTCATAGAATATGCGGGGAATTGGCACCTTGTTCACTTAACAGACCTGTAAAAAAACGAAATAACCTTAGTTGAACTGTTTATTTCAAAAATCCACCAAACGCCAAGTTAAAAATAAATAATCATAAAAACCCCCACCATTGTAATAATTTTTTCGATAGGGTTTAAAATATTTTTTTTTTTTACTGAAAGTGTATGTGATTTGCATTTTTTGTGTTTGTTTCAGTAAAAATATTTTAACCCCTAGCGAACAATGATCTAGAAAAATACTCTAAATTTGGACATTTTGCGTTGACTTGTTCCTGAAATAAACAGTTCAATTATTTAATCACATGTTAACTACGAAAATAAACTATTATTAATAGACATCGATTAAAGTATTCTTTAGAGTTGCTGAAATAAAATTTTGATGTAGGACCTCATAGACAAGAGAAAGAACATTAACTTAAATTTCTGATCAGAATTCTTTATTTTTTACTACAAAAGTGAATTTGTGATAATCAAATAAGTTTAAATACCAAATTTGACCATAAATGGGCTCCTGAAGTACTAAGGTAATATTAATAAGTTAACAGGCTTCAGAATTATCACAGAATAACTAAAAAGGACAATAAAATTTTATGCTTACTTATTGATGGTTCCTTGAACTACTTTTTATTCTCGTTCTTTGGGAGCTACGCAGAATTTTTAGTACATTGTAAAGAGGAAAAAGCATAAACTATCCGCTTTTTATATGTTTTGTTTATAATTTTTTTTTCATTTAAGTCATAAGAAAACTTTTTCGATATCGTCATTATAGTAAGTAATGGCATAAAGCTCCCGAAAACAACATCAGAATGTTGTTTTTTTGTTCTCTCTTTCTTTCATTTCTTCTTTTTTTAGCTTAACAAAAACTTACCGAGTTTTTTGAGTTAACATTTTCGGTTTCCATATAAAAGCTCTTCAAGATTTGTTCTGCGCCAAATTATAGTATGACTACATTTTTTTTTTCAATCCTTAATTTTAATAATCCTCTACAAAATTACATTAATATTTTCAACGACGAAATGCATGTTTTCATTGTTGGGATGGTTTACTTTTATTTAAGAGAATAATCTACATCATAACCATAGCAGTTTAAATATATGCAAAAACAGCGAAGAAATAATTTTTATGTTACGATATGGATTTTTTTTCAATAAAGCAGAAACAGCAACCGAATCAAAGCACGTGAAAATTGATATTCAAAGGTAGGTTTGATTAAACTTCTTTAATTTTAAAAAGCAAACTAACAGCAGTACTTCAAAAATGGCACCGAAAGAGCACATTGTGGCTCTTGCGACATAAAATGCAGCAAACACAACTGAAACCTTCACACAATAGATCAGTAATATATGCTTAAATATCGCATTGTTTCAAGAAATCGCAATGTCCAGCATTCGACTGAATAAATTCTTGCGTATCATTCTGGATTGATTGCAGAACGCGCTTCAAGATTCTATATTCCACCAACTCCCAGAGGAAGGCTTAAACTAGCTGCGAAGATTTCTGCACACAATCCATTAAACAGCAGCTTTGGTTCGTTGACAGCTTCTAGGGAACGTGCCTTACATTTCTCTCATTATTGCCGTACCCATACCGCCTTCAAGTAATATCTTCCGTGTAGCATTTCTGAGCAACATTTATCACTCTGCTCAAGATACTAATGGCATAACATGGCATATTAATTGATATTAATTTCTGCAATACTTGCAGAAGTATTTGGTAGAATGTAAGTGATTCTGTTAATACGAATTCCTTTCTTAGTGGAATGTATTTGAGTTGATAAAAATATGTGACCGGAAGAAAAGTATAGATAGTTTCAAAGGCTATAAACACAAAAACTTTTAATTAAAATTTAGGCATAATGAAATAGTAATATGAAAAATGAAAAATAAAAGGTACAAATTTAAAAAAAGAAGAAGAGGAGGAATCTAAATAAATGCAAATAAGAACCAAAAATTAACGAATGAAAATAGCAAAGGCTTCGTGTCCTACAAAACATAGCTAAACGCGAAAACTAGTAAAAAGTAAATCATTTCAATCAAGACGGGAATGAAAAGCTTTTGAAAATGGACTCTTTTTAATGTTTCAAAAAAGTTTAGCATTGGAGTCTACGGACGACGTTTAAAATTATTTAATCTAAAAAACCATGTTCTACCGCTAATTTTATACCATGCTCCATATGCTAGTTTCAGGAATACAGATGAGTTAAATATTTTCTCGTTGCGGCTTTCATACAAATTAAAAAATGGCTTCTTTGAAAATGGAACAAATGTTTCCGATTTTTCTTGAAGACCTGAGATTATGCTGTTTTTCATGAAATATGAGTATGATTAGCTCTTTTAATATCGCCGTATTTTATAGTTTTGAGATTTGCTTGCAAAACATTTAATGAACAGTATGCTCGTGTTTTGAATTTTATTTGTCTTCAACTATTCTTAAATAATGACCTTTATTACACTTAAATAATGGCCTTTTTCTTATTGTTACTAATAACTCATCACTTTGAAAAGGAACACTAATTGTTAAACGTATAAAAACACTTTTGAGACTACTGAAATGCCGCACAGTAATTATCATTTTCTTCCAAGTTAATTTTCAGGATGTTTGAGAGGTTTCACAGTAAAGTTAGTTTACTTTCAACTTAATTTGCAAGAATTTTGAGAGGCTTCACAGCAAAATAATCATTCTCTTTCTGATATTACGAGCTGTTATTACCAATACACTTTAGAGAATGCAAAGGAATAGGCAAAGTATTGTGAGGTTACTCATGGTATTTAAATAAGAAAAAATAAATAAATAATAAGATATGAGTTGGAGCTGTGGGAAAAATACAATAGCAATTAAATTTGAGAAGTTTTTGCTTAAAACATTTTAATGCATCACCTGGTGAATATATTAATGGGGACATAAATTATCTAGATTGCATTATTTGCTATAGACCAGTGGTTCCCAACCTTTTTTTTTCCCTTGAGAACCCCTTTTAAAATGGAAAGAAAATGGGGAACCCTTTTGGTAGCCGTTAGCAACGGGTAAGAAAACTAGAAAATTTGCAAGTACATTTTTTACCATGTTGCACAACAGTTCATAACAAGCAGTAAAAATGCAATTTTAAAACATAAAGGTTGAAATAAAAACTAAAATAATAGTATAAGACAAGTGGATATATTTTTTAATTATCAATAATTATTTCCTCGATAGTGTGGAAAAGTTCTGGAATGGCAGGAGAACAACTCTATGTAGAAAATTTTGAATCAATCAATAAATATCGTTCGGTTCCATTTTCAGATTGAAATATACAAAACTCGAAAAAATTATGGAAATTTACAGAGGTATTAAACTTTACATATTTACATATGTCTCTTGTGATAGTGCCGAAAATTTGAAATAAAGTATTATAAATTTGAGTACAAAATTTGTAAATTAATTATCTCCGGTTCCACTTTGGGGTCTATACTTGAGGAATTACCCAAAAATAATGCAAAATTTTAATTTTTTATTTACTCTTTCTTTGTGCCAATGCGCAAAAAGGGAGAATGGTGGGAGAAACATCCTTTCAAAATTTAAAATGAGAAAGAAGAAATAAGCGCATTTCAAATTTTGTACGCATGCTTCCTATGCCAGTCCACAACCTGTCGGCATAATCGAGAAAACTACTTAATGTACAAAAAAAAAAAAAAAAAAAACATTTATACGCTCCGTCCTAGTATGTATGAAATTTTATAATTTTGTTTTCGTTTTTTTTTTTTTTTTTTTTTTACGTCAGCACTTAAAAATTCCGCCATTGCAATATAATGTTCGCGAACCTTTGGGGATTCACGAACCACCGGTTGGGAAACGCTACTATAGATAAACGAGATTTGCATCTATGCAGACAAGTGTTTAAAAAGAGGCAACCAGAGTTGGAAGCGGGAATCTCTACTCCTTAAAAAGTCTTGCCAGTTTAAGATAATAAAAGATCTGCTAGTTTTTGTGTTTCCACTTTTTACCGAAACGGCTGTCACCATTTGATGCTACACGCTCATTCATATTTTCATATTTATCTAATGTTTCATATTTCTCTTTCTTCGCTCGAATTTCTTTATCATATTTAAAACGAGCGTTCATTGCTTGAAAATTTCACTACATTAATATTATTGCATTATTTCTCGTTTCAAAACCGACGGTTGTTAACTGCGCTACATCCACATAGTGAAAAATCAGAGGTGCCCCCCAGGGGGCGGGGGACAGACTGGGCGATTGAAAATTTTGGGGTTGTTTTTCAGGGCTTGGGGGGGGGGCTTGTTGTAAGAAATGTGTTTAGCCCGTATTTTCCCAAAGAATGAATTCAACTTCATCACTGCACTATAAAATTTGACAGTTGAATTATTTTAATCAATGACATTTTATATGCAATTCATTTTGGGGACGCAATAGGGGGGGGGGTAGAGTAGTGTCATTTCTTCCAGAACTCTTGACATTAAGCCGTAATGATGCACACATTTAATATACATACGTTACCACCACCCCCCCCCAAAAAAAAATGAGGAGAAAAAATCTAGTTGCGCCATTGAATTATTTATCACACTTATATCAAGAATTTAAACCGTACTTTGTTTTTTAAAAAATAAGAAAACTGCCATTAATAAGTTATTATTAATTATTTTTCAGGTCTCTACCTATGGGTCATAATCAGCTGCAGTCTGGGAGGTGCGGTGATCCTGACCCTCCTGATCGCGGCCCTCATCTACTTCAGGAGACGCGCCATCAAAGCCAAGAAAGGAACAGACCTCATCGATTCCACTTACATTCCCGGATCCGAATTTTGCCCGCAGCAAATGTGAGTGATTATTTATTCATGTTTTTTATGAAATATTTTTCCTTTATGAGCCACTTTTTCCCCTTAAATTCTATCAGGTAATCAAATATTTAGAAAACTGAAAATCACGAATGTAGAGAGTTTTTTACCCTTAATGCTCCTATGCGAGTTCGCTTTTCAAAAGAAGTATTGAAAATATTATTTTATATTAACAAAATTGTACGAATCTCATATTGGTCCACAAAACTTATAAAAACAGTACAAGTTCTTTTAAAATTTTGCAGAATTGTTCATAAGTTTCATAACTCCATTTTTTTGTAACCCACGAATCCTATCTTAAATTCTGTACCTCAAGACCAGAATAACGTAAGTCCAAAAATGGCGATTTTTGGAAATTGTTGAATTGTACGAAAATTAACGAACAAGGGATAAAGCATACATATTTTTTTTTAAGGTTAACAATCATGTTTTGTAACCTAATTCATATAACAGCTTTGTTACCAGGCAACAAAATTATTATTTTTAGTTTTTAGCCTACCTTCCCGTAAAAGTTAAGGAAAAAGACAAAAAAAAAAAAAAAAAAAACAAGTATGAAAAGAGGCTTAATGTAGCGTGAAAACATCATTAAAAATAATAAAAAGTTACAAATAAGTTAAGTAATTAAATAAAGGTAAAAAAAATGAAAACTGGGTCTTGAGATGGGAAAATATGCGTCTGTTGGTTGGTCTGTACCCCCCTCCCCTAATAACTTTTGAAGAAATTGTCCGATTCGAAAGGGTTCTTTTTTCTGA
Organism: Octonoba sinensis; assembly: GCA_038502835.1. NCBI lineage: Eukaryota > Metazoa > Arthropoda > Arachnida > Araneae > Uloboridae > Octonoba > Octonoba sinensis. Next base: position 96,969,377 of record CM076600.1, on the reverse strand, counting down.
ACTCGAAAGATCTTCGCGAGAACAGCTCATCTCCATATTTTATTTTTTGATTTGAATAATTTTTCGTTTAATTTTGAGCCAAAAGTTTTAGTATTAGCGCCTATGGAGAAAAATGAAGCAAATTATGTAAACTAAATAAGATCCAAGTTATTTTGAAGAAGCTCATTAGCTTCTTCGAAAAAGGGAAAGGAGGGTAAGAGTACGCACCTAGTGGATTGTTCGTTATCAAAATGAAAATTGAAAAAGGATAACCTTGAAAATTGACTGAATCATAGTTTATTAACTTAATTTTGACTTTTCATAGCAGCTCGATTAACCTTTGCTTCTTCTAATTCTCTCTTTCTTTCTACCTTTTCCTTATGTGCGTACTCTTATCCACCGATGTATTGCTCCTCAAAATCGTCCATAGATGGCTGTAGCATTCACAAAAGTAAAATTCTGACATGCTCACGTTGTTCGGAAGTGAACAAAGCTCATAATGATATCTGCTTAAAAAGCAAACATCAATCCTTTATTGACAAAAAAATTAATATTTCTTCACAGAAAAATTACTTGCCAACATGCAGAAATCGTATTTTACCTGATAAATAAATGACAGCAAGGATGAAAATAACAATGGCGGTTTCTTGAGCCAGCTGAAAACAAATGTGTTGAGTTGATCACACTCGCTTCTGCTTGCAGTGTTGCCAACAGGGAAAAAAGTCCCTGCGTACTCTTAACCGACTGCGTACTCTTACCCTCCTTTCCCTTATGTTTTGATTTGAACCATTTTTGTTCAATTTTGAGCAGTTCAATAAAATTTATCATTAGCGCCTGCGGAGAAATATGAATTCTATGTAAATCCTGTTCTAACTGACGGATATACTTGGTACGTTATTGCAAGGAGCATATGACGTAGACCTTAACCTCTTCATTCCAAATGTACCCAATTGGATACATTTTAAAATACTGTTTATTAACTGCTTTGTGCAATTTGAAAGCTAAAACTCCCAATTGTTTTTGAAATTAATCAACAGATAGCTTACTTCGTTTTAAACATGAAAACCATGGAAACTGGGCATTAATTATTATTTAAGCTAATTATAAATTAAAATTTTAAAAAATTTTTTAGTTATTTTGTTTTGTAATCATTTTTTAAATCAGAGCCAAAAAATTGCGTCAAAATTGTTTGTGCTTAGTTCTGGGGTCTGAACAGGATGAACAGATACGTAGTTCATCAAGAACTAAGCGAGCCTATTTTCCCATGAAACGTTTTGATCTGTGTTTTTAAAGATATTTCTGAGTGAGTGCATGTATAAATGAATGAGTGAAAGAATGAATTAGTGAATGAATAGATGAGTTTATGAATGATATGTATTGAGCATTGAAAAAGGTATATTTGAAGTAATATATAACTAATTTAAATGAGAAAGAAAGAGATTTAGCTAGATTATAAATTTGCTGTTGATGTATACGGGAAAGTAGGCTCGTAAAGTTCTACACGGAACTTCTTGTTAAAGTAGTGATAGTGTGACTTACGTTAGTCTGGCCCTGAGGTAAAGAATTTTTACGCTTCCATCAAGGCCCGACATTTTGAAATTGGTTCAGTGTTCTGTTTTGCTGTCTCGTGTTTTCTCAATGTTTCAAAATATTTCTTAGTTAACTTTTCCTGAATAAATAGTTTACATTTTTGAATTTTTTTTTTTTTTTTGCCTTTTTTCTCTATTCTAACAATTTTAACTCAAAACTATGCAAATGTTAGACTTTTTTCATACATTTATTTAAGCTACTTTTATTTTATTTCGTTTAGTAAATTGTTTATTTTTTGTTGGTGTTATGTTGGAAGACCTTTTATAGTCTGATGCTGTGCAGTCCAGGGTTATTTTTTATGTCATTCAACCCAATAAAACCAATCAACTAAAACATAAAGTTCAACAATTTTATGTATTTATTGTAAAATAAGTTCAAATCTTCAAGTACTTAAAAAATCGTGAGAAACATTAATTTGAGTTTTCCTCAAAACAGCTGAATTGTAGGTACCAAGTTGTAGTACTTTCCCCATGATATATAAGCAGCTGGTCTTTTAATTTTTTATTATGAGCTAGGCCATGCGGGTACTGCTGATATTAAACAAGTAAAAAAAAAAATAATAACAAAAATAAAAATAAAATTGCATCTTTTTAAATATATTCCTGATAAAAATTAGCATTTAGATAAAGATTATAACTAATTAGGTACATAAAAAGTTAGAAGAGCAATAACAATTAAAAAAAGCATGAAGCAAATTTAAATGCAATGACTTACATTTTGAACTAGCTTACAAATAAACTGAAATATATTAATGTGGCATTAAAATTCGATATTTTGCATTCCATAAAACATCTAAACTTTTAGCATGAAAAAATTTAATCATGACAGGAAACTAGAATTTGTTTAGTTTTTTTCTGCGTATTCGTAAACACTTAGCAAAGAAAAAAAATGTAAACTTCCAACTGAAAAAGGGTTTCAGTTCTTTCTCTAGGCGTCAATAGTCCTTCCAAAAAGATTTAAATTGCTTCCGACAGTTAATGCTCCGAAACGTTATTCCGAAAGTCAGTTTTAAAAAGTTTCCTTGCTCCTACACTTTTTCTTTCCCATTTTCCCAAAGAGTATTTTCAAATAAGTTGCTTTCCAATAAACCGAGGAGAAAGGAAAGCAAATCACACTAAAATAAAAATAAAAAATAATTTTGACGATGTATATGTATTAGTTGGAATTATGCCTTTTTGGTTGTTCCCCAAATATTACTTCCAGAATGGGGCTTTCATCATCGTCCGGTAGCACATTCAAAATAATATGAGTTATCATTTACTTTTATGACTTGTTGACTTCTTTTTACTCTGGTACTGCAAGTTGGCGAATTTTTTCCCATTTAACTACATAATATTCACCTTTTTAAGCAATTTAAAACTTGACCATCTAAAACAAACACATTTTCAAAAAGTTTCTCTGAAAAATATATATATATTTAATATTTTTAAGCAGAAACATGCAAAGACACGTTACGCGCATCAATTCGCATTCAGCGGTATCACCAGTGTTTAGTTTCCAAGCATGATTGGCCCTCATTTTATCGACCCCACTAAAGGGAGAAAGGCCAAAATTAAGTCAAAGTTATCCTAAATAATTCATATATTAAAATGATATGGTACTCTTAATAATCAATGAGATTAAATATTAAAAAAATAATTTATTTCATACACTAATCAAATTAACGCCGCAAATAGCCCAATGACTAATATTATAATATTATATTACAATATTAGTGACTGGTATTGATTGAAAACCCCACATTCTTTGGAAAAAAATACATTTGACAATTTGGTCGTTTAAAATAAACTCATTGCTTAAAGAATGAGAACTAAGAAATATACCAAAAAAAAATTTTCACACTATTTTAAGCGTAAATAAATAAAACTCGTATCATTTCTTACTGGAGTTGAAAATCAAACTTTTAAGAGATCCAAAGCAATTGAAATTTCAAAGGTTTCAGAATAGTAAGTCAGTGGAGAAACGAATCGAATTTTAAGCAGTTCATTATGAATGGTTCCTTTGAGATTGGGATTCAGGAAGAGCGAAGAGTCGAGAGCTCTTTCAAAGCGACTTCTTTTCCATTCCCAAGCTGTAAAGCATTATTAAATCTTAAATATTTCTTACAGTTTGGTCGTTACATTTCCTAAAAATTTCGCAAAGGGAAGTAGAAATATGTCGTTTTCACCGAAGTTATGAAGCACAAAATGGAAAAAGTGGTCTTAGGGATCGTTCATAAATGATGTCCCGCTTTTTTCCGATATATTTGACCCCCTACCCCCTTTGTCACACAATGTCACACTTCAATGGATCCCCTCCCCCCCTTTGTCACATGTCACGCTATGTTGTATAAGCCTGATGTTACTTTTCTTGTTACCTCCTCCCCTCCCTTTGTCACAATTTAACCAACCCCCCTCCCCCCTCGAAGCGTGACATCATTTATGAATAATCCCTTATCCTGTTTTGCTTCGTAGCGTTCCCATATACAGTAGAGTTTGGCAATCTGATCGACATACATTTTTAGGTTGTTTTTGGTGGCAACATATTTACTCTCGATTATTTGTTTGTTTTTTTTCCTGTAGAGATTTCAGTTTTTTTCTTTGGAGATTTAATTTTTTTTTTTTGCTTATTGTTATTAGTTCTTCAGATTATGATATTTCAAATTCATTTTCAAATTCACTTTCATATTCTTTTCACAAAATATATATATATATATATATATATATATAAAGCATGTATATATGTGTGTGTGACATAAGAGAGAGAGAGTGAGGCATTTTAAATAATGTGAGGTTCTTAGAAGTAAAGGGGTGTAAGTGGTAAAACTGAAAATAACTAGTGCTAAAGATGTAATAAACCTCTCTCTGCTTAGTGCTAAAAGTTGTTAGCGGTATGCTTCTATCCAGTGTGATTTTAAAAAGATCAAATTGGAATATATATATTTTTAACAAAATTTTATATGATGTACTTTTGATTAAATTTTCAATCACCCGCAAAGGTGCCGAAGTTTCGTAAAACTACAAAAAACACCATTTTTGAAAAGTTATTTGTTACTTTTTTTAGTATCAAAAATGTTGGTTGCCGTGAGTGACATATATATAATAGAAATGCGAAGTTATTTGCGAATAAAATAATATTAGACACTGCAAGGGGATCAAGTTTTTTAAAAATTTAAAAGTGATTGACCTTCCACTCCATACATACAATATATTGCAGACATAGTTGTTATTTTAATGCAATTTAACGAAACTTGAATAATGCATTCTCATATAAGAAGGATATGATCTATGCCTGGCACATACGAACAAAATAATAATAATAATAAGTAAATAAATAATGAGTAAATAAATAAAAACATTTCTTTTTTATGATAGTTGTTCATGCGGTTGATCAAAATACTGTTCAAAAATAATTAATTATTTAATATGGAAGTGTATGACAGAAATGCAACCTTTTGAACATACTCCCTAATGCAGCTTCGGAAAAACAGAGGGGGGGGGGGGGGGTCTTTCCACCATACTAATTGGAAGCTATTGATTTAGTCACGGGGGGGAAATATCTTTTGGTCTTTCACACAAAGCAAATTTCTCTTCTTTCTCCAACACCTGTCCCTTCTGTTGTTCAGCTTTAGGTTCAAAGACCTATCGTATACTACAATTTGAGTCTAAACGAGACACAAGAGACACGTGAATGAGCAAGAGGAAAACAGCTCAACCCTAATGTGCAAACAACCTGTATGAATGAAGCTGTGAATGCTTTGTTTCGATTTAAGACGTTGTTGAAATACAATAGAATAGGTTTTCTTTACTAAGCAGGAAAAGGTAAATGGTTATATCTTATGTAAACAGTTTTAAGAATGATTGGTTTTCTAAACAAAATAACAATGAGTTTTCATGTTGTGAATTTTTTGAATTAAGTTTTCTTTATTTATTTCTTTAATTTATTTTCCTTTCTATTATTATTATTATTTCAATAAGTTTCGAGCTGCAGTTATTCACGATTTCTAAATTAAGGAAGATGAATAATTTTTTATCTGAAACTAACTGAGATTGAAAAAGAAAACACCATGTTCACTTGGGGATACGTGCTTGAAAAATCCGTGGACCCTGGAGTCCCGAAGCAGTTCCGATGGTACCGGAGGGTAGAGAATTTCCCTCACCTTCACTCTTAGGTCAAAAAAGGAAGGTGGCGAATTTGTGGTGTTGCCACCCGATGTCATCTAAATACATAATGAGCTAAGTCTTCTTCCACCGTTGTGGTGCTCATCTATAAACGGAAGGCGTTCCTTACTGCTTTAATTCCTGGTCACTCTGTGAAGAGGAGCTAGGATACCCAAGTTTCATTAGGAACAACTACAACACAAGGGACGTAGAATTGTTTGCTTACAGTCTTAATAATGCTTAAAATTCCACTTCGCATTTACTGCTATTGAAATAAAAATTTGATGTGTCCTGAAGCATTTTTAAAGTTGGTAATATTTTGAGAGAAGTCGAAGTGAGTGCGTTACTGTTTATACTGCAGGGAGGAGGGTGTTGCAAAAAAAAAAATTTTCCTTTTCAGCCGATAATGCATTTTATTGCGTTTTTTTTTTTTTTTTTTTTCTCGTTTTGAAAGTAAAAATATTTTTGCAAACTTTAGGGAGCTTAACATTTTAGTGCAAAATTACATTCAAATATCTCCCCCATTTTTTTCTCAAATTGAATATTACATAAAAAGAAGAAATATAGTGCAAAAATGTACTGTGAACAGCATCGTTTCAAGTTTTTCCAAGATCTTCCCTCATAACCCCCTGTTCTTTGACCGAAATGTATGTATCTCATTGCCAGAGGAATGGATCTGAGTTTTACTAAAATAGAAAAACGATTGATGCCTAACATCCGGCCAGGAAGAGGAGCGAACTGGGAAATTACGATGAAGTGTGCACATGTAGCTTTTCATAAGTATGGAATGTTTGTACGTAATGTGTGATATGTCCCACTAACAGTGCTATGAATGAAAACTTCGTAACAGCTAATGGGATGATTTTACAATGATTCAGAGAGGAGAGAGAGAGAGAGAGGAGTGAACTATCCCACAACTATATAACCCACCCGTTTAAAAATCCGCGAGGAAGAAACAAAATAGTACGCTGCTCGAAACAAAATGAAATCATAATAGTTGTTACATAATATTTCCCAGGAATTTTCTTTAATATTTTCAAAAGGGCAAAGTTCCCCAGTTAGAAAATTCTAATTACAATTTTCAGATATTTGTAGCAGCAAAATAAATAAGAAAATACTTTTCAACTTACTTTCTTTGTTCAGGGTAAATTTTACTGCTATTTTTCCTCCTATGTATTAGAGACTTCACCTTTAAAAAAAATTATTTTCTTTTTTATTCTTATTTAGAAATTTGCTATAAATTAGGTACCTAGCATTATATTGATTGAACTCTAATAATAATCTTAGATTCAGAAATAATATCGTAAAAAGAGAAAGAAAAAAAGAAGCAATAAGTCATTAATTAGTAAATGTCATACTGTAATGCATCTTTAATATAACAGGGCAATATTCTCCCATTCATGCGCATTAATTAAGGGGCCGTTCATAAATGATGTCCCGCTTTCTTCCCATATATTTGACCCCCTCCCCCCTTTGTCACAATATGTCACACTTCAGCGAATACTTCTGCCAATTGCAGACCTAGTGCGTTCTCGAGAGATTGGTACTTTCAACCACACCACATATCTTCCAACCACACCACAATGAGTGTGGTACCATCGCCACATGAGACATTTGACGTCCAGTTTCTCCACCTGAAAGGGCGAGCATCCGAACTCTGTTGATGCGAAATTGCACTAGGAATTTAATTTAGCTGAGAGTATCCAAGCCAAATGTCTACTAAGGGATCTTTTACATGCCGCATAATCATACGGCATGGGCGCAGACGACTTTCTGCTGATTGAAAATCCACCGACACTGGCAGGCTCGATCCTCTCTGACCTGGGGCGTACGAGTCCGGCGACTTACCACGACGCCACCATGCCGGCTTGTTTGTAGTATAATTTTTAAGATTTCATCTTCCATCATGTTTTCACTTTTTAACCGCCTAATAAAAATCTTAACTGATAAAGCAACTTACTGCACAGAGCTGTAATTCAGACAACTGGTGAATGCCAAAAAAAAATAATGGAGTCTTTAATGTGTCGGAGCAATATTCATTCGAACATGAAGCTTAATTAAAATGAGAACATCCCCGCGATCGATGAAAAATATTTTTTGAATGCATTGACTTTACAACTGATATCCAATCAACTAGACTCTAAAAGCAGTCTAAAGTTTAGCAGCCATTTTTTAAGCTTTCATCTATCGTTAGTTTTTCCTTTAATGACTCCTAAAAAAGTCTTAACTGCAGAAGTAACTTCCAGCACACAGCTAGAATTCAATGAACTGGTGAATTCCAAACAGTAACGACGTCTTTAATGTGACAGGGTCCATGTTCTTTCGTTCGTGATCATCAGCTAAAATGAAGCCATTGACGTGATCGGCGAACAAGCACTTTTTCCGGTTGGATTGTCTCCGAAAAGTCATTTCAGGGACACGAGTGACATTGCATTAAAGTGATAGCAGCAATATTCGGGGAGTTACTGGACAGGGAAGCTTAAGTGAATATTGCATTTTCTTCTATTATTTGCGGAGCATCGAATTTCGCCGAATTGATTGTCAATCTGCTCACAAGGAAACAGCTTCCGAAACTGAAGAGCTTTTCTCATATGTTAGTAGAGTATGAAAGAACATATTGGAAAGAGTAAGGGAAGGAAAGCAAAATGTAATAGCGAACGAATTAATAAGCTCTATATTTTTCCGTTGCTATTTCATGTCCCCTAATTTGAGCAATCTATATTAATGGGTCCTTTGTGCACAAAACTGGTTTTGATTTGTTTTATTTCTAAGATGAAAAACATTTAAGTGATTTAAAAAAAAAAAAATGACTTCCTTTTATGAACAAAACGTTTCTCGTATCAATCATTATTTTGTTCTTATTGTGAGATTTAGAATACAGTATTTACCCGCCGCGATCCTATTTTAAGCGAGCAAAAATTTCTTTGCAAGGATTATTATTTACGAAATTAAGATACACAGAAGCGCAAACGTTCATAAGTAAAAACGTGTTGCTGGTTTTTGCTAGCTTTATCCGTTTATATATTTTAGGCAGAAAACGTACAATTGTTACTTTGTTTCCTTTTATATATTCATTGCAAAATTTTCAGCTTCGTAGAGTTGTCGGCTGTGGGCTTCAGATAGCTGAAAATGCTGCTTCTTAGTACACCAGTGCCATCATATATTAGTATTTTCGAATTAACGAAGAAATTGACATTTTACACTCCTTTTGTTCTAGTACTTCATAACTGATAGTTTATAGATCCATGTTTGCGTTTGTACTTATTAATAAATTTCTTTCCAAGCATTATTTTTAGCCTGAATCCTTTAGTAGAGTTTTGTTGGTGAAGGTGCAATTTTCTGATCACCTACTGATACACATAAAAAAATCTCTTTGCAAATAAAGTGGCCTCTTGCTTCTGAAGAGTACTCTGGTTTTGCCAGCTGCACCCTATATTATGTTGCTTTTCCAATGAATGACATTTTTCGCTATAGAATTTTTTAGTTTTCCCCAATTTCGAACCCCCTGCTGAGAATTTTCAACCTTTTAACTGTCTTAAAGAATCGGAAAAACAATCCATTTTTATCATTTACAGAGTAGACGTAAAAAATTGGAGTTTGTGCAGACACATGGAAGACAAATACAATTCTTTATTTTAAATTAATTTTATTTCTCCTTGGTGAAAAATATACAGGATGGCCTTGCTGAATATATTTACAGATGAAGAGTTTTAAATTAAGTAACAATAAAGTTGTTTTCGTGGCGGTAAAAATCATAACGGCCAACAAGAGTTGACGGAACAACCTGTTCCACAAAGATAGTTAATTGCCAGAAAAGTCAGAATGAACAGAATATTTGTGACTTTGCAAGACAACAAATTTTCCTAAATCCAAAAAAAAAAAAAAAGCTTTTAAAATTTGACAAAAATTACAGGAAAATCCTAACATTAACATCTGATTACTCATGCGTTTTAGTTGCGTCAACTTTAAGATCGGTTTCAGCTTCAGATAAGTCTCCCCCTCCATTAATAGCTGTTCTATTTGGTTAAAGTCTCCGCATGTATTGTAATAAAATTATTGAGAACTTCTCTAATTATTTATAACTTTCTTCTTAATAACATTTTTTGAACACCGAAGTGAACTATGGAAAAATCGCTTCTCTTTGTGAAACTCCCCTTTCCAGCTCAAATATCGACCTTCTTTTGCATAAGCGAAAATATACTACAGTTATACCATCAACCAAAGCGATTTGCCTGGCAGCCTGCTAAGAATAATACATTCATGTTGAAGGGAGGAACTGCTGGTACAAGGAATGTGCCGTTTTTGTTCTCGTTCTAGTTCGTTTAAAATACTTGATTTCTTCCAAATTGATGCTACATGCCAGTTTATAAATTTAGTTGCTTTCAACAAACAGAAAAGCAAACATTCTGATTCGTGCACTAAATAAACGCACTTGCAAAACGAATTGCCCTAAAGCTCGAATGGATTCGTTTTTTTCTGCCAGAAGCTTGCAGCTTTGCTTGCAAGCCACTTCAAGCACTCCCCTCCGTCAACTGTTAAAGATCTTAAATCAAGTTCGTAGTCGGACAATGCAATTAACCCGAAACGTGTTTGGTTCAGGGCTCTGCTGGTTGGCAATTTGAACATTGTAGTTCTCATTTGAAGGGTCCACTGGAAAAACGACCTAAGTCACATACTACTTGATGAACTTTGCTTTATGTTTTATTATAAATTATGTATTTTAAACGAATATAAATTATAAATTTGAAATTGGGTGTTACGGAAAAGTAGGCTCGTATAGTTAAAATTAACATTTATGTTATAAAATAACTGAATAAAACGTAAAGCAAATTTCAAAAAGTAGTATGTGACTTAGATCGTTTTTCCACTGAACTCTTCATTTGTGAAATGAGCGTAAATTCAGAAAATTGCATTTTGGTTTTTTTTTTAACCTTCTATCCCTTCATAACAAACATTTTAGTATCATGCATTATTTTCTAATGTAGTTGATAAGCTGGAAGGTGAAATAAATCTGAAATGGCTCAGGAATTTTCCATCCTCATTAGTTTCTTTTTTGTAAAAAGTTATACCGTTTAGAACAGAAGAAATAAATTATGGATTAATTTTATGAAGTTATTATAAGAGGATTTTAATCGAAATATTGTTTCGCACATAAGCATTAGATTTAAAATCAAGTTTTTTTTTTTTTTTTTTTTCAGAATTGTGGTTATGAAGCAACGATGCCCAGTTATTTGCTTTATATTTTAGAATTAGTAGTTAGTAATAATATAATTGAATCACACATACACACACACATACAGCCACACACATTTCTCCTGCCTTCCACCGACGCAGTCCCATCAGAAATCTAAGCATTTTTAAAAGTCTTTTTATGTGTGTTATTCAGTCTTGCAAGATTAAAAAAAAAGGGATTTAAAAGAAATAAGTTAATAAATTATAATTAAAAAACATTCAATTTATTCCTGTAACCATTAGCACTGAAACTATCTTTTTGTGCATATTTAATTTAGTTAATTCTCAATTAGTCTCTTCAAGCGTAGATAGTTTCAACGAAAAAAAAATGAAAAAATAATTGCACCGAAAGTAATCTGCTACACTTTTTCTAAAGAACTTGAACTTCGACGCAATTTGAAGAGTCGTAAAGTGTTTTTTTGTGACCAATCTGTCAAGAAACATGTCCTTCAAAACACAGGAAAAAGTAAAGAAAAGGAAAGGAAAAAGTAAAGAAAAGGAAAGAAAAAAGCAAATAGAAAGTTTTTATAACTTGTCTTGTTAGTGATTCGCCATCTTGTCTCGTGTTCGTCATGGTAACCATTTATTGATCATTCATCCAATAAATACAGCCTTTTTTAACTCTTCCCCCTAGTCTTTTACATTTCATGCTGTAGCGACTTTAATTTTTTCCTTACATTTAGTTTGTAGTGCACGTTAAAGCAAAATTAATGATGTAAAGAAAAAAAAATAATAAAATGTTTCCAATCAAAAAAAAAAAAACAAGAAGTTCCGTCTAGAACTATACGAGCCTACTTTCCCGTATACACCAAATTCAAATTTATAATCTAGCTATCTCTCTCTCTGTCTTTCTCGTTTACCTTTAGTTCTTAATTGCTTCAAATATACCTTTTCCAACTGTTAATACATATTCATTCAATCATTCATTTATTAAGTCCTTCATGTATTTATTCACTCATTTATTCATTCATTCTTATGCTAATTCATTGAATCATTCATTAATTCAAAAATATTCTTGAAAATCCCGAACAAAAAATTTCATAGGAAAATAGGCTCGTTAGTTCTGGATGAACTTTCTATTTGTAGATGTTCTACGTCATAAGAGCTTTCCGATAAAATTTGTTCCAAGCAAATCGGGCAGTTAGATCAGGAATTATATAGGATTGAAATTTCCCCGTAGGCGGTATGTTAATTTTTTTTGAACTGTTCAAAAATCAACAAAAATTGTTCAAATCAATATTTCACGCCAAGAGCTTCCTTCCAATAAGCTTGTTCATTGGAACTTGGATCTTGTACCCAGAGTTTGCATAATGTGCTTCATTTTTGCCCATAGGCGCTAATGTTAAAAATTTTTGAACTGTTCAAAATTGAACAAAAAACAGTTCAAATCGAAAAGTAAAATATGAAAATGGGATGTCCTCGCCGAGATCTTTCGAATGCAAAAAGAATTTTTCCAATCGGACAATTCGTTCAAAAGTTATTAGGGGGGGACAACAATTTTTTGAGACTTAGAAGTGCTTATGGTAAGAAAAAATCATCTGGCTGGCTGTCAAAAGTGACACCCCGACAAAGAAAGCCTATTGTAAAGGAGTTAAAATCAGGAAATACGAGCTTATCCGCTTTGGACAGAAAACAAATTTCTCAAAATCAAAATCAACGGTCCATAGAATGATAAAGAAGTTCGGCAGTTTAGTTTACAGGAAGAGGAAAACGGCTCCGAAATTGTCTAAAAATCACAAAGAAAAGCGATTGAAATTTGCACAGGAAGTGATGTGCTGGAAAGAAAACTGGCATCGAGTGATATTCAGTGATGAAAAAAAATTCAATCTGGAAGGTCCAGATGGCTGGCAATATTACTGGCATGATCTGCGTAACGATAGAGAGATATTCTCGAAGAGGCAAGCTAGTGGTGGTTCCGTTAGGGTGTGGGCCGGCTTCGGACGCGCAGGAAAAACTGATATAACATTTGTATACAATCGTTTGAATGCTGCAGGCTATCAACAGCTGCTCGAACAAAATTTTCTTCCACAAGCAGAGCACATTGGAGGGCCGTTCTACATGTTCCAACAGGACACTGCACCTGTGCATACTGCAAAGTCCACTTTTGAGTGGTTCCTGGATAATGGTGTGCATATTATCGATTGGCCACCTTGCAACCCGGACCTAAATCCGGTAGAAAACATGTGGGCATACTCGCAAGAGCAGTACATGCAGGTGGAAAGCAGTACAACTGTACTACAGACTTAAAAAGATCTATTTCCTCCGAATGGGCAAAAATCGAGACCAGCTGTTTGCAAAAACTTGTAGAAACCATGCCGAATAGGATTTATGAGCTCATTTTGAAATAAGGGGGAAAAATTTCTTATTAATTGATTATTAATTTAATAATTGGTTCAGTGGACCTATCTTTTTGAAACAGCAATTTCACAAATTTTTTGTTTCGTTTATCATTCTTATGATTTGTATACCATTTAAGCATTATTTTTTCATTGGTTGAACTAGAGTATATTATTAAATAGTACTTAATGCATAATAAAAAAAATTTTCCTAACATGAATTTCGTTTTCACTGATGGACCTATCATTTCGATACGCACTGTATATCTCGATGGCAGCTATTTGAATTGATCTCCAAAGATAAAAAACTATTGAACGATGCCGAACTCCTTGGCACTGTTAGCGTAAAATTATATGATTAAGTAATTGTCGTGGTGACCCCCCCCCCCCCCCATGTTTTTACTCGCGTGTAAAAATAAATATAAATTAATTAATCATGCCTGCTAGAAAAGGAATTTTATCCCCTTGGATCACTTGCAAAATTCCTTTTCTAGAAGACATAATTAATTAATTTATATTTATTTTTACACGCGAGTAAAACCATATAGTGGGGGGGGGGGGTCACCACGACAACATGGTGCCGTGACCAGGATGTTTGCGTCATCAAAACGCAAGTAACCATCGGAGAGTCTCCAGCAGGTCCGTCTGTTTCCGGTGCGTGAGAGCGAGAGTGAGTGTCTCCCCCCAGCTTGGGGGATCGCTTTTATAAGCGATATGCCACGGTTACAGCATCTTCACAAATTTCAGCAAACTTTCCAGCAAAAGACAACACTACTCGACTTTTGTGGGGTCGGTGGTTGCGTCTTCGCAATAATAGCATTGCGTGGCAACACAGGAGGAAACAAGAAGTTCCGTCTAGAACTATACGAGCCTACTTTCCCGTATACAGCGAATTCAAATTTATAATCTAGCTATCTCTTTCTCTGTCTTTCTCGTTTAGCTTTAGTTCTTAATTGCTTCAAATATATCGTTTTCAACGGTTAATACATATTCATTCAATCATTCATTTATTAAGTCATTCATGTACTTATTCACTCATTTATTCATTCATTCTTTTGCTTATTCATTTAATCATACATTAATTCAAAAATATTCTTAAAAATCCCGATCAAAAAATTTCATAGGAAAATAGGCTCGTTAGTTCTGGATGAACTTTCTATTTGTACATGTTCTACGTAATAAGAGCTTTCCGATAAAGTTTGTTCCAAGCAAATCGGTCCGTTTGATCAGGAATTATATAGGATTGAAATTTCTCCGTAGGCGGTATGTTAATTTTTTTTGAACTGTTCAAAAATGAACAAAAATTGTTCAAATCAATATTTCACGCCAAGAACTTCTTCCAGTGAGCTTGTTCATGGGAACATAGGTCTTGTACCCAGAGTTTACATAATTTGCTTCATTTTCACCCATAGGCGCTAATGTTAACATTTTTTGAACTGTTCAAAATTGAACAAAAAATTGTTCAAATCAAAAAATAAAATATGGAAATCAGATGTCCTCGGACAATTCGTTCAAAAGTTATTAGGGGGGGGGACAGACCGACAGACAGACAGACCGACAGACACACTTTTTCCCCATCTCAAAACCCTACTTTCAAATTTTTTATTTTTCAATCTTTATTTAATTACTTAACTTATTTTTGACTTTTCTTGATTTCTAACGATATTTTCATGATACATTAAGCCTTCTTTCATGCTTTATTATTATTTTTTTTTACTTTTACGGGAAAGTAGGCTAAAAAGGGGAGGTCTAGAAGGCGATTTACGACCCGGGGTCTGTCAATCGATTAGCAGAGGACATCTCAAAGTCGCTTAAAAAGATGCACTTTTCGTACAATTTGATGAATGTACTTTGGAAAATTGCCGAAGTGAATAATTCTTTGTGAGAATTGAAGAATGTCACGGTTCATCGTGATAGTAATATTGGCAAACACACTCAGACTTTTAAGATAGACAGTTTATTATTTCCCATTCAAATTCGACACTGGGCAAAAACTTTCAACACGCGTTAGTTAGCGTTAGATTCTTTGTCAGTTCTATTATGTGAACATATGCGGAAATCAAAAAACGAGAAACACATTACATAGTACTAGATCTTTTGGTTAGCTATTTCAATACATTGCTGCTTTAACGAATGGTTAAATGTTTCCGCAATTATTTTCCTTCTTGAGTGTTATGTTTGCTTCTTTTTAATCGAGCAATTTCATATATGATGAGATTTTTATAGGGGGATGGGGAGGGGGGGGGGAATCAACTGATTACAGTGAAGCTATGTCGTTCATAATATGCATTTTTTCCTTTGCATTCCATTGCTACCAATTAAAAACTAATAAAACACTGAAAAAAACAATTGTAAGGGGTTTTTTTTTGCATAAATTTTGGATTTGGACGGAATAACATTTTGTCAAAGAAAAAAAAAGATAATTTCGACACAAATCTAAAGATATTCAACAATGCTTTTTAAAACATGAAACGTTAAATATTGTTTTTTGTCCTTTCGATATTTTGACATCTTTGAATTGTTAACAATAAGATGCAAACTAAAATAAAACATATGTGTTTTAACACATATGTTTTATTTTTCGGTGTTTCCCCTAACATCTTCCAAAAGAGTGTCACCCGGGGTGGACCGCCCTCCCCCCGTAGTGGCGCTACAGGGATAAATACATACATATGCATGCATCAAGAATGTCCTTCCGTTACCAACGACATTTCCACAATTAATTTTATAACTTTCTTACTCTTTTCTTACTTTCATTAAAATGAATCCACTATAATAACTTATCGTATATATATATCAGTGGTGTACCTACCATAGGTGTCCCCTCCCCCCTCCCCCCTCCCGAAAAAAGGAAAAAAAAAAACTTTATTGTGGCGTAAAACTTGTAGGTTTGCAGTTTATGTTCCTTTCAGTGGTGCAAAAAAAAAAATATTTTGTTTAAAATTTCAGTAAACTACATTTACTGTCAGTTATACCTTGAAATAGCATAAGTGAAATTGTATACTTCAAGTATATGTACTTTTTCAAAAACTCTTTATCTCATTTTGGGTGTTTCCCCCAACATCTTCCAAAAGGATGTCACCCGGTGTGGACCGCCGTAGTGGCGCTACAGTATAAATATATACATATGCATGCATCAAGAATGTCCTTCCGTTACCAACGACATCTCCACAATTAATTTTATAACTTTCTTACTCTTTTCTTACTTTACTTCCTCATTTGATCATATTTCTAATTTCAATAAGGTATTTCAATTTCTGTTATCATTATGCACAGTAACTACAAATGCCAGAAACTGTATTTCCATCGACATTTTTTTTTCTTTCATAATTATTACGAGAGCAATTTTAATGTATTACATGAAGACAAAAAGTTAACTTATTTCTGGGCATTATTCGTGCTCCCCTCTTTAAATTGTCACTTAAAACGCAAACTACTTCGTCGAGACGAATCGTCCCGAAGCTGCTTTTCACAAGTGTTGAATGTCGTTATTAAATGCTCTAAGCTGTGACATTCATATTAACATTGGTGAGGGAATAACTAATGAGTTCTCTGCAAAACGTTTTGCAGCTTCATTAGAAACTGATCAAATGAAATCATGTAATGAGAGGGAATTGAATGCACTTATTAGCTTTTGATTAGCTTGGAGTTCCAGTTCTGAGTTTGGTTTAAAAATTTAAGCGTGCTTTCACACGAAAGGCTACAAAGACAAAAAAAAAAAAACTTGTCTTTTCTCGTCTGCGCAACCGCAGAGCATATTTTTGAAGGTCAAAAATATGCTCTACGGTTGCGCAGACGAGAAAGAAGACAAGTTTTTAGCGCTTGTCGCCTTTGGTACAAAAGCACCCTAAGAATCTGAGAGTGAAAATTATTATTTCCAAAAATTATGCTTTTGGGAAAAAATAAATAAAGGAAGAAAATAAAACCGGATTAAATTGTTTTAAGTTACACGGTTTTATTTTAAAAAAAAACTAAAAAAATTCGCCATGATTTGAGTATTTTAAAATTCAAAACATCGTTGCATTATCCAAACAATTCCAAACAAAGCTATCGTTGCCATTGGACAAATAATAATGCTGATAATTTCCTCAGATCCAAAATTATTTTTTTTTCCCTAATTAACGTTAGAATAAATTATAAAATGGATGGACTATTGTATTGTCATCGAAGATAAGCTTGTGTGCAAAGTTTGAAAATTTATGCAGTAATAGTGGTCGAAAGTCGCGCAACAAATTTTCGTGACAAATCAAGTTAAATAAAACCGTGTAAAAATAACATGAAAGGGATCTAATGTGATTAAAAAGATCCAACTTGATTGCTGGAAAAGAAAGTTGATGCTAAGCAACACGGAAATGTTTAATTTTTCTCGCAATTATTATTATTTAGTTTTTGTATTTAAATATATGTGTAATATTTGATATACCTGTTCAACTGTCATCTCGGAATTTTGTATTCTATCTCTTGAAACGTCGTAGATTTCTTTATTTTATGTGTTGATCGCAAGAAACAGGTTGCGATGCTCATCCATCCTACTTTCATTTTTCGCAGTCCAGTTTTTTGTGAACCAATTTCATAATGAACTACATACCCGAGTTCCACTATTTATTCAATTCATAACCTATGCAGAATGTGAAATGGATTTCATGTAACTTTTTTCCCCAGACATTAAAAGAGTTGAATTTTTATAGCTTCCACTTTTTGCAGAAAAATTTATCAATCGGAAGACCATTTTCGTCTTTAAAGTCAAGAATTTGTAATACATATTCCATCCACAGCTTCAGTTTTCCAAAATAGTAAAAGAGAAACAAGTTGATATTTATAAAAAAAACCTTACAATTTCTATAATAATATCAGTGCAATTATTGAAGCATATATTTCTTAAATGGAAAAAAAAAACTATTTTCATGCAAAATCAAAGATTTTTTTTTTTTTTTTTTGGGTTTCCCTTTTAAGTAATAAGACGTATTTCTCCTTTTTAAGGAAAATGAAAAGGATCAAAATCTTTCTTTATCCCAGCAACGTGTTTCCGTTCGTTACTTTTAACGAGGTGTTTTTTAGAAAATTTTCAATGATTTTTCCTTTTGAATGTATACCATGCTTCTACTCCTTTTTAGATATTTTATTTGCCATCATTAAATGTGATATCTATTGATTTGAGGTATATTTATCATTAAACTTGAGCCGCACGAAGTTCTTTGCGACCAATCAGTAACTGACAAGGTATTTAAGTACTTCATATATGTTACTTGTGTGAATTAATTTGGAAATCTGGAGAAAGAGGTTTTAAGTCATATTTATATTTCATTTGCGCAGAACAAGATGTAATGTATATAAACGTAAATAGTAATTTAACTCGGGATAATTTTTCATTTCTACAAAATAAAAAAAGGTTCGTGGGCTAAATTGATTGTATTCGTACTTTAAAATAGTTTATAGGAGGATTTTTTGTTCTATAAATATAATTGCTTAGGTAAAATGTTATGTCTTGCAACTTCAAACTCTTCATTTAAATTAATCAGTGTTCCTACAGTTGGCTTTGTAGCTGCTTACATAGAAAATTAAAACTTTCTTATCTTTCGATCATTTTTCTCTTATGACCTTTAGACTTAAACCCCTTAAATAACTTTAGTAAAAGGGCACTTCCGTTAAAATTTTCTTTTTCTCAATTTCGAGTATTATACTCTAATAAAAACTGTTGAAATAGAAGAAATTTTCCATGATTCAAATTTTTGCTGGTGGTCGGGTCTCTAAATCCCCCCCCCCCCCCGTACTTGTTAGTATATGTTATTCTCGAAGTTACTTTCTTTCAAAAATAGCACACTTCTGTGTTCCGAAGCTGTATTTGGACACAATGGAACAGGCGACCCAAAAACAGGATTGTTCCTTTCAAAGCGGGAGGTATGGTCACCTTAGTCATGCATGAATGTTTATGGCTAAAATTCGACAAGAAAAGAAAAAAAAGGTTTTTATCCATATATGCAACAAAAAAAGATTATTGTGTACCAATTCTTTTTTTAATCATATTAAATTTTGAATAAGAAAAAGAAAATAAACAACCATTTAAGCAGAAAATTGCAATAACTGTTGCACACACATGTTTCAAAATTGCAAAGGAATTCCTTTTTCAATGCAAAACGATGTGAGTTAATGGATGAAGACGTCCTGCAAGAGCTTTCGTTGCTCTTCACATGTCTTTGCATCTATAAACTCACATTTTTACATTCAATGTTAGTTTAAGCATTTTTTAATCTATTTTTCAGGATATCTAGCTTTTCATCCTCGACTTCAGACGATCTATCGGAAGGTGGCTCCGGTCCTGCCGCGGGTCGTCAATTTCGCCGCCCTCTCGGTCCCTCTACGTCCCTTGACCCTCCCGCCCTTCTCCGACTTACTTCGGAGTGCGTGCAACCCCGCCCTTCCCTCACCCGGTGGCACACCGTAGCCAGCCCCCACATGCAGACGACCACAGTTCCTGGGACCCTGGATACAGAAAGGTGACTTTTATTTACAAATTATTTCATTCTTGAATTACATTTTTGATTTGCCGAATTTTAAGGACTATAAAACATATTTTAATTTATAGGCAATTTTTTTCATTATTATTTTCTTCGAAAAAGAAAGTTTTTAATTTTTTTTAATCACTACATTTCAAAGCCAGAGTAAAAAAAAAAGCTATGTTTCTTAGTTTATAAAACCTAACTGACCTTTAATCCTAGAAAATTGTCATCCGAACTTTCTTCTCCTCTCTCGTCGTCGGCATCGTTGTCTTCCTCTTTATCAAAAATCTGAACGTTCTCATATTTGTTGCAAGTATAAAAAGACGTAATTGAATTTTGAGGACAATTCCGCAAAGAAAAAAAAAAGTGCGTTTTACAGTCTACAAAATACGGTATACTCTGTCCGCACTTATTTATCATTTTTCTTTCTTTTTTTGACGCATTTAAACGTCTTAAATGTGTATCTTGTTTTGGACATACTTTGAATTATGAAAAACTTACTTCTTTTCCTCAGGGATTCGGACGAAGAAGAACCTCTCAATCCACCTTGTCTACATGGACGCCTCTGGTTTTCAGCCAATTACAAACCTGAAAGTAATCAACTGGACGTAACCCTCTATAAAGCAAAATACCTGCCAGGTACGTTACTGCAAAGAAACGAACAGTAGGGTCAGGTGGGGTAAAATGGTCATAAAATCTACGTTTTTCAACTTTCTTTGCCAATAAATATAAGAATTTGTTCAAAACCTTCAGATTTTTTGCTTGTTATTTTACATAACATTATTAAAGAACTGATTCCAATAAATTTTGAGCGGAAAAAAGCTAAGCAAAATAATTTTATGACCCCTTCTTTCTGGGATGTAAGTATGACCACTTTACCCCATGGTGTGGGGTAAAGTGAGTAGTGCATGGGGTAAAGTGGTCATAATTGAAAAAAAAAACTATATAAAAGTATTAATAACCATAATACTTCAAAATACTCAACAAAGGTTCATTTCAGTACAAAAACAACTTTATTTCCCTCAACTGAATTTATTTAGGTCCTCTATTATGGTCAAAAGTTAGCCTCATCTTCGTAACGTCTCGTAAGGTACTTTAGTCTCTTCCGTTGCTGCATATATGATCTAAAACAAAGTTATGTACCCCAAAACATGTTAGGATACATAACCAGTAGGTATTCTTGGGTTTTAATCCCTAAATATTAGATTTTATGTCTGTCCTTTAACTCAATACATATAATAAAACATAAATATGAAATTCAAAATTTTCCGTGAAAAAATTTAAAATAGCTTTTAATTGATGACTAAAAATTACTTAAATAACATATTATGAAAACATTCCTAATAAGAGAGTTCTGGAAAATTACTTATAGCTTATTAAAAATCAATGGGAGAAAAATACATATTTTAACCTAGCTATTTTGAATTCTCTCTCTCTTTCATGTATTGTTCTTGTTCAAAGCAATACTAGTTCTGAACATTTAAAACTTAATAATACTTATAATAAGTCTTTTTATAAATGAATCATTGATACCTGAAAATTCTTTCATTAAAAGTGCTTCTAAAACTTTTTCAATACTAAATACACAATTGTAAGAAGACTCTATTATAGTAATTTCAATCTCTATGGCATTTGAGCTCAGTTGTGTTAGCTACTAAAAAGTAAATTTAAAACTTAATTAAAAAAAAAAAAAATACAGTGTTTGAAATTAAAGTGTACCTAACATCTGCCCCGGGGCTTAATTTCTAACAAAAGAAGTGCGAGCACTGTAGTCTTCAAAATTCATTTTCTTGCGCATATAGCCTGAATTCCCTCTAATAGTTAAAAATTGAAAATAAACATGGAAACTGAGCTATTGTGCATTCCTATGCACGTTAATCCCTGGTCTACCGCATAAATTAACCTAAAGTAATTTTAGAACATTGATGCATGTTAAGCCTAATACTATGACCACTTTACCCCATCTTACTTAAACTGCTGTAAAATAATATATAAACTAAATCTAGCTTCACGGTTAGTGAGGAAGTATTTTTGAGATTTGTGTAAAACTACCTGTACCGTCCATTTGCTGCAAATTCTTTAAAATAAAATGTCAGAGAGAAGTTAAAAGAGCTGTTTGTATAAACAAACAAATCGAGTGCTTTCTTCACCTAAAGAGTTGCTATTAATATAATTTTGTATGTAAAATGTAATTTTTAATTATTAAAAGCTAAAATAAAAAAATTACATCTATTACTTTATTTATTTCAAAGCTATAGCTTTTTATTTGTCGTATGTCCACTTTACCCCATTGACCACTTTACCCCACCTGACCCTAACCAACATCCATCATACAAACAAGAAATTCGTCGTTATGTAAATAAGTCAATTGTTCGTCACACAGTTTCGATTTTTTTTAAATTTTAACTTAATTGTAATATTTTTTATATTTTTTTCATCTTCGACGAAAACGGTTCCATTCAAGTTTTTTCCTTAACCTAGTACTCGGAGTGTCAATAAGATGTTAGTTGTGAAAGTTATAAAAGTAACATTATAGATAAAACAAACATAAATAAGAATAAAAATACTACTTCTTTTTTAACTAAAAATAAACTTTTTTAGTATTATTGGGCTTTTAGATAAAATGCTACAAACTTCGCTTGGTGGAAGCTAATAAACGTTATATAAATGTTTAAAAGCTATTTTCAATATCATTTTAAATTAAAAACTTCTTTTAGCCCATAAATTCTAAGTTAAAAAATTCTTCCTGGTGGATTTTGTCCAAACAGAATGTGCCCCTTCTATCAAAACTCACTAATGATCATATTATTCCTATAAAGCCCGGTGTGCAAAAATTTGTCTAATTAAAAGTGAAGTATTTTTCATGATGTTTAAGTAGAAATTTCAGTTTGCTTTTATTAATTTTATGTGTTGTTATTTTATATCATTCGTATTTTTCATTTAGCATCATTATTTTTCTAAAAAGGTATTCTGAAAGAATACGCAGTAAGTCGTACAAAAGCAAAAATTTACTTCCAATCCTATAAAAACTCTTTTTACATCAGTAGCAAACTGTTCGAGCAATATTTAAATGTCAGGGGGAGGGGGGATTTTTGCTGACGTTCAACATCTTTTACTGATTTAAAATGCTTTTTTAAAAATAACTTAGCATAACTTTTTTTTAAAACAAACTTCGTGTTATTACCGCCGAATATGAATTGAAATTGCAGCTTTTAATACTTTATAATTTTCATTGTAATAAATGGCCAAACAAATAATTTTCAACTCATCCATGTTTGTATTCGAAACCTATTGGATCGATCATTGCATCAGGAATCTATATACAATAAGCCTATTCTGATTCGTAGTATTACCCTGCGTTGTTTGTGACTGAAGTAATCGAAAGATTATTAAATTTTACGAGTTCTGTGTGCACTTCAAACGTAAATACATTTGTCAGTTAGCATAATTCACATGACCAACTGATGAACAAAATCTTTAAATAGCAATCTATTTTTTTTCCGAGTCTTTATAACCAGCTGCAGTTAGACAAATTTACTTCAAATTCCAACACTTTCTAACGTCTAAGGTTTTTTTAACTGAATCCATTTCCTGTTTTCGAAAGGAGGTCAACTCTCTCCTGAATAAATATAGCCTTAATTAATTAAAGTAGCAATGGTTTCCGACGAAAAATGTTTTCATATCGAGCAATAAAAGTGTATATAATGATAATACTTGACCTTATTTTTAAACAAATAAAAATCTTAAGAATTGCATGTGAAAAAAATATAAACTGTGTGCTTTTATATTTCAATTTTTGACTTGAGCTCGAGGTTATAAAAAGAAAAATCTTCTAGCGCGTTATATTTTTTTATATCATTTTATTATAAAGAAAAACCACATTTGTTTATAGTTCATGTAGCGAATAGAGTCAACACCACCGAAATCACATTCGGCGGTTTTGATAGAGCTCGTATTGTGACTGTCTTTCCCAATTGAAATCTTAGGCTCACCTAGGTGAATATGTATATATAAATTATTATAGTATGATCAAGCGCCTATAGGTCGGCTTCTCAAGTTTTAGTCGTATTTTTCTCAAGTTTTAGTCGTATTTTGATTGATTGAAAAGTTTTTTCACTTCTCATAGTGGACACTTCCGCTGCATTCTGGAATTCGACTTGCATCGCATCAAAAACAGCATAAGCACTTAAAAAAAAACGAAAGAAACAATTGTACATTTACTTTTAGATCCCCTTAGAGTTGAAGTGTAAGCATTTTCCCTTTCTAATATTTCCCGTCTATCATGTTTTAATGTATTCGCTGGTTAAATTCAGTGAGAAATTAGCCGGCAATTTGAGAAATTTAGTGGCAAAAGGAAAGTCTGTCAGATTTGGTGATGCCAAAACCCCAAAAAACATTAACGTTACTGGTAAGAGAGATATTCTGTCTCACGCAGCAGCAGGATGTTGCTACAATAAACAATTATATAATCACTTTGGAGAGTCATGTTTTCAATGAATTCCTGGTTGAATTTTTAGTTATTGTTTCCCAATATAAGACTAAATGTAAGAGATTATAAAAAGATATGTGTAATTGTTCCCAGTTAAAGAATACTTCATAGTGAAGAGATTAAATATTTTTATTTGATAAAATCGTAGAATGAATCAACACCGTCGTCGGAAACGATTTCACTCTTGTTATTTCCTTATAACAAGGGTGGAAAACGGTACTGAAAACATCACATTTGAAAATTCAGGCTAGGGGAATGAATTTATTGGTTATATTAGATGGGAAAAAGCCCCACTAAGGGAGTTGTCATCTTTGATTTTGTTTCATGATTTTAATTTCTTTCATTCTTTTTTTATAGGCCGGGGGCTCATCAACAGTCCTCGAGATCCATTCGTAAAAGTGTATCTACTTCCAGACGAAGAAACATTCCATCAGTCGAAAATAAGAAAAAGAACTTTGGCTCCCAGATTCAATGAAACATTCACTTTTCAGGTGATGTATTTGAAAACTTAAAATTGCTGTGTCTTTGAACTGAATCTTTATAACTTGCAAGGTTTTACAGATCTAGAAATTCATTAAAGCTTAATACGAACCGAGAAAATATCAAAAACAGTTAATAAAATTATTACTTACACATTTTGTATTAATTGTAAAATGAAAAAGAAAGCTTTTTTTTTTTTTGCTATGAAAGGATATTTTCTTGTTCAACTATTAATCATATTATGTATTGATATATATATTAGTGTATCCAGGATTTTGCTTTTTTTTGCGGGAGGAAAAAAATTAATTTAATATTTTTTTTCCCTTAGGATTTTAGATGCATTGATCTGTTGGATATTGGATATCCAATGTAATGTCGGATATATATGTACAGAAACCTTTAAATTCTATACATATTTCTAAACATCCCAAAGCTTAAGAATTCGTTTTACGTTTTTACTTTACATATCTTTTCCAAATGTGCTGATTAATCAGATCAGTAGGGCCGTGGTAGCCTAGTGGTTAGAGCGTCGGACTTCCACCTGGGAGGTCGCACGTTCGATACCCGCTGAAGACCCACCATGGGCACTTGGGGATACGTGCATGTGAAATCCGTGGGCTTCACTACCTCGCTCCGTGCGCAAGCAATCCTAACTCCTCGGCTAACAGGTAGGGGTCTGGTAGAGAAAAGTAGTGGAATCTAACTCCAGGCAGTCCGTTGACTTCTGGGGAGGGAGAGGCCGAGTCCCGTTCGCCTGTCTATATATTTAGATAGGTAGAGATAGAAATAGATATAAATATGTATATCTGTGTGTGTTAATTCGAAGCGATCGTTGAGTTTAAAAATAAAATCTTTGCATCAGTCTTACATTCTTAATAATTGTGAATGTAGAAAAAAAAAGTATCACTTATTTAAGTGATACATTTGAATACAGCTTCATTTTTGGTTCATCTAATTCAACAGTAAATTTTGCTGTTAATAATATGAAAAAATCTGAATATTTAAGCAAATTTGCAATTAAAAGAAATCAACGTAAAAATGAGAACCCGAATATACTCATTATTTAAAAAAAAAAATTGTTTCAAAAACGAGTGCATGAGGCACCAAATACAAGTATACTACATAATAATGAGTACTTGTGTCTTTCAAAATTTAAACTTCTTTTCTTGGAGTTATTCTGAATTGGGGAAAATGCTCAAAATGGAGTACTAACTACCCATTTTGAATAGTATACTATGACCAAGAAGAAGGATCCGAATATAAATTACGTTATATTTTCAGGGTTCTCATATTCGATCTTCTTTTGTCCTGTTTGTAATTGATAGTTAGTTAATGTGTGTTGAAAAGTTTTACATCATTTACTCATAAAAAGCAAAACTAATTCAATGCTTTCCTCAGATATCTTATAAAATAGACAAAATAAACTCGAAATTGATTATTTTTAGAACAAAAGAAAAATGCTTTTTTCCCGATACTGTATATTGAATACGTACAAACTTTTTAAAAATTGCTTCTCCGGCAAGAATACTCGGCTTTTTCGCTAAACGCGATGTTGAAATATTTCTCTCCTATGTGCTCAGCTACTAAAGTTTCTAAAAATAGGCAGATAATAATAACATTTTCCGAGATGTAAATATTAATAATAATAATAAGAAAAGGCTCTAGTATAGTCAAATTTAATACAATAAAAAAACAACGAAAGGGAAAAAGGGAAAGGAATAGAAAAGGCCAAAATCGGAATTTAGTTCAGAAAATTTAAAAAGAGAGAAACTGGTTTTCCAGTATCAGAAAATGTGTAAAATGGAAAATTTTCTATGACGCCAAAATAAATGTGATTAAAAAATGAAAGAAAATAAGAACTCGGCATAGTTACTATAGGGACCGTTCATAAATGAGTCACGCTTTTTTCCCACATATTTGAACCCCTCCCCCCCCCCCCTTTTTCACAAGTCACCCTATATTGAATAAACAGGGATGTCCCACTTTGTCTTACCCCCTCCCCTCCTCTTGTCACACTTTCACGAACTCCCCTCCCCTCTCGAAGCGTGACATCATTTATGAATGATCCCATAATTGAAAGGTAAAAAATTATAATCTTGCATTTACTGCTTTGCCTCGGTGAGAGTAGCATCTGGAGGAAATTATTTATTCGAATCAGAAATCTGGATACTTATTGGTTTCTTAAATGTGTGCCGTACACAAGCCGTCGTTGCGGAGTCTATGGGAGCATCACGAAGTACGATTCCCAGGATCTGGGATCGTTTCCCTGAAATGCCTTGGTTAAACCATGGCTGTCATGATTAAACGGCACAGTGCTTAAAACAAATTTCTTACGTTGCTTTTCTTTATGTAACTGTTGGTTGCAAGAAGGTTGCAATTGCGAAAAGAATTATGAGGGATTTAAATTGACAATTTCTATTTTTTAAGAGCTACGGAATCTAAATTTTAAGGCGCGTTCGTAGAATGCTCTGTCATTTCCACTTACTACAAGATATTTAGTGAAATGTCATTTTAACAAATACGAAAACTTCGCCGACTGTACACCGAAAAATTGACTGTCATATTTACTTTATAAGTTTTGAATTATTATAGATATTTTTACTTCGAAACAAAACACCTTTGACGTATCAGTTAAAGAATTAATTCGAGAAATGCGAGGTAGTGAATTTTTTTTTTCAGATTTATTTATTGTGTAACTTTAATTTACTTTATAGTTTTGTTATATTTGGTTCATCGAAATCATTACAGGAACTGACCATTGAAATATAAACATAAGTGAAAGAAGACAAATTCCTTTTAATTACGGTTTATATTTTAACTGTGTATATGTAAAAGTACGCTTCATTATTCTTTGCAATTTGTACAAGACCCCTAATGTACAATTGCGCAGATGAGAAAAGACAAGTATTTTTGCCTTTGTCGCGTTTTTTTGTGAAAGATTGTTTTCTTCTGTTGACATTTTTTCTAATGGAATTTCAGCTCATTTTAGAATATTTTTCCAACAGGTGACGCCGGAAAATTTGCCAAAACGCACCCTTAAATTATCAGTGTATGATGTGGACAAGCGAAAAGTACGACACTGTCTAGGTCACGTGATGTTTCCTCTCGCCCAACCAGAAGGTCAGCAGTCTCTATCCAAAGATATCGTATTTTGGAGAGATTTGGAGACAGCCCCACAAGTACTGTAACTTCTCGGGACCTTTTCTATTTCATTATACTATTAGACCAAAATATAAATATTTAAAAATAGTTTCTTTCGAACTTTGCATCAAATGCATTAGTTGTAAAAGTCGAAGTTACTCATATAGACATTATCGTGCTTACATTATAGTGCTTTTTTTTAACCCTACGCTGCACAATTTTTTTTTTCTTTGTAAAATATTTTTGTGTGTGTGTGTGTTTGTTTGTGCTAGTTATAAGTGGGGAAAATACTAAAAAAATTCTTATTTAATTCGGAAAAGTAGAATTCGAGAAAAATTGATATGTTGTTTAAAAACAACACTACGCATTTAGGGGTAACAATAATATTTTTTTTATATAATCATTTTAACAAATGAAACCAAATCAATGATAAATAGGCATGGATTATAATCATAAAATAGCACTAAAATATGAAAATTTAGTAAAATAATGTATTAATATTTATATTTATAAATTTATAAAATTATAAATTAGTAAAATAATTTACTTTATTAATATTTATAAATTTATAAAATTTATTAAAGTAAAAATTTGCAGATGTAACTAATAATTATTAGTTACATGTGCAAATTTTTACTTTGATTACCAATAAAGTTTAATAATAATTTCACTAAAAGATTTTAAACAAGAAACCTAACATATGTAGGGGGTCTATGAGATAATGTTCGTTTCTTCTTTGGTTGAGCGTGAATTGATTTTAAATGAAATTCCTAAATAATAATTTAATCGACCACTTTAAGCTAATTTGTGAAATATTTAACAATAATCTTCTAAAAGATACTAAATAAAGTGAAACAGAACAACCTGTGACACCTGTTCTTGTTTATACTGCGAGTAATGCTGGAGCATAAAAATTGCGTGGTGTTGTTTTAAAACAACAAGTAAAAAATTAATTATGTTAATTAAAAAAATTACTTAAAATTAGTTAATATATATATATTTTCCGAAATTTTTTGGACAACTTATATTTATTTTATTTTAAAACTATTTTAGCAATTAGAGACTATTTTTTTAAATAAAATTGTTGCTTAAAATTTGTAGGAAAAAAAAATTAAGAAGTTGGTGTTTTTTACGAAATTAACATGTCTTACGATTTTGTGAAAAAAGATGAACCTTGAGTGCAGTTTAAAAGATGTAGGGGAAACTATATTAACTAATATGATCACAGATACAAAATGAAGCGAAAGAATGGGCCACATGTTAAAAATATTACAAAATAAAAGCTTAGTGAGCGGAAAATGGAGGTGTTGTTTAAAAACAACACGGTGCAGTGTAGGGTTAAATGTTGTACTTTTTTAAAATTTGTATTTCCCTGTTCAAAATCATATTTTATGGAATAGAATGTTTGTCTGGGTGGAGGGGAAAAAAGTTGTTATTACAGTGAAATGAAAACTTTGATGACATCAATAGATGAGGCATTAGGAGGAACATTGCAGTAAATTGGACTTTCACGCGGATCAGAAACCCAGAACCTGGCAATTCCGATTGCTAGCTAACGGATGACATCCAGTTAGCGTGCAATAAAAAAACAAGGGCCTATTGTTTAACATACAAAAATAATTTCGAAGTTTCGTTTGTGTTAAAAAAATATCCTCTTACGGTTATTCGTTCCACAAATTGACAGTAAAAATTATTGCCAAAAGAATGAACCAAGATGTTCTATCTCTTTTTACTTTACTGGCATCCTATTATAATTTCTCCTAATATAATTTATCTCCTATTATAAATGGGTGTTTTAGCACCCCCTGCTGAAGGCAACTATCTTAGGGTAGAATTTCACATTAAAATTGCAAGCACATATTTTCAAATCTGCATGTGTTTATTTTCCGAACATTTTGATAAGTTTTTATTTTCTAGTTAGTTTATTATTTTCTGGTGAAGGTTTTTTAATACATTTTAAGAACATACCATCAACATCTTATTAGTAGATTTGCAATTTATCCCGTTTTTTTTTCCCCGTGTTAAAATTTAAGCTTTTTTTTTTTACTTTTAAACTTTTATTTTTCCATTTGGAATTTCTCTGTGCGTTAAGTAAAATGTAAGAACCTTGTTCAACTTTCTTTTACAAATAGTCTCCTTTAAGTATTCCAAAGTAATTCTTTTGAGATAATGCATATAGTAACACTTAAAAATAATCCAAATTGTGATGAAGTTTTTGATTTTTCACAAAATAACTATGCACTACGAAAAACAATAGACGCTTCAAAATTATCCTCAGTTCTTATTTTTAAAACATGTATAAAACCAAATCAATGCACTTTTTTTTCTTTCTAATGGTGCTGCGTATAGTCACTAACCTTAGCCTAGTGCATTCCCCGGAAACTGGCATCCATTCTTTCAAGTAGCACCAGTATGGGCGGATGCCATTACCACCTGAGAATTTTGACGCTCAGTTTCCCTCTAGATGGCGGCACCTGAGCTCTAAGGGATGCGAAACTGTACAAGAAATCGAATTTAGCCGAGAGTATCCAAGTCAAAGAAATACTCAAGGGATCTTTAACATGCTACATAATTAACATGCCGCCGCTGACGATTTTCTGCGCCTTGAAAATCCACCGACTTGGGCGAACGAAGCCAATTGCTGTTTCATTTTCGTTACGAAAGAAAGTAAGTAGCCAACAAATGAAGCTATTTCTTTTTTTTTTTTTTTTTCAGTCGTCTGAGTCTCCGGGTGAGCTCCAGGTGTGTCTATCTTGCAATCCCTACACTAATCGCATCAAGGCCACTGTGTCTAGTCTCCGGAATCTAAAAGGAATAGATGGCGATGAACATGCAGGTGAGCATCAACTTGACACTTTTCCACTGTTCATCTTATTTTGATGATTTCTATAAGTGCCTCTTTATTTGTCAATGCATTTTCTGATATTTCCCTCAACTAATAAAACAACACACTTTCTCAAAACAATTCTTTATGTATTATTTAGAGTAGTTAAACGTGAGTCGATATAAATAAAGAAATTGAAAAACAACAAAGTTTTCTTGATTTGAAGAGTATAAATGCACCCTTTTAAAAATGAACGAAGTTCAGACACTTGTCAGCGAATATAACTCTGTAACAACATAGGCGGACAGAAATGCAGGAATTCAACTCTTACAACTCTTGTAAAAGATTCTATGTTTCCAACTTTTAACTCTGTATCTAAATACACAACATGTATATATTTATATTTCCAGACCAAGAATTTAAGCGCTGCTTGTTAGGAAGAAAGAAAGAACGCGTTCTTGTCATTAAACATGCCATTAAAAACGTAACGATATATAAGTACAGCAGTAAACATGGAACTAATCGGAGGATGTGAAATGCACGGAAAAAATTGAACAAATCGTCCTAACATTCTTTGAGTTCATCATGAATCCAAAATTCGTTGAGCTGTAAGACGGTACGTTAAATCTGTGTAATATTGTTCTAAAATTTCAGTCGTTGTATACACAGTAGTTAAATGAGTTACGATCCGTTATATACCCTGGCATAAAAATTTCGCCAAGAAATAATTCAACATTTCATGAAAGTGCCATTATGACCATTGGTCGTTTCAGATCATTTCTCTGCTAAAGTATACATAAAAACAAAGATCGGCTCAGATAAAACCATTTAAGTTTCCTTGTCAGCTGTTATTTAAACAGTTGCCTTGCTTGCGTCAAAAGCTCTGTTTGTGCACCTGAAACCAATACACACGCAAAAGTAAATAAATAAGGAGAAGTTTCAGAATTGTAAGAATGATACGTATTGTTGCTTGAATGACTTAGGGCCACTATATACATGACCTGTCACACCCTCGAATTTTCGATCAGATTTTCCATTATCGAAAAGCTAGGGTAACCAGACCGAAAATTATCATGCAAAATTGCCAAATTAGGGAAAGCTTAAATGCCCGACGGAATAACCACATCGCCCAAGGTCGATAAATGTCCAGAAAGGACAACCATGTAAAAAACTCGCTCTCATCTAAAATGGTGAATGCGTCGGCTTGTCTATATAGTGTAACTGATTTGCTTTTGCTGCCGAGAAAACTCTAAATTATTTAAGGTTTGTAAAGAATGGCCAAAATGGTAGAAAATGTTCGAAATGCTCCTTGAACTTTTTCATTGTGCAAAAATTATATCAATGTGTTTTTGAACATATGTAAATTCAGTGTTTGAAAAATTATTTAGCTGTCGTTGGTCGGGTGTTTGTGTGAAACATAATCATTTCTAAAATCGGGTGGCTATTCCTGATGTATAGATACGTGTATGGCAATAAAGGAGTTCAATATACAGTTAAAGCATTTTAGTAAAACTGAATCAAAAACTTTTCAACTAAATAATTACACCTGTAATTTTACAAGTTATGCCCGCAATAGTGAAGATCGTTTTGGTTTTGTGTCTTGACAGCTAAAAACCCCTGTAATTCAAAAGGAATGACATCATTTAATGTATTTTTGATGAACTGAAAGCAGAAACTTTGAAGTATGAATTTCATTTTAAATAAAAATCGTATCAGGAAAATTTCACGAGTTTTCAGGTCTTTGAACTGCAGTTTTTGCTTTATGTATTGAGATAACTTTATGTTACTTCGCAAAAACAGCTTTTATGGATCTGTTTCGTGTTTCACTCTGTAGTAAGCTGGTTCAAAACAAAAACGTTACATCATCCATATCGATTTTTTACTATTTCTATAGATATTCACGTTAATGGATTTCCAATATCACATTAAGCACGAGATTGCTTCGAAAGGTGAGAAAAATCGTTTGCTGCACAAAAGTAGCATTTATCGGAGCTTGGGACTCACTTTGGAAGGAGGAAATAGCATCTGGTCACAGATATTGAATTTTAAAACTGATACGTCAAGTTAGGTAACTAGTAAAAATTTTTTGGGGAAAGAACAATGTTAATGAAGACTATATCAAAAGTGTTTCCAATCAAACGAAATGAACCTTGTATTAAATAAGCTTGGTGTACGGTCATGTGTGGTTTTTTAATAAATATGTGTTGTGCGTGCAGAACAAAAGTAAGCCGTGGAGCACATGGCTCCCGCGCCATATTCCCAAGAACAGATCTCTGCCAAGCTATGAATCTTATTAATCGGTCAGGAACTTTTTCCAATCATGCCCTGGTGATGCGGTATCTAATTTAAGCTGTCGGTCCTCAGCGATCCCTACCAGGAAATCACGCCATAGTGTAAAAGAAATCAAGTAAAAACAATCGACAGAACTGAGTAATATATGTACATACATATAATATATACAGTTTAGTATCGTTTATACGACGCCGAAAGAACTACCGAAAAACGTCGTATTATTGATTTACCCCAAGAATTGGGAACACAATAAAGCGTCGTATAAGTGTAAACGTCGTACAAACCATACTCCTTTTTCTAAGAAGCATAATCGTTCTCTTACTTTGTAACCTCACTGGCGGCGGTGTGTGTATTGACCTTACGTAGCATCTGTCTCAAATACTATTCCCCAACAAATACTTAAAAGAAAATTTTAAATCGTTACATATTTTATGACAGAGCTCGCACATCGTAAACTCGGAAATTATTTTTCATTGTTTGTCATTCATCCTGCACCATGCAAGAACTAAAATCTTCAATAAATTTGCGGTTGAATAGCAGTGGTATTCAGTAACTCTAATCGAACTCCCAGATTTGATCAATTCGACTGTATTATATCGAACACTGCCCCCTCCCCTCCAGGAGCCGATATCGACAACTTAGACGTTAATGACTCCTGCTTTACTGAATCAACACGGAATGTAAAGCCTTCTAATTAAATTATCTAATTAATATTACTTCGATAATTAGAAGTTATAAGGCATTTGGAGCAGCCATTTTTCTTTGCTCCGGCTACGCTCCGTGCTCCGAATGTTTTCAATAGGATATATATTTCACTTAACGTGGACCAGTTACGATTAAATTTTGCAAAACGATACGATACTGACATCATGCAAACAAAACTATGGCAAAACAATATTTGACCATTTGTTAATTGATCAGCATAGAAAAAGTAACATTATATTTGTATTTATTATCGTAACTTATGAACTTATTTCTATTTTATAGAAATTTATTTCTATTTCTTAAAAAGTATTTCCATTCACAACTCAATTTTGTATTTAAAATTCTTTGGAGTGGCAACACTTTAGTTTGTTGATATCGAGCGATAATCCACACGTTTAGACATTAGCGATCTTTTCTTGTTTTTCGAATTTCAAAATGTTTTTTTAATGTATGTAATTATTATTTATCTGGTTAATTTATTAATTGGTATATGCGTGATAAAAAATTTAAAAAGTGATTTATAGACTATTTATGTTTTTATAAATTAGCGTATCAAATTTTATATGCATCGTGTTGCAAAAAAAAAAAAGGCATCAAAAACAATTGAGGGGAAAAACATTTATTTTTAAGTTTTTGACTATTATGTAAAAGAATAAAGTCGGAGCAGTGGAGCACAATAAACTTCCTTGCTCCGGGTATGCTCCAGATCACTGATTTTTATTATTTCGAGAAATAACGATGACGTTTTTCTTCTTTGTATTTTTTTCCAGTTCTCTATGTGAAAGTGCAGCTCTACCACGGCCGCAAACTGATCAAATCCAAGCGCACCGTTCCGCTACCTCAGTGTCCGAATCCCAGCTTCGACGAGACGTTCGGCTTCGGCGTGTCCGGTCGCTTCTTCGATTCGTGCAGCCTCACGTTCACGGCGATGCTGGGGGGCCCGAGTCCCCTCGTGCGTGACAGGGCCCTGGGCCGCGTAGTCATCGGGCCCTTCATGTACGCAAGGGGAGAGGCGCTGCAGCATTGGCAGGAAATGCTGGCCAACCCGCGGAACACAGTCACCAGATGGCACGCGCTGGAACCCGTCAAGAAGTGATAACCTGCTGGATGCTCCCCATTCCCATAAATGGAACATCTTTGCTTCTTTGCTTGGGAATATCGTGCGTTAACGCGACTTGAAATGTCGTCAAAATCACCATACATCCCAATGAGGGGTACAAGTGTGTGGTCACTGAAAAGAAATAGCAATTTAGAAGGATAAATAACATTTTTGGTAATTCTGTATCCAATCCGGTTAAGGTTCCATTGAATCAGAAGTTTTCAAAAACCTCCCTCTAGACGGGTAGCTATGGAAGACATGACGCGTCAATAGTATAAATAATCTTAAGAAAAAACAAAATTAAAAATTATTGGCCATAATAGCGAGTAATAACTTTGATTTGTAAAATGTACTTTTAAACTTTAAGCGATATCTTTGGAATGTCGTTTATCAAAATACGATTTTAACGTATACTTTTAGCAAATGCTTTATAGATTATGACGAAAAAGCAGAAATAGAAAACCTGGCACTTTAAAAGGGACCATAGTTTAAAATGTCTTAGAAGCGACCCTACAGAACAACAGAACAACGACATCAACAGAAGAAATAACGCGATTCGTAAATAAAATAAAAAATATAAATACAAAAACTGAAAGCAAATCTGAAGAATTAACAATCTGTTCACAATCGTGTAATGTCAGTGCTTTCTCTATTGTTATTGCTTTTACCTATTGATGCAGAAACTTGCAATTATTTCAAGGGATCGCATGTTGTAAATTTTCTCAAGCAAAGGAACAAAATTGTTTCTTTTAATTCATGTAATTCGCACAAATTTGCTAGTCATTTTTTATGAGTTCTATAATTTTTTCTTCAATTCGCTGAAGTTTGACGTGGAATCAGCTAACTATATTCTGAACATACTGTGAAACTTCACAAAGGTCTATTAGAATACTACAGAATTAGATAATCTGTAGAGTGCACTGCAAATGCTTTAAATAAAAATGATCTGTGTAATTAGTGTATTTTCAAATTGCATGTACAATTTAGAACCTGTAACTGTCGCGGAAAGCAAACATATTTTTATGTGATACGGAATGAGACACTGTAACAATACTGAATAAAATTAATTTATTTTCTAAGATAAATATTAAGAATGGCCGTAAAAGAGCACTGTGATGGAAGTACAAGTTTGTGATCGAGTACATTAGATGTTGTTAAGTTGTGATGTTGTGAAGCTGAACAACTGTTGAACATAGTCAGCGTACTCAAGGCACACAATAAAAGCAAGTACAGACCTAACATCTTTCTGTATTAAAAAGTTTTTATGTAAAACCAAACCAAATGATTATAAGAACAATTCGTACCTGTAGAATAAAAGGTGCACATTTCAAAAATTGCGTTTTTTTTTTTTTTTTTTGAAGTGCCTTTGTCAAACACACCTTTGCACGCCTTACACATGAAGCTGAACCTTGCGCTACAGTAAAATAACAAGGTCATCTTCACGCGTTAAGGCATGCTAAGGCGCGTTTGACAAAGGCACTTCCAAAACGCAATTTGAAATGTGCTCCTTTCCTTCCTATCTCCGCGAATTATTGTTCACTCAGTAAATATGCACAAAGATACCTTGATTGCAAAAAAATGTGAGAGGTCTTATAATGGGCAGCTGTTCAAAAGCTTAAAGAACAAAGGGGCGAGAAGTCTGTTTCAAAACTGTTCGTCGTTTTGGATTAAATTCCTGCAGTAGGAGAAACCTTAAAGTCTATGTGCACTTATTTTAATAGGATTAAGTGTGGTTTTAATAGTTATATCCTATTACGTTATGCAATTTTTATTCTGAAAATCAACTGCGCTGTTTCATTCTTTTTCGTTTTCTATAATTCTTATTCAGTTAACATAAAACCTCTTTAATACATTTTCTATCCCGGAATTTTTGGTTGAAAACCCCAAGAACGTTTTTGGTTGAGAATTACAGGAACAAGAAAATTATTACCAGAAATACTGTTTTCAGTGTTTCTTTCAACACAAAAACAAGTTTTCAGGAGAAAATAAAAGGAAGCTATTGGTGGGCTCTGTTGCAAAATATTAAATGTAATTCTTCTCCTAGGGCACAGTACCAAAGAAAATGTTCAGGACTGCTAAAATTACAACCCTATAGTCTTCAAAACTTTTTTTTGATGCATAAATAGTCTGGATTATGTCTAACACGTAAAAATGAATGTAAAATTTAAAAACATGTGTAAAAATTGTAAGTTCCTGTTTAAATCAATGCTTGGTTTCAAATAAATATATGTAAAATTCAAACTTAAAAAGTTCCTTTCATGATTTATTTTTATTTTTGCACAGAAAATATGATTTCTTTCTAGTTTTCAAAAACTGTATGTTAAGCATAAGCTTTTATATGTGTGCTTTGAATGCGTTGTTTTTTTAGAATGCTGTTGTTTAATATTTTTATACTTTTCGTTAAAAAGAGCTTTAATCAAAATTTAACACTATATTTTCAAAGGAAAAAAACGTATGTATTTTTTCACATTCTACGAAGCATGTATATCATGGTTATAACTGAAAGAAGCATATAATTTTAAGGAAATAATTGATCATCAGCAGTAGCGTTCCTAGCACGGGTGTCAGCAGGGACGGTAGTTGTGGTGTCGCATCCCCCCCCCCCCTACACACCAAAAAAAAAGACCGTTGTGTTGTATAAACTTTTTCCAGATCCCTGCTTTGTAGTATTTTCAGTGGTACCCAGAAAAAAACTTCAGAACTTCAATTTTATTCATTTGGTGTATCTTTCAGTAAACTACACTTATTTTCGGTTATGATACTTGGAAATATCATCAGTAAAATTGTATAAATCAAGTACATGCATCTATTTTTCAAAAACTCTTTATCCTATTTTGGGTATCATACATCTACTTTTCAAAAACTATTTATCTTATTTTGGGTGTCATCCCTCAACGCCATCAAAAAGGATGACACCTGGGGCGAAACACCGCCTCCCCAGCTCCGTAGTGACGCTACTGTCATAAGTCTGATCTGTAATGAGGAAAAAGAGTAAATATATTCAAAATATTTTTTGACACTTGGAGATGTAATACATATCAAATGTTAAAAGAAAAAGAACTTTCAAAAGTTGAACGCCTGTTTTGGATGAATTTACCTTTTTGAAAGCAGATTTGAACAATACACCAAATATCAACTTACGGAGCAAAAAATAAACTTCTCTATGTGCCAATAAATTAGCAAAAGGCATGAAATGTAAAATTTTTCATCAAACGACTTTCTCATATTAAATTTCTCATGAAAAGAGTAGA
The DNA here is from genome assembly GCA_038502835.1 of Octonoba sinensis. Taxonomy (NCBI): domain Eukaryota; kingdom Metazoa; phylum Arthropoda; class Arachnida; order Araneae; family Uloboridae; genus Octonoba; species Octonoba sinensis. Next base: position 96,931,323 of record CM076600.1, on the reverse strand, counting down.
AGAATAGATTAAAATGAGAGGATTTAAACAGTGATTAAAATTAAAAGCAGTAAAGTTAGAGGGCATGGCATTCGGCGTTGTGTGTTACTCAAAACACCATTCATTGTTATGCCTTTAACCCCTTAACTTCGGCAGGCGTACATATACGCCTCGCGATGGCGATGCGTTAACTGTCCCCTGGCGTATATGTACGTCTTCCCGAAGTGCGATTCTTTGTCTTATGCTACTATCAGTAAAATTACAGTTTGGAAATCGCACTTCGGGAAGGCGTACATATATACACCCGGGGCAGTTAACGCATCGCCATAGCGAGGCCTATATACAGGGTGTCCCAAAACGACCGCATAAACTCTGCACAGCTAGATTCCTCGTTGAGAGTGCATAAAAACTGCCCAAAGAAGCGTTCTTGTACGATCCATAGTTTAGGAGAAAAATACGAAAAACCAAGTATGACGTCACTGCCGGTGCAAGAAAAAACACTTAAAGCGTCATTTAAACATTATCGTCTGGACAGATATGCAAATACTGTTGTTGATAGTTGATATGTCCAATACAGTGTCTTTTCTTGCACCGGCAGTGACGTCATACTCTGTTTTTCATATTTTTCTCGTAAACTATAGATCGTACAGGAACGCTTCTTTGGGCAGTTTTTATGTGCTCCCAACGAGGAATCTAGCTGTGCAGAGTTTATGCGATAGTTTTGGGACACCCTCTATACGCCAGCGGCAGGTAAGGAGTTAACTATTTGATCAGCTTATGCAACATGTCTGTATGTTTCAGCTGGTGTAGCTCAGAAGCATTTTTTTATTCAAAAAATAATAAAATAAAATAAATATACAATAGTCAAATTTTGAAACATATAAAAAAAGCTTCTTTTGAATATTACATACCAATACAATAAGGATAGTATGACCTCAACATATATTAGCGATTCGTCTAAAATTTTTCAGCATTTAATTTGTTTGAGCTAAGTCAAAGGTTGGACGCGTCTGCTGTGACACATTGTAAGGAAACGTCTTGCTATAGATATAAAATGAGGGAACGGGCAATTCGTCAAAAAGTGTCAGAAATTATTGATTATTAAAATTGGAGAAAATAGTCGGGTGAGATAAATTTATTTTTACATTTTTCTCTTACACCCCGACATTATATAAAAACATAGTTTCAGGTGATCTACTTCAGATTACCTTTATACTTTATGTTGTAACGGAATATAACAAAAAGCAATGAAGTTAGCTCATTTACTTCAGATAATAATTTTATTTATAACCTATAGTTTTCTAGGACGTTATGAATAAATAAATTTATTTCCATCATCTTTATTTTCTCAATTATCTCAATCTCATTCCCCATTTCTTCTGTTACTAGGTTCTGCCATAAGTTTAATATTTTTCATCTCAAGGCGTGTAACAGCATTTTTTTTCCAGAAGAGCAAAAGATATTTTTTTGCGAAAAATGTATTTCTGTAAAGGAAAATAAGAAATCTGTATTTCGTGCAAGAAAGTCAACCGTTGTTTGTGTGCTTCTTGTTCACACTGCTAAAGTTTGCAATGGTTATCCTTAGTCAAGTTACTCTTACATGTTCTTTAATATATATGTTACATGTATATATACTTCCTCATGTTATTCTTTGAACTTGTTTGCGCTATATACTATTTGAAGCGTTGCTTGCCTTGTTGTAAATGATTAGAAGTATTTTATGTACAAACTAGGGCTGCCAACTCCAAGACTAGGATTAAGAGAACCTCTGCAAAGGTTTAGTTCCTATGTGAGTGTATTAATCTATCATCAATACTGATCTGAGAGATCAATTAACCTTTCATTATAAATTATCAATAGTCACTAAATTAAAAGCGGGGAGGGAGAACTCATATAGTCTTTTAGAATTGTTTCGCCTCGTTTCAGAACGTTTGCATCGGGCTCTTCTTTAATAAATCTAACCGATGTAAACCAAAATATAAGAAAATTTTTAGCTTAATTCGTAAAAAAGGAGATTTTTCGGGTTTTAATTTTTTTTTTCTTGTGATAACATACCTAAAAATCTATTATACTAAACTACTAAAAAACAAAACATTTTATACATCTTGCTTGTTTAAAACGGGGTTTTTATTTGAAAAGTTGGCAACCCTAGTTTAAATGTGTAATATCCATTTATATATATATATATATATATGTCTCGCTTCTATTTGTGCATACTGAATTATTCGTTTTCTAAAACTAAAAAAAAAAAGTGCAAGTCGTTCCATTTACGGAAAAACTAGAAAGTTAAAAAATGCTTTAATGATGCGAATAAAAGATCAAAAGAAATGCCTGTTCAAAGGTGCAAAATTTAGGAGTAATGATCTTACAGTTCCGACGCCTTTGTCTTCAAAATTTAATTAAGGAAAAAGACGAATATGTTTAACGTTGTTTTATGAAGGATCAGATACTTTATGCTTTTTGAACGCTGAGAAGAAGAAGGCTTAGCGATGTTAGCCTAAATTAAATTTTTGCCTCTCTCTTGCACATCTTTTCAAGCATCTTTTCAACTGATTAAATAATTTAATGAAGAATTATTTTAGGGAGAATTTTCATAGAATCCATTTCTTGTAATAATGAAAATATGAAAGGAGTGGATATATTTTTTTTTCTAAATGAACTTTAAAAGATGTCATTATGAATAAAATTCGCTGCACGTCTTTTTTTACATTTCTCTTTTTATTTTAATCGCTTGAGATTATTTTTAACAGTGAGATCGGTGAATATTATTTTAGAACAGTTAATCTAAAACGTAAGGGGTGAAAAAAGGGTATAGGGTTTTAAAAGATGCCATTATGAATAAGATTCGATTCATGTTTTTTTTTTGTTTTTTTTTTAGATTATTTTATTTTAATCTGGTAAAATTATTTTTAGGAGCGAAATAGGTGAATATTATTCTAAAACATTTAATAAAGTAAGAAAAACAGCCGAAATCATTTTAGATTGCTATTATTATCGATAAATTAAACACTTAATACGTTGTTGAGCAAGAAAAACGAGTACTATATCCGAAAAAGACATTTCTTAAAAATCATTAACTTAAGTCAAAGTTATGTTCGAACATTGAAAAAGCTTATTAAATAACCTTAAGAACATAAGATTTTTATGCACTAGTTTTCAAAACAGCTTCTTAATTAAGTTAAAGAGCAAAAAAAGTCAAATTTTTTTGGGGTTCTAGGTATATTTTGAGAGTCCGAATTATTTCTAGTAAGACTCCATGAGAGAAGAGGAGTGAGGGTATATTTTAATAGAAATATCATAAACATATACTTTAGAATAACTCAACTAAATTGTAACTTTAATAGTGGATCGAGTTAGCGAACTCGGCATTAAAATCATTCACAGCGACATCTATACGCATTCTAACTTAAGTGTTTGGAGTCTCAATTTATTTAAGCTGAAAGTAGGGCTCGGTGAAACAAGTTTAGTAGTAAAAGGGTAAGCTTGATTTTTCTATATTCGTTGATCCAATAACTATCTGGTTATCAACCATTCGGGTCTATATATTCTTTATGTTTTATGTATTTTCCTCTGTGTTTCATGAAGCCAGAATTTCAGCATTGAACACTGCGATAGTGAGCTCAAAACATCGTCAGTGAAACTTATTTTGTCATTGCCGTATAATGTTACTCTTTCAATCCGAAAAAGTTGCTTGGTTTTAACGAAGAAGTTAAAATTTATCAAAATATTCACAAATAATCTTCATTTGGTAGCTGAAAAGAAATATTACCCAGTTCTACACTTATTTTAGCATAAAACATTTGTAAAACATAAATATTAAGCTTTGGTACAAGAAAAGTTTTTTGTATATGTATTTTTTTCATGTGATTTGTTTAGCAATTTTAACAATATAAATAACTTTGATAATTCCAACATTGTTTCGTTGAAATTTTCAGTGAAAATTGCACAAACGTGTTTCGGAGTTACAACAAACAGAATAGTTTTGTAGTAACTCCAAATCATATGTTGTATGCAATCTTCGTTGCAAATTTGTACAAAACACCGTCTGTTTTTTTTTTTTTTTTTTAATGTATTTAACAAAAGCGATCTCCTCAATAAAAGTAGTATTTAATAATCTAAGCCTAAACCATGTAACTTCAAAATTTTATACCTGATTATAAACAGTAAATAGTACATTAAATTTTTAAAATTATCTATAATTTTCCGTAATTTATCAATGTTGTTCCAGATCTGGTCAAGTTGGAATAAAAACATCTTTTGTTATTTTTGACTTTAATAAATATTTAACTGAAATAAGTTACAGCGTTACAGCGCATTTTATCGGGTCAAATACGGGGAGCAACATATGTTTCACAAATCAAATGCATAGGATCTTTTTTTATTTAATTATTTTTTTTATACGTAGTTATGTTCCTTGGGAAATTGGAAATGATTTGCAAGCTATTGTTTGTTAAGTGTGATAGTTTGTGTCATATTGTGTGTATTTTTCTCTGTGACCTTCCGTCTCGTATATATCAGATGTAACTAGAAACCGGATAAAGAGTATTTTGTGAATAAGCTCAAATAAATGTGTATTTGTGTTACTATGCTTGTGAATCTTTGTGTTTTTAAAAGTTGCTTCAATACCCTTGTACCCCGTTACATGTTGCCAGCCATTGAACAAATTAGCTTTCTTGAGAAGATTTTTTGTTTTCGAAAATTGTAGAAGTTGCCCTAACCTCGTTGCGCCAGGGCCCATTCAATTATGATACCATTTGCGGAGCGAGTTCTTTATGTGATTTCGTCGTTTTCGGAAGGGTTTTGGAATCTTTGTAGAAGGTCGGGCTCGTCAGTTGACCGATCAGGGGTCCATTCTTTTTACAAATACATTAAATTTATGCATGTTTTACTTATATTATGCATTGAAAATATACCCTTGCCCCACCCCTTCCCCTCTGGAAAATGTTGAAATGACTGGCCTCTAAAAGGGGAAAGTTTCTCATGACACGCAATCTTCCAATCGAGTTTTACTACGTGCTGCATAAGTTCAGGAACTTTCAAGCGCACACCTTTTCTTTCAGATTTATAATCTACTTTTAATTGTACACTCTTGTCCTCTGTAAAATTTTGCAGTCGATGTATTAAGAAGGACATGCGTCTAATATCAGAATAGTATTTGCTCTGTTGGATAAGGTTTTGCTTAAAGAGGATTTCCTTATGATCAAGAAAAAAGTTGGAATGAATGATGCAATCAACTTTGCTAAAGCACAAAATTTCATAAATATCGCGTACACATGTTTCGCGGTTACAAGTAATCCTTTTTTCAATGCAGAAAAGGTTTTCACCTTTCAACGATAAGAAGCAGTGTCAGAGAAGGTTTTGTTGTGACTGTTGGTTAGCCCTGGAATCTCAAAATGTTTCATGTTGAGAAAGGGCTATCCTCAAAATGTATGTATGCAATATTTTTGCAACAACTACCGGCAGGGTGGCGTAGTGGTAAGGCACTGGCCTCGTACACCCAAGCGCGCAGAATCAAACCTGGCTCTAGTCGGTGGATTTTCAAGATGCAGGAAATTGTCAGCGCCTATATATGATTATGCGGCATGTTAAAGATCCCTTGAGTATCCGTTTGTCTTGAATACTCTCTGCTAAATTAAATTCCAAGTGCAGTTTCGCATCAATTAGAGCTCAGGTACCGCCATCTAGGGGGAACTGAGCGACAAAAGTCTCAAAGTGGTAATGTCATCCACCGAAAGTGGTGCTACTTGAAAGAATGGATGCCGATATCCGGGGAACGCACCAGGTCTGCAAAGGTTAGTGACCATACGAAGCTCCGTTAGAAAAAAAAACTTTTTTCTCATTTAATCATTATTTTGCGGTGTGTTTTATTCAAAAACGACTGTAAGTCGGGTATTTGTAAGTAAATATTTGTTGCTCTTGAAATTAGCTGCGTCATCGGTAGCTACTTAAAGTTGTCGCTTTATTAAACTCAGTTTTCGAGGAAAATAAAATTTCTGTCACCCGAGAACGGTCTTCCACTCTCGTAAGCAACTACTAATCACTTAAAGAGGTAATCATCCTGTGTGGTTATTGACCATTCAGAAAAGGGTTCCACTGCAAACTCTCCTGCAATTTATTTTCTTTGATCAAGGAAACCGGAGCAGAGTACACTTGAAGCGAATCAAAAGCTCCTTAATGGCACGAACTTGAAACTTTATTTATTTGCTCTTCCGTATTTATTTACTTTATTTACACTTTGACGTGTTTGCGCTTTGAAATTGTGACCGCTTTCTGTTTATTCATCAAAAGCATATTCGTATATTCCCATGTCGAAACGTTATTTTTCGTTCATCATCAGTTTAGGTCTTAGCAATCAAAGAATATTTTATTTTTCTACCATCGGATAGCCTTCACTTAGAAATGTAATTCAATTTCAGTAGTCTAGTAAATTAACAAAGCGATTCTAAATTATTTATTCATGCATGGTGTATCAAAAAAACCAAAAATAAAATCACTCCTGATTCCTTCGGGGCGTAGGTCTTGATTAACCAGAATCAATGGGGAAAAGGAGATCTTGGATAAAGCTAAAATTTTTGCTAAACCCTTAGTGTAAATGGCATGGAAAGAGAATATTCACATTTGCACACATAATATCCAAAAAGTTAGATCTTGCTTAATGTATTCCAGCTTGCAATAAAGCAGTAAATACATCTGCTTTGTCTTTTCAACGACATTTTGCGCAATGTGATGGGGCGTAGGACTTTTCGGAAGGCGGCAGGGTGGCGTAGTGGTAAGGCATTGGCCTTGTACGCCCAAGTTCGCAGGATCAAAATCGGCCCAAATCGGTGGATTTTCAAGATGCAGAAAATGGTCAGTGCCCATGTCGCATGACTATGCTGCGTGTAATAGATCCCTTGAGTATCAGTTTGGCGTAGAAGCTCTCGGCTAAATTAAATTCCTAGTGCAGTTTCACATCAATTAGAGCTCAGGTGCCGCCATCTAAGGGGAAACTGAGCGTCAAAATTCTTGAAATGGTAATGGTATCCACCGATAGTGGTGCTACTTAAAAGAATGGATGCAGATTTCCGGGGAATGCACTAACTCTGCAAAGGTTAGTGACCACACGCCGCCCCATTAAAAGGATTTTTCAGGAAATTGTTTTCCATTTTTTATTTATTTATTAATCTTTTTTTTGTGTGTGACCGTCTTCTGATTTCACAAATAGGAAATCAAGAACAATAAAATGCCCATACTTGGGATAATATTCTAACTGGAGATATTTTGGTTGTTTCTTGGTAACACCTGTAACACACCTGTAATTGCTACATCAGAAAGAAACAAATTTTGTGACAGGTTAAAGAAACATTCAGCCTGATTCTCGTACGTCTTGAATAAACTTCGCTATCATTTTCAACTAGATCACGTGATGAATTTGATATTTGACTGTAGAATCGAATGCGATTTTGTCACGTGACTTGTCGAAACCACTAGCGAAGCTAATCCGATATGGACGAGAATCAAAATGACAAAAACAGAAAGAGACAACAAGCAAGCAAGTGCACGCTTGAAACTTAAAGATTAGAAAAACCATTCTTAATCTAGAAACCTTTTTTAAAGTGAATTTGTTTGCTAGTGCTGCGTTAGGCGCGGCTTTCGAAACTAGACAATACTTGATTTTTGAAGTCATGGGAATTTAACAACATGGATATCGTAGAGTTATAAGTGTCATAATTTGATAATGCATGTAGCAAAATATGAAAATTTTAAACATGGAAAGAACTTTAGGTGCCTAGATTAACTGAACAGCATAAGTTAAATGCAGTCCACACTTCCTCTTTCTTATGTCGTTGAGCAGTATTTCTGCCCATACATTTCTATTTATCTAGCTTAGTTTCATTTGGATGTTTATATCTTTTTTAAAAAATCATACATGTTTCTAACATGTGACATTCCTAAGTTTAGTTACAAAAATATTTTTTAGATTCTAGATTATATTTGGTATTTTTTCTGTAAACTAGTTTTTCTGTTTGAAAGTGGCTACTAAATAAGAAAATACAACTGATTCTGCCTGATTGATCTAATTCATTTGAGAGATCCTTATGTAATCATACTTAAAAAAAGACACGTGGAAAAACAGAGCTCCAAAAACCACAGAAAAATAAAAATTCATATCAGTCATCACAGGTAATCGTAAAAGCAAACAATGTCGGCAAAATATCATTCTTAATATTTACTAAATGTTTAATAGATTTTCATTCACATTTTTAATTTTCAACGGCTGTTGTGGAAGATCCTCATTTTGTTCCTAATTACTCAACCTTTCCTTACTTAAAAGGGAAAAACATCCTTATGATGTTTACCTTCGAGCAATGTTTTGCTCTTAACAACTTATAAATTCTCATTAAAAATGAATTATTTAGATTACAAGTTAAGCAAATGAAAAAACCTCCTTTAGTGTGAAGTATCCGTTATTAGTTAAAATGATTTTCCAGAGTTAAACATTTTTATCTGAAACTCGATGATTGGGAAATGTTTGAGTGAAAACTCGAAATCGATTTAAGAAATACAGTTCTGTAATTGGATGAGATTAAGCCTTATTCATAAGGCAATAAGTATTATAATTACTCATTGCCGGATGAGTAAGATATCAAACTCCTTTTTCTTTCAGAAACTTTTTTGTTATAATAAATTATTTATTTCTACGGAAGCTTTGATATTTTTCAGTAAAAATTGAAAATTGTAAATTAATAATTTATATTCATAATTCAATCAGGGCGCGTGATGAAATCAAAATATTATTATTAGTAGTAATAATAATAATAATAAAATAGCATGTTTTCTAATCTCTCTCTCCCTCTCTCTCTCTCTCTCTATATATATATATATATATATACAGTAGTATAACTTTATTTTAACGATTGTTTTCGTATTTGTATTTTGCCTATTGATGCAATCATGTATAATGTTGCGTTTTTATTGCAATTTACGTTGCAATAAAAACGCAACATTATACATTTTTTTGCAAATACTTTTCGCAAATCACCCCCCTCTCCACCCTTCCTCTGAGGAAAGTTTTAAATGACGGGCCTATTGAATCTCTTGCTGCTGCCGGCTCTACTTTTAAATGTAACACACAACACTTTAGAGTTTAGAATTACTTACACATTTTGAAACGTGCTTTTTTTTTTTTTTCACGAACTTATAAAAGTTGAGATTTTTATTTCAAGCTCTTTCAAAAAGAAAATGAGGCTGCGACACGGACAAAAGTGGGTATTGCACTTTCATAGTTTGTTTCCGAACAATTCAAACCTAATAAGCACTTAATATAAGTTTCTGGTACATTGAAAATGCATTACTTGGTTTAAAAAAAACTCTTTAAAATGTGGTAATGGTTCTTTTTCGCCATTTTGATATGAATATTCCTTTATTGTTCCAATCTTGTTTAATATTCACCATAGAGATTTACCTGTCAAGACACAACTCATAATGTACAACTAATGTCATAAATTCTCTAGTTCTGAGGGAAAAAATATTTCCGACCCTCCTTTCAAAAAGCTCTACTTAACGGTTACTTAGCAACAGAAGCCTTGAATCCTAAACATCAATTTGTGAATCGTTCTCCGGGGTATCAATTAAGAGTCTCATTTAATCAAGAAAGCAATTTAAGGTTTCCTCGAAGTAATTTAAAGAGGAAAATAAAAATAAGAGTGAAACACAATTTTGACTCAATCGATCGCGACTAATGAGAGCTCAAGCGGAAACATTTGAAGTGAAAATGTTTAGCAATAATGAATATTGCAGTCACTTTAAAAAAATATGAATATATTTTAAATTTCGAAAAAAAAGATAAAAATCTTAACAGCGAAAAATAAAAAGCATTTTGTTTAAAAAACTTGCAGTTCTTGTAAAAGAAATAATGAAAAACAAAAAAGAAATAGAAAAGAAATAAGTTTTCTTTTCCGTAACGACTATATTTTTAAAAAAAAATAGCCAAAGTAAATGAATATACATCTATCTGCCTATTTCCTCACGAGTCTTTAGAACACTCGTGAAGATTTGCTATACTACTATACATACATTTCATGTTTTTGTTTTGAAATTTTTGAAAATATTTAACATAGGCTCTACGGATTTTTGCCTTCTTTTTTATAATTTTTGGAGCCTCTAAACAAACAGGCAGTGTGAATTCAGGCAAATTTATTAGGCAGATATTTTGGATATTTTTTCAAAGTTTTCTTTTCTCTTGAAATGCCTTAAAATTTATTTTGAACAGTTGAAAAGCTTTATGTAATCTTTTGCATCATACAAAGTAGGGATGTAACAAAAATTCGGCCACTATTCGGTATTCGGCCTGGCCGAACAGTCATTTCATCACCCAGCTGAATATTCGGCCTGGCCGAATAATGGGTAAGGTCATATTCGGCCTCCCCGAATATTGATGGACTATTCGGCCGAATAGTTCTGCTGCAGTAAAAAAGTAAAAAAATTAAGAAATTATCAAATTTTAAAAATTTAAAATTGTATTATAATTATCGCAAAAGAATACATTAGTCCACTATAGTTTTAAGAAATAAAAATAATTTAGAATAAACTACTTTTTTTTAATCTTGTTTTAGGCTTGACTAAGCAAAAACACATTTTAAAGTTGTAATATTGTATTTTATATTTAGCATTTGCTCCCAAAAGCTGCCAATAGTTAATTATAATAGATATGATAAATTCATTTTGTTATTATTAACGAAGTGGAAGCCAGACTTTGTTTGGGTAGACTGTTTTATTGTGAATATTGAGTTAGAGTTAAATGTGAAAAGCTAAGAATATATCATGAATATTTAGATAGCTTAAGTTATTGGGGGTTTTGAAAATAAAAACATATTCCAGTTAAGTACATTAAGTTTTAATAGATCTTTTAAAAATAGGTATGTGAAAAACACCATAAAGTAAAAATATTAACTTTTATAACTTTTAAAATGTCTTCATAAAGCAATTTTGAGCAAGGTAAAAGTTCACTAAGCACTAGTATTTCTTTCATTGCAATTGAATAATTAGTAAAATAATGATAATGCTTACTATCGTAAAACCTGTCATTTCTATTTTGCTTGTGGGTGATATTCTTAGTCTTATTACATTCAAAAAAATAGTGAAAATAAATTAATTTTAAATAGTTCTAAATTCTTAACAAATAGAATTAAATCATACATCATAGATCGTCTGTAATTGGTGTTTGACTTTGTGAATAATCTTAAATTTGACAAATACTTTCGATTACAACGATTTTCTAGAAATTTTAATTTTCGGCCGCCGAAAATTCGGTATTCGGCCTAGCCGAATATTCGACTTCGGCCTATTCGGCCTTGAAGAAAGGACCGAATATTCGGCTTTGGCCTGGAAGAAATGGCCGAATATTCGGTATTCGGCTATTCGGCCAAATCACTATTCGTTACATCACTAATACAAAGTACAAAATCTAAAGAAACTGAAAATTATTTAATGCTTTGCATCAAAAATTTTCAAATTGAGATTATTGTTCTGTTACAGTCAAGTCAGCTACTCCAAACGTAGTAACATCGTCCAAAAAAAAGTTCATTTCTTGGGAAAAATTATTACCCAAGGTCTTTTTTCACACAAAGAACTCTGCCTCTCTAAGTGATAACTGAAAAGTCCCGTCTGTACACTCCTTTCCCCCCCCCCCCCACCCTTTTGGGGGGAGAGGGATGGGGAAATTTCAACTTGGGCACGTCGCAATTCCGCCGCAGCGCAGGACGTTTCCGCCGAAAATTTTATCCCCTTCTTCCCCAGATGGGTCAATTCCGCCGCATTTTCCCCGCCGTTTTCTCAGGACAGGACAGTTCCGCAGAGGGAGTTGAAAGTGTAATGTTGGGTGATGAAAATTTGGCGAAATTTATCTTGGATTTGAATTTATTCGGCGTTTCACCAACGTGTTGCGAAAGATTAAAATTAGTTCCAATTCAGGGGTGTTTAAGTACACATTTTCTCATGTTCTGCATTTCTTTATTTCAACAAACAAAATTTTAATTTTAATAAACATTATATTGATATGTTTTTAACTATGAGAAATGCTTTTTTTAATTCTACTAAGAACGTATATTGGGGATTTTAATGAGATTTGGAAGAAAGTTCTTCTAAAATTGAACACTGGATATAATACAATGATTTTGCGACAAACTTTAAATTTTGATTTATGTTTACTTTTAAAGTAAAACTTGTGATTTACTACTATCTGTAAGTTTAACTTCTGTAAGTGTAAGGTCAGTTTAAAAAGACCAATTAAGCTACTGTATTCAAAATTTCTCTAAATTTCTATTATTACTGTATTGCCACCAAAAAGAGAATGTGTCTCCAAAAATGAAGTTTTAAGCAGGTGACTCTTTGCAACTCATGGAAATGGCGCGGCGGAATTGTCCTATGCGAGATAGAGGGGGATAACAGTAGCAGTGGTAAGAGTAAAGTGGTACATATGGACGGACCCCCAGGGGTCTACTACGACCTACAAGGGATCCACGTCAACGAAAGAAAAGATTGGGGGTGCCTGAGAGGGAAATAAGGGTTTTTGAGTTTGGATACTATTGAAGTAAGTTATCAACAAATTTTAGACCTGATGCATCCAGCAGAAATTTTGCCAATGTCACTTATTATTTCTATAATAAGCATATAAATTTACTAATTGTGTATTTCATTAATTATGCAAGTAGGTACCCATCCTCTTTATTCTTGTAACTAGTAAAATCTTGCATTTTTAATGTTAGCAGAAAGCTCGTAGCCGGGTGGACCTCGCCGATAAATGTTGGTGTATAAAAGTAATATTTTACATGACAGAAAAATAATTCTTAACGTTTTGTTTTAAATAGCAATTCGTAACTTTTACGTGATATTTCAGGACATTTTTCTCTATCTACCTACTATTTTAGAACATTTTAGGGAAATATTTAATTTACAATCAGCTGTGGAACTTTCAAATCTAAATGTTGCACTAATTGACTTCTTTTAGAATGATCCCCTAGGAAGAGGGAGGGGGGTGTCCACGATAAACAGAAAGGAAAGACAAGGGGTCCACGGGATCAAAAAATTTGGGAACCTACCTATAATTCAAAGCATTCAAATCAAAGCGAAAACTCTCTTTCTCTATTTCTTACAATGTCACTCACAAAACGTCACAGACACGGTTTTAATCTTCCCACATTTTCCGACGGCTGTTGTATTAACACTATTTTTAATCAAGTTCTTCCCCTTTTTTTCATTTATTCTTTTAAATAGCGACACGTTTTATTCTTTAAAAAAAAATAATGGCCATCAGGAAACTACATCTGGTAAACCTTTTCTGGTGGAAGAAGGGGGCGAGAGAAATACAGCTTAATGAGTACATAATCAATCACATGTGTCAAGGTGCACTACAGGAGCAAAATATTCAATTTTTCTCCATCAATCACAAGGTTTGAGTTTTTAAGCTAATAATTTATGTCACATCTTTATTACTCAGTTTTTCTCTTTAACATAATATACTCGCATTTATTGTCTTTCCATTATATAGCAAATCGGTTGAAAGTTTGCAATGTACACTCAGGTATTCTCTTAAAACAACTCTTCGAGTTATTCCGTTTATTCATTTTTTAGAATCATTTTGTGATACATTAATTAGGATGTGCTCTTAGGGATTAAACAGTCCTCATGATTTTATTACGGTACATATACAAACGAAATTTTGCGACTAAACTCGTAAATTTTTAACGAGAAGTAAATTAAGAATTGAATCAGCGTCTGCGTTTTTGATACAAAAGGAAATCAGACACTACTTTAAAATCAAACTGTGGATATAAAAAAAAAACTTTAAAAAGGAATTTAATTTGCTGATTCTAAATCTTTTTATAGAAACTAAAATGGATGATGCCTCTCTTCTTGTTACCCCCTTCCCTTGTTACAAACTGTCACAATTTCTCGAGCCCCCTCTCCCCCTCGAAGCGTGACATCATTTATGAATGACCCCGAGCGAGTGCTTGTGAGTGAACATGAGTTTGTGTATGCCATGTGTACGTATATATATATATATATGATGCGTAAAACAAAAAGTTCAATAGTTTAATTAAACTTTTAATTTAAACGAAAAGAAAAAAAATTGATGCTACTAATGGAACTGAAATATCACACAAAATAAAGTAAAAGTTGAAAAGATTATAAAAAAGAAGATTAAATTAAAACATGAACTGGAGGAAGTGGAAAACTTCGATCGAAGAAACCTAACCCAATTATTGTCTAATCCGATCTTTGTTTTATTGTGCACACCATTTGTCTACGATGAGGTCAATGAGTGACATTAGAAAAACAAAGGAACTGTTATCCGTTGCTGTTCAGTTGGTTTGTCTCATTAAGTAGAGGAGAAAAATAAAATAAAAAATTCCAACGAAAAAGCTTTCATCAAGTATCGAGAAGTTAATTGGACTTAAAAGTATGATTGTGTTTGAAACTAGAAAAAACACTTTAAATTTGGTCAGAGATTTCTTAAAATTTTATTTTTCGTTAAGTCTAAAATTTTTTCTACTTGTTGTAATATAATTAATTATACAATTAATTATACAAGACTATTTAAAAGAAAAAGTTTAACTTCCTTTGGACGTCTACTATATTTGTGGAGAAGCGGTTTTAAACTTTAGAGAGGATACCAATGCTTGAGACTAAAAAAATTTGATGGCGGCCAGTGGACGGTAAACCGAAAATCGTTAGTCGCCACTTTGAACCATGTTTCAAACTGACCCCCCCCCCCCTCCCCTCTCCAACCGCGGTTTCATTTTGCATACAAACGTTCGCATACATATACCTCAAACTACTTTGTCACAAAATGACACAAAGCCCTCCTTTTAAAGAAATAATAATAAATTAGAAACCTTTACTAGTCGCCAGTTTTGGCAACCGGCATAACTTTTGTGGTCGCCAAATAAAAATTTATAGTCGCCAATGGCGAGTGGTGACAGCTAGTCTCGACCTTTAGAGGATACTGTGTCAAAGTCAAAAATATATTTCTTATTATATTATTTCCCCAAGAGCTAACAAAAGTAAATATATTAATTGATAAAGGTATATATATTACTTGGCGTAAGTAAATATGGGATTCTTTTTAACTATCACAAATTACCAGAAACGTCCCTGCTTTATATTTGTTTAAGTATATTTTTTTTCCTTCGACATCTAATAAATATTTATTAAATATTTTTTTGGAATTAGGGTTTGCAATTTTTAGTTTTGCTGATCACTGATCAAAATAATACCATATCATGTGGTTGGTTGCAAGACCGTTGCCAGGAGTGTTATTTAAAGAAAATTGTTTCGTATTTCCCCTTAAAATTTCTACAAAAATACCCGTCACGATTTTCCAAAATGTAAATGTAGCTTTTGCAATCCTGTGGAAGAAAGGAAAAAAACAATATTTTAAGCCTGCCGACACAGTGGCATCGTGGTAAGGCGCGGGACTCGTACACCTCATTTTCCGAATTTTCCTGTTTATTACTGCCTTGGTTGGTTGATTTAGGGAAGAGGTGGCGAACCTTTTTCGATTAGTGTGCTATTTAAATTACAAGTTATTGTTTTCAACTGTCCAGTGTGCCACTTGTTATCTTTCTTTTTTAAAATCATCCTTAAGGACAATCCCTTTTTACAAAATAACTGCTAGTCTTGGAAATTTTTATTTATTTTTTTGTCGTTCTTCCTTTTTTTTTTTTTTTTCTTTTTTTTCGAAATGTTGTTTTCAGTGAATGGGAGCGAGTACACTAAAACCCCTTTATACCTCGCTTCAGTTATACCGCGGTGACTATCATGTCCCCCGACGTTTAAACCACCCTTTATCATTGTCATTTTTAAAGATCATTCCTTATTTATCATTGTAAATAAAGCCAGCTCGAGTGCACGAATATTCTAGGCAGAGAGATTCATCCCCCCACCAGGCACACTAACAGATAAAACCCTATTGTGATAGGCGTCATGTACACCTTTTCATGCTTTTTCTGTCTTTCAACCTAGAACATATAGCTTGATATCAAAATCGGGTGCAATCGCCCGGACTGGTTTCTCTTGACATGGACGGAGCTCAATCTGTCAGGGACTATTCAGATCAATGCTTAACTATTCCATTTTTAGCCTACTTTCCCGTAAAAGTAAAAAAAAATAATAATAAAGCATGAAAGAAGGCTTAATGTATCGTGAAAATATCGTTAGAAATCAAGAAATGTTAAAAATAAGTTAAGTAATTAAATAAAGATTGAAAAATAAAAAATTTGAAAGTAGGGTTTTGAGATGGGGAAAAAGTGTGTCGGTCGGTCTGTCGGTCTGTCTGTCTGTCGGCTCTTTATATTGGGAATACTGTTTTAAGTAAATTTTCAAAAATTAAGGCTAGAGAACATTAGTGTCACTATGCATTTTCGCTGGAACCGCCAATTCTCACATGTCAACGCCACCTTATTGCAGAATAATTCGGTTGATTATAGAATTTCAACGGGATAGCATTGCAATTTTTGCAAGTACAATGTTTTATCAGCTTTAATTTCAAAATCCATGTAGTTTATATACTCATATTACATGGAACTACTGACGTAACATCCGATACGACAGTATTCATTTCAATTTTTCATTTTTTGACGTCCTTCATTAAGATGAATACCGTCGGGTTGGTAGATACGGCAGTTTCCATTTCTGATTTATTATTACCTTTCAGCAGTTTTGTCGAATAAACTTATGGTTGGTTGGTGCATAAGGTCGTATTCATTTCAATGTTTTTATTTATTTGGTTGCTTTGTTAATGGTGCTGCAGCACAACTATCACAATAATGTGCATTTCATAAAAAATAATTAGAATTGCATTCCTATTTTATGTTCTAAATTGTAAGAATTACATTCCTATTTCCTAACTAAATAAACTTTTATATTTTTATATTTTGTTTTACTTTTTCTTTTAAATACTCTTTAGCTTGCTTTTTTTCAGATAACGTAGAGGTAGTATGAAGGCCTAATTAAAGCTTATGTTAATCAAATAATATAAACATGTTTAAATGGGGAAAAGTCTAAATAAAAAAATAATAAAAATATTAATCGGAGACAAGTAGTTTTTAATGAATTGGACAGTGTTATCCCCATTTAACAGGAACGATGAATACTTAGTCACTGTACTACTTTTTAATAACTTACAAACTGTATTTTTTTAGTGCAATACTGTCATAACTGCATTTTTTACAGTTGTTTCTAACTTTTTGACATCTTTTAACATCCATCATATGAGAGAAGCGAGCATTAATTTTTTTTAAACAAAATCGATTGTAATAATCATTAAAATTAATAAGATAATTAAATAAAACAAATTGTAAAAAGTTCAAACTCCTCTCCTGAAAAATGTGCATTTAGCATATATGACACTGTTCATTTCTATAGGCGATTTAACGACTGATGTTTTGTTTTAAACCACTGAGTTGTATTATAAATTACACAGTGTGTCAAAGTATTTTTAAGACCAGGTTTATAAAATAAAATAAAAACTAGAAATTATATTTTTGAAAGTATTTTTATTCAAAATAAGCTTTTTCGGCTTCAATACATTCGATACAGTGGTTCAACAACGGTTCGAATGCCTGTTCCAGCCATTGTGGGAGTGCCTCCAAAGCTCGCGTCGATGCTGTTTGTACACAGTGTGTCAAAGAATTTTTAACACTACAGCTGTAACTAAACTTACAGTGGCGCTATCTGTACCATCGAGCATTCGTGAAACTCCTTAACTATCAGCTGATCCACTGTCAAAACCTCAGTTCATTTGTTTACTTTTTTTTTTTACTTTGATGACATTGACACTTTACAAACAGCTTCGACGCGAACTTTGGAGGCAGTCCAACAATGTGAGTTGGAACAGGCATTCGAACCGTGTTAAACCGCTGTAACAAATGTATTGAAGCCGAAAGAGCTAATTTTGAACAAAAACATTTGAAGAAATATAATTAATAGTTTTTATTTTATTTTATAAACCTAGTCTTAAAAATTCTATGACACACTGTGTGGTTACAAGGAATGTTTAACATGAGTATTGAAATGAAAAATATCAATCAAAAGTTCTCGCTAACATTAAAAATTAGTAAAGATATACAAACACAATAGTATAGTAGAAAACTTAAACTTTTCGTTTATTTCAAAAACAGTTTAGAGATTATAATTCAGGAGACAATTTCGGCAGCTCAAAACTCTTCAGTTGTAAGTGCATGATGGCGTCACGGTTGCCATAGCAACTGTGCACACCGAAGTGAATATTTCTACTCAATCACTTACGATTTAGTAATATTATTTAATATAATTTTCTAGCAAAACTTTTCTTAACACATTCTTAGATTTTATGAATGGGAAAGAATGTTTGTGATTCAATTGGAAAAAGGATTGAATAAATATTTTATAAAAATGTGAAATGAAATAAATGAATGTTTGCTTTTTACATGAAAAGGCTGTGCAAATATAAAATATCTTTAATGTTTTCGATTTTTGAGTTATTTTTACGCATACATAAAGATAATAAAATTCATTTATATCTAAGGGTAAAAACAAAATCGGAATTATCCATAAATGATGTCACGCTTTTCCCATATATTTGATTCCTCTGCCCCCCTCTGTCACAAAGTGTCACACTTCAACATACCCCTCCCCCTCTGTCACAAAATTTCCCACTTCAACATACCCCCTCCCCCTTTGTCACACACCACGCTATGATGCATAAGCATGATGTCATACTTCTTTTACCCCTTCCCCTCGTCACAATTTCACGAAGCGTGACATTCATTTATGAAGGATCCCATCGTAGAAACGTTAATTTGCGCATAGTGTTATATGAGAGGATTGCAGTTCATATTTCTTTTATTGAAAGCTTTTTTAACATATGTACATCAAAGACCTGATCTTTAAGACATTGTTAAGAAATTAATATTATTAGGATGATATCAGAACTCTTTCAACGGTGAAAGATCCATGCATGAAATATAAGACTGACCATAACTGAAAATATAAACTTCATTTTAAAAAATCTCGCGTTGTTTTGTACAAAATAAAAAAAGACCACGATGCTAATAAGTAGTGACTATTCATGTTTAGAAAAAAACCATACCCAGCTGTAATCAAAAACATTTGTAAATATTATTAGCGAAAGGGAATCACTAAAATGATCGTAGACTTAAAATCGTTAATTATCAATTATTCCCATCAATGTTGCTTCTTTTGCTTGACCAAAACTTATAAAGCTGCCCTAATTAACAAAAGATATCACATTTTAAAATGCCCAATTGACCACTGACCATAATGTGAAGTAAAAAGTTCACATTTGTTTATAAACTGCAAGTGAGAAAAAATCAACATAATAAAAATAAAATTGCAGTGAAATAGAAGTAAACTTCTTGTTTTCCACTTATAAGAATGAACGGTCTTACTGATCTTGCCTGATTTCGTCAGACCCTGGAGGATTAGAAACAACAACATAGTAGTAACATTGCAGACACAGGCGCCATGTTTCGAAATCAACAAAGAACTCCTTTGACAATGTAAAAAGTGAAAACTTTATGACAATGTGAAATTGGAAACTTTCCAATTTTAAATCTGATTACAACAAAAGACGCTTTTTAGAAGCAATCGAATGCAATTGCCAGCGACCAAAACCATCACAGCAAATCTATTAAATATATTTTAGTTTCGTTTATCTTGCACTACACACTACAAGACCAACAAGAAAGCATCAACAAATTTTATTTTGTTTTCACTGTTTAACTAATTTACATTCTGCCATACAGCACGGCCTTTCCCATTATCGTAACCTAATGAAGCTTTGTCTTTTGCGCCGCAGAAGTCTTTTATCTCCCGCATTTCCTCTCCATCGAAATGCATTTCGGAAGTTATGTAAATGAACACACAATGAGAGATGTTGAATAGAAAATAAGCTGCTTCAAGCACCGCAATTTAAGCCCTTTAGTATTCCAAATGGGTTGAGTCTTAGAATCGTCCTCTTATCTGTGGTTCTTACTTCAAAGAGGAAAGTGAAATTGTTCACCTATAAAAGAACTGAGAGTAGAAACTGAGGCATAATCGGTCTTTTCACTTTCTTATTAGCTTTTTCAATGAAGTTTCTGATTAGCTTCTTCAGCAAAACTTTCTATTAGTTTTTACTAAAGAAATATAGTAATGTATCAATTTATATTTATCAAATATAGTAATGTATCAAGCGTGAAATATGATCGGTGAGAAATTAAACGCGTACGTTTGTGCAGTGAAAATAAGCAATGACATCAACGCCATCAATGCACAAAATTCCAAGAATATTGCAGACGTGAAACATAAAGAGAGTAAGACTGCAAAACAAATGGTCCGCTTTAACTAAAAATAAAAGTAAAAAATCCTGTTTAACTGTCTAACTTCAAACTGATGTAGACGGAGGGAGGGGGATGTAGTGTGGTAGTGCTCGGTTTCATGCATCGCTGTTGATTTCACTAACGCGCGTTGTAACTGCCGCAAACCCCTGTGCATAGTCCCTTAATCGAAACTAATTTTGATATACTTCAGCGTTCTGTACCTAAAATTATTACGTCAGGGAACGGGACCAGGTACCAACGTATGTGGGATGTGCTAAGGAAACCATTTCGCTTGGTCGTTTCCCCCGAAAGCTGTACCTGTCGGAGATGAGATAGGGTGCCAGCCGCATTTTCTCTGGACAGGCTGTATGTCAGTTATCCAGGCAGGTACCACTGTGTTAGGGTGATTACACACGCTCCAACATGCTTGGCAAGCATAGGGTCAGGTGGGGTAAAGTGGACATGCGGCAAATAAAAAGCTATAGCTTTGAAATAAATAAAATAATTGGTTGGAATTTTTTATTTTAACTTTTAATAATTAAAAATTAAATTTTACGTACAAAATTATATTAAAAGCAACTCTTTAGGTGGCGAAAGCACTAGATTTGTTTGTTTAAACAACACTTTGGAATTGAAACAGCTCTTTTAATTTCTCTCTGACACTTTGTTTTAAAGAATTTGCAGCAAATGGACGGTGCAGGTAGTTTTACACAGATCTCAAAAATACTTCCTCACTAACTGCGAAGCTAGATTTACTTTATATATTATTTTGCAGTAGTTTAAGTAAGATGGGGTAAAGTGGTCATAATATTAGGCTTAACATGCGTAACTTATATGCTAGACCAAGGATTGAACTTTCATGGGAATTCTCAGGGGCTCAGATTCCATATTTATTTTCGATCTTTAATTATTAGAAGAAATTCGAGCTTATTTACGCAAGAAAAGAAATTTTGAAGACTACAGTGCTCGCACTTCTTTTGTTAGAAATTAAGCCACGAGACAGATGTCAGTAACACTTTAACTAATTTCACTATTACTGTGTTGTTTATAAAAAAACTTTTAAATTTACTTTTTATAAAACTGGAACTAACGCAACTGTGCTCAAATACAATAGAGATTGAAATTATTGTAATACAGTCTTCTTACAATGGTGTGTTTAGTATTGAAAAATCTTTAGAAGCACTTTTTAATGCAAGAATTTTCAAGTATCAATGATTCATTTATAAACAGATTTATTATAAGTATTATTAAGTTGTAAATGTTTAGAACTATCAGTGCTTCGAACAAGAACAATACATGGAAGAGAAAGAGAATTAAAAATAGCTAAGTTAAAATATGTATTTTTCTCCCATTGATTTTTAATGAGCTATAATTATCCAGAACTCTTTTATTAGCACTATTTTCTTAATATGTTATTTAAGTACTTTAGTCATCAATTAAAAGCAGAGGCGTAGCTAGGTGGGGGCACGAAGAGACATTTGTCCCCGGGCGCAGCGTCAAGGGGCGCCAAATTAATGTTAATTTATTTTACTTTTTAAATACGGAAAAAAAAAATATTTGAACTGAAGAGGTGTGAATATGTTCGACAAAAACGTGGCAGCACCGCAAACCATATCGGGAATGACCAATGTAGAACAGGAGTGCGGGGGAAATCAGACAAATAATTTTACGAAGCCAGTGTCCCATTTTTCCCTTAGAAGTGAATGGTCGCTAATAAAAATGAAAGTTAAAAAGGCTGCTTTTTAGAGGTATTTATCATTTAGGCAGCATAAAAGTTTTTAAAATTCCCTTTAGGGGCGCCCCTAGGCATTCAGGGGCACAGGGGGTGCAAAATCTTCAGTTGTCCCCAGGCGCTGAAAACCCTACGCCTCTGATTAAAAGCTTTTTTTAATTTTTTCACGGAAAATTTGGAACTTCATATTTATGTTTTATTATATGAATTCAGTTAAAAGACAGACTTAAAATCTAATAGTTAGGGAATAAAACCCAAGAATATCTACTATTATGTGTCCTAACATGTTTTGGTACATAACTTCGTTTTAAGACCATATATGCAGCAGCTGAAGAGACTGAAGTACCTTACGAGACGTTACGAAGATGAGGCTAACTTTTGACCATGATAGAGGACATAAATAAATTCAGTTGGTTGTGGGAAATAAAGTTTTTTTCGTTCTAAAATGAGCCTTCGTTGAGTATATTGAAGTTATATGGTTATTAATACCTTTATATAGTTTTTTTTCCACTATGACCACTTTACCCCATGCACTACTCACTTTAGCCCACTCCATGGGGTAAAGTGGTCATACATACACCCCAGAAAGAAGGTGTCATAAAATTATTTTACTTAATTTTTTTCTGCTCAAAATTTAATGCAATCTGTTCTTCAATAATGTAATGTAAAATAACAAGCAAAAAGTCTGAAGGTTTAGAACAAATTCTTATATTTCTTGGCAAAGAAAGTTGAAAAACGTTGATTTTATGACCACTTTACCCCACCTGACCCTACTTGTGCTAACGTGTTGTGCAAGCGTATGCGGGAGAGTTTTGCATAAGCGCGATATTTGCACAAACTTTTGATGCTCGAGCAAACATCGCGCTTACGCAAAACCCTCCTGCATAATACGCTTGTGCAAGCATGTTTGTGCAAGCATGCTCGTCAAATATGTTGGAGCGTGATGGGTATTCTAGGAAAGCTATTTAATCCACTCTCATCCGTTATTTTCCCTCCTACAAATAGAATTTTGCACTATTGTTGGAATATTATTTCATACTAGAAAACACGAATAAGAAAATAAAATGAAGATTGAAGAGATTTCATTCTTGTAACTGAAAAGAAGTTCATTTGTCAAACGCCTGACATGATTCTCGATCAGAAGCGGCTATAAATCTTGCAAGTAATTTCGTTCAATTTCCTCGAAGTTCTGAAGGGAAAAACGCGTTTTTCCAAGCATTATGAACTTTAAAATGTTAAACTCAAAAAGAAAAAAAGAAAAGAAAGAAGGAAAAAAAAGAAAGAAAGAAAGAGAAATGCGTTTTTATATATATATATTATATATTTTTTTTTTTTTTTTTTTTTTTTTTTTTTTTTTTTTTTTTTGATGGTTTCAAAATGTTTCCATTTCTCAAAACCTAAGTTATGCTCTTTTGTGTGTTTCATTTTAAAATTTTGGTTAACTACGCACGCACACACGTCGATAATAGAAACAACACATTTGACTTCGACAGAAAAGAAAAAGAATAGAATTTAATTATTTACTTATTTTATTCCTTCTTGATTTATTTTAAGATATTGCGAATAAAGTACTGTAGAACAATATATTGGCAAAGTATAGGCTAAGTTTCCACTTCAAGAAAGGCGCGAAGAAATTTTTTTTAAACACAAGAAAAGAGAAATTAGTGCTTTTTCCTTAACATGATGAGATTGCTACTTCTTTTTAGCTAATTGTAAAATAGTTGAATATCTGTAAATCCTGAAAAAATGGAGATATTTGGACAATACATGTTCCAAAGAACACATCCCCTTCGTGCTGGCGACAATTCGGAAACCGTCGCCAACATGGGCTCTATAACCAACAAGTACCGACACTCGTATATCAGGAATTGTCTGTTTTGAATCTGAAATTTGATAAGCATGTATAAAAATCTATTGTTTACACAAAGGAACTTATCGAGAGAAAATGTCTGAAATTTCAAAAAGTATGAAAGGCTTGACGTAAATTAAAAGACATTATACAAAAAGATAAAGAAAAATCTTTGAAGAAAAATAATACTAATTTTAAAAGTGGATGTCAAAAATTGTCGGAGATGACTCTGAACTTCATAAACTCAAAAATGTTGAAATGCTTCGAACGCAAATTGAGATTATAGTCTTCCGAAAAAATTCAAGTTTAACATTTAATAATAAATAAACGGGGAAAACGGGAGAGAGAAGATTTTTTTTTTTTGTGAAATGGCCAGCTTTTGAGAAATCATCTTTAAAATAGTCCAGAACAACTGGAGGTATCCAGAATAGCTGGTGAAATCCAGTATAACTGGAGATATTTTTTTCACACTTGGATGCAATGCTAAATCGAAATTTCAAACTTTTGTTTAGCTATTATATATTCCTGGATGGTTAAATGGTGAAAGGGTATTGTTGGTGAAAGTTTATCTGTGTAAATAACGTTGTAGATATGACATAATTTGCAATGTCTAAGTTGCCAAGATAGCTACCTTTTCAAAATCTTTTAAATTCCTAAAAGAATTTTAAACTTTTTATATATTTAAGTTAAAAGAAAAGTTAGAACTTCGCTATTAAATGCCTGTAAGCAACTTGTAAGAAAAGATAGGGGAAAATTTAGCAAGCATTCATTATTTTTTTGGCAACGTACCCTTGAGCGAAAATTTTGCACTCACCAACAGTGCCGTGCATCTTTTAAAGTTCAGTAATATACGTAAAAATTCAAAGAAAATATTTTTTAGCAATCAAACCTTACAATATTTTTATAACATATTTCGCGAGATAGTGGAACTCATTTGCTCTACTCATGTACTTCATTTTTGAGCAAAAAAAAAAAAAAAAAAGAAATATTTTAATCAATTGGGGAAAAGATATATTTCGAAGTGGTTTTGCAAAACAAAAGCATTTTCTTGTCTGTTCAGGAAAAGTTAATATTCAAGGAAGAAAAATTTTTAATCGGTTTTTGATCAAAAAGCATTTTTAAAAGTTAGTTCAAATCCCCAAAACAAGCTTTACATACACACACAAGCAAAATAAAAACGTCTGCTGTGGATAGATAATCAATAAATGGTTACCATGGTGATATTGGGACTAGATCGTATATTATTGCAAGACTGTATTATAAAAGTATCTAATCATTTTTTTTAAGTGCAGCAGATTTTAGTTGAAATATTTCAACAAATATACTTCACAATTCTTTAACCCACGGTCAAGCAAAAGCAATAAATGCATAAAAAAATACATATATTTTCAAAAGTGCTTAACTTTTTTGCAATCTTTTTCATTATTAAATTGAATTTTAATTCAAAAATGAGTTTTCATGGTTCCTGAAACACTAAAATATCGGATGCTTTTTAGGAATGCTTTCATATAAATCATTACTCATCATTAGGTTTTAAATTTCGTGCAACTGATGAATTCAATGTAGCAACATTTTATATATTTAAAGGAATTTGGAAGACGATTAGAGTCTCTGAAACACTCACATTTTACAAGACAGAACTTAAAGTAAAATCATGTTATATAAAATGAACTTGAAGATATATTGTATTATTGACAATTAAAAGAAGTAACGTCTTTAAATGTATGGTTTTGGAGAACAAATAACAAATGGCCGGGCTATCGGAAAAGCAAATTATTCTGAAATGTTTCGAGTTTAGGCTTTTATTACATTCGAATAGACTTGTTACTCAAAAAATTCTTCTACTAGATTTGAAATACAGTAAAACCTCCCAGTAAGGGACACTAAGGGGACTGGAGGTTTTGTCCCTTAAATAGAGGTGTCCCTTCCTCGGATTTCCATAAATTGATGCATACTCATATAATGTATTAACTTAGTTTAATTCAGTAATAAACACACATTAACATTTAAACTTAAATACTGATGAATGTTTCATGTATGCAAAATAAAAGTCAAAAATATTGAAATTTAAAATTTTTTCGTTGAAAAACTAAAAAATTAGAAAAATGACGTATTTGCGAAGTTTCGTTACTTACATAAACTTATTTGAAGTAATCCATTAGATGCATTTGTTTTGCAGTATGTAAATTGAAAGGAGGGGGGGGGGGGGTGATACAGTATAAATTGCATTTTGTGTGCTTTTTTCCAATCCTTGCCTAAAAACTTTGTTGACAGCCGGGTACTGTCTGTCAAGGCTGACCCCTCATGTATTCTATAGTACCAAAGAGAGGAAAGCATTCTTAAATTGGCAAGCACTTTGAAATACACTTGTTTCTTAGTTAATGCTTCTAGGACTCTGCTAACTTTCAGAAGTTAATTTTTAGAGAAAAAAAAAACCTCGGTAAATATCTCTTATCTATATAACTTTAATTTTTGAGACTTTTCTCTTTGACTATCCCTTAAATAGAGGTATCCCTTTTTTGGAGTTGTCCCTTAGTTAAGGTACTACTGTATAAGTTAAATGGGGAAAAACTTCCTAGAGCTTACAGGTTATGTTTTCAACAAGAAGTTCCGTCAAGAATTAAACGAGCCTACTTTCCCGTATACTCAAACTTCAAATTTATAACCTAGCTATATCTCTCTTTCGCATTTAGCTTTAGTTCTTAAATGCTTCAAATACTGTACCCTTTTCAACGGTTAATACACATTCATTCCTTTAGTTACTCATTTATGTATTTATACACTCATTTAATTATTTTTTTCATCTATTCATTCATTCATTATTCACTCATCTATTTATTCATTTTTTCTTTCACACATCCATTTATTCATTCATTCATCCTTTCACTCATTCATTCTTTCACTCATTCAGATCCTTAAAAATCCCGATCAAAAACTTTCCTAAGAAAATAGGCTGGTTTAATTCTTGCTGAACTTCGTATCTGTCCATGTTCTACATCATAACATCTTTCCGATAAAGGTTGTTGCAAGCAAATCCGTCGGTTAGATCAGCATTTATATGGGATTGACATTTGCCCGTAGGCGCTAATGTTAATTTTTTTTGAACTGTTCAAAAATGAACAAAAATTGTTCAAATCGATACTTCACGCCGAGAGTTTTTCCAATATGCTTGCTCATAGGAACTTTGATCATGTGCCCAGAATTTACATAATTTGCTTCATTTTTTCTCATATAGGCGCTAATGTTAAAATTTTTTGAACTGTTCACAATTGAACGAAATTTGTTCAAATCAAAAAGAAAACAACGGAAATGAGATGTCCTCGCCTATATCTTTCGAATGCAAAAAAAAAAAAAATCTTTTGAATCGGAAAATTCCCTCAAAAGTTATTAAGGGGGGATAGACAGAGCAGTTCTAAAAAAATCTGCATTAGAACAGTACAAATTCTTAAAAATCCTCATTACACATTCTTATAAGGCAAAACCCTAGTCTAAAGGCAACAATTCTTAAATATTTCTAACAGTTCATCTCAGGATCCCCATCCGAATTAAGACAACGGTTCCTAAAAACCGTAAGTAAACACGGTTAACAGTCTCTAGATAAATATCCAGTGATGACGTCTCCAAAAACTGCAAATAAAATGGTGCTTCACTCAAATAAATGAATATTGATCCCATTAAAAACAGAAATAAAAGCATCATTTACAAAGGTAAATAAATGTGTACATTTAAGTTAACTGTTGCCCTTAAGCAGTACTGACATAGAAAATGCAGTTTGAAGAAAAAGATATATTTAAATCCAATTCAAATGGCACCAATTAGTGTAAAACTCGTGTGTGACAGGCTAACAGCCCAAAAGTTACCGAAATAGGCAATTTTAGTTTTTAAAAATGCCGGCAAAGTATACATATATTGCTTCTATTTAAATATAAAATGCAGCCAAACTGGGAAAACTCTACGAAAAGCCCCATGTGTACCATAGCGCAAATGTACCATGATCCGACGAATAGTGCAAATCACGTATTGAATTAAATCAGAAGCATTTTATTAATAAGGAATTTTGACGCGATTTCGAAAAATTACGAAAGGTAAAGTAATGCATTATAAACAATTAATTACACGAAAAAAAAGAAGGTTATCTTTATCTCCTCTTGGCGAGAAAAGTATATGTTTGCAATTTAAAATGAAAAGAATTTTCATTAATTTTATGTCAGCGGAAATTTTCCTTTTGGAGACTCTATAGCAAATAAATTCACAGGTAAGCGTCGTTTTCGAATTTGAAAACGGCTTAGAACAAATATTACCCGTGTTCTAATTATTCAACGAATTTTTCAAAGAGATCATTTTGTGCAGTTTTTTACGGGCATTAATATGCTGCATTAATATTAAAGGTGTGAACTTCCTTCGATGAGATATTTCTTAAATTATAAACTTTGCTTAAAATAGGAATAAAAAAGAACAAATTCGAATTTTGGGAAAATCGCTTCGAGGTGCACGACGGACTGGATCCTTCTAGGACACTAGACCCAACCCAAGGTAACAGTAACCAAAATTTCGTACATCTGGACCTTTCTATTCAGTGGCGGATTTACCAGTAGGCTGAGTAGGCTTGAGCCTAGGGCGGCAGATTTTAGGGGCGGCAAATTTGGGGACCATTTTTTTTTTTTTTTTGCTACCTTATAGAAATTAAAAAGATTTTTGCATAACGGTTTTCTGATGTCTTACAGATAGAAGTCTGCAACAAATTTTACCGATGACTTTCCTCTCTCACTTGTCATGGCACATTCCGAGACTAGCAAACTTCCATATTCTAAAGCAGCGTTTCCCAACCGGTGGTTCGAGAACCCTCAGGGGTTCGTGTGGTACAGAACGGAGGTTCGCGAAAAAAATATTGCAATGGCGGATTTTTTAGTTGCTAATGGAAAATAAAAAACGAAATAATAAATTTACATACGTATTAGGACAAAGTGTAAAACTGATTTTTTTTCCCCAATAATGCAGAAGCATTGCGCTCTGTGACAAAAGCACACGTAAAAATTCTGAAAATCACTTACTTCTAATTTTGCTTGATTTCAAAAATTTGGATCACAAAGAGGTACCGAAAGATATTCATTGATTTATTTTAAATTTTGAACTCATGCTCATTTCCCATACTTTGTACTCACATTCATTTTACTTACTTCAGCTTTTCTAGACTATCTCAATAAAAAAATTCAAAACATATAAATTTTAATATTTTTGTAAACTTTCGTAACTTTTGCAAATTTTGTACATTTCAATCATGAAGTGGAACCGAAAGATATTTATTGATTCAAAACTTTGTACTTATATTTCTCATGCCATTCCTCAACATTTTCACACTATAGGGAAATAAACTTTAAAGATAATTTTTGTGACTACATACGTTTCTTGTGCCTTATTATAAATTCAAAAAGAACATATTTAAAAAAAGTAATAATTATATAAATGTATATTAATTTTCTTGTAGCTGTATTTTTGTTTTTATTTGAACTTAGATGCTTTACTTTCATTTCTTGCTATAAATTATTGTGCAACGGAAAATAAATGTGTTAGCAAATTTTTTCCGTTATTAACGACTACTCAGGGGGATCGCCATTTTCTTTCGGATCTTAGAAGGGGTTCGCAAGGAAAAAAACGTGGGGAATCACTGTTCTAAAGTGAAAGTGTAAAACAGATAGTTCGCCGCCCCCGAACTAGTAATCCGCTAACACCGAGACTAGGAACAGGAATAAGCTCACCAACGGTTTGCCATGAGCTTAGATGACATAGGGAAGTTAGGCCCATGAAGAAACCATGCAGGGTAACCAGTTTTCGGAAAAATCCAAACCGAATTCAAGGAGCCAACCATGGCGATATTTGGAAACTTAGGCATACGCAATGCTAATACCTTCGGCACTGCGCATACTTGCCTCAGCTATTTGGCGAGATGGTCAAGGCCTCGGTTGGTAACGTCCAGTAGCGTCCTGCTATAATTGCATAACGAATTGATATTTCTACGTGGGTGTGTGCTGTTATTTTTCGAAGTGTTTCGTGGATTGTATAAATATTTTCATAGCACCGGTAAGTGAAATTTTTTTGTAATAAATGTAGATCAAAACAAAGATCCAGCTTTATGGGAAATTAACGACACTTTAAGAGAAATTATCGCGAGATACGGATTCGATCAAAACAAGTCCTCTCACTTCTCTAAAAGTGAAAAACTATATGCGGATCAACGTCGTTTCTTGCCAGTGAGTATCTTCCAAAGAAAAATGAAAAACAATGAAGTGAAGGACAGAAATTGGCTGGTTTACTCTGAAAGTAAGAGTTCCGTATATTGCGGACCGTGTTTGGTATTCGGTCCATTGGAGAATAAAACTCAGTTCGAGAACGAAGGATTTAATGACTGGAAAAATGCAGAACACCGAGTAGCTCAGCATGAAAACTCTGTGCGTCATAAATCCAGTATCCTTAGACTGAAAGCTAGAAGTGCGATTGATGGTCGAATCGACAATTTACTGCATTTGCAAATTGATGAATAAATTAATTATTGGAGGAACGTTCTTAAAAGGGTTGTTGCTGTAGTGAAGCGGCTCTGTTCAAGGGGTCTCGCTTTTAGAGGGAAAAGTGAAAAGTTCGGTGATCCACACAACGGAAATTATTTTATGATTCTGGAACTGTTAGCTGAGTTTGATCCTTTCTTAACCAGTCATATTGAACGGTTTGGGAATCAAGGATCCAGAAGCACCAGTTACTTATCGAAGACCGTTTGTGATGAGTTTATACTCTTGATGGGCCATAAAGTCTTGAAGCAAATTGGAGACGAGATAAGAAGGGCGAAATACTTTTCCTTAATCATCGATTCGACACCGGATATAGCACATGTAGATCGCCTTCGTAATTCGATATGTTTTAGAACAGGCTTGGAGTAATCGCGATTACGTAATCGTAATCGGCTGTAATCGATTACATTTTGACAAAATCGTAATCATAATCATAATCTGACAGTGGCATCTTCTTATAATCATAATCGAAATTGCGTAATCTCGTAATCCCTTTTCTCCTGTAATTTTAATCGTAATCTTAAGGAAAAAATCCGTAATCTGCTGGTCCTATAATCGTGTAATCTTGACCAGCTGAAAGCTGAAATTTTTAGTTCTACCATTGAATAGAAGAGATAAGATTACAAGAAAAAGGATTCAAACTGTGTACTGACGCGACCTTAAGTGGTTTGTAACCTACGGGCGATCATAATATAAAAAAGTTCTGTGTGGTGGTCGCAGACCCTTGATGGCAGGACCACATAGTCCGCCAAAGACGCTTGTTGCGGTTTCTCAGAATTCTTAATTGCGGCTCCACTCTCCCTGGGGAATGGCTGCCGGAGAGCCCGAGAAAAAAGAGTCTAGATACAAGACTTCTGGATATGTCACTCGCATCGCCTTGGGGCTCTCAAGGGGGTCTCCTTGCGTCGTCCAGTTTCGGTAAAGCGGTAATCTGTCCGCAAGTCAAAAAGATTTCGGGGTAGATAAGAAAGGGGAAGCACTAATTACCCCTTCAAAACATATTCAAACGGTTGGGCAATAGGCGAGAGTCTGGAGCTGGCATGAAATGGACGATCCATTTTCCCTTTCAATAATCGAAGCAGACCGCCCCCCGAAAATCTAGTGGAAAGAGAAAGTCACGAAATGCCTTTTGGCGTTTTTTCCCTTTCTTTAACTGCGGAAGTGAAGAATTTTTCTTTAAGAATAGCACATTTACACTTCAGCAATTTAGGAGCAGGAGGTACATGATGCGCTATGCTTATGTATGAAATCTTAATCCTGGTAACGTGTGATTATTATTACTTTTTTAAAATATGTTCTTCGAATATTTAAAAAAAACATACATTTAAATCTTAAAGTTATTTATATTTTAATGCTAATATTCTTTTTAATTAATAGGTTTGTACAAGAAAAAGAGATTATGTTCAGACATTCTCATAATTGTTTTTTACATGCATGAATTAATATTTAGGAATTATTTTAAACAGTTAATTATCTTTTCCTTCTTAGAATTACCTCAACAGAATTTTGTATTTCAGTTTAATCTTGTAAGTTAAATTTGTATTGTAAAATTACCGTAATTATCTGTGTATAGCCCGCGGTTATCTACGAAAAAACTTCTTTTTATACTACCTGCGGGCAATATAACGATGCGGGCAATACATGAAATTTAAAAAATATATATTATTAAAAGACAACTACCGTTTAAAAATATCAAAATATCTTTTCCTGCCAAACAAAATGCAGAGGAATAAATCGTAGCTATCGAAACAATAGTCCAAAGCAGATTGGGGCTCGGGTGTTGTAGGCGAATGTATTGTTTTCTAAAGATACATGCCATGTTTTTTCTGGGTGCGGGTTATACAACGGTGCGGGTTATACACAGAACTTATTTTTTTAGAATTAATTTTTCTTCCTGCGGACTATACAAGATGCGGGCTATATACTGATAATTACGGTACTTGCCCTTTATTTTTTTATTAAAACAATTACATGGAAAAAAAAATTACATGCTCACACATGTTAAAAAAAATCCCACAAGAAATCATATTAAAATATTATAGTCATTCATATTATAATTATTCTTCATATTACATTTTAACGATTACTAATTTCGTTAAGAGTTATTTGAATGTTCATGTTAAAATTTTTTGAAATTATTCTAAAATGCAGCATTTATTTTCAAAGGATTATTTATCTCTTACACTATCTGAATATTTTATTATCTCGTGCAATTCATACACATCTTATAAGTGATTTCATACAGAATCATACAAAATTATTAATTACAGTAAATTAATTGGTGTTATGTGAAATATTTGCACAATTTAAACTAGAAAGTAAATACAATGGAGAAATATACTACATTTTTAGAAATTGCGGCCAACTAAAATTTTGATTGTATACACACAAAATAACAATGAACCAGGTAAATCACTTATGCATTATATACATTGCATTTAGTGCATCGTCTTTGTTTATATACAAAATGCGATCAATGTAGTTATCTCTCACATGAGTTTTAAAAGTTCGGAGTTCGGAATGTGCCTTTCCTGATTTTTTATAAATATATATATATTACAAATTTCTTATTTCTGCAACGACGTCATAATTCAAGAACTGTGATGTTGAAATTATTTCATTATAATTGCATTCATAATCATAACAGTTATCTCTTATTAAATCAAAAATTTAATTAAAAATCATTACTTTTTGATTTGTGGCGCTATTGCAAAAATGAGAGTTGTATGCATAATATCGGATAATTTTATGCTAATCTAATCGTAATCAAAATCGTAATCGGATGTCATAATCGTAATCGATTACATTTTTCAACGACTGTAATCGCTGCCGTAATCGTAATTACATTTTAGCAAAGGATTACAATCGTAATCATAATCTCTCAATTTCTCCCGTTGTAATCGTAATCGTAATCGATTACGTTTCTTTGTAATCGACTCCAAGCCTGTTTTAGAAACAGGAGAACATTGTGAAAGATTCCTTAAGTTTTTGCCCTCAGTGGGACATAAAGCTGAAGAAATGTTTGCTGCCATTACTTCGGAACTAAAAACCTTGGGTTTGAATATTGAAGACTGCCGTGGACAATCGTATGACAATGCCGAAAATATGTCTGGCATATATAATGGCTTACAGGCTAAAATTCAAATTCAAGCACCGTTTGCTTTTTTCGTTCCTTGCTCTGCCCACTCTTTGAATTTAGTGGCAACTGCGACTGCTGCATCTTGCACAGAAGCTTGTCGATTCTTCATGTTGCTCCAAGAAATATACGTTTTTTTTTCAAGTTCGACACAACGCTGGAAGATATTGATGACTGAAGTCGGAGAAGGCAAAACAGTCAAGAGAGTGAACCTCACAGGTTGGTCAGCTAGAGAGGATGCATGCAGAAGTTTGAGAGATTCGTGGCACGAAGTTCTGAAAGCTTTGGAAACAATCAGGAATGATTGCACCGAAAAGCCTGTCACACGAAACGAAGCAACGGGAATTCCTTCAAAATTAAAAAAAACTTGAAACGGCAATTATGGTTGGTGTGTGGAATGTTTTTTTGGAAAGAATAAACAAAGTATATGTTCAAATCCAGGCCTCTACCGTAGATTTGATTACTGTAGCAGATCGTTATGAATCTCTTCGCAAGTTTTTCGTAGATCAACGAGAAAACTTCACGTATTTCGAAAAAATGGCAATGGAATTAAATGCGTCGAAAGAGTACAAAAAAGACCTGGTAAAAAAACGAAAAGAAAAAAAATTGCTGATGAAACACCCGATGAAGAAATGAGTATGACCACGAGTGATACTTTCAGGGTTAATACATCTCTCGTTATCATTGACAGACTCGTATCCGAATTATAAAAAAAGAAGGCGTACGACAATTTCAATGAAAATTTTTCATTTCTGACCAAAATGAGCGAATTGTCATTATCAACCCTTACAAAAAAGGCTCTGTCCTTAGTAGAAGTGTATTCTAATGATTTAGAGACCGAGTTAGTTCAAGAATGCATACATCTTCGAAGCCACATATCTTCGCAAAGCATTTTGGTAAAACCAGATTCTACATCACTAGAGAGTCTGTCTTCGTTTCTGCGAAAACAGAGTTTGGCGAACGATTATCCGAACTTGGACACATAGCCCTTCGTATGGCCTTATGTACACCAGCGACGAAGTGTTCAGGTGAGAGAAGCTTTTCTTGTCTAAAAAGAGTAAAAAATTATCTGAGATCGACCTTGAGCCAAGAAAAATTAAACGCTTTAGCTCTTTTGTGCATAGAGTCGGAATTAATGAACAAGATTACTTACGACGAAATCATTGATGATTTTGCCAACAAAAAATCGCGCAAAAAGGTATATTGTAACAAACTTTTATAACTTGACTGAATTGATTATTTTTGACTGTTTTTAAGTGAAATAAAGATTATTTATTCACGTTTACCAAACGTACATTATGTGTAAGTAGCATACATTATCCCGCTCGTACTGGATTGAGCTTTGATTAGCTCAAAAATATACCCAACAATTATTTTACGTGCAATTTCAACGAAATTTTTGGATTGTAAAAACAATATAGGACATGACAATTGTATAGGCAAGGGCGGCAAAAACTGTACAGCCTATACCTTGAAAATTTGTAAATCCGCCACTGTTTCTATTTCTCCACGAGGCGATCGACACACACACAAACTGATACAAACTTTGTTTTATTTATATAGATAGATAGCTAGGAATAATCTGCCTGTCTATCTACCTATCCTATCATTTAACAATCGCTTGACTAAACTTAAAATTTACAATCAAATACCCTCGCAGCTAATATTACTGTTCAATGCATTAGAATTCTTGCATCAATTTGAGACTCATCAGTAGAAAGAAATATTGTATAATGCATCGAAGGAATCACGAATTCGCTAAATTGAAGTTAACAAACGACACAATATTATGCTAATTGCGAATGTGCGTGTTACAGGACAAATCTAATGAGTTCTGAGAAGGTGTACAAATGCTTTGTTTCAAAGCATCAAACATTAGCATTGTTAACACATTTGCCCATTTGTGTGAGAATCTTAAACACATCAGCAAAAGACTTTTTTATTATCAGCTTCAACTCGTTGATATACTACCCCACATAAAATCTTGAAAGGCTTATTTATATTTCTTTATATATCTATATCTATCTGCCTATCTCTCTCTCTCTCTATATATATATATATGTATATATTACATATATATATTAAAATGTCTTTGCGAAGAAAAAACATAATAAATTTTGGAATGACTAAAATGAAGACATTGCATGGCACGTTGGAATGTTGTTCATATGCAGTTAATTTAAACCTTGATCAGCACCGATGCTTCCGATACAGAACGAAATCAACGAGAACGTAAAACAAAACAAAAATATAAATAAATAAATAAACGAAAAATAAATAATGTAAAAATAGTTAATCTGTTGAATTTAACTTTTTTTATTTTAACCAAGATGTGTGATGTCACAAATCGTGCTACCCCCTCCCATCCCCTTGTCAGAAACTGTTCCAATTTCTTGAAGCCCCCTCCGAGCATGACATCATTTGTGAATGACCTCTTTTTTGAAATCCTCTTTAAATAGGGGAGGATGGGGTAAAATGGGTCACTTTATAAAAAAACCAAAATAATAGAACTTGAAATTGAAATTTTTAAACCAATATTCTTAATGTTATTTTTCTATGTGTTGGCAACATTTTTCAATCTAAAAAAAGTTAAGTTCTTAAATATGGAAACACAAAATTTTTTTTTTGGAAACTTTGGATGATGGTGTGCTTAACACATGGTTTACCAACTTCTGAAAAACTCTATATTTTATCAAATAACAGCCCAAATTTAAAGGATTACCTCACTAAAAGACTTTGGAGAACAATTCCACTTGAGCAGTTTAAGAAAAATATTAAATATTTTCTTTTTCACATCTGTTTTTCTTGGATAGGGTAAAATAGGTCATGGTTTAGGAGTAGGTCGTTTTATTCCATTTTTTTTTATTATTATGTGCTCTGTTGTACCTAACTACAGAAAGTTCCAAAATTTAAACAATGTACGTTGTTTATTTTATTGAAATTAAATTTAAAAAAACTTTTTTTATGTTTTCCCTAAAAAAAATCATGTTGATGTAATAGAGAGAAGTGATGTTGTTGAAGTGCTACGTGAACCAATATTTAACTATCAAGAACAATATTATTTTTGCATTTAAATGTAATCATAATTCAAAATCTTGCTAAATATGTTACACTAACACATTTGTTTTCCAATTTCAAAGTAATAAATAACTTTTCTCACCATTGTTTTGCGTTATGACCCATTTTACCCCACGATGGAGTAAAATAGGTCACAACTTTATAAGCTCAGTTAAACTATTCCATAATTAAAAAATACATATTAAAAGTACATAAAATTGTTATAAGGAAGTCAATGTTAAGATGCAATTGAAAAAAAAATGGGAAATGTTTCTGGTTTTCTTGCTATGAAACTTTGAATATGAAAGTAGCTAAAAAGTGACCCCTTTTCCCCCACCTGACCCTACCATTCATTTTCACAAAGTGGCGGTTAGTCTTATTCCTTTACTTTTCTTTCTCTCTCTCTCTCTCTCTCTTTTGAAATATTGTTTTCAATGAATGGGAGTGAATAAAAGCAGTTTAACATGCACCTGTGGGTGTGCTACTGAAATGCTTGTTTTGTGCCACCGACTGGGAAGCGACAAGCATAGGTTCGCCATCTCTGTCAACTGTCGCATTGATGTATGCGGTGTGAGTGACCAAGGGTTCACACATATATA
The DNA here is from genome assembly GCA_038502835.1 of Octonoba sinensis. NCBI lineage: Eukaryota > Metazoa > Arthropoda > Arachnida > Araneae > Uloboridae > Octonoba > Octonoba sinensis. Next base: position 96,894,069 of record CM076600.1, on the reverse strand, counting down.
CATATGTTTAAATATGTATCTTTATCTTATTCACACAACTTTAAATGCTGTAAATAAGACGTAAAATAATGTATGTACTTATTCAAATGTTTTTTTGTCTTTTCCTTTTTCTTCTTTGTTTCTTTCTTTTTTACTATAACTTTGCGAAATTCTTCGAGGAAATAATGAATAGCCCTGTAGTATTTAACATCGTGACTACTTTCAAATGATACAAAAATGTGCAAAGATCTCTTTGATTCCCTATTAACAAATTTGTGTAGGAGGAAAAAATCTTTAAAATCGGAATGAAAGGAAAGCAAAACGAAACTTAAGAAAAATCGCGTAAGTGTACACGATACCATCATGTGTTCCAAAATTCTCTTGCATCAAGTTTGATAAAAATCAGTTGAATGGGTTTTTTTGCCTACGAGAAATACAAACACAGAGATAAACATTCTTTGACGGTATTACAACATGTAAGATATCTATAATAAGAAAAGTACTCTAGTTGTATTTTCTTGCTTGCTTAAGTTTTTGTTAACACCTAATTAATTATAGAACGTTGGGGATAGCAGCATGTAAACTACGAATTGCTTTTAAAAAAACTATAAATCTTTCTAAGTTGTAGAAACTGATTTGTCAACAAAGTAAATTTGCTTAACGAGATTCAGCCTTTTACTTTTTCTGCACATCCAAGGAAGTATGACAAGTTCCGAAATCTTGTTCCAAAACTTTTTTGCTGAAATAAATTCAGCATTTGAGATCTGAGTTAATTTTGAAACGTTTTTCACAAAAGGAATTTGATTTGTTTCCGATCTCATTATTTTTAAAGAATGTAAATCTTTCGCCTTTCTTGTTCTCATGCTTCATGCTGTTAAGCAATACTGTTAAACTTTCATTCTGAAAACAGTAGTAACACGAAAAAGCTTAAATGTTGTTAGCAGATTAAATATTTTCCTGTCAAGGAAAAAGTCCTACTGTGTTTATTTTTGTAATTGCTTTAAACAACGGACTTCAACTAAACTTCCAGACGTCAGAATATTTCATTCAATTTCGGAAAATGTTTTTAAACATGTTTTGCATTTCGAAACAAAATTTTCCGTTCTCGAACGACGGTTTTGAATTTCAAAGAATAGTTTCAGACATCGGGAGAACATTTTCAAAAGTTATACGAATATGTTGAAACATAGATCATATTTTGAGGAGTCCAAAAATGTTTTTACACTTTTGTTTATATTTTAGACTCCTAATAGTGCAATGACACCTATGGAAACGGTAACGAACGACAGCGATGAAATATTTCTGGGTTGCTGTCTCCCCTCATTGGTTCCGCATAATTTAATAATCACACCCTCGTGTTAACTAATTGGAATTTTTTTTTCGCTTCATTAAAAGTGACTTTCGCTCAATATACCGTGATTTGTAGGCTACGCTATGACGTCTGCTAAAATTGATGATTTCTTACTGTTTGTTTGACAACCGTTGCTTCAGTCAATTACAACAGATGCAAAATGTCGCCATCGCAGTTGTATTTTTTGACATCAGACGATGCTTTATGGATCAAGCACCATGATTCCAGGCGAAAATCGAATTCAATAATAATTTGAAATCATGCAAGTCGTCAAAACTTTCATTTCATTATGATCAGAAATGTGAGTTGAGAATATTGTAGGAGAATAAGAATATGCAGAGATTATTCTCAGAATTTGAAATTTAAAGAATAGTCGAAAATATTCTTTTAAGTAAATACAAAATATTGTAACTATTATTAATGTTTTTGCAGTAATATTCATTGATAATTTCCGAAGAATGAAAATAAAAATATATTTAGGTTCTCTCACTTTATAAAGATATATTTTTTTTCAAAGAATTTTTCTAAAGAATAAGATTTTGGTACGTTGAGTAAATTCTTTATATTAAAAATATTGTAAAAATGTATTTAAAAGCCGCGACTAAGAAGACTTGATGAACAAGAGAGTAAATAACTGCATTCAAATTTACCTTATTTATTTCACATTAACATTTTAGCATAAAAAACACAAGTTTAAATCAGAAAATGTTAGATCCTTTTCAAATGGTTCTGCATTTCGTTGAATTTTTCATATACTGATGTCCATCTCACAAAATTTAAAGATTATCTTTTGATTGAACCTTTTCAGTTTTTTCACTTAAAAATTTTCGAACTCTAATATCTACGTATATTCTGCAATGCATAATTAATAGTAGGTAACGAGCCTGAATCAGTGTGTGAACATGAGAAAAAAAACTTTCAGGTTCATTTCAACTGCACAAGCAAAATCAGAAGTAATAACGATTATATTAGACACAGAAAAAATAACCTGAAACGTTACATTAACATGCTAAGGTAAGTGCTTCAATTGTTGACCACTTAAGGGTATATTTCCTCAATTACCACCTGAACTTTCTAGAAATTTTGCTAATCTTCGTTTTTTTTTTTTTTTTTTTTTTTTTTTTTTTTTTTGGAGATCAAAATTTTTCTCAAAAATAAAAATCACCTGAAATATCAAAATAATTTATTGTAGCATAATCTTTTTAAAATTAAAAATATATATCACTTCTTTGCACTGGCGCAAATAAAAGGGGGGGGGATTAACCCCTCCCGAAATGGTGACGTAGATACGGGAGGGCTTATAGAGAGGGTAAAACAATATGAAGTTAGCTGCGAGCAGTACTCCGCCGAAGAACCCCCTCCCCCCCCCCCCCGACCCGAAATTAGGGTCTAGCAACGCCACTGCTCCTTCACACCAGAAGTGGGCATAGCGAAATAATTGTTAATGTAAAAACATAAAAATTGTGAGATGTGATACGTGCTGGAATTTTGGGAGCATCGGAAATTTTGATGGAAAGAACTAATTTAAACAACATTTATTTATTTTAATTCATTACAAATGATTTTAATTATATTTATTGTCAAATAGTTTACGGAAAAAGTATTAATAATGCAGGTATTATTGCATTTTTAATAAACAATTTTAAATCAAAATGTTTGCCATACATATTTTTTTCAAATGTTGCAATTTTTGATATTTTAATGAACAATTACTTCTTGCTATTGAATTTTGAAAAATAATTTTCTGTAATTTGTTCATTTCTAGATCCTTGTTTTGGAAGTCTCCCAATTAATGCAACTTTTAATTTTTATTATCCTGTTTTTGTGATTTCCTTTTTTTTTTTTTTTTTTTTGGCGGAGAGAAACTGGAACCATTTTTCTCTGATCATTACATCTTTTTCCCAATACAAATGAATATGCTAAGTTTGTAGTTACAGAAGTTCGATCTCCTGTTCCTACCCAAACTATATACTTATACTTATTAATCCCAAAAAATTCTACTTAATTTTGAAAAAGGATATTTTTTCTTCAATTTGGCAAAAAAAGGCAAAACGTTTTAAAATTCAGGGGTTCCCCTTCTCCCAAAGTGATAGCTCACCCCTAAAAAGCTACGGAACCCCCGAAACAGGATGCACCCAAGCCTGCCTAAAACCCTCTGAAAACAAGCCCTTCCCAAAAAATTTCAACTTAGCAGTGCGCCATGGAGCAAAATTCAATATAGAAATTTCAATGGAGCAGTCCTTCCCCGGTGAGTACCACTGCAAAATTTCCATTGCTTGAAGAAAGTTTTCAAATAACCTTTCAAAAAACCCGGATTATTCCTTTGTTTAAACCGGCTTTCCCCACCATTTACAAGCTTTTTTTTTTTTTGATGCAGCGGTGAGAGTTTTTAGTACACAAAATAAAGAGAGAAGAAACTAATATAACTCGTTCTAGCGGAGTTTCCTTTTCTCGTCACCGTTAAACCTCTTCAGATATCACTCTAGATATTATACAGTAAACGCTAAGCCGACCCTGCACACGCAGCTAGTCAACGACATCATTTTTAAAGATATATCTGAAAAGAAATCGAAAAGAATAAATTTGAGCTTAATTTTTAGGGGTTTTTTTTTTTCATTTCAAATTTTATTTTGGGAGCATTACGTTTTTTGTCTCCATATTTTTGTTGCTCCTCTTTCTTCTTTTTTTTTTCGCTCTAAAATAATCGAAATCCAAATAAAAAAGAAGTGAAGTGATTATGTCCACAATGTTTTTGGAGTTTGCTACAATATTAAAATTTTTTGAAGTAAAATGAGAAAATTTCGTCACATAACAAACAAGAAATTATTCCTCTCTTATTGACTCATTGTAATAATTCGAATTTTTATTATTTTAAGGCACAATGCCTAGAGATCGGTAAGTTCCCTTCACGCGCGAAATTTCAGTGTTTCAAAATATTGTACTACACTATAAAATCAAGTATTTCATAGCTTGCGTTTGATGAAAAAGTAATTGTACCGCAACATCGTGATTTTGATTTTCGAAATCTATGAAATAAACTTAGAAATATAATTTTGGAGCTATTATTTTTTCTTGTCAATAAGTTATATTAAATAATCCTGCATTGATAACATAGTTGAAGTGTGGTATTCCTGTATATATTCTTTGTGTTTGTAAAATATTTATCGTTTCGCTCAAGAAGAAAATGAGCTTCAATTTTCTAGTGAAACATTTTAGCACAGAAACGATTGATTTCTTGCGTTTGCTTCATATTTTGGGGGAATTTCAGCTTGTGATTTATTATGACATCATTGATGCAAGTTTTAAAAAAATGCATTTTTCAAGGGAACTTCATGACTTACTAACAACTTGATATTTTAGAAACTTGTTTAATGTGTAAACTGTAAATACCTAAATTATTGTGAAAGTATACAAAGGCACTTGAGACTTCAGGATTTTTTTTTCTTTTTCTGAATGTTGATTGAGGTGCAGAAGAAAACTCATTTCTTTGTATTGTAACAAGTGAGTTATGGGGGAAATTGTTTTTGATGCGTCCTCATGTTGTTTTTACTACAGAATTGCAAAACCTAAAAGTTAACTCATTTTAGTTTTTAAACATCCATTGCTCTGAGTGATGCATTCAAGCAGTGGTGTAGTCCAGGGGGGACGGCTTCCCCCTACCTTTTTATTTGAATATAAGTGTCCCCCCAATTTTTTTACATTTTAACATAAGCGTCCCCCCACTTTTGATTTCAATTGCTTATATCCGTATGTATAAGCGTCCCCCCACTTTTTCTTCAGCACTACACCACTGCATTCAAGTATCCTTTGTCATTGTGTGATAGTGAAAGGGGAATTTTGTAATTTATATTTTAAAGTAGCCAGACCTTCCCCTAGGATTGAAAAAGGGCAGGGTGCTTCTGTAAAAAAAAGGGCACTTTTCCAAATTTAGGGCATCTTACCGAAATAAAGGGCATATGTAATTTGAAGTAGGGACCGCCCTCCCCCCTATTTTTCACAATATTTAACGCTATGTTGCACAAGCAGAATGTCACACTTCCTGTTGCCCCTCCCCTTGTCACTTTGTCACAATTTCAGGAACTCCCCTTCCCCCCTAGAAGCGTGACATCATTTATGAATCCTCCCCTAGTAATACTTTATTATTGCCATAATTTAACATTTTAGTCAAACATCAACATCATCACAGTGAAACTGAACATTGAAAAATATCTAAATACTAATTTGACAATATTCATTTTTAAGATCGTTTTCAATATTTGAAGTAAAGCATGAAAAAATTCTGCTTGTATATTCAAGGCAACATCAACCAATAATGATTTTAAATTCAATAAAATATCTAGCAAGGATTTTCTGAGTTATACATTTTTACTAATTTATGAGAGTGTTTCTGTTCATTCCAGTACCTCTGAAGATCTGATCACCTCTGAGGATTAATAAAAAAATTAGAATATATCTCTTCTTAATACAATAAAGCTTCAGTAATAATAATTAGAGCCCAGATTTTGATGACCTAAATGATCACTGAAAATGCCCTTTAAAATTTTTAACCTGTCCTAAAAACAGCAAAATTGCAAAAAATGCCATTATAATTAATCAAGAATACCAATTGAAAGCAATGGTTTAGCTTAAAATGACAATAGTATTTTTTTTTAATTTAAAAGAAGCAAAATTAATACAATACATTTTCATTAAAGATTGAAATAAATGTTAATGAGGAGAGAAAAAGAAAATGTCTAATATATGGATTCCTCACACGTTGCCATCTTTTTTCCCACAAGTTTTATTACATTTTAAAACTTATCTTTCTTGAAATAACTAGAAAGCACCATTAGATTGGGATTATTAAATGCTTTTACATATTTTGAATAGTAAATAGTTTCTTGTTTCAAAGAGCATTCTTATATTTTGGTTAGTTTTCTCAACGTCTACAGATGTAATAAATGCATATTTGACCCAAATGGGTCCCTTATAAAGATGAAAAAAAGAATTTTCTTATTAGTCTTTGGGAACCTACTGTTCGAAATTTTATGAGATAGGGTGTTTTTAAGAGTTGCAATATAATCAAGCACAGAATCCTTGGAAGAGTTTCAGGCTACACACAAAAAATTACCCAAAGCCAAAAAAGAGACATAAAATGATGCGAAAAAAAAGAATCCCCAAAATCTCAAAAAGTGCCCGAAAAATCGCGCAACTGTCGGCCCTAAAAGAGATCATTATTAATTTTGTAAAATGTTTAAACTAAAAAAAAATTCCTTATTTATTTTATGATTTGTGATAATACTACTTCTTTTCAATAATTGTTTATTGTTTTTTAAAGTTGGATCCAGGTAAATTAACAATTTTCTAAAAATTTCTTATTTATCCACAATTTAGTATTTTCTAAAAAGTAAATAGCTGTCAATACTAAATTCAAATTTGAAGTAAATAAATAAATGAAACAATAATAGTGATTTAATAATCGTGAATAATTAGTGATAAACGCAATTTTCGACAAACACGTGTTCAATATCGGCACAGTTCAAAAAAAAAAAAAAAAAAGTCAGAAACTTAAAATAAAATACAAAATAAATAGATTTAGGGTAGCATGTGTGAAAAATATCTTCTAATTTAGAAAATAATTGAAATTTACCCGATGCAAAAGGATTAAAATCTCTAACGTAGAATCCAATTTTCGGCGAAGCTCGTGCACGGTTTTGGCTGTTTCTATATTTATACTTTTTTTTCTTTTTTAATTGTTAAAATGAAACGACAAATAAGCAGATATAAGGAAGTGCATGCAAAAAATATCTTACAACTTTCAAGATAATTGAAATAATTCCAGGATGGAAAAAGATTGAAATTTCAATCACGGTAAGCAATTTCCGGTAAAAATCGGTGGAAAAACTAGTTTCCGTATGGCCCAAAACTTAACTCCTATTTCTTTCTTCTTTATTTAATTTGAAGTAGACAAGAGAATTCGGGAAAAGGTCACGTGTCAAGATAAAAGTTCGGGAAAGGCATTTAGCATTTGCAAATGGTAGCCACATTGGCGGCTTCAATTAAAACAATGGTCGCCAAAACGTGAAAATTGGTGCCTTTGGCGACTGGCGATCGCGAGTTTCGAGCACTACAAGAAGGGCGCAATTTCACTAACAAAAGGGCAAGATGGGCGCGTTTCCCGAATCCAAGGGCGGGCAGGGCGCGGCGCCCTCCCGCCCAAGCCTGGGGGAAGCACTGAAGTAGCTATCCATTATGATACGTTTTCTTTACAGAATCGGGTTGCGCCAGAGAAAATTCAGGTCTGTTTTCGAACCCTTCTCAAAATTCCAATAAATGAAAATGGGCCCTTCACAAAATTTCAATTCATGAAATCGAACCCTTCATGAAATTCCTGTTAATCAAATTGGAATCTTCACAAAATTCCAATAATCAAAGCAACCCCTTCACAAAATTCTGAGCCACCAAATTGTACTTTTTACAGGTTAACTTACTAAATAAAAGGCAAAAAATTTCCATTGTATGTTTAAATTTTGAATTTTCAAATTTATTTGATTTTACATAAAAATCTTTTTGAAATTCACAAAAACCGGACCCTGTTGAAAATGCTGGATTGACCCCTGAGAATAGTGAAATGTGAATTGAGAAATCATGTGCTGTAAAACTTTAGAGTTGTTGAAATGGATTTTTCATATATCTTATATTATCATATAAGAAAAAATAGTATCATAATGTGTTGCATTTAGTGTTCGAACAATGGCTACAGTAACAGATGTGTTCACATATTATGCTCTTAATGCTCTTATAAATTATGCGCTTATAAATAGTTCTTTTTCAGTAGCAATCCTTCCAGCAAATGAAAGTACTTTTTTAGGATGTGTTTATTATTCTTATTTTCTTGGGGGGGGGCTTTCATTTTTGTCCCAATTCTTCTTTCCTGACCCATTTTGTGAAAGTTTTTGTTTTGCATCAATTTTATGCTTTATGCATAACATTTCTCTATAACGGTTTTTTTTTTAACAGAAACTATCGCAGGAGATCTCGAAGCCGATCTCGAAGTTCTTCGGGGAGTGTTGATAGAAGCCGACGTAGGAGGAGTCGTAGCAGAGATAGAGACAGAAGAGCACGTAGCCGAGATAGACGATCAAGAACGCCCGAAAGATTTCGTAGATCACGATCTCGAGAGAAACGAAGGTAGTCGTCTTTACAATAATTGAAAATTAATTGTCGACTTAATAGTAAATTAGCTTTAATCTGTATTTAAAATTTTAAGAATATTCTATACAAAATGCAGAAATACATAATAAGTTGCTTAGGATTTTTTAAACAGAAATAATCAGGAATTAATATTTTTATCTATTTTGTTACTTGCTGGTGTAGCTATGTCCAGTTAAAAAATTGTTGATACTAAGTTCCACAAATGTGAAGTGAGCAATAACAAAATAATATTTGTTTCATATAATTATAGTTGGACCTTTATGGAAAAGTTATTGACTGATTTCACATGAAGCTAAAATCAAATGAACTTATTTTTTGGAATGTAATACCTCAGATTTTTTTAAATCAAACTTCGGTACTTTTCCATTAAAAGCCTGCCACTTGGCAAATTTTTAGTTGTGAACCTTTTCTGATTATAACAATTATTGATAGATGACAGTACATTAAAGCATTTATTTTATACATAAATACCTATCATGTGTAAGCATGGACGGATTTATGGGGGAGCATTGTCCCGGGCCCCCAATCATTTTGAGATTGCTTTTAATCGGACTTTCTAAAATTTATTTAAAAATACTTCCCCCTCTAGGGTCTGAGTCTTAAATTCACCCATGTTATAATGTAAGCTTTCGATGAAAAATCCCAAAATTGCAACAAAAGGAGGGACAGCGGTCTCCAGGCACAGCATCAAAGGGCGCCACATTAATGTTAATTTATTTTATTTTTAAATGCGAAAAGAAAATTATTTGAACTGAAGAGGTGCGCATATGTTCGACAAAAAAGTGGGATCATATCGGGAATGACCAATGTACGAGTAGCATGGAATTTAGACAAATAATTTGCAAAGTCAAAGTGTCCCATTTACCCCTTAGAAGCGAATGGTCGCTAATAAAAATGAAAGTTAAAAGGGCTGCTTTTGTAGAGCTATTTCATTTAAAACAAAAATTTTTTAAATTCCCTTTAGGGCCCGCCCCCAGGGCACAGGGGGGGCGCAAAATCTTCATTTGTCCCTGGGCGCGAAAACATAGGCGTAACCAGGGGGGGGTTGGGGGTTCAACACCCCCCCCCCCCATTGGGTATTTACTTATTTAGGCACATGTAGGCACACAAAAAAATTTCTGGCTACGGCCTTGCAAAGCACATATTTTTTCCCCCTAAGAAAATCAAACACATAAGTATATGATTATATTTCCTCTTTCTCTGAAGGGTTGTGATCATGACCAAAGTATGCAGCTCATAATAAAGAGGACTTTTCATCTGGTTATAATCAACTCCCTTATCACCTTGGGGGGGGGGGGGGTTACAGCAAAAGGAGGCTTCAATCACCGTACCACACACAGACAAAAACAGATCCTTTCAATCACTCCAGAGGGTTTTCTTTCCTTCTTGATGTCTTTTTTACCCAAAGGCAGCACTTTGGGAATACAATCGCACAAGTAATAAGTTTCGTGGAAAATATTCTCTACTGTGATGGAGTTTTATTTTCTGATAAACTGGTGTTGTGCGTTGGGGTCTGAAAAGGAAGGACCCCTCGCCAAAAATTGTCCTAATGGGTTAAACCCTCAAGCCAGGAAGGGATACTCATCAAGAAACTTAAAGAGCAGTTTGTATTTATTTATGACTTCCTGTCCAAACACCCATTTTGCTAAAATCTTTTTTGTAGATGAGCCGATTAGAAAACTGATGAACTGTATTTGCATTGCATTCTCATTTACAGATGTTCTCTCATCTCTTATATTTTAAATGGTTTTTTTCTTATTATGGTTCATCACTGATTGCATTACGACTCTGGAAATCATCCGTTCAACATTTCCAATCTCACTGCTACGGTTTAATGCTGCATTTTAATTTACAATCAAGTATTATTTATATTTTAGCTAAATTTTTAATTATTTTCGATACATAATAATGTTTGCACTCCAGAGACGGACAGGTTCGTCATCCAAAAAGAAAAGAAAATTTTATTCAGACACTTCCACTTCTGAGGTATGTTTTGTTACAAATTTAACAAAATTTTTAGAAATTTAATGTGGAGATGAACATTTTTGTAGGGGAATTTGGATTTTTTTCTCTAAAATTCCACTATTTCCCAGTTTTAATATTATGAATTCCTGGACATAGAAGTTGCTTAGCGCTAAATATTGAATTTTCTATTGCGTTTGAATTAAGATCTAGTAATGAATGTTTAATGTTTTCGTGAATCAAGGCCGTATCCAGAGGGGAAAGGGGACCCACGGGCCGCCGCCCCCCCCCCCCAGAAATCTTTTGCAGTGTATCATATATTCCTCCCTGAAACTTTGCTTAACATAAGTGTGTCGAAGTTTGCCCCCCCCCCCCCCCCCCCCCGCCCCGAAAAAAATTCTGGATACTGCCTTGGATCCGGAAGGGCAGTGTATGCTTCAAAACCATGCTCTTTATATATACATATATATAGATATATATGACTAGAAATGATGTTAATATGAATTTTTTTACATATATGATAGCTTTTTGTTGTATATATAGTAGATGTATGTTTAGATTGTTTAGATCTTTGGTGAAGTTAGAGGAGTGGGTATTTGGGGCTTCTGCAACTTAAATTTTTGTAACTGGTCTTACTTCTATAATGCTTAAGCTAACTCTGGAGGCAAGGGTTTGTGGGCTCTCCCCAGGAAACTTTTTGAAATCTTCCTAGTAATGCAATTTCGGGATATTTTGGTGATGTCAGAGGAAACAGGAAGGAGTTTGGTTACTCTCCCCCCGCAATTTTTTTCAAAATAAAGTCTTATATCTTTCAAGTTACTTTTGGTGTCGCTCGTGATAGTGTTCAATGTCCTTTCCCTGAAAGTGTTTCTGAAAGTAAAGTGTCTTAAAAGCGGAAATTCTCTTTTCTTTCTTTTTTTAAAACTTGTGATCTGAATTTTTTGCCGGGGGAGGGGGGGAGTTGACTTGCTCCAAGGGGGTAGCTCCCCCCCCCCCCTTTCCGGGAGGTGCCTGAAATAAACACGGAGTATATCTTTAGAGACAAGTATTTATGACTAGTAAATTTTCAACTCTTTTACACTTCTTATTGGTGTTTAGTCTGTACATTTTTAGGGTGACCCCCCCTCCCTCCCCTTTCACCAACCCTAGTTACGTCTATGGCTGAAAACCCTAGCTACGCCTCTGGCAGGTGTATGATGGAAAAATACCTAATATTCTTACCCTTTCTTAAAAAGAAACTTAATATTCTTACCCCATGCCATGCGGCAACATATTGTAATCTTTAGGAAAAGTTTTGTGTTACAGTTGTTGAAACTACTTAAACTCCCAGTAACGGAAGATAGGTCATGCTGTTGAGTGGATTAAATTCTCTCAAGAAAAATCGTAAGTTAAACATGAAAAGTGAGGATTTGATTTCCTTGAATCTAAATTTGAATCTTTTAAAAATATTTAAGAGTTGAAAATACATTTCTGACATAGGAATTCAATATGGCTCATTTGAGGAGTTTGTTTTAGCAGATGTATCATTATGTTCAGTCTTCATTGCAGTCTGGATCAACTGTACACATATGAGTTGAACTTATGAACAATAGTTATGAAGTAAATTCATTTGCACCAAATTTAGATGCTTTTTTAAAATTGAAATCTCAATTTTTATTTAAACCGTTGTTTCTATTAAACATGTATTGTCAGTGTTGTATCAAGATCATAGGTAAAATTAACAGGATTATACCCTATTAATTCTTAAATTAATCAATGTCACCAACATGAAAAAACTAGTTATAGTTTTGTTTGAGTTTTAGTTTTTGTGATTGTGTGTGAATTTGTTCCCTTAATTCTATCTTCTCAACTTGGTAGCTTCTGTAATGCATTAGTATTATTTAACAATAAGGTAGAGTCCGTAACATGCATATACAGCCTTGAAGTTTTTATAAATTTTAATACCAGAAGGATATATGGAAAATATTGAATAGTAAATATTGAACCTTATACCTAGACTGGCGGAAAGGGCCAATGTGAGCTCCGAAGTATTTTTCATTGAAAATGGTTAAATTCTTCTTTTCGCTGTAACAGAACAAAGAGTTATTCAGTCTAGTTTGACTTTGACCTTTTCTCTTTTTACAACTGGTGTGAATTTAAAATTCTAAAAAAATATGGCAGCTGGTTAGTTGGACAATAACAATTGCCCTTCGAAAGAGAAATTGAAATATGTTTTACACTTTGACGTGAAAAACCTATGGTAAACTATCATACACTTTTGTGTATGGATAAGAGCACACGCATCGGGCATGTGTACTTAATCAAGAAGAAATTTTGAAGCAACTTCACAAAACTGTTGGAATGGCAGTGCTGTCTCCTTGAGACTTTCTAGACATACAGGAATTTACCTTCTTCAGGCATCAGTTTTTTCCACTTTTTTAAAATTTGGATAGTCGATAAATTCGTTTTTTTTTTTTTTTTTTTCACGAAAAGTTCTGCTTGAAAACAAAAAAATTGTTATTGTTATTTTTTAAAAAAAGTTCCGAGCATGAGATTATTCCATGGAAACGCGAATTTCCGCTTTTGTTTTCCTACTTTTTCTTTTTACCGATTTTCGTTATTTTCTTGATTTTTTTTTTTTTTAAATGATAGCAGGCCTCTTCTTTCATTTCTTTTTGTCTTTTTTCCTATTTATCGCTTTTAATCTAATTTTTTTTTTCATTGCTATTATCCATCATCAATCTTTCTTGTTTTCTGCTCCATTTACAGATTTGTGTGTTGAAATGTGTAATCTTTTTGCATCCTTAACTGAAACTGAAATTTTTGCCTTCAGAGCATTTAACAGTCATTTCAAAGTGTAGAAGATTGTATTCTAATATAATTTTCATTTAAATCTTTTTTCCTTTCTTTTTTTTTTTTCTTTTAATTTTTCACATGTTTGGAAGCAAATTATTTTTTTTTTTAAGTAAACTATATACTGCTAATATACTTTGCAGTAATACTGGGCGATGTCTAATTTTTGATACCGCGATATATCGTCACAATAATATCGCGATATTTCGATATATCGCGATGTGTCAGTACAGTATGGGACCGAAAATTCGGAATCCCGAAATCCGGAAGACCCAAAATCCGGAATTTTCCCAAAAAAAAATGGTAGCTGAAAAAAAAAAAACAGATTTTGTTTTTTAAAGAAACATCGGGAAATATTTCGCACCGTTTTTTTGGAAATAGACATTTTAAAAAGAAGTAAAATAAAATGTAATGAACATGTTTAAGATCGGAAAAGTGCAGTTTTCAAAAAAAGTTATTACGGGATTTTCTGAAAAGGGTTCGTTTTTGCGATTAGAGTTTTTATTAATTGTTTGTTTTAATGCTGAGTTAATATCATCAAATTTTTTTTTAAATTTCCTGTAGTTATATTTATTTTGTAAGATGAACTGATTTTCGCGCGATACAGAACATTCGCGAAATTGAAATTCGGCGTTTCTCGCATTTTCCCGGTAGCCTCATCTTTTACTGCAATTAAGTGACTAGAGAATATAAAATCATATCAGAAAAGTCTAGATTTTTCGATTCAAATGTAAGTCGACTCCAACTTCGTTTTTTGTGTTAAAATTCCGCGACTTATAGGTAAGTATATACGATAATAAAAAATGCTATAAATGAGCAAAATACTAATAAAACTTCCAGAGCAAATTATATGGGCTCTTATGCTACTTACAAAATTTTTTGAATGAGGACCCAAAATTCGGAAATCCGGAAAAATCGCGGCCCCGAGCGTTCCGGATTTGAGGTTCTATACTGTATGTTAAATTCGCTGTATAGCTAAGCAAATATATAAAAGAAATTCGTTTGTAAAAAATCAAATATAAAACACTAATAATAATATTTTGAAATGATATTTTAATTTATTTCATATAAATTTTGAAAAAAATAAATGCTTCTCTCAAAATGACATAGTACTTCCAAGTATATAGACATCATTTTTATTGAAAGCAACTTACATACATTACCAAGTTTAAAACTGAAAATAATTATTTCGGAAATTGAATAACGAGCGCACGCCCCCCCCCCTTTCCCCCCCCTTTCTTCCAGCGAATTTCCTTTAGGTGAAAATACCGATTAACCTCCCCCCCCCCCTTTGATTGACATTGTAATTATAAAGAAGGAATAATTAGCAAATTAGAAAAAAAAAACTTTTACAGAAATTGCAATCGCAAAAAAACAGACAATGAGTAAAAAAAAATGCTTAATTTACTATCTTTAAATATTCCCTAAATTTTATTTTTAGTATTTTAAAAATATTAATTTCAATTTTAAGATAAGGAAATACAAAAAAGAAATTATTTTATTAAAAGTCATTTATAGAACACCAATAACAATAATATAGTACCGAGCCCCAACTTCGGTATGCTCGGGGCCGGTGCTATGCCGGATCCTGACCCAAAATGGCAAATTTACAGAACCAAATGTGGCCGACTTACGTAAGTATCAACGCCGACATACGCATTTTTACTTCGTATGCAGTGTTTTCTCAAGTGGTAGATAAATAAGTATTTTTTTTTTCCTTTTTTAGAAAGTAACATAAGTAAATCGATGCGTTAATATATTATATTTTTACCAAACAAAAAACAATTTATTCATGGATTTTGATAAAACGCTCCAAATTATAACACACAATTTAGCGAAAATAAACAATAACTCAGTACTACAGACATAGTAGCCCCATTTCGCTTTCACCTGCATGAGAATGAAAATAGATCAATTTCACAGACTATCAGTCTGACAGATTGCAACATTAAGTGATGTGGTACGACGCCACAATCTTCCGAAGTGTAACCATAATAATAAACGATTACCCCCCCCCCCCCCCAAGCTCAACACAAAAACTGTCCCCTTTGCTATCAATTTAGCTAAGAGCCGAAACAAGCGGAATTTTTTCTCGTCCATCAAACAGTGTAATAAAAACAAATTTCACGTTAAGAAAGCACAATTAAGCATTAAAATGCTGACATGTTTCCGGATTGCTTGGAATCCCTTTTTCAACACCATAGGGAGCTTCTAGATGCAAAAATATAGTCTGTAAAAATACTAGAATGCTGCAGAAGCTCGAAGCTCAAAAACTCCGTCTGGGGAAAACAACCATTGTTCGTGGACCTAAACATGTTCTAAAAGGATGTTTGCATTAGTCAAGTTGAAAATAAAACATGTGAGAGAAAAAGAGCCAACTATTCATATCAATTAGCTAAGATATTTAAATATTTCGCTTTCAACTATATGTACTATATTAGGTTAGGTACATACGTTTTTAAGGCAATTGCAATCCATTCTTCAATTCGAAAATAAGAAGATTTTTTAAACATCCTTACTATGAAATGGCACTTCAAAAATCTTAGTTCTATACGAATAAACACGACCTCTGTCAAATTAAACTGTGCAGCATTTTATTTTCCTACGATTTTATTTCGCCCCTCCTCTCCCGTTACACAGATTTACCGAACACAAATTTATAATTTTACTATTAGTAAACTGTTTGTGAAAATGTGCTATACAAGTGTTTCCTATTTTGTAAAAGGAAATAACTTGTTTTCGGTTGAACTTTTTCAGAAACTGAACAACATTTTTGTTGTAAAAGAGAATGAATGAATTATTTTAAGATTAATTCAAAAACATACATCTTGTTTTTTCAAACTTATTAAATATATTTTTCATGCATTAAGAAAGTCTTAAATACCATTTACCAACTTAAATACAATAAATAAATAAATAAATCACTTAAGCCTTAAGGCATGTTGCAGATTTTAGCCTATTTTAGTAAAAAGAAAAAAAAAACACATTTCATTTTAGCGAGCGTTTACCGCTTGTCAATTAATGAAAAGCAAAGGAAACGAAATATTTTCCTAATCATAAAGAACCCCATCACTTCCCATTATTGCCGTTAGCAGACCCAAGTCAGAAGTTAGGAATGCACTCACCAGGCTAACGTTTCGAAAAAAAGAACCAACACACGAAGGAGCACCGACAACGATTTCCTGGGCAAAGACTGCAAAGACGCGCCACAATGATTTCATCGGCAAACGCCGGCAGCACATGTTTTCCCCCGCGTCAGGAAAAGCAAAGAACAAGAGCTTACGAAGAATCCGGTATCACCGTCAGTCTCGATAAACCGTAATGTATCGGAAACCGGTATCACCGTCAGTCACGATAAACCGTAATGTATCGGAAACCGGTATCACCATCAGTCACGATTAACCGTGATGTATCGGAAACCGGTATTACCATCAGTCACGATTAACCGTGATGTATCGGAAACCGGTATCACCGTCAGTCGCGATAAACCGTGATATATCGCCAATCACGATATATCGAAAGATACAGCAATGTGAAATCGAACATCGCGATGAATGTGTAATACCAGTATTTTGCGATATATCGATATATCGCCCAGTCCTACTTTGCAGTACTGGAATCAATGTCTTTAATGCCACTCGATCAAAAACAAAAATTTTTCTCTGGCTGTGATTTTGAACATTTACGCCAGACTGTTTGTTTATGCAGTAAAGAAACATTTACAGGGGTCGGCGCGAGTCACTTTTTTCACTAAAAGTCACTTTTTTTTTGCATTGGTCACTTTTAGTCACTTTTTCAAAAATTGGTCACTATTTTCACTTTTTTGCCCTTTTTCTGGCAGAGCAACCAAAAAAAGTTACTTTGTCTGTCTATGAGTTAGAAAACATTGCAATTTTGCATAAAAATACGTGTGCCAGGTTTGAAGCTTCCGCGCATTCGCCATTTTTGGTTCTGTAAGTCCGCCATTTTTGGTCGTATTTTGAATTTTGGCGTGGCGCCGGCCCCGAGTATGTCGAAAGTTAAGGTTTGATATTGCAGTGTGTTGCAACCAGAAGGGGAGGCCTAGAGGGCCCGTGACCTCTCCCCATCTAGAATGATGATTTTAATTGTTTTCTTTTAATATTTTTTTACTCGAGAAGAGCAAATCCTAAGAAAATAAAGGATATTTAAATTAGAAAAGATAAAAAATCAGACTAAAAATTTTTAGCAGTTGCAGATTATATCACTCAGAAAATTACCTTAATTTCTCTTTTCTTTCATTCCCCCTCCCCCACTGTTCGAACTAACTGTCATAATCACAAAAGAAAGTTTTTGGAGGGGATTTCTCAACGAAAAGACAATACGCATCGTGAGAAAATAAAGTTATATTCTTCTCGAGAAATCATTAAATAATGATGCAGGGGAGGGGGGAATCTAAATTCTTAACAAAAACTTTATATCTGAAAAATTCTTAGCAGTTGCAGATTATATATATTGCTCAGAAAATTACATTATGATCTCTTTTTCTTTCCATCCCTCCCCCCCCCCCCCAAAAAAAAAAAGGAATTGCACAAAGTTCAGGTAGGAAAAAAAAATAGTGCACCCCCCCCCCCCCCTTTAAAGAATTTTTCTGATTGTGCCACTCATACTGTCATTCAGTGATACCGTGTAATTATCACAACTAAAATTATAAAATCAGGGAATTTTTTGGAGCTCAATCAGGGAATTTTTCTTGGATTTTGTTACTACCATGAAATTACGAAAACAGTATGGAATAATCAAACGGTTTGTTTCCTACAATGATACAGAAGATTAACACAGTAATTTCAGTCTGAATAATTTTGATAAAATATCAAATTTAGATTTATGTCACGTGAAATTTTCTAATCTTTGAACAAGTATAAAAAATATTTAAAAACTAGCATTTGCTAAATAAATTTTATTCGATGTTGAACATAAATTAAAATTTGAAATTTCTGCCGATTTGAATAAATGTTTATTCATTTATATTTTTAAATAAGTAACAATTTGAGAAAGAAATTAATTAAAAGAAATAACTTTTGTCTCTCTCACTCTTAGCCGTTTATGGATTTTGAAAAAGGTATAATTATGAACATAGTTATAGGTATAAAAATTCTTATTTTTGAATAGGTTATGCATTTTTTTTTTAAAGTTGGGTAAAAGCTCTATTTATTCAGGTTTAGTTTTCAAAAGATGTTGAAACTGCTCTTTTTCAAGTTATATTTAGTTAAAATAAAAAAAACACACACAAGTTTACATTTTAATGGTCACTATTTTGGTCACTTTTTTTAAAGCTGTGGTCACTTTTTTCACTATTTTGAAGACTCCAAAGTGCGCCGAACCCTGCATTTAAGAATATAAAAGTGTCCGCTAATAATTTGTTAATGGTCCAGAAAAAAAGGTAAAGTGATTGCACCTTTTTTTCTGGACCATTGAAAGGACCAGGAAGTGCTCATACACAGTTTGTAAGGAAAGCTGATGCTCGATATGAATTCAGTAAAAAAAAAAAAAAATTGTAAGTGCCCCAAAGAATGCAAATTTCCTTGCAAAGTTGTCATTGATTTGTTTGTATTGTTACAGGGTGTTATTTTATCAGTTAACTCTGATATTGTTCCTAAATATAATTTGCATTCTTTAAAGTAGGAAAAATCCAATAATTTAACTAAAACTTTTAAACAACTCTGTATTTTACATTTGATGCCATAAATACTTCAACCTAAATTCCTTTCCCATTAAATTATTTTTTTTAATTAAATTATTAATTCATTTTTTAAAAATATTTTTATTAACAGCTTCTTTTGAGAAAATTTTAAGTATTGCTCAAAATATGTTTAACACTTCAAGTATGTGAATTTTTGTTTTCATCTTTTTTTATTTTTTTCCAAACTCATCCCTGCGACCTGTTAGTACCAAAAAAATCTAAAATTTTTGTTTCTTAGGTATATACGTATAATTATGTCTCAACACCAAAATATTTTTTGCTTTTTAAATTCATAAGAAAAAAATTAGATGTTTATATGTTAGACTCTACATTATGTTTTAAATACCATGAAATGCCCAGTAAAAATAATTGTAAGTTTTCACCAAAGATTAACACCTTTTAAGCTCTGACACCGCTTTTAAGCTCTTTTAAAAATAATAATAAAATGTTGCCAGGAACTTTTTTTAAAAGTTGTTTTAATTATTAAGCTTATTATTTTTTATAGATCTAGGAGTCGATCAAGAGATAGAGATCGGGATCGCAGGCGTAGATCTCGATCGCGGGTTCGAGAAAGAAGGTCAAGATCTCGAGAAAGACGAGACAGATCTCGTAGCAGAGATCGTAAAGACAGGAGAAACAGTTCAAGAGATAGATCTTCTAAAAAAGATAAAGATGATAAAAGAAAAGAAGAGGAAAACAAAGCTTCTGAAGAATCTTCCGACTTAAAATTTGAGCTTCTTGACAAGGTGAAATTTTATAACTTTTTTTTGCTTTAAAAAAAAAAAACAAAAATTATGCAAATTAAGCTTTCCAGAAATTTTTCTTTAAGTTGACTATGTTGCATGAAATTATGCCCCCCCCCCCCCCAAAAAAAAAAAAAAATTAAGGAGGTTATGAAACTTGGATGTACATGGTTCATCAAGCTTTTTAAATTATTTCAACACAAATTACCTACATACTTGAGCTCATATTAAGTTGTGTAGATGAGTCATACCATTTCAAATCAGGCAGGTAGGTCTGAAACTTGTCACATGACCCTCACAGATTTTTTTGAAAAAATTACAGTAGTTACAACTAAGGGACATATAAAATATCCCAAAAGGATTTTGCAAAAAAAAAATTATTTCTCTAGTTACAGACATTTAAAATTTGGGACAAAGTTGGCCATTTTCAGAAAATCAGCAAAACACTCACTTTTAAAATGGCCACTGTTTCAAAAGTTTTTAACCGATTCCAATGATTTTTTTCTATAAATAGTTAAAGGATGGTATTTTATTTAGACACTAATTTTAAAAATTTAGCTGGCTTCATTGATAAAGAAAAAAAAGTGTTTCTGAAGTGAAAAAATAGTGTTTGTTCCGACTTCATGATTTTTTTTTCTTATGAAAGAACTTTTCAAAGAAAGAACTATATGATTTTTCAAAAATGGCCTTTTGTGCGTTGCTCAAAAAAACCAGAAATTCAAACTCGTTCTTATTTAATCATTTTAATATAATATTTAATCAATATTTATGAAGAAATATACTGTATTGTTACACAATTACTACAGATAAATTGTACTTAACCTTCTTAGAACTTAAATAGCTCCTAGCACAAAGCATAGCTACTGTGATTTAATGCATGTTATTCTGTTCAATCCAATTACTAGTTTCAAACTCAGACGCTTTATATCAAATACCAAGCAACAGCAAATGTAAAATTTATTGTAGGAATACAATCAAAACATTATTGGCTATCCTACAATGCTGCTAAATAGTAAAAATCCCTAAAATAGTATTGCCTACATGGGACGCACGAGCAAACAAGAAGTGGAAAACAGTTAGAAAACTAACAGCCTTTTAAACAAATATAACTCAATGAATGATTTCAAAATAGGAAAATTTATTGAAAGTGTGAACGAGAATTATTGAATGGGGCAAATTAAGAATGTATCACCGATGGTTTAGGGACACTATCGAATAATTTGTACATGGATAATCTAGAACAAATATTTCAATAGCCAGAATATAATGCCACAAGAAATATAATACCATCTGAACCCTCCTAGTCTTTGCATTTTTTTTTTTTTTTTTGGTAATAACGAGTAGAAGATGATCCAAGAACTTGATTCTACTTATTTTGCTTTAACTACATAATTTCATATGCATTTAAAACTATGTATATCAGTGCTGTAACATATTTGGTGTAAAGTGTGCAAGTTTAAAACTAGTAATTGGATTGAACACAATAACATGCATTAAATCACAGTAGCTACGCTTTGTGCTAGGAGCTATTTAAGTTCTAAGAAGGTTAAGTACAATTTATCTGTAGTAATTGTGTAATAATACAGTATATTTCTTAATAAATATTGATTAAATATTATATTAAAGTGATTAAATAAGAACGAGTTTGAATTTCTGGTTCATTTGAGCAACGCACAAAAGGCCATTTTTGAAAAATCATATAAAGTATCTATGGCAAAAATACACGATATAATTGATAGCAGCTCATTAAGCACTCTAAGGGCAACAAATGAGCAGATTTTCAGATTTTTAAAAAATGGCTTTTTTGAGTAATCACACTTCAAAAATCGTAATTTTTAAACATTTTCAAATTTCAAAATTTAAATTCTGAGAGGATATGCATCTCAGGCTTACAATAAAATTTGATACTAAACTTCCATAACAGCACTTTAGATCAGCACCTTTGTTTTGTCAAAAATAAATTTCTTTCATAAGAAAAAAAATCATGAATTCAGAACAAACACTATTTTTTCACTTTGGAAACACTTTTTTTTCTTTATCAATGAAGCCAAAAGGCCATTTTTGAAAAATCATATAGTTCTTTCTTTGAAAAGTTCTTTCATAAGAAAAAAAAATCATGAAGTCGGAACAAACACTATTTTTTCACTTCAGAAACACTTTTTTTTCTTTATCAATGAAGCCAGCTAAATTTTTAAAATTAGTGTCTAAATAAAATACCATCCCTTAACTATTTATAGAAAAAAAATCATTGGAATCGGTTAAAAACTTTTGAAACAGTGGCCATTTTAAAAGTGAATGTTTTGCTGATTCTCTGAAAACGGCCAACTTTCTCCCAAATTTTAAACGTCTGTAACTAGAGAAATAAATTTTTTTTTTGCAAAATCCTTTTGAGATATTTTATATGTCCCTAAGTTGTAACTACTGTAATTTTTTCAAAAAAATCGGTGAGGGTCATGTGACACCCTCTGCCTGATCTGAAATGGAATGGCTCAGATGGTAATTATCGAGTTGGTGCCCCATTCATCAACAAGTAAAAAAGTATTGCTATCTTTGTTGCACTAAATTTCAAAGATTACCTTCAGGTTATAATCAACAACACTGAAAAAATTGTCCAACATTGACTGTTTTTTATGTTTTGGTCATATTTTATATAAAGTTTTAAAAACCTTGCAAAAAGGAAGTGCAATTTATGAACCTGACAGAAAAAAAATATGTATTCCGGCTCTAATGTTCGAAATATGTAATTTTGTATTTATCTTTAGACATTCCAAAGCTTCTAAAAACATAGTAAGTTTTTAATTTACAAATACAGTAGAACCTCGTTCATTTGGACTAACTGGAATCAAAGCAATCTGGAAAATCGATAATCAGAGTAATATGGATGATAAACAGAACAAATCCTTAAATGAACAAATTTACCCATTGTTATGATAAAAACTATGTTTTGAAACAAAATTACACAGGTTGCCCTTAGTCCTTGTCCTCCTTTTGCTTTTCCACCACATACCACAATTCTATTTTGTTGTATTTCTAAATAAAATCCCTTTGAAAAACAATAGTAATTGTACTAAGACACATAGAAACAATAAAAGTTTATTTAGAAAATATTTATCAAAAAAAATAATAATAATAATAATAAAAGAAATGAAGAAAACATTGTTAGGTTTTTTTTTTATACTGTGTTGTAAATTTTAGTTATTCTTAAAAAAAAGCTCTTAAAATATGAGTTAACAAAATCAGTCTAATCATCCTCTTTCTTCAGCATTAAAGTTTAAAAAACCCTACTAATTTGATGCCAGGGTTGCCACAGGCAACTAAAAAGCAACTATTTGCAACTATTTTCAGCATCAGGCGACTATGGCAACTATTTTTGTCGAAATCGGGCAAAAAAGCAACTAATTTTACTAAGAGGTAACTATTAGGAGACTTTTTTTTGCCTCTCTTGAAATTCTTTTATTCAAATGTACCAAAAAATATTTTTGAGAAAAATATTTTCTTTTATTTCACGGAAAATCGTGCCGTAATTTTTCAAACTTCCATCTTGGCCCAAGCGACTGCCTATACTTCATATTGACCTTGAAGCACCTGCCAATAGAGCCGACACTGTGCTGGCAATGAAAAGGGTTAGTTTGTTTTCATGGGTGATTTGGTAGTAAACACAAAAGCTGAGCGGTGTGCGCACGATATGCATTTCAATATCGCGATATGCACCTTTTCTCCTTATTTTTCGGTAACCCTCACCTTTTCACTGTGGCAGTGGTTCCTGACCACAACATCCACGATGTTGCACGACGAAGGATTGCAACGATATATCTGAAACACAAAATCATCACATTGACAGATACTTGTTTTTGCGGTATTTTTGGAAAGTACGAATTTCGTTTCCTCAAAAATCCCTTCTTTCTTTTCATTTAAAAGTTTTGAAAGTAGCCTAGCCTGCCAACTTTTACAAACTACAAGTAAAATTTATGCGTTTTTTCTGTTTTTCGCTCTTTCCAGACTCAGTCTCGATTCTGTCACGCCCACTTGAAAAATTCGGCTGAAAAAAAAAATATTTTTTTTACAAAATTCTTGGAAGTTTTAGTGATCATACAAGTTAATTACAAAAATTAAATATTTCAGCCTTGTTGATAATCTAGTTTAAAAAATATTGTTTCAAAAAATGTTATTTTTTCTTTGCCATGTCATTTAAAATTGAGTTTTTAAAATTTTTGATTGTCTATTGGGTGATTTTTTTTCCAACATTATAAAACAATTGTTAAATTTGAGAGAAAAAGTAAACCTAATGTTTTTGATAGTGCCTCCTCTTGCTCTTAGAATTTCCTTAATCGAGTAGCTCAATATGTGTTTAAATCTCAAGTATGTTTATTTTATATTAATAATTTTGCTCTTCTCATATTGCAATCTTTTTTTTTCCACTTCACTCCTTATTCATTGATATTTTTAATCTTTGGTAGATGTGAAATAGTTATTTCAGTTTGAAAAGTTAATGCTCGGGAACTTGTTTATTTTTTAAAAAATGCAATTAATTCTTATAAATACACTGAATTCATAGCAACTCTTTATGTATAACTATAAGATTTGAATGTAATAAGTAAGTACCCATCACTGAACAAGTTAATTAAGGCTTGTTTGTCATTGAGCCATGGATACTATTTAGGCTACTATTATCATGCTTTTATCCTACTAAAGCAACTATTTTTGTTCCATTTCTTCTGTGGCAACCCTGTGATGCAGACTGTCCGGAGATCTGGATCAACGAGAGTGATACACAAGGTTGTACTGTAGTATTTTCAAAATATGTTCATTAAAGTTTAAAGATCGTATTTGACATGCTGGATAACCGGATCTTTCGTTCAATGGCTGCTGGCCGGTTTGGATTCCAGATACAGTAAAATCTTGTTACGGGGTCAATTATAAATGTTACACTTTTTCCAATATATTTAACCCTCCCCTTTGTCACATGTCATGCTATAAGTGTATGTACTTGCAGTGCATAAACAAAGCACTTCATTATAAATCATTTTTCTAATTTTATTTTTTAACTTTAAATGACTGGAGCATAGCAATGATCGATTAGGTGTGTAAAAATGAAATTAAGGTTTACAACAAAAAATGTAATTAATATAATAGTAAAAAATATTAACTGCTCAAATTCTGTAAAAAGGATCGCGCTA
Source organism: Octonoba sinensis (assembly GCA_038502835.1). Taxonomy (NCBI): domain Eukaryota; kingdom Metazoa; phylum Arthropoda; class Arachnida; order Araneae; family Uloboridae; genus Octonoba; species Octonoba sinensis. Next base: position 96,869,130 of record CM076600.1, on the reverse strand, counting down.
TTTTGTTTTAAAAGCGTTATTCTCGAGAAGGTTTCCTTTTCAATTTCAACTTTAAACCAGAAGTTAATTTAAGCCTTAATCAGAAAAGAATAAAATGTTGAATATAAATTGCATCAAAATATTTAATCTTCTTATTTTAAATGTTTTTAATTTAACCAAAATGTGTGATGTCACACTTGTTGCCCCCTATGCTTGTTATAAATTATCACAATTCCTCGACCCCCTCTCCCACTTTTCGATGAGTGATATCATTTGTGAATAATTCCTAAGTTGTTGCTCAAAGTGCCAAGTATTTTTCACGACCTAGGCGAAGTGGGAAGTTTTGAAAAGGAAAAAAAAACTGAAATATTTTCATGACTTGCTAGAGGATTCAGGAATTAATACATACAAGGAATGTAAAGGATTGGTTTTCGCATGAAGTTAAAGGGTGTTGATGATAAGGTTACATGACGGCATGCAAAATGGAGAGAAAAGGTGTTTTAGGTCATTTTTGAGGGTTACGAGTCGAGTTAAATTCGGTGACATGAAAGCAGCTTTATTTAACATTATTGTTGTATGAAACCTTGTCGGGAAAACAACGACTTAAACATATGAAGTGAAGGACGGGAAACCAAAGGGATAATTTGAATATATAAAATTCTCTAAAAGTAAAATTGGCAGTATTTATGCTATTTCCACAAAAATACTTTTTGAAATAGTAGACAGAAAACATATACTGCAGCCTGCATTTCATGCTAAAAAAAACCCATAGAAAATGACAACTTATAGCATATAGCCGCAAAAGGCACTAGTTACTATTTATTGTATAATTTCCCAGACTCTTTTTCATTAGAATTAATTTTCAAGCATTTTATTGGTACAAATGTATTTATAGCTTTAGGTATATGGTATCTGTATGTACAAAGTGCAAATGAAACGAGGGATGTAACGAATATTCGGCCACTATTCGGTATTCGGCCGTGCCGAATAGTCATTTCATCACCTCGCCGAATGCTGGGTAAGGTCAAATTCGGCCTGGCCGAATATTGATGGACTATTCAGCCGAATAGTTTTGCTGCAGTAGAAATGTAAAAAAATTAAGAAATTAGTATATTTTTAACATTTAAAATTGTATTATAATTGCAAAAGAATACATTAGTAGGGGAGAGTGGTAATGAATGGGACATGGGGTTGAATGGGACACTACTAGTTTCTAAAAATCTACTTTGAAAAATTGCCTTTTTTTTTGGGACCACTAGATGGAGCTAAACATCCAGACAAGCTGACAAAAATTTTATTCTTATAAGTGAAGCCAATTTGTTGTCAGAGCACAGAGTGCAAAAATCTGCTCAAAAAGGAAGTTTTCACTGTTTTTTAAAAATAACTATAAACAGAAAACTAATTATTAATATTAGTTTTTCTGATTTGCATATTTCAATTTGTTTATTTACTTATTCATTTTAAGATTCATTTAGATTTAATTCTAAAACTATCATCACTAAAATGTGAAATTATGTTAAAATGGCAATGTAGGGTTGAATGGGACACAAATTGCAGTAATGAATGGGACATAATTTTTTCTCCTTTTTATATACTAGGGATTTAGTTTTTTTTTTCATTTATTTACAAATGACATTCAATGTTTTAAGTTATTGCATCATGTGGAACAAAGCAAGTTGGAGAAATAACATCTGCAGAGAGAGGGACATTAGTAACCATGTTAGGTTTTGTTTGCGCTAACGGCACCACAGTGCCCCCTGTGTTCATTTTCCCCCGTGCCAAATTTAAAGAATATATGTTAAATAATGCTCCTATTGGGAGCTTAGGATTAACGCACAGCACTGGCTGGATGACAGAAGAAAATTTTTTGAAAGCCCTTCACCATTTTGCGGAATTTGTTAAGCCAACGACAGAGAAAGTTTTGCTGTTATTAGATAACCATGAACCACACAATAACATGGACATTATCACTTATGTACATGATAATGGGATAATTTTATTAACAATGGCGGCAGTGTAAACCTTACTACTGTAATTAAAACTGGTTGGTCCTAGAATTTAATGTCTATCTACATAATAAAATTGTTTTTCGAGATAATGGACATAACATTATATGAAAAATTATTCTGATATATATTTTATTTTGCATAAATAATTATTTTGTATTTGACAGTAGCATAAAACAAGTAAGTTTTTAGTTAGTTTAACTACTTTACTATAGTGTCCCATTCAACCTCATGGGTGGGGTTGAATGGGACAAATGCACTTTTTCAATTTTTGGACTCCTTAACATTTTGGGTTATATTTATTCTAATTTTATTTTTTTTATTGTATGCCTGAATATGTGAGGAATATATCCTACAAATTTGAACAAAATCTGATGAATGCAGAAAAATACAAAAATAAAAGAAAAAAAATGTCCCATTCATAACCACTTTCCCCTATGTAGTTTTAATAAATAAAATTAATTTAGAAAAAAACTACTTTTTTAAAACCATGTTTTAGGCTTGACTGAGCAAAAACAAGTTTTAAGGTTGTAATACTGTATTTTATATTTTGCGTTTGCTCCCAAAAGCTGGCAATAGTCAATTATGATGGAGAATCTGAAAAATTAATTTTGTTATTATTAACAAAGTGGAAGACAAACTTTGTTTGGGTAGACTGATTTATTGTGAATATTGGTTAAGAGAGAAATGTGAAAAGCCTATAATGTATCATGAATATTTAGATAGCATAAGTTATTGACGTTTTAGAAAATAAAAATATATTCCAGTTAAGTGTATTAAATTTTAATAGATCTTTTAAAATATCTTCATAAAACAATTTTGAGCATGGTAAAAGCAATAGTAGTTCTTTCATTTGAATTAAATAATTAGTAAAATAATGCTAATGCTTACTACCATAAAACCTGACATTTCTATTCCACTTGTGGGTGAAATTCTTAGTTTTATTACATTCAAAACAATAGAGAAAATAGATTAATTTTAAATAGTTTTAAATTCTTAACAAACAGAATTAAATCGCACATCATAGATTGTGTGTAGTTGGTGTTTGACTTTGTGAATAATTTTAAGTTTGACAAATACTTTCTATATTGCAACAATTTTCTAGAAATTTTAATATTCGGCCGCCGAATATTCGGTATTCGGCCTAAGACACTGGCCGAAAATTCGGCTTCGGCCTGGAAGAAATGGTAGAATATTCGGCTATTAGGCCAAATCACTATTCGTTACATCCCTAAATGAAACTCATGGATAGCTATCAAAAGGCCCAATATTTAGTCAAGTTACTCTAGGGTACAAATTATGTGTGATCGCTTCTCCGGTAAGATGAAAGTTAGCTATGTCAAAAGCAAAAAAGACTTGATGTTAGGCAATAAAATACGGTCACACATTTATCCAACACCTGTAGACTAGCTAATCATTATCTTCATCGCAACATGTATAATCATAAATTAAAACTTTGCTTTTAAAATTTGCCTTCTTTCACAATGTAGCCTAACCAGATAATTTCAAGAATTTAAGTGTTTTCATTATAATAGCCTAACAGTCTAGAATCTTCGATATGTATTGCAAAATGTTGAATAAACCAATAATGATAAGCTATATGTGTTTGTATCTTTGCCATCAAATTAAATGTTCCTGTTCTTTTTTTTTTTTTTTTTTTGATTTTTTTTTTTAGGAGGCTCAGAACAAACAATTAGAATTGGAAATGCAAAAACGTCGTGAAAGAATTGAAAAATGGCGAGCTGAAAGAAAGAAAAAAGAAATTGCTGAAGGAGGAACTGTAAACACTTCAAATGTTGTGTTGCCTTCTGTAAAAAAATGGACCTTGGAAGATGATGATGATGAAGATTTACCACCTGTTGTTGAACCAGATAAAACTGATTCAGAGGAAAAAATTGAAAAGAAGGAAGTTAAGGAAGAAGAAAAAGAGAAAATGGAAGTTGAAGTAGACGATGTTGATCCTCTAGATGCTTTTATGCAGGTATGTTTTCCTTTCTTTTTAAATCCTTCTTGTATTTGTTTTAATTTTCAAGTTACATGTAATTTTTGAGATATGATCTATTTTCCCATGCCTAGAAAAAAGAGTATTTTGAGACATCAAATGAACTGGAAGTAGAAAACAATGTTAAGATTGTTTTACTTTGCTTACATTTTTTTTTAATTTTGGGATTACAACGAAGATCTTAACTGTTTTCAAGGAGCAGTGGTACGTAAAACTTTCCATTGGAATTCAAAAACTTTTAACTAAATTGTCCCAAAGGCACGAATCAAAATAATGTCTCATCATTGTCATTATCATATGAGACCTTCAGAAATGGAGGAAAGCAAAGAATCACTCTTCAAATGAGATGACACGGATTTTCAGCAAACAGAAGGAAAAAAATTTGATTCATTGTGTGAAATCTTAAAAAAGAAGTGATTTGCAGAATAAAGTTAAAATCATTTTTTAAGAATCATGGTTCTGTATGCAAAATGCGAGAGATTTTGTTCAGAAAGAAGCCAAAATATTTAAAGCATTTGAGAGTTAAGGAGATTTTTGTACTAAAAACAAAAAATTAAAATTCCTAATATCTCCTACTTTCAATTTTTTCATAAATTCTTTTTTCCTTTTTTAGAATAAAAATTGATAGTTGGTGCCAATGCAGGCAAAGTAATGTTTATATATTGATATACTGCATGAAGACTAAATTTCTTTCTGTTTAGCAAAATTATTCGGATTTTTTTTAATGATAGTTCATAAACATTTTTAAGCAGCAATTAGGGTAAGAGTTTTCTAAAGTTTTACAACCCTTTTTTGTCAAATTTATCTGTTTACAGTAGCTATGTCGCAATTTCCATAGTCATCTGCAATTCAGGGAATTCCAAAATCTAGCATTGTGCTAGTCATGGTTGCCAGATTACAAATGAATGGTCAATGTGAACTTGATATGTATTCTGAAATCTGAATATTATTTAAATTTTTTTTTTTTTTGCATTCCATGATTGTCAAAAATAAATATTATTAAAAAGTTTAACGTTATGTATGAGGCTTTAATTTTAATGTTTGAGAAATGCCAAATAATTGAATGAATATCTGTAAAGTTGTAGAATCTTTACCTTTAATTAAATAAGCGTTAGCTCATTTTTAACAGTTTTGAATTCTGTTATTGTTTATTATGAAACACAAAAGTAAAATACAAAATATTTTAAGATTGTTGTAACCATGGCTATTTTTTTATAAAACTATATTTCTTATATAAGAACTTATAATGAAACAGATATATATCCTGTGTGTTACAGTTTTTAGTTTTACACACAGTACCTGTCACAGACATATATAAAATATTTCTATTTAGTATTAAGAAGTTTATCTTTCATACACTTGTTTTTCGTAATTATTTTGCACGTCGTTTTTCATTAAGTAACAGCCATTCATTAATGTAAATTTTGGTTTCATCCTTATTTTATAGGGCATACAAGAGGAAGTAAAGCAGCTACGTCATAAAAATATATCAAAAGAAACTGATAGTGAAGTAAGCATGCTTATGTTTCATGTAAAAATGGCATTAATTAGGTGTGAAGCACCTAATAGTAGTACATTCATTCTTATTCTCAAGTAAAGAAATAAATAAGTTATTTGGTGTTGCAAATGCCAAAATGACAGGTTTAAAGTCAGTTTAATAAAAATTTAAATTTTTATTGGAAATTGTGGAGGGGCACGGGGTATTTTTTTAATAAATACAGTGAAGTCACAATTATTCAAACTTCATGATGATTCTAAAATTTTAGTACGTGAATTTTTTACACCTATTTGAACTTGTATTTTTAGATTTAGTCTTAAAACTGCTTTTTTTTAAAAATAATTTACTTTTTACGACTAAACATCATGGTGCCATGTACTTATCCTTTGAGAGTTTGATAATCTTCTGCAGCTGGGTGTTTCACCTCCCTATTTACGAGAATGTGATCTGAGAAATTTTAGAGGGAATATCCTGCCATCCCGCCCTGAGTTTTAGCCTCTGATATGTATCTATATTTTAGTTTAACTATCCAATTACACTTCTTGTTAAGTTACTAAATTGTCCATGGTACCTTGATGGCTTGCCTGAGGATGCAGAAAAATTAAATTGTGACTTTTTTAATTTTAGATAATTATTAATTTTTAGAGTGACGGAAAATATGTAAAATTTAAAAGCAAAATATATTTGAGCTGTTCTTTTCCCTACATTTTTGAAAATTTCATTTTATATTAAAGTTTATTTAATATTTTTATATATTTATTTAACTCCACTATCATATAAATGTTTAGGATAAAACAGGTGGAAAAGTTACTGTTATAGTTGGAATGGCAAAAAAGAATGATACGAAAAATAAGGGAGAACTTATGGAGCAGGATCAAGATGGCTTAGAGGTATGTTGATATACTTTTTATTCTAAAAAAGTAAAAATGTATGTATGTATGCAGGGGTCACGCCAGAGGAAATTCGTGTCCGCTTTGAGACCCTTCACAAAACTCCAATTAATCTAAACAGACCCTTGACAAAGTTCCAATCAATCAAAAAGGACCCTTCAGAGAATTCCAATCAATCAGAATGGACCCTTCACCAATTTGCAAACTACCAAATCATACTTTTCACAGTTATTTATTAAAAAATTGGCAATTAATAATAATATTTTTAATCACCATATATGTTTAAAATTTTTGATTTTTCACAAATATCTTTTTAAATTTTTCAACAATCAGACCCTGTTAAGAATACTGATATGTATGTATGCATGCGTATATCTCATTGTTTTTTTTTCCTCCTACGCCGGTGATGGCTAATTTAATTCTGAAGGAAATTATTGCACTTGGATAAAAATATATTGAAAACATCTAAAATAATCAATTTTAATTATTAAACTTTAAAAATTATAGCATATTTTAATTGTTTGCATGAAAAGACAAATCAGCATTTTTTGCCATTGCAAAAAAAAACTTATCTATTCAGAAGTGTAATTTAAAAGAAAATGCCTTCTTTTTCATTTTAAAACATCAGCAATCCTTGAAACATCAATGTTTTAAAGAATTTTACTTTTAAAAGAAGTTCATTGTATGGCCCACGGCAGCACATAATAGACATCCGAAAATTTCCAACTTTTTTGACAGATCTTCTGATTTATTCCTAGATATATGGTACTCCATGGTTCAAAAATTTGTTAGTTTTATGTTCACAAATATAACTTTGCTGCAAAACCAGTTTCAAGCAAAATAAACTCGGATTTCGTACGCTGGCATATTTTAAAGTGATGGATTTGGGTCGCTCCACTGTATTATCATATAACCATCTCTCCAAGCATTTGTCTTATATAAAATATTAGAATAGTAGTAATACTAGTTTAATAAGAAAATTATTTTTAAGGGAAATGAAATAACAGACATCTGTATCAAGATAGTCATGTCTATGTTTCCATTAAAAAAAAAAAAAAAGCCTTTGATAATTTAAGGAACATTGTTAAGTGACATTAAATATCAGGGTGTCTGCAGATCACGAAAGTCCCGTAAAAGTCATGAAAATTTTCCACCCAACGGAAATGGTGCTTTTCAGCAAACACCAGACATTCAGTCTCCAACAGGTTTATAAGTGACTGGAATCCGATCCCGCCACTGCACGAAATATCCGGCATGTCAAGTTTTATTTTCTAAATGAATCAACATGTTTTGAAATTATATCTTAATTACAAACTTGCTACGCCGAAAAATTTGTATAGAATTTACTAATTTCAAATATCAGAGCCGGATATCCGGTACTTATGTCATACATTTGACACCAGATATCTGGCAGAATCACTATCAGATGTATCACTGAATGGTAATGAAATTTCATTTTTGAAATCTGTAGACACCCTGAATATTGAAGAATTATGAGCTTTATTATCATTATAATTTTAAGTATATGATGTATTTTTGAAATCTAAATATTATAAGCTGGATTTATTATTTCAGTATTCTTCAGAAGAAGAGGCAGAAGATTTGCATTCTACTATGTTCAACCTTCAAGCCAATAAAACCAAAAAACTAATGACAGTTAGTAAAGAAGATGTTACATATAACCCTTTTCGAAAAAATTTCTATGTTGAAGTTCCAGAATTAGCTAAAATGACCATGGAAGGTTTAAAATATTTTACTTTATTTATCATTGTCTTTTTTCTCTGATAACTGTAATTGTTCTTTTCTGTTATATTTAGTTAGTAGCAGTTATCCCCTAGGCACTGCCTATTGTATTCCTTACTTTTTGTGAAAAAGGCAAAACACGCATCTGCTTCTTGTGCCAGAAAAACATGAAACCAAAACACATTTTTATAAATGAGGCAGAGCTTATTTACTTGTTTTCTATCCTATGCTGCAAATGACATGAAAGTAAATTCATTTATTTATTCATCTTTCACTAGAGGTTGAAGCATGGAGGAATGAAATGGAAGGCATTAAGGTCAAAGGAAAAGGTTGTCCCAAACCCATTAGGAACTGGGCTCAATGTGGTGTGAGCAAAAAAGTTTTAGAAGTTCTAAAAAAGTAATTATTTATTACTTGTATCCTATAAAAATACAGTTGTGTCAAAATATGTACTCATTCATGTGTTTCTGCTGTAAAAATCAAAATGCTTTCAGCTTCATATCATGGTTTATCAAAGTTTAATATTTTATTATTTCTAGCTATTTATATTTTTAACAAATTTAAAAGTATCAATGAACTTTATATCATATTGTGAAATGTTTAGTCAATTTTTATTTTATTAAATTTTGTTGGTTAGCAGTAATTACCGCCCTCTGTTACTCTGTTACCATCATTTAGACAACATGGAGAAATGTGTGATGATAGGATTGATGTAATAAGGGGGCAAACGTGCCACTCTTTATCTGCCATTGTATGCTCAAAACATCAGGTGGTGTATTGATATCCTAATGCACCTTGTACATAGGAATCTTGGGTCAGACTTTCTGTTCTTTTTCACTCTTGTTTTAGATTGACTTAAGGCTGGAGGTTGAGCCAACCCATAAAAAATTACCTTGTTACGAAGTCCAATGATAAATACCTGGTTGCCCAAAGGAAATCGACTTAGAAATGGAATAAGGACTCTGCGCTTTGGTACATGGAACGTTAGAATTCTTTACTTTAGTAAGGGGTTGCAACTATTAATTGAAGAATTTGATAAATACAATATGGACCTACTCGCCATTCAAGAGATGAGATGGTTGGGTGAGAGAATCTTGCAGAAAAAGAACCCCACGGTATTCTACAGCTGTGAAAAAAAGTACATATTTGGAACTGGATTTCTCTTGAGTAAGAAAATAAAACATTAGGTGATTGACTTTGTACTGAAATCTTCAAGACTCTGTAAATTACGGTTAAGAGGTAGATTTTCAACTATGTTATCATCAACACACATGCGGAGAGGAGAAAGATGAGGCGGAAAAAGAGCTTTTCTATAAAATTCTATGCACACTCTACAGAAGCTGTTTAAGACATGAGGGGCCATTCATAAATGATGTCATGCTTTTCCCATATATTTTGACCCCCTCCCCCCCTTTGTCACAATATGTCACACTTCAGCGGACCCCCCTCCCCTCTTTGTCACATGTCATGCTATGTTGCATAATGTATGATGTCACACTTCTTGTTACCCCCTCCCCTCTCCTTGTCGCACTTTGTCACAATTTCATGAACCCCCCTCCCCCCTCGAAGCGTGACATCATTTATGAATGATCTCTGATGACGAAATCGTTTTGGGTGATTTGAATGCCAAATTGGGAAAAGAGGATGAATTTAGACCAACAATTGGTAAGCATAGTCTGCACAAGAGCACTAAAGATAATGGACATCGTCTGATCTACTTTGCTACTGCGAATGGTATGACCATATCCAGCACCCTTTTTGACCATAAAAATATCCATAAAGAGAGTTGGCGATCTCCTGACAGGGGGACGCAAAACCAAATTCACCATGTCCTCATTAACTCCAGGCATGTACCGGACATCCAGGACGTTAGAACCTACCAAGGTGCAAACTGTGACTCCGATTCTTGGTTATTGTTAAACTGAAAGCTAAAATTTCAAATGTTCATAAGTTGAAGGGTAAAAGATTGACACAAGTTAACTGCGAGAAATTAGAGGATGAAGACACTAGGAAAAGCCTCCAGTCCAAGCTAAGTGACGCACTGGTTCAACAAACTTTGTTGGAATGGAAAATGTAGAGACCAAATGGAATACACGTAAGAATGCCATCTTCGATACAGCTACTGGCATCCTAAGTCAAACCGAGGGGTCATCACTTAATTGATTCTGTGGGGAAACTTGAAGTCTTACCAGAAGACTGGAAATTTAGTACCCTTTGCCCTATTCATAAAAAAGGCAACATTTTGGAATGCTCTAACTATAGAGGCATTAGTTTGCTTTGCACTTTTCATAAATTGTTCTCCACAATACTTTTAAATAGGTTATCTGTGTATATTTAAATCATTATTGGTGACTACCAATGCGGTTTCAGGATGGGAGGATCAACAACAGAACGGATTTGTAACTTGAGACAAATCATCGACAAGACAAGTGAATTTAATATCGAAGTTCACTGCCTGTTTATTGATTTCAAAACAGCCTATGATACAGTGAGCAGAAAATTGCTAATACAATCAACGAATTAATTCAATATACCTCAAAAGCTCATTAACCTGTTTGCAGTGACACTAAGAGTCAAGATTCAGAACAATCTGTTGGAGCCTATTACCTTCTTAAATGGCCTGAGACAGGGAGATGCACTCGCTTGCTTACTGTTTAATCTTGCTCTCCAGAAAGCAGGGGTCGGCACGAGTCACCTTTTTCACTAAAAGTCACTTTTTTTTTTGCATTGGTCACTTTTAGTCACTTTTTTAAAAATTGGTCACTATTTTCACTTTTTTAAAAAAGTTGGTCACTATTTTCACTTTTTTGCCCTTTCTCTGGCAGAGCAACCAAAAAAAGTTACTTTGTCTATCTATGAGTTAAGAAAACATTGCAAATTTGCATAAAAATACGTGTGCCAGGGTTGAAGCTTCCGAGTTTCCGCCATTTTTGGTCCTGTAAGTCCGCCATTTTTGGTCGTATTTTGAAATTCGGCGTGGCGCCGGCCCCGAGTGTGCCGAAGTTAAGGTTTGATATTGCAGTGTGGTGCAACCAGAAGGGGAGGCCTAGAGGGCCCGTGAACTCTCCCCCCCCCCCCATCTAGAATGATAATTTTAATTGTTTTTAACTTTTTACTCGAAAAGAGCAAGTCCTAAGAAAATTAAGCGATATTTAAATTAGAATAGAAACTAAAAATTTTTAGCAGTTGCAGATTATATCACTCAGAAAATTAGCTTAATTTCTCTTTTCTTTCACCCCCCCCCCCCCCCACCAGAACTAACTCACAATCACAAAAGAAAATTTTTGGAGGGGATTTCTCAACAAAAAGACAATACGCAATTTTGAGAAAACAAAGTTAAATTTTTGTCAAGAATTCATTAAATAATGATGCAGGGGAGGGGGAAATCTAAATTCTTAAAAAAAAAACTCTAGATCTGAAAAATTCTTAGCAGTTGCATATTATATATATTGCTCAGAAAATTACATTAGGACCTCTTTTTTTTATTTTTTTTTTATTTACATCCCTCCCCCCCCCCCCCCCCCTCCTCCAAAAAAAGGAATTGCACAAAGTTCAGGTAGGAAAAAAAATAGTGCACCCCTCCCCCTGTGAAGAATTTTTTTGATTGTACTGCTAAACTGTCATTATGTATGACAGTTATACCGTGTAACTAAAATTATAAAATCAGGGAATTTTTTGGTGCTTAATCGGGGAATTTTCTTGGATTTTGTTACTACCATGAAATTACGATCAATAATCAAACCGTTTGTTTCCTACAATGATACAGAAGATTAACACAATAATTTCAGTCTGAATAATTTTGATAAAATATGAAATTTAGCTTTATTTCAAGTGGAATTTTCTAATCTTTAAACAAGTATAAAAAATATTTTAAAACGAGCATTTGCAAAATAAATTTTGTTTAATGTTGAACATAAATTAAAATTTGAAATTTCTGCTTTTGATTTGAATAAATATTTATTCATATATTTTTTTAAATAAGTAACAATTTGAGAAAGAAATTAATTAAAAGAAATAACTTTTGTCTCCCTCACTCTTAGCCATTTATGGGTTTTGAAAAAGGCATTTATGGAGATAGTTACAGGTATAAAAATTCGTATTTTTGAATAGGCTATGAATTTTAATTTTTTTTTTTTAAGTTGGGTAAAAGCTCTATTTATTCAGGTTTAGTTTTCAAAAGATGTCGAAACTGCTCTTTTTCAAGTTATATTTAGTTTAATGAAAAAAACACACAAAAGTTTACATTTTAATGGTCACTATTTTAATCACTTTTTTTAAAGCTGTGGTCACTTTTTTCACTATTTTGAACACTCCAAAGTGCGCCGAGAGAAAGTGATTAAAGGCTCTAATGTAAATACTAGGTGAAATATATTCTTTAAATCTGTACAGATATTTGCATTTGCAGGCGACATTGCTATTGTCACACGGTCCAGGGAGGCCCTCAAACATGCCTTCCTTTTATTGGAAAGCAAGGCAAGAAAAATACACCTTTCTATTAATCAAAACAAGATTAAGTATATGACAAATCCCAGTTTTAATGAGCCCTTTTTTGAAATGGGCAATTAAATTTTTGAAACTGTTAACAGTTTCACCTATTTGGGCTCGAGAACTGTGTTCTAATAATGATGCTTCGCCAGAAGTGCACAACATACTGCTGGGAGCAGATGTTTTTTTTTTGGGGGGGGGGAGGGGGGGATTTATGAATACTGGAAATCCAATCTCATTAGCAGAAGAACAAGGTTACTGCTCTATAAAACTCTGATTCAACCCATTGTCACATATATTGCGGAAACATGGACGATGACTGAAAGAGATAAAAAGATGCTGGCTGTTTTTGAAAGGAAAGTACTCCGTTGCGTTCTAGGAGGATTGAGATGCAATAACACCTTGAGAAGAAGAACAAATCCAGAGATCTCTAAGATATACAAGGAGCCAGACATTACAAAATTCATTTCTGTCCAAAGATTGAAATGGGCAGGTCACATGAGTAGAATGGATGGCAACCGAACCACCAAGAAGATCTTCAAGGCCAAACCATCAGGAGTATGAAAAAGGGGAACGCCAAGGTTTCGGTGAAACGACTGCCTTGAAGCGGACTTAAAGGTACTTAAAATTAAAAATTGGAAGAGTCGGTCAAAGAATCGGGCAATCTGGAATTCTATTCTGAAGAAGGCCCTGGGCCAACCCTGAGCTGGTGCGCCAAAGAAGAAGATTGGATTGACTTAAGCATCTAATCAGTTGCTCCTACTCATTAAAGCAGATTTTTGATATTTGATTGTAGCGTATCCACAGTAGCTAAACTCAGATTTATTGCTGTGTAATATTAAGATTTAATTGGCTTTAGTTCATTATTTTATTAGCATTTTAAATGTTTAAGCAAATGCATTGAGTTTTTATAAAGTTTTCATACTTTCAAGCAAGTCTAAATACAAAGCAAGTGGTCATTACTCCTGTAATGAAGGCAATTCAAGCAACGTCATTGGCCACGTGGCAGCGATTAAAGCAATGTAAATTAAGGAAACCGTAGCATCATTTTACTTAGAGTTCGACTAATCTAATTAAAAACTAGGCCTAAATAAAGTTCTTCTACATTACATAAAATTAACACTAAATAAAACACTATAACTATTGTAATAATTAATAAACTTCTTTTATAATGATTAAATTAAATGTAAATACTGGGTTATAATCAGAAAAGGCTGTAAAAATAGTCTAATTAATTTTAAGATAACTGATTTTGCCTAGTGAACACATAGAGCCCAATTGAAAATCGCAGTAAACAAAGAGCAGATTTAACGTGACAACGATGATTGCTCATGAGTCCCTCTAGCGGTGAATTGCCTCCATTCAGCGTACTCTGCAGCTGGATGTATCAGAAGTATTAGAAACTGTGGCATAATTCTATTGCAGTTCACAATTATAGTAAGATGAGGGTGCTGTATAAAGCTGCAATGGAATAATAATGACAATTATCTAAATTCCTACTGTCAGTATTTTAAGTTATTTTTCTATTATGTATTATAATTTTTTGTGTATCTTTATTTTTTTATATTTATGTTTATTTATATTATGTACTCACAGTTTTTTTTTTTTTAATGTAAATTTTATATTACAAAAATTAAAATCGGTCTAGTATCTATTAGGTCTGATCTTCAAACAATCATGCATGAAAAAAGCTTGAAAAAAAAGATCTTGGAGTAAGTTCTATCTCAAAGTAACTATGTTATGACACCATATCATACTGTAATAGAAAATGAGGTACGCTTTGGAATGATGCTCATGGTCCTTATGAATCACTAATAGAAAACATAACACATGCATGATCTTGGAAGGGAAGCTGTTTCTGTGAATTGTTAAAGTTTACTTCTCTATTATATTTGATCATAATTATAAAAAGAAATGGCTGCCAAGTAAAATTAAATCTGAATACAATTCCCCAAAGCAGGTTGTACATCGTAAAACAAATAGCTTTGTTGTAGAGTAACCATAAATACTGATTAAAATAGTTTAATACTGATATAAAGTTGAGCAAGAGCAGCTTGTTGTGTTTTCAAAAAAGAAATGCTTTTATTCTTTCTTCAGAACATGATGAAAGAAAAGTATATGATTATTCCCAAATAAGCTTTGTGTTCTATTATATATCTTTCAAACTTCCGTTATGCCGGTATATTCTGCATAATCTTAACAATCAGCTGCAGGTTTGGTCAGCAGTCAAAACATTGGGATATATGTCATGAGCATGCTTGTAGGATACTATACATGTAATGTAAGATGAAGATGAATTATGCATTCATACATGTATAGGATCAGGTATTATGCATTTATAACCTACTGAACATTTGAGTCTGATGAAGGTCAGTTTGAATATTCTGTTCCAAGAATGCAATCTTGCTATTATTGAGTAGTTTTTAGCAGTATGAACACATTTTTATGGCTTTTTTTACGCAACATTTTTTGTGAAATATTTGATAATTTTGACATTATTTATAATACTTGAGAAAGTTTTAGATTCGAAATTATGTTTCACATAAAACAAACTTTTAAAGATTTTTTTTTTTATTTTGTAAAAATGTATCTTTGAACTTTATGTTAAATAGTTAAGTACATACTTAATGCTTGTAAATTGTTTTAGATTATTTTGTTTAATTTTTGTCCTTGTTTTTAGACACAATTATGAAAAACCAACACCTATTCAGGCTCAAGCTATTCCATGTGTTATGTCTGGAAAAGATATGATTGGAATTGCCAAAACAGGATCCGGAAAAACTTTGGCTTTTTTATTACCAATGTTTAGGCATATAATGGATCAATCACCATTGGAAGCTGATGATGGTCCCATAGGTAAAGTTTAAAACCTTAGTATTTGGAAATCAACTTTCTGAAGACGTTAAAAAGCTCCAAAATCATTTGTGTGCGGAATTTCAAACATTAGTTTGTGTATAAAACATACTTTTTTTTTATCAAATCTCTGGCTTGTGATCAGTTTTTACATGTTTTTGAAGCTGAATTTTTTTTTTTAATGTGTGCATGTTGTTTAGAGAAGCTTTGCTTACTAGAAAATAAATTTCAGCAAAGATCTATTTAAACTTTCATTTTTATGTAAAATGAAAGTTTCCTAATGTATTTGTTAAACATGTTCTCATTTAAAACATTTTTTTTATTTTTAGTCTGCTATGCTGCATAAATTTAAAAAATACAGTAGCAAAAAGGCAATGAGAATTCTAAATAATTAGGTAATTGCGAGAAATTTCTTGTTCGAATTGCACTCTTAAAATTAACCCAAGACTTTCTTTGCAGGCATAAGTAAATATTATTTCTTAGATGATTTAGAACAGCTGAGACCTTATTTTAGAGGTAAAAAGACCCTACTAAAACATTTAGCGTATTGTCTTCAATAGGAAAATGCATTTGCGAAACGGGTCAGGGGTGTCGTTGAGTACTCAGAGAACTGGGTTTCAAGGACCCACAATTTTAAAAAATGTGAGTCCTATCTTGAAAATTGTGGGTCCCCAAAGCATTTTTTCCTAGCATTTTCGTATGTTGCTATTGCTTCAGTTTGTAAAAATACAGTAACCATAATGCACAAAAAAAAAAAAAAATTTCTTAATATAGCCCTAAAAACAACCTTTCTCTTTTATAAAAGCAGGTACCGAAATTCTATATTATGTACTAACTATATATAACTACTTTTCTCCACCGGACCCCTACCTATTAGCTGAGGCCTTAAGATTACTTGCGCAGGGGGCGAGGTAGTGGGGTCCACTGATTTTAGATGCACGTATCCCCAAGTGTACATGGTGGGTCTTCAACAGGTATTGAACACGCAACCTTCCAGGTGGAAGTCAAACGCTCTAACCACTAGGCTACCGCGGCCTACTATGTATATAACTACCAGATGGAATAGACAAAATTCCTAATCTATAGAATGAAAAACGTACTCCAAGATTTCACATATTTAATAAAGACGTGTCAGGGTTCACACTGGGGAAAAATACAAGGTGGGATTTTCCTCCTTGACCAAAATTTTAAGTGGGATTTTTAAAGTTTAAGCCTAAAAAAAAATTTTTTTGAGTGGGATTTCAAAAAATATTGCGGGAATCGCGCGGCCTAGCGTGAACCCTGCGTGTGCTAAATGAAACAATGTTTTGAAATGAATTTTAGATAATATATCCTGTAAATGCACTATCAACTCATGGTGATAAATAAATGACTTGATTTAAGGTGATTATCGCAGTAATAAAGCAGCGAGAACATAATTTTTTAAACACCTTGTGATCAAATTTTAATGAAAATAATTCTTAATTTCATTTATTTGCCTTCTAACAAAGCTTACTAAGCATAAAAAAAATGAAAAACTTCCAACTTCCAGAGCGGATGCAAAAAGATTGCATTTTTCAAAATGTGATCGAAATAAAAATCGGCAAATAAACAAATTTCTCTGAATAAACAAATTTTAGAATTGCACTTAAAACATTTCTCCTCTGGTTATCTGAAGCAATAATTGTCAACAAGATCATACCAAATTTGGAAAACGTTTAGAAAAATAACTGGAGCACAATCACTTCTGGAGCACAAACTGGAGCACCATCACTGACGCTATAGCGCGTCAGCGACACCCCTGCGAGTTGTGTACTACTTACTACATATAGGTGATTGCTACACCACCAAAGAAAAAAATAAATAAAATGAAATGTTAAATAAAATTCATATATACATTAAACCATTATAAAGAAATATTTAGTTGCATAACTCCATTCAATCCCAGTGATACCATTTAGTATCATCATCATATTCTTCATTTTAACTTGTTTTTATTTGACTTCTAAAGCTGCTTCTGCTACTAAATGAGCATCATTACATTTGATAGAATCGTCATTCTTTTTTTTGCTTGGCCTCTAAACCTACAGTTCATACCAAATGAACAACATAATAATAATTTAATAGGCTTTTAAAATCGCTTCTAACTGAAAGAGTGAATGAACCATCTTGTCATCATGCATCATTTTGAAGAACTTTAAAAATTTGTTTTTTAAGAAATAGAAAAAATCTGAAGCTTATTTCGTTTTAATTTTTCCTACAAATGCTATTTTGAATCTGTAGATGACTATCATCCTTTTATTTTTTTATTTATTTTTGATGTTTCAGGTATAATAATGACTCCAACACGAGAACTTGCAATGCAAATTACAAAAGAATGCAAAAAATTTGCCAAAGCATTAGGATTACGAGTTGTCTGTGTTTATGGTGGTACTGGTATATCTGAACAAATTGCAGAATTAAAGAGAGGAGCTGAGATCATTGTCTGTACTCCAGGACGTATGATTGATATGCTGGCTGCAAATAGTGGTATGTTTTTGCTATAATTTTATAGCTTTCCACTTTTTAGATGTTCAACGAATAATATTGATTCTAATTTCTGTACTTAGGTCGAGTGACAAATCTGAGGCGGTGTACATATATAGTCTTAGACGAAGCTGATCGTATGTTTGACATGGGATTTGAACCTCAAGTAAGCACCATTTATTACTTTCTTATTCTTTTAATTTTTTCATCATCGGGCATTTTGTAAATACATTTACAATACTAAGGGTTAGATTGAGCCTCGTGCACTCATTGCAGATGAATACAATTTGCTTGATTCTTTAAAAAAATTATTTAGTAATTCTTCAAATTCAAGTTTTTTAGTTCTTTCAACTTCAAAATTTGGTCTTACTCATAACTATGCTTATTTTCTTCTATAGCACATCTAAGTGCATGTATCAGAGGTGATTCTGATTCAAAAATTAAAAAATAATCTGTATCCTGAATATTTTTCCATTTATTAATCTTAAGATTTCTTTGACGAATAATATCTGTACCTTTCTTTCTTCCTTCAGACAAGCAAAATATTTTGTACTACTTTAAAAAACTGTCAAGAGGATATAATAACGTGTCTGGGGTCCTGGTATTAATTTAGACCTTTCATTTAATAATTACTTGAAGCATTTTTTTCCAAGCTTATATATAAATATATGCACGTGTGTATGTATTGTGTGAGGGGGGCATGTTCACCTAAGTATGTATGTAATCTTTATTTAAAAAAAACAGTGCACTCTTTTTTGAAAATTTTGTGTGAAGTTTTGAAAATTTCTTTTCGCTGAGAATCACCAATGATGTATCCTTGGATAAACACAAATTTGAAAAACATTTCCCCTTTAAAATGTACTGAGGTGTACAATTTAAAAATGTGTACTTTTATCATTTTATGCATTTATTTGTAATGATACTGTTAACTGGGCTTAAGTATTGGCATAGTTGTTTGTTGCTATACTTTAAACAGTCATCTGATTATTTTTTATTAGAATTTTAGTTCATCAAATGTATGACAGAAAAATAATTACAAAAATCCCATTTGTATTACATATTTGTTATGGTAATTTTAGTACTGCATTTTTAGGTCATGCGAATTGTAGATAGCACGCGACCTGATCGTCAAACTGTCATGTTTTCTGCTACTTTTCCTCGCCAAATGGAAGCATTAGCTCGACGTATCTTAACTAAACCTGTGGAAGTGCAAGTAGGAGGAAGAAGTGTTGTCTGTAAGGATGTTGAACAACATGTGTTGGTAATTGAAGAAGATGGGAAATTTTTGAAACTGTTGGAACTCTTAGGTTATTATCAAGACCAAGGAAGTGCACTTGTGTTTGTTGACAAACAAGAAAATGCTGATCTGCTTTTAAAAGATCTTATAAAAGCATCCTATAACAGCATGGCACTTCATGGTGGAATTGATCAGTTTGATAGAGATTCTACTATTTGTGATTTTAAAGCTGGGAAAGTCAGTGTTCTGGTAAGAATAACTACTTGTATTAGCTTCATTTGTTTCTGTACTAAATTTGAATAATGTTAATAAGTAATTAACCCTATCATTTTATCTGTACTATTGAGAATGTATCTTATAAAAAAAATTCATTCACATCTAAGTGTGATGTTATCATTTAACTCGCTGATTACTGTGTGAGTCAAATGCATTTTGCATGTGCATTTACAGTTATTTTAACTTGACAGTTAATGTAGTTAAATAAATTTGAAATTTATCAGTTCATTTGTATTTCAGTTCATCACACTTAAATGTATCATGAATATTTCCTAACTTGTTAAGTTTTGTTTAACTTATGGAAAAGCATTTTGAAAATGCTATGAAAATTACATGGTTTATCATTATGTGGTTATTTAAACAAGTGGTTTCTATCTATAAATTATTTAGTGTATTTTCATACTGAAATGTGCCTACATATCGTAGTCACTTTCAGCTGGGGGGAAAACATTTTGTGTTTCAAAAAATTTGCATTTTAAAATAAATTTTCTCTTTCCTTTAATTTTTACTTTATTCCTTTTTTTAAACTCTTTAGATTGCTACGTCTGTTGCGGCTCGTGGTTTGGATGTCAAACATTTAGTTCTAGTTGTAAATTATGATTGCCCCAATCATTATGAGGACTATGTTCATAGATGTGGGTAAGAAAAAAAAATTTTTTTTTGAACATATACTTAAATAAGATTTATTAATTATAAGTAACATTTTTCACACAGAAAATTATTTAAATTGCAATTTATCACCAAACAGTGAAGATGTTCTTATAATTCGTCAAAGCATAGTAAGTTATAGTTGAAATGTGGAGACTTATTTTGGTAGTAAAGCTGCTTCTAAATTTGCATAAATCATAAGTAAAAATCATGCAATGTCATTAATTAATTGAAAAATAAAATGTCAATTATTTAGAACCCTTAACTTAATCTATTAATTCAGAGCAATAAATGTACTAAAAAGCAAAGATTATATTAAATAAACTCTTTGTGGATAAAGGTATTTAATCAAAATTTTGCATATTTCTTTGATTAATGTTTAAGCTGTAAATGGCTTGTTACACTGATTTAAATAAGGGGCTGGAAATAGTTTAAAAGCAAGTAAATCAAAGGTAAAAGATTCAATTTGCAAAAATTGATGAAAACCTTGCATGATGTATTGTCATATTATTTTAGCTTTACCATTTTTGTTGAAAAAAAAAATTATACATTATAGTCGTACAGGACGGGCTGGCAATAAAGGATGTGCCTATACTTTTGTTACGCCAGAACAAGGTCGATATGCTGGGGACATCATTAAAGCCTTAGAACTGACTCAGAATACTATTCCTGAGGACTTGCAAAAATTATGGGACGAGTACAGAATGAAACAGGAAGCGGTATGAAATGTTTTATTGCATTTTATATATTAATCTTACCTATATATGAAAACTGTTTGCTTAGTTTTTAGTTGACCTATATATGTCATAGTGATGATCAGACTACGGAAGTTGATCACCTAAAAAGTCTTTGAAAATGCTCTGAAAACACACCAAAAATGACCCCCAAAAAAAATGCCATTAAAGTCGAAAAAATGCACTTAAGAGCTGAAGCACAAATTCCATTGAAGCATTTAAAATATTTGTTTTTCTTTTTAAAATTATAATAGCAACATCATTAAAGGACTTTCTAAAATAAATAAATAAAATAAAATAACCAAAACAAAATACAGTCGGACTTCGATATAAGGTCACCCCTCAGGACTTCACGAAAATGACCTTATAACTGATTCATCCACATTTGATACTCAATGGGCTGGGACTTAAGAAAAGGGACCTTATATGCAGAGGGGCCTTATGTCATGGTCTGACTGTATCAATAAATGTTAAGCATGTGTTTTGATAACTTTACTGTCATAAATGACAGGATCTTAATTTAATTGCCTTGAGTAAATGTTCTTTTACATTATCAAAGACCGCATACGAAAGTAAGGTTTTTGTAAGCCATTTTAATTCACTTTTAAATCAAATGTAGCTTTAATTATTCTGCAAATAAGTGATACAACATATTTTTATATGGTTTGTCATTTGTAGCAAAGTAGTTCCAGTATTAAGTAACAAACTTGATGAGCACAACTTTGTTATTAACGGAAAAATATATTTTCAGTGCATAAGTACAATATACCATTCTTGTCCCCCCTGATATTCAGTTTTTAGTAGAGATGGAACAAAGCTTCGGTCTGGCAGAATAATAAGCTGTGATTCGGTCTGTAATGATTTATGTTGTGAATATTCTTTTTACAATTATTATATAAAATATTGTCTTTTAAGTTATGCACCCTATAATGAAACATAGTGGAAATTTATATTTAATTTAAAAATTCAGAGCTGCAGAACAAATTTGTCCTACTTCTATTTTTAAGCAAACAAAAAAAGTAAACAGGGGGGGGGGGGGGAAACCACACCAAGTAAAATGTGGGATTTTTTCCCCTTTTTATCACTATGTTAAGAGTTTAACCTAAACAACATAAACTGATTATAACATTAATGTGTACTGAAACTGATATTGAAAAAATAATTTCATTATTAAATATCTTATACAATAAGTAGTAAATACCTTATTAATGAAAGATAAGTCTTTTTAGCAGGGATTTGTAATAGGTGCTAAAATGAAAAAGCCTATATTATAATTCTTACTTTACAAAATGAACATTGATATAAGAATATGAAGGAAAAGTGAAAGATATAAAGTTTTGATTTTACTTAGTACTTTAAAGGAAAAACATAATTTTTAATATTTTTTTTAAATAAAACGTTCCGAAATTAAACATACTAAATTGATACACTAAACTACAACTATTACTATTACAACAAACTAATAAAACTAAACTAATACTATTTTATTAAACATTAATACTAAGGTTAGTAAATAAGAATGTTTGAATATTACATTTACAAATTCACCCTAAACTCAAAAATGTTAGATTAAAAATGTATAGATATCTACTATGATATTACATATATAATATAAATAACAGGTTTTTCATGATTTGCTATTTGATCATATCAGTTGGTTATTATAAACATCAACTTAATTGCGGAACATGCTTTTAATTTATTGCAAATAATGCTTCACATGTGCAATAAAAATGAAAACTATCGGCTTTCCTGGTACTACCAGTGTAAATAAAAAATAAATGCCTTAATTGTTGGTAGTAATTTAAGAAATACAGAGTAAGCTAAAAGTGCTGTATGAAACTGAAAATATTGAAAGATATAGAGTGTAATATGATATTATATACACATTTATTGTGTGTTGAATCTTAAACCTCATCATGTACAGCAGCTGAAGTTTCGGCCTTTGTTTCGTCTAAGCTTCAGTATTCGGTTCTTGGCCAAACGGCGCTTCGTGGCATTGCTAGTTTTTAACACATTGTCCCTTTTGTTTTTATTCCAGAAATTAGCAAGTACTCTTATAGCTAACCTTTTAGATAAATAAGGTAGAAAAATCTGTTAATATTCATTTAAACCATTATTATTCTTTTTTTTAAATTCAACTATTTATTTGTAATAAAATTTTAGGATTTTGTAAATCTTTTGCATGTAATAAGAAGACTTAGGTCTGCCTGATAGGCTCTGAAACATTACGCAAGCCTAATATTGCTGATATTAAGTCTCCCAACCTGTTTCCTAAGTAAAGATACAGAAAACATATATTCCTTTAATTTTTATACAGTCATTATCACATTTACAGAATCGCAAAATTAAAATGTTTGCAAAATTAAAACTTACCTAAAAATGTGACTGCAGTTGTAAAATACTTGTGTGGCCAATGCCAACGAAAAAAGTGCTTCCATGTTGTAAAAAATAAAAGAAAAAGAAAACTAGAATACTTGGGAGATACATTTTGTATTTTATTGCGAAATGAACTAATATTTTTCTGTATTTTATTACAAAATGAACTAATATCCCCCCCCCCCCCCTTCTTGTTCTAATGATTCTTCTAGGAAGGTAAAAAAGTGAAAAGTAGTAGTGGATTTTCAGGAAAAGGCTTCAAATTTGATGAAGCAGAAGCTCAACTCGCAAATGAAAAGAAAAAATTCCAGAAAGCTGCCTTAGGTCTCCAAGACTCTGATGATGAAGATGCTGAAGCAGATATTGACAAAGAAATCGAGACTTTGTTAGCACCTAAAAAGCGTGTTCAGGAAATTACCATCCTTCCTACAGGTGCCACTGGAATACCTGGCAGCATTGGAAGTGTGGAAAAATTAGAATTGGCAAAAAAACTTGCCTCACGAATTAGCTTGCAAAGAAACATAGGAGCTGAAGCGCAACAAGCTGCTGAAGCAGTACTTAAAGGGCATCTTGGCTCTCCTGTGATATCAGTAAGTTCTTTTTTGATATGTATTACAGTAGTTTTTGCAAGATATTGTTTAATTTTTTCATGTTTTGTTTTTATTTGATAATGCATAGTAGCAACGTATAGTATAATGTAAGAGATTATTTTTGCATCTCATTCTTGTGAATTAGTTATGAAATAGATTTTTGATCAAATATTTCTCTGTAGAAGTTAGAAATTCCTGAAAACCGTATTCAAAACAATTTATAAACTTTCTCGGAAGTGCATAGAAAAATAGTTAAAAAACCTTAAAATTGAACAAAAATCTAAAAAATTAAAATAAGTTAACCACTTCATGGAAAGTTGAAAGACTAGATATGTAAAACATTCGGTGATAATCTTTTAGAGAATATTCTCTTAAAAATTAGTTACAGTAATAAGATTACATTGCACAGTTTAGAGATGAATGAATAAATGAGAAATAGAAAAAACTTGCTTAATAAACTTTACATTTTGAAGAACATTTTTACATAAATGAAAAGGGTGAAGATGATTTAATTCATGAAGGAATAGATTATCTCCAGAAAAAAAAGTGGGAAATTAACAGTTGTAGCACATGTTAAAACTTTTAAGATCAAGAAATGGGACTTGCAAAAAATGTGTGTGATACATATGTAGGATCAGGTGCCCCGAAAAAGTATTAAAATTTCTGACTGATAATAAATTCTGAACATAAATATATATTCCTAAATGTGATAAGAAAGAAATAAAAAGTAATTTCTTTGTTAGTTTCTTATGAATATATGTTTCTTAAACATATTTTTTTAAGACTTTTTACAGCACTTTTATTACACAGCACCTATTCAGCTGAAAAGAAATATGACAAACACCATTCAGACAAAATCCTAGAAAATTCTCAATTCACATCCAATTTTTACTCTAAATCCTAGTTTTTTGTTTCCTCCAAAGTTTCTATCTCTAATTGCTGTGTTTTCTTCAGGCCAAGACGCTAGCTGAACAGCGTGCTGAAAAACTACATGCAAAACTTAACTACCAGCCTAAAGCTGATGAAGAAGGTAAAGAAGATGAGCAAGCGATGGAAACATTTCGAAAGTATGAAGAAGAATTGGAAATCAATGATTTTCCACAACAAGCTAGGTGGAAAGTCACGTCAAAGGTAAGGGAATGTAATAAAATTGATTGATTTACTTTTTAAATCCTGAAAAGTAACTGAAACAAGTTCATTAAGAAGTAGCACAGCCTGTACACAACACATACTGGTAAATATGTCTTGAGTTGTAAAACTTGAGGAACTTAGGTGTGAAAAATTCATTGGTATTTTCTGGCTTCTAGCAGCTTTGAAGGTGCAGAAATAACCCAAAAATTGTATTTTAAGTTATGTGCATATAGGATATAGCCTAAGTTAAGGCAATTAAAATTACCAAAAAAAAAAAAGAAACAGCTGCTTTAAGGCTAACCATCAAACTTTTTTTTACTGCAAAAAGAGGTGATTAGTTGGCTCAATCACAAGTGTTATAAAAGAAGCAGTTCTATGTTTACTATTGAAATGGCTGTGTGTTTTTTCATTGATTTTGTTGTTTTGTACTATGTCTATTTTGATGCAAATACTTTATACTTTAGCACATTATATTGTTATTTTTACTTTAGCATATTTGCTTTCATATTCAGTATGTGAACCTAGCTTTGTTATAATAAAGAGCTGTCAATTTGATAATATTGCCGGTCCGCTTGTTATCTCTAGAGGTCGCACTGCATAGTGTCTCAAAGCATGCTGTTTTCTTTGTTTCATTTTCCACAATTTTGAATTTCAGTTGAAGGATAGTAATAAGGATTACTACCTAGCTAGAGAAGATTTCAATTTTAGAAGTGTTTATGAAACAAAATAATCATTTGACAAGGTTAAGAAAAGCTAAATATGGGAAAGTAATTTACCTAGCGTTTGTTATTATTGTTTTCAAATTAAACCCTAATCAATTTAAGAAAAATTGTGAGATTTATAATATTTGTTACAACAGTAGTTTTGTTCAAAAATCATAAAATAAATAGAATTTGCTTAAGAATAAAGATAATTTTCAATAACAGATGGTGCTATGCATCGACCAAAATTTGCAGACAATTACTTCAGAAGTAGCTTAATGGAGATCTTGATGTGAACAATGATGTAATCTTAAAATAATAATTAATGCATGAAATATATTTCAAAATGTTATAAAAATTTGCAAGCCGTTTTTTTCAGCAGAAAATTAAAATAGTGTGACATCAAAACTAAAAATTATGTTCTTGCCAGTTGATACAGTTTAAAAATAAAAAAGAGTTTGTTTAGTTACTTATGTCTGTATTTTTCTGCTAATTTCCTGTACTTTGTTAGCACATCTTACCAGATTAAAAAACTGTTTACATTCATCCCTTACTTTTAACATGAGATGGTGGTGTTTGCATGAATTAGTTCATCTACTGTACTGAAAACTATGTATTTATATGTTCACTAGAATCCTGCTTAACCGAGCTACAGCAAAAAAAATCCTTTTTTTCCGTTCTGACAAGAAAAGCAGAATTTTTTATGGAAATTTTTACGACTTTTCTACTTTTCCCCTTTTGTCTAATTGAAGTACTTTGAATAGCAAAAAGAGCATACTCGTGCAATGCTGATGTCACTAACAAAATGGCCTAACATTACACACAGTGAATTTATTGTTAGCATTCTGGTAAATGTCACTAAATCTACACACACACACAAAATAATAATAATAATAATAATAATGACAAACTACTGCAGTGAATTAGAATTTTCCATTACTTCATGATATAAACCAATTACACAATTTAAAAGTTGCACAGTAAACCTAAACTTACTGTAGAAGTTAGTAGTCTGCAATATGAATTTTTTTATTTTTCAAAAAGAGTTTAAAGTTTAAACTGATAATATATCAAAACTGGTACTTAGTGACTTTTACCAGAACACTGATGAGATGTGTATCATCCCTCAAAGAAAAATTCTCGACAACGTTTTACCTTTAACCCGTTTTATGCAATTTTAAATTCTGAGTGCATTTATATTCCGTCTAATTAAATAGTAACAATTTAGGTAAATCCTAATTATCCAAAATTTTTTGCTTCTCCAATGTGAGCTTGGTCATAAATTAGAAAGATGGAGCCTCTACTATATTTTCATTTTGTAATTACTTATCATACTAGAATTCTAAATTTGATTTATTTTTAGGAAGCTCTTGCTCAGATTAGTGAGTATTCAGAAGCAGGTATCACAGTGCGTGGTACTTATTACCCACCTGGGAAAGAGCCCAAAGAAGGAGATCGTAAACTGTACTTGGCTATTGAGAGCACAAATGAATTAGCTGTATCAAAAGCACGAGCGGAATTCATTCGGCTAATCAAAGAAGAGCTTGTTAAAATGGTAAAAGATTTTTCTGTTCCTTTCAAAAATAGAGACGCAAGCAATTTAATAATTATCATCTATATCAGATAGCTATTTAATCAGTCTTAAAATATTATTAGAATTTTAGAAATTTTAGTTATTGCTTACTAGTCAAACCAAAAAATTTTATAGTTTTAATAAATATGTATATAAGTAATAATAATTCATAAAAATTGTCAATGTATAATTTCATACTGTGTTGCATCAACAGTGGTACCCCGCTTACCAGGGATATCCAGAGTTTTTTTTCGGGGAGGGGATATGACTTCGACACTTCATATTAAGAACAGTTTCAGGGAAAAATTTTGGGATTTCGAAGGGGACGGGCGTGTGCCCTCTGGATATGGCCTTCTACCTACCAATAACAAATTTTTGGAATACCTATAGCAATGCTTGTTTATTTTAAACAATGAATCGAGACATTTTTCAGCAATGTTCATTTTTTAGTCATTGATTGCTCTTCACTTTAAGAAAAAAAAATATTTTGGTTTTGACACCAATTAAGCACATTAATAGAAGAAAACATTTTTTCCAATCAAAATCTGTTAAGCTGATCATTTCCGGCTTATCTACTCTATTATCTGTTAATATATTTTGAACAATTGTGTGATTGTTTCCCAAATGTTCCCTTCCCATACTCCAATAATCCCTGGGGTATGGGAAGAGTTTGGAAAGGGTACATGGGGGGGGGGGGGCTGCATCGGACTGAGATCTCATTCCCCACAATTTCCTTTACTTTTAGTACTTTTAGACTTATTCTGCATAGTATTTGCGTTGCTCAAAAGCTTTAAAGTATCAATATTTGATTCCCTCCAAAAGACCATACCTTCAAAATCCTTAAATGAAAATCACTCAATGTTACAGAGTGTTTCCTCATTTAAAAAATTATGAAGGAATCCAAATTTTAACTTTTTTTTTTGACAAGGGGTACTTAGCATTATGAAAGTAATGGAAATCCTACAAAGATGTCAAAAGTTTGGGAAACATTGGTTTACATGATTAGTGTGTTGTTTGTTTGCTATGTGTTGTTTTTGTATCCTTTACCAGAATTGAATTTTTTCATTTCAACTGTTTATTAAGTTTCATTACAAAGTGAATTCGTAAAATGTGATCTTATTTGCTAAATGTGCTAAAATATTAGCTAGATTCCAATATTGTTTAGAGGCGGGCTCTTAAATGCTATGAAGGGAGAAATGTGGTTTATTTATATCTATTTACTAAGTTTTTTCCCTTTTTGTTCATTTTGTCAATAGTTAGAAATAAATTTTGAAATAATGGGTATAAAAATAAAAATTTAATTAGTAAGTTAAGTTTGAACGAGTCAAAAAGTGAAAGTTTTTAACAGAAGAAAAGGCATAAAAAATTTATTTTATCAGCATTTAGCCCTCCCTCAACATATATTAATATATTGAGGGGATAATGCCCCTAAAGTGTATTAGAAGCAGATGTGTGCGTAACTAACCTATTCTAAGTATGTCAGCAGCCATAGGCGCCTCTTTGTTCAAAAAGCCCCTATCGCTGTCAAATGTAGATATGACTAGAATTTTCTGTGTACTATATTATGTGGTAGGCGTTAAAGTTTACTTGGCCAAGGACATCTAAATTTCCTGCTACACTTTGAATAAAATCAAAAGTCTTGATTATATTTCATGCTGTAAAATTAATGTATGTAATTGCATAAGATTTTTTTTTACACATTTGCAAATTATTATTTGTGAAACAGTCAAAAACAGTTTTTGTCACACAGTCAACTCGGAAATTACTTACCGTGATTATCAGCAAATAGCCCGCATTGTTGTATAGCCCTCGGGGAGAAAAATTCATTCTAAAAAAACCCAAGTTTGGCGTATAACACACATCGTTGTATAACCCGCACCCAGAACAAAAACAATTACATCACTCTGTAAGGTACACTGTTTATAAGGAAACAATTTTTAAATTACAAAACACTTCGAACCTTTAAAATAAAATTTTTACAAAGTTTATGTTTTGCAATATTTTGTTTATAGATGGCTACCGAAAGCCACTGCATATATCTTTATTGACGGCGACCTTTGCTTTGGTCCTACCCTCCTACTGTGATTTAATTGGTAGGGTGGAAAAGGCTCCTGTGACAGCTAGATTGCTTATCTCTATCCTTCTTTCTGGTCTCCTTTCATTTGTGTATTATATTTTATTTAAGAGCAATACAAGAAACCACTTAGCTGAGCAAGATAAGCTCTCTTTTTTAGGAATTGCATACACAACTCTCATAATAGTATAACAGAATTCTAATTGTGAAGCATCAAGAATTACTTTGGTCATTAGCGAAGGGAAAAGTTGACATCGATTGATACAACTTTGCTGATAAAGGAAGGTCTCCCAGGAAGTTTTTCCTCATAAATCCCCTTTTCATGGGATACACCCCTATAAAACAAGGCAGGTGCCTGAAACCTAACTGGTTCTTCCTAGTTCTTTCATTCCTAGCTCCCGGTTTCCAATCTGCTTGCATGGGAAAATTAAGAGGGATGGGTGAAATTGAAATTGGACCATCGTTTCAAAAGCTGCAATTTATTTCTCTGCATTTTGTTTTGCGGGAAAAGAGGTTTATGTTTTTGAACGGTAGTTGTCTTTTTAATATATTTATTTTTTAATTCCATGTGTTGCCCACAGATAGTAAAAAAAGGAATATTTTTTTTGTAGATAGCTCACGAGCTGTACACATAATTACGGTATCAAGGCTGGAAAAGCTTCAATTTTTGTAGTAAAAAGGCTCTAGACAATTGTTTAGATCCTTTTAAAAAAATTAAACTGTGTATGTGTTTTTGACATTCTATAAATTAATATATATTTTTTCTTTTTGCAGCAACATTCGTATCAACCAATCAATAGAGGTCGCTACAAAGTTCTGTAACGTCTTTTTCCCTGTACAAATCATTGCATTAAGTAATAAATTTTTATATAAATAATACTGCAAATTTTAATCCTCATTGTTTGGTTAATGTCTCGGTAAATATTATTGATGTTCATGTGTCATTTTCAGAGGTATCCCTCACTTATGCATCGGTAAATGTTTTAATTACACTACCCTTTTTTTTCTTGTATTCATTTTAAAACTTCTGTTCTTCAAAAAAAAACTTACACCAAATGAGAATATGGTATGCATGAGAAAAAAGTTTCAATACATTTTTGACCAAATCCATTTCTTAGTTTCTTTTCTAGCCCATATATTTTGATAGCCTGAGTTTTTGTGCATTAACATGGATTGTTCTAAATCAAAGGAAAACCGATTGTTGTATCCACAGGTAAAATCTTATGCTCTTCTACATACTGAAAACTTGTAAAATCAAGGGAGGTCATATTTTGGCACTTACTGTCGTGAGTTCTTCCTAATATACCACGAAGTACAAGATTTGTGATATATGAATAGATATTGTCGCACTGGAAGTTTAAAAATAATCAACTACAATTCTGACAATTAAAAAAAAAAAATGGTTGTGATATTTAACAGAAGAAATAAGATAAAAAGTATTTTTTATAAAAAAAGGTTAATTATGTATTCTTAATTTACTGAACCCTCTGAATATTTGATTCTATCTTGCATTTCCCTGGTAATGTTATCCATAAAATTGGATAAACATTTACATGTACAGATACTCGCCATGCAAATGCACATTACCGTTCATAAAAGATTTGGTGCAAAATTTAATCATCCCCTGGAAAGAATTATACAACAAGTTGAAAAGACAGCTTATTTTTTTTATTTAAGCACATTTTTGTCAATATAAAATTAGAAATACTCATCCTCCTTTTCGAGTTTTACATCCTTTTAAATCAGACACAAAAGATGAAATTTAGTTGAAAACTCTAAAATGAATAGAACAAGAGTTCTCACTGTTTATTATTATTATTTATTTTGTTTAATTTTTTTTTGTGTGGCAAGGCTAAAATATATTCAGATTTTTTCATTGAAATTAAAACGCCATATTTAAGATTATGATGAAAATGAACGTATGTTCATTGTAAATGCTGTTTAATAAGCACGCAATTTTTGTGTCCAACTTCGCAAGCGATATTCTATGTGATTTCCGATTCATGAACTTTAAATGCACAGCCAAGTTGATTGCAATATTGTCTTAAAATGACAAGCAAGGTGGGCATCCCAAGTGTGTCTAAGTAATAAATGGAAATTCAGCAATAGCACAAATATTTATTTATTTAATAAAAAGTAGACTAAAGTTAGAATGTAAAACCTAGGAATATACCAATAATCTTAGTATTAAAAAATAAAAAAAATGACACCAAAACAACATTTTTTCAGTTACTTTAATATTCTGTTCAATTTGAATTTCTAGCATAATGTAATCTCAATTATTTCTAGAATGCAACTATTTTTTTATTTTGCAATTTATTCAATGATTTTTTTTATTATATTGTTTGTGATAATGATTTTGAAGAACTCCAGGTGTTCGAACTCAGTGCTCAGGCTGCAGCAACATTAGCTTTCTTCAAGATTTATGTTTCTTATATTTTCTGCATGGACGAAATTTTTCAAAGTAATGCAAAATCCTGTTTATCCAATTAAAATCTTTTGAACATGGCGTCCAAATATTACAGGATTATCATTCCTCCACCTCTCAAAAAAAATAGTAAAGGCATGTTTGGGGAAAGGGGGAAGGGAGAAAGTTTGAATAGTAAACAAATGGCTTTAAAAATGTATTTATTGGACTACATTTGCATTGCTTTCATCCATATGTAAGGGGGGGAAATTGGCTGCGTTACAAAAGTTAATTTCAAGTTTTTTTTTTTTTTTTTAATTTGCCTTCTGCTAGAAAAAAATTAGCAAGCAAACATGGCCATGGGTGAATAATGTAGCAACTTGTTCCATTTTTTAAAAACTACCCATCTACAGATATTATTATCAGGCACGTTTTAAAAAAAGCAAATTTTTATTTACTCATGCCAAATTATTAATTTCTAAATACATGTTCATGTGTTAATACTATTTCTTGTTATGTTGGTCCTTGAAAAACATTTTGGAAAGGATGAGAATTGGAAGAAGCCTTAGGTAAGTTTTAAAACAATTTAAAGAAAGAAAAAACAATATTATCATTATTGCTTAAAAAATTTCAGACTTTTTAATTTATTTTTCCACGTGGAGGCATTTGCCTTTTCGGCATTCGCCCTTTTTAAAGCCACAGGAATTGCTGGCCATTTGTAAAGGGCTACCTGACAGGTGGCCAACATTAATCCCTGATACCAGATGGCACCACCCCAACTACGCCACCTCCCTTTCTGACCCCCCCCCCCCCCCCCCAGACTGAAAGGGAGGGAAATTTTTTCTAGCCTCTGGTACCCTTGGAACTGACTTCAGTGTCCTCGTATTTTACATGCACATATCCCCAAAAATACATGGTGCAGTGGGTCAGATTCCGAACTCCAAACCTTTTGGTTTGAAGAACGATGCCCTAACCATTGGGATCATTCATAAATGATGTCACACTTCGAGGGGGAAGGGGGCTCGTGACAAACTCTGAGGAGGGGAAGGGGTAACTAGAACAAGTGTGACATCATGCTTATGCCACATAGTGTGGCCCGAGACAAAAGGGGAAGGGGGTATGTTGAGTTGTGACATTTTGAGACTAAGGAGGGAAGGGGTGAAATATAGGGGGAAAAAGTGTGACATTTATAGATGGTCCCATTAGGATACACTTTTTAAAATTTAACCCCTTAAAGCACAAGTTTTTTTTTTGTTTTGGAAAAACTGGTAAAAATGATTTTTGACAGAAATTGAATGCATAGGTATAGTGCAACTTATTGTTTTGCAATTTCAGTTGGGGGGGGGGGATAAGAGCTATACATATGTATATATATTATACAAACAAACTTTTTGGTAACTTTCACCCGTGTCAGGCGCTGGCAAATGTGTTAAGGGGTTAATAGACATTCTACTGCCTATGAGAAGTATTTAAATGCTTGCATATACAGTAGTTTAAAACCATATTCTATAATCTTGCATTGCAAAAGTATTTCACTGAAGAAGACTAGAGAAAGTATCTGAATGAAACGGGAAATAAAATTGTAATATTTTATTTTTAAGGGAGTATGTATTGTGCATAATCCAACTGTGCAAAATAGAAAACCTATTCCTTGGTACATTTGACACCAAGGTTTTTCAGAAGCTTTAAAATAACTAAAAACAACAATGTAGATAATGAAAAGTATTTTATTCAAAAAAAGTCGTTTATTTCCACTAATTATGCAATGAAAATGTTTTAATTTTATGTTTGGATAATTCAACTTATAAAATGTTCATAAATCAACCAATATAAAATCAGTTCCATAGCCATAAATAATAATTTATAAGCCTTAAAGTACCTGGAGTGCATAAGTGTTATTCAATAGTCGGTTATTCCCGAGTATATGAATGTTTTTAAATATGTTACTTATTCAAGTCTAGCTCATTGTTTAAATGTCTGTAAGATTGTTTTCTGAAAATTAAAATTGTGTCGAGGGATCAAACAGCGCTGGCGTTCATTTTTGATCAATTATCATATCAATATTGATTTTGTTTCCTTATCAACATTCAATAATTTAGCATTTTACGTGGTGGCCAGATGGACTACATCCCCCACTCCTTCCCTCCAGAAAGCATAGTATGATATACAAGGTGTCTTAATTAACCTACAACTTTAAAATGTAGTAACACAAGAATCATTGCAGATAGCACAGCGATATTTTTTCATGGAAAAGAACATCTAAAAAGTAATGCACAAGGGTTTCAAAGTGAGAACCGTCAGAGGCGATACAGCAGCGCAACCTAGTCACAAAGTTATTAGTTACTTGTTCAAGTGTTTCTCTCTTAATGCTTGCAAATGAGTCGGTATGAATCCGACTATTTTTGGGGTCACATGAAAGACCCTGTATGCAAGAGGCCGACAGACTTCCAATAGCCTCAAAAAATCCATTACTGACTCATTTGCAAGCATTAAAAGACTTGAACAAGTAACTGATAACTTTGCGACTAGGTTGCGCTATGTATCGCATCTGACGGTTCTCACTTTGAAAACCTTGTGCATTACCTTTTCGACATTCTTTTCAATAAAAACAAAATTGCTGTGCTATCTGCAATGATTCTTGTGTTATTACATTTTAAAGTTGTAGGTTAATTAAAAGACACTTTGTAAATTAAATAGATTTGTTTACATTCAACTTAATATCTGCTCACACCAAGGGTTTTTTCAGCTACCAATGCTGCTATGAGTATATTTTGTGTTTCATTTATCTTACAAATTTCACTAGCAATTGAGAGTTTAATTTCATGATTTAAAATTAATAAACTTTCCTACTATCTCATATTAAGATTAGTTTAAAACTGAACCAACCACTGGTGTAGTATAAACTTCACCATGGTTATTATATAAACTCTCTAAAATTTTTGATATAAATTTTGACATTTTCTAAGCACCTCCCCCAGTATTTTAGCAAAATTTCTTACATTGTGAAATATAAATAATCATCAGCAGTGACTATTTATCCTGAAGGAAAATATACCAAAAAAAGCAAATAAAATTTCCTTTACTGCCAACATCAAAAATAGTTCCAAAAATTCTAACAATTCCTTTGACTTCATAAACCAGAATTTTACTTTAGAATTAATGACACCAACATAAAAATTATTGTTCATATATTTTCCACCTGGCATAAGGCTATGAAACTTGACCTTTATACAATATTTTATCAAAATAAATCACTCACACTTCCTGTTTTTCTTAATGGCAAATGCAATTACCTTCAATTATAAAGCTCAACCCCATTCCTTACCAAATTATTACCATGGGTTGTATATAGACATTACAGCTTATGACATAACTAACTATTGACCATAACATACTTGGTTTTCAAACTAAATGTTAAAGTAAGTGAAATTATTTTAATTCCAAAATTTCTGAATAATTTTGTAACTTCAAGTATATAGAGAAATCCTTGTCTATATTGAAATAATAATATTTCTTTAATTTAAAGAAAAAAGAAACTTTGCAATTGAAGCATTTTCAAACTGAACTTTAAGAGTTAAAAACCAAATATATCATGATGATTTGAACGAAAATATTCTACAAAATCAAAACAAAACCCACTAACACTAAGATAGAAATCTCAGTCCAAAATATTTAAAAAGGGAAAATACCATATAAATATAAACCTTTCACAAACTTGTTGACACAAAAAATATATTATATACAGATTAATTTTTATACAGGACAGGACAAATTATTGAACATGTACACACAGATGAGGCAGTATAATAAGTACTCAACAGAGTACCAAAGTACAAGAAATGTATAAATCACAATGCATTCTCTCAAAAACACACAAAAATTCCGTCTTTAAGACAAATACAGAAGTAAAAATGTTAACCCACTGAATATGTTAAGCAAAACATGAATTTATTATCTTGCTTAAATAGTGATAGTTAATGCTTAATACATGTACAGGGTATAAAGTGAATTCCTTTTCCACCCTTTATTTTTGCAATAGTTGGTTTTAAATATTTACAGTAGAAAGTCTCAAATCTGGATACCTACATATCAGAATTCTTCAAAACAGATATTTTGCAAACTGATGTCTGTTTAGAATATAAAAGAAAACATGGGTGAAAAATTATAAATAACAAATGCAAAGTAACTCACGTTTGGTATAACTACAAACATTACATGTACACCAATATTTTTTTCTTGAATTGCTGCAAAAGGTTTTACCCGTAAGTAACATGTGGGGAAATTGACAGGGCAAGGAATAATTTCATGACAAGCAAGATACTAATAATCTAAAATTTGCAATTAGCGATGTTAGAAGGCATCCAGATTTGGGACTTAGTACTATACTGGGGAAGAGGTACAATATTATTAAAATACCTTAAATGAAATATTGGGAAATTTTACATTTGGTTTTGAGGGAATTACAAAGTCTAAAAAGATATTTATAAAATCCCTTAGTCGTTTAGTCAAATTTCACTCATTATTAACTAATTATACAGTAAAGTAGAACGGATGATGTAGGAAAAAAGATGGCTGCTTATGTTTATTTTCAAAAATGGGGATTTTGTGCCATGGGCCCCAAGTTTGAATCTCGGTCAGGGAAAGATATTATTGATTGGGCGCTTCTTCCATTTATGCCCTATTGGTTTAAAATCCACTTTGAGTTGTAGGTTCCTTAAGGATCTTCAGAGACATTTCATGCTATGCCTGTTTAGCCAAATGTAAGTGCACAAGACCAAACATTGTTTTTTTTTTTATGTATAGATTTTTCCTTCCAGAATTTGAGAAAGAGAAATATATTGAGGAATGAATTAAAATATAAATCAGAATACTTTAAGTAAGTGATGTCTTTTTAGGATTTAGTAAGATATAAATCTACATTATTAAACGATCTTATGAGTACTAGTTTACTGAAATCTTCAAATTTTTCAAAATGGTTTCTTAAATTACACGCAATCCAATTGATCTGAAAATTATATTTAAACTAGCTTTTTGTGTAATATCAGAAAATTAGTACAAAACTACTATGTATAGGGAAACAGGATACATAAAAATTTTGTTTCATAAATTTATAACCTATTTATGATTAATATTTCTGTAATTGTAAGTATACATCTACAACCATTTGTTCTTCAAATAAAGGTCCTGTAAGGGATTAGCTTTACACCCTTATAGATTAAAGAGCCATACCACATATGACATTAAGCAGATTAAACTGCAAGTATGATAAAAAGCATAATTTTACTTCTCTTAATTAGAAAACAAAATTGAATAATAGTGGAAACATTTTGCAAAATTGTAAAAAATAAAACAATTTTGTTGCTGATAAGCAATATAATAACATAAACATGATTTATCAGGCTAATATAAAAATTACTATTAAGTTTCCTCAATGTATATCAGCTCAAACATACAATCATTGTAAATATGTGATGAGCTGATAAAAATAATTTAAGTATTCATTATTAAATATTCCTTATACATATGTAAGCCTACATGACTTAAAATTATGAACTAAAATGTACTACAACTCCAAATCCTTAAAAAATTTAATCAATCAGCATCACTTAAGCATTTGAAATAGACCTATCTTATGGAAACAGTCATATTCATTTCAAATTTGTGCCTTAATGTAATATTTTTAAAAATAAACAAACAATTGAGGAAAGGATATTTTATGCAAATGTCCTCATCTTAACCCTACACTGCACAATTTTTTTTTGCAGTTGTTGATTTTGTGAAGAAAAAAAAGAACCTCGAGTCCAGTTTACAAGATCTAAGGGAGACTATATTAACTAATATGATCTTAGACACAAAATAAAACGAAAGAATGCGCCACTTGTTAAAATCATACAAAACAAAGCTTAGTGAACAAAAATAGAGGTGTTGTTTA
The DNA here is from genome assembly GCA_038502835.1 of Octonoba sinensis. Taxonomy (NCBI): domain Eukaryota; kingdom Metazoa; phylum Arthropoda; class Arachnida; order Araneae; family Uloboridae; genus Octonoba; species Octonoba sinensis. Next base: position 96,831,487 of record CM076600.1, on the reverse strand, counting down.
AAAACAACACGGCACAGTGAAGGGTTAATTTTAATTCACAGATAAATCAACTACAATTCCTAATTTTCATGGAATAGTGATGCAAACATTGAGGAGCATCAAACTTTGTCCTACTGTATCCAATTACATGTACGTTTAAAGTTAGAAAAGAAATGAGCCCCAAATGTAATTCATCCCTTTACTGATCTGCATTTTCTCATACTCTAGCCCAAAATATAAAAGAGAAAAAAAAAAATTAAACCAGAGTCAAATGGTTGAATATATCCAGTTATTGATTGCAAAAAAATAAATCATACAATTTTTTGTAGAATTTATTCTGCTTCAGGTGCATTGCAAAGTGGCTGATTAACCATTTTGTTTTCAATATTTAAAGCTGCATAGTTTTTGCGTCTACTTGAAAATTTAAAAAAAAAAAAAATGCTTTACTTTCTCCATACATATAAAATAGGTTCAATCCACCCGTGGACAAATTTTTAATTCCTCAGTCTTAGGCCTTAACACTTTACCGACCGGTAGCGGTTCGAACATACTATGCCCTTTCACCGCCCGCTCAGCCGCAGATCGTCCGAGACACCAACCAAATCTAACAGAAGATCAAAAGTCGATTAATCGACGACCGGTCGGTAAGCGCTGGGGAGCAAATGTCGAATAATCGACGGCCGGTCGGTAAAGTGTTAACTAAACAATATATGCTTGAGCAACATTTTACAAAAGATTCGTCTAATGATAATAATTGAAAAAAGGTGTAAACTTTTGTGCTACAGATCAAAAAGTAAATTACAGTGTATATTAAGATTGTAAATGCATGTTTTGAGACTGCATGAAACTCCTCCTTCAATGCAAAGAACCCTTTTTCTTCTAAGTGAAAAACATCCAACAGTAGCCAAAAAACTAAATTCCATCAGTTGGATATTTTTCACTTAGAAGCTCACTTATTCTGCACTGAAAAGGAATTCCTTCAGGCCTCGAAACATGTGTCTGCAAATCTTTTGCAAAATTTGTTTGTAATATGTTGTATCTTGTTCTTATTTACTCGATGTTTTCCCTTAAAACTACTTTCAAAGTCATTCATCATATAGCATTATCACTTCCAACCGTCCTTTTAACTTTCTTAAAATTGCAAAATATATTGCCAAGGCACTGTTCAAGTTTGAAAAAATGAAAGTAAAAGGGCATAGAAAATTTAGTTTGCATTACTAATAAGGAACTTAAATTTCACATATGAGGAAATGCATATAAATTTTTTAAACCAAATTTTAAAGTTTTCATCCCAGGATCTTAAAAATGTATAATTAACAAACATTAAATTCAATAAAAATGGAATCTAAAAGAAAAGGGCAGCATAAAGCATGAGATGAGAGAAGCAGGTTATACTTTTGATTTAATCAAATTGTGGATGGCTCTTTAATTTGAATACAAGCTTTGCACTCAAAAATAATATTTTAAATATTGCTTTAAGAACATTCAAATGACACAAAACCAGTGACTACAAATTAGAACATTAAAAATATAATAAACCTTTTTTGAATAAATAATTGTTAACGTATTTAATTGTACAGCTTATTTAGCAAAAATAAAAAAGCAGTTTGTAGTAAGAGGGTATTTTAGTCTAATTTTTCGTAAAAAGCATAAAATCCTCAATTTCAGCCTTAATGTTTTAAACTAATAAAATGAAAAAGTTTAATTTCAAGAAGCTGAAAATACTGTTTTTGCTTGGTCAAGTTAAAATGAAGAAAAATATTTACCATGTTATGCCAAAAGTTTTTTTTTAATTGTTACAGAACATTATTTTCACCTGTTGAAAATATATCTGCTTAGTTCATTGTTTTAAATCATCAGCAAATATGGACTGCAATGAAATATTTGGTTAACAAATGGATAATATTAGGTTAACAATTATGGCTTCGTTGCCAAATCGATTAACTCCACAATGACAACTTGAGAAAGCCGAAAAGTTCCATAGGAGAAATCAGGCACTCTGATTTTGCTGTCACATGGTAAGAAATGTACTTAACCAAAACTTCATTATAAGTTCACTCATTACATGTTAATAGCGCCCTTTTAGAGCTGGAATAAAGAAATTTTAAAAATGCGTACTAATTGAATCAATTTTGCAAATGAAGAATTCAGTTATTTAATTTAATGTTTCATACACTTGAGGGAAGTCCAACATAGGTAAGGCACAATCTTTAGCAATGAAAATTGTATACATGTGTTTCTAAGTTAAAAGGCACAAAGCAAGAAAATGAAGCTCTGCAAGATAAAATTGTTAGTGTCGCATGCAGCTTCATTTTACATTAAACTCCTTGCCTGTGTTGCCCGAGCTCAGTTCAGGCAATTACGACATAGCTAAGCTTGGACCACACAGGCAAGGGGTGAAAGAAGGGGTGGGGTTCCAGTTGAAACTAACACCTGTATGCGATTTTCATTCCAGATTTGTGTCTTACTTAATTTGGAATAAACTCGCAGTTAAGAAATATTTTACAATACTATCTTATTTACATAGGAGGAAATACTAAATATTTTAATTAAATTGGTTCACTTATAGCAAGAGGTATAATATTGATTACAAATTATTTTAATTCGGTAATTCGTTCTTTTTTCTTCATGAATTGTACGCAGTAATTTGTAGATTTTTTAAAAAAATTGTCTGCTTCTGCACAAAAAAAAATAATATTCATCATTCAAATAATCTTCCACTTTATTTAAAATGGATATTTTCAGGCTCTTAAATTTTACTCCTTAAAAAAAGCTTTTTATAAATGGGAAAATTATGGGCAACATGTTTCTTATTATAGTTAAACTAAAAAAAGCACTGGAGCTGCATTTCAGAAATAAATTTCATGGTAAAGTTTAAAAACAATTTACAAGTTTTAAGAAGCATGTAAAAATGTAAAACACTAGGAAACAAATGCAATTGCTATGCAATTCCCAAAATGTCTAAGTCAAACATTTGAAAACAAGAATGGAAATACAACAAATGCAGTAATTTTTGATGAAAATGGCAACTTCAACAAAATTCTCACAAACCAAACCAAATATACATTACTAAAGCACATATTTTTTAACATACAAACTGGACATCTTTGTAAAGATTGGAATGTCATGAAAATATTCACAAATGGATACAATGAAGAGGACTCTTAAACCAAGTAAATAAGTTGTTGAAGAACAAAATACAAGCTTTAAACTAAAAAAAAAAAAAAATGAAGCCAAAGTATTTATACTTCTGATTAATGATAACAAGTAAGTAAAATGAGCATATTTGGAACATCACCTACCATGTAAATCATTTAAAGCAGGATTATGGACATAAATCTAATTAATGACAACGTTTGCAAAGGCACTTATTGGTAAAACGTATGAAAGTTATAACTCCGCAAAAAAAAAAAAAAGGCAAATAACTCACAAGCATAACAATCAATGGAAATTCCTGAACAAAATGTATCAAATAAATTAATTACAACCTTTTTTTTCTGTCGCAAGTACTGATGCAAAATAAACATTATGCAATGCTTTTTTTTTTTTTGAGGGGGGATAACGCGATTTTTCTTTACTTGCAAAGCGGGAATGCATTGAGTAGCTGCAAACTTATTTTTCATTTTAATACATTAACACTGTTTTTAGTAACGTTTAAGGTAAATATTTTTCAGCTTATGGGAGAGGAGGGTAGGATAAAAATACTTGAGTACACTGCAATTCAAAATTCTGAAGTTATATAGCATGAAATTGCACAGAAAAACGCTCATAAAATTACAAAAATAACTTTTTCATTTTTTAATTTAACCCATCATTTACAAGGTATTTAGCAGCATAATATAAATATCTTTGTCAAACATAAATTAGATTATTGGATTAATTACTACATATTGTAAGTTGAATATCACTTTTAAAAATTTGCTAATAAAACATTTAACTTCGAAGATTAATTAAATAGTAAAATCAACACAATTGAAGCACTAAATTGCAAAAATATTGCATATACGTTTTCAGGGCCAAAGGAATTTTTTCTTCCTGCATGAAAAAAAGGAATTCCTTGTAACCTTGTAAAACGTGTATGCAATATTTTTGCATTTGTGTGCTTTAATAATGTTGATTCTAACATTTATTTCATCGTCGTTTATTTTTTGAAGTATTCCTATTATTTATTTATTTAATTGGTGATGGGAATCTGATTGTTTGAAAGAAGGTAAAAAATACAATCCAATATTCACAGCTGCTAATGTTCTTCAACACCTTATTATGAAATAAATAAATTTTGCAAACATAGTTGCTACTAATGTATGATACAAAAAAAGGCGATAAATCACCGGTTATGTACAGATAAATAAGGTGAATGAGTTGTGGCAATAGATAAAAGTAAAGGAATATCACTTGCATCAACATTTAAAGTGTTTGCAATTTTACTATAAGGGATCGACATACGGTTGCCACGAAGATAATCTGAAAGCATTTGACTTCGAAAATAAAGTTCTTGCAATCTATCTTCCAAATAAATGATGCACTGAAAAAATAAGAAAATCAATAATGTTGTTTGCATGTGCATATAACTTACAAATATTGAGCTTAAATTACTTATTTATGCATTATATTCATAGATAGGACCAACAGCAATAAAAATTTAGTGATCCAAAGAGACCACCTACAGATAATTTAGTAGTGATATAAAATGATAGACAAAATTTGAAAAAAATTAAATTAACATACATAAATACACTTTTTATACATAGTTAATAATAAATTTAAGTTTTTATGCAAAAAAAGGTACAAAAAAACTTTTAATTTTAAAATAAGATCCTGTGTTTTTTTATTCCTGTGTATTTTATTGAAAGAAATATATCTACATGGGTTGCTTTTGTATAAGTTTATATTAATAATCAAAGTTAGGTTTTTAACAAGTTTTAAAAAAATATGTTATCTTCAAATTAGCTCCTCCATTTTTTTTTTTTTTTTCCATTTTTCAGTCAAAAGCTGCTTTTGAAATGGGAAAAACTGATAAGTCTGATAGATCTACAGGATTAAGCAATATATAGCTTCAGCCAAATTATAAACTATATTTATTGAAACAATGATGCAAAATAGAGTTAAAAGCTCTTATAAAATGCATGGATTTTGATTGCTAAAAGAATTTTTCCAACTACATTTTGTAATTATCTATGTACAGTAGTACTCTTTTTAAGATATAAATCGAAAATAAATTAAGAAAATACATAGAGAACAAATTTGTTTTCCTCATATGTGATTTTGGGGACATTTGCTGATGATTTGGGCCCAATTGTCACTTTGTCACTATACTGGCGTGATCCATATTCATAGCTTAATATTTTAATTTCTATAATCATCATTAATGTATAACCAACATAAAACTAAGTAAAATAGAATTTGTTTTAATTTCAGGTTAAATAGAAAGTTACACGCAGGATTTGTTTACAAGTTTCTGCGAGTTTAATCTTTATTTCTATAGCATTAAATAATCTGTTCGATCACGCTGGACTTTAAATTCTGTGAGCATTCTTTAACTGCATCTAATATGTCTAGAATATATACACACTTAAGCTAAAATTCTTGAAGTCAGGGCACTTGCATGTATAATGCAATTGGGCTGATACATACGTGCAACTAATTCATCGGGAATGCAAGTTTGTTTCTGGTTTTTTTTTTTTTTTTTTTTTTTTTTTTTTTTGGGGGGGGGGGGGGGAGGTGCAGGGACACTATATGCAATCCTCATATGTTATAGCTTCATAGAAAAAAAGCTTAGTGAGCAAGTCTAGAGGCAATGGGGTAACCCAAACTTTTAAGCCTGAAACAGCATTGTACACATTAACAGATTGTACAGAAGAAATAAGATAAAATAAAAGATATTTGAGGAGGTACCAATCAAAACCACACATGTCCATTCTAAACGATTTTTGGTAATTCACGAAAAACGTGTTTCTAAATAACCTTTTATGGAAAAATATATTTATGTATTTATATAGATTGATTTAGTCTTATTAGTATTGTTGAGAGAAAGCTTTCAAATATTTGAACTCCATCCTGTAATATTTAAATCAGCTGCTAACTTAATTTTTTTTTGAAAATGGACATGTGTGGTTTTGATTGGCACCTCCCCATTTATCCCATCATGTAACTATCATACTTCAAGGAAAAATAATTGAGTTATACTTTGCAAAAAATTATAAATGTAATAGATAGAGTAAAGACAACAATTTTGCAGAAAATACTAAAGAGGAGTTATAAAAGCTTAGAACTGTATACCAACTTTCTGATATATTCGACTCTTGCAAGAGCGACCCCAGTTTGGAAAGACGCAATGCATTATAGCAATCTTTGAAACAGAATGGATTGACTTCTAGTTAATATAATGTTATCTCACATTATCTTAACAACTACGAAGGAACATGACTCTAGATAATAATGGCCTAAAACAGCTGATGAGTGAATTGAAGTTTCTACAAATTTATAATTTTGCATTTATATAGGGGGCAATAATGTGGGAGAAAATGCTAACTTTCATTGAATTAAAAATGATAACCCATCTCTGAGAATTGGAATATTCTTTCATCCCTTTGATCATGTTACGAGCACTTTCCCCTAAGCATATAAACAATCTAGATTTTTATATAACACTTATATAAGTTGTTCACATTCAGTAGAACCTCCCAATAAGGAGACAATAAGCGACATTTTGTCGCTTAACTAGATATGTCCCTTCTTCAGAGGTATGAGAGTTGATGCATGCGTCATACATAATCTAATCTTCGTTTAGTTTAGTAATCTACCTATGTAAACATTTAAACTTCTTAAGACTGAAAATGAAAACGTTATATGCATTTCTTTAAGATATTTGTGAGGGGGGAGGGAAGAGAGAAGACCAGTACCAGTTGCGATCATTTTTTTTTTTATCCTTCCACAAAAAATTTCAAATGAATTATTCTTCCCTTTAGTTATTTTTAACATAAATAACAAACATGGTTACAAACATTAACTTACAGATTCTGGAGGTATTCGAAGTTCAATCATATTTAAGATGGCGTCACAAATTCCACTAACTAAAGATGACATAGCGACACGAACACCAAGTGAACCATCTTTTTCACCTCCAGTAAAATTGCTCGACAGTAGATTCACCGTCCTGAAATAAATTAAAAGCATGAAAAGAAAAAGAGAAAAAAAACAATAAATTACAAACTATTCTAAGATATTGGAAATAGAAAGTTGGAACAAGAAAAAAAAATTCCAAAGAAAATAGCTGTAAATGCATAAGTTTTTACCATTTATCTGTATCGGCTAATATACAAACAGCTTCTGAAGCTGGTTCACCAAGAACATCAATCTGAAAATTAAAACACTCAAATTTAAAAAGCTTATTCAAGACACTTTTTTTTTTTTTTTACTGTGTAAGTTAAGGTCTTTTACAAATTACTTTTACAGTTATTTTATGAGCATTATTATTACAGTGAAACCTCTCAATAAGGGACACTAAGGGGACTAGAAATTTTGTCCCTTAAATAGAGGTGTCCCTTTCTCGGAGGTTCATAAATTGATGCATACACATATAGTATATTGACTAAGTTTAACTTTTTAATAATAAACATGTGTTACCATTTGCTTAAATACTGAAAATGTTTCATTTATACAAAATGTAAGTCGAAATTATTGGAATTTAAAATATTTTCCTTGAAAAAGTAAAATTTCAGCATAAATGTCGTATTGGCAAAGTTTTGTAACTTACAGAAATTTATTTGAAATAATCTATTAGATGGGTTTGTTCTAAAGTGCGTAATTTTTGCAATACAGTATAAATCACGTTTAGTGTACTTTTTCCAATCCTTGTATAACAAATTGTTGGTAGCTGGGTACTGTCTGTCAATGCGGAACACACATGTATTCCATAGTACAAAAGAGGGAAAAGCCTTTACAAGTAGGTTTTGGCAAGCACTTTAAAATACACTTGTGTCTTTGTTCATGCTTCTAGCACTCATACCAACTTTTAGAAGTAAATTTTTAGAAAAAAAAGAACTTCAGGTTCCAGTACATTTTTCTTATCTATATAACTTGAATTTTGAAAATTTTTCTTTAAGAATGTCCCTTAAATGGAGTGTCCCTTATTCAGAGGTAAATACATTGCAGTCCCTATTCAAAGGGACTGGGACCAGAAAAATTGTCCCTTAATCAGAGGTGTCCCTTTTTTGGAGGTGTCCCTTAAAGGAGGTACCACTGTATTAGAATGAGTGCACAATGCACATTTTTGTCATTTGTAATACGAGTTTCTAAGAGGCTTCTTATATCCAAATTGTTGGAAAATAATTAATGCATTGGATATACAAAAAAAAAATTGCCATCATTAAAAGTTAAAATTATTTAATGCACATAGCATAGAGTTAAAGATTTCAGGCATTAATTAAAGCTTACAAGATTTTTTTTTAATTCGTCATTTTGAGAACTAAAAATACATTATATGTTTTTATTCTTTTTTCCCTCATAACCATAAAAAACTACTGTGGCCGATTCCGATTCGCAATTTATAAAAATTTAAGAGAGACTGTTCCCAAAATTTCAAAAAGAAAAGTTAATTTTAAAAAAGGCAGTTTCGCAAAAAAATTTTAATTTATAAAATTTAGATTTTTTTGACGAATATTATCTGCTTTTCTTTATACTTTGGGATGAGCAAAATATTTAATACTTTAAAAAACAATAGTTGCCGAGCAGTAAAATGACTTCCGGCATTAATATTACAGTACTTTCATTTAAGTACTTGATTTTCCTTTTTTTTTTTTTTTCTTTTTTTTTTGGAGCTTATATATATATACGTAAGTACGGCTAGGGGAGGGGGGGGGAGTGTTCATCTAATTATGTAATTTATATTTTAAATTTGTGGTGCATATGTTAAGAAAATTTTATGAGTACAGAATATTGTTTTCTCTTTTTATACTAAGAATCACACATTAAAACTACCTTGTTGCAGAATATAAAAATTGCATAGGCCAAAGAGCTAAAATTATACAAAATTAGAAGAGTAAATCTTACACCAAAGGTGCTTTAACCCTTTACGGTCATAGTAAGTTTATACATGGGAGTCATGATAGTCGAAAATAATTTTCGTGGAATGAACAGTAATACATAATATGCAAGATTATGAAGGAAAAATAAAATTTATTAATTCTTTTTTAAGCTTTAGATATATGCAGCACAATAATATGTTTTAATTTTACGTAAAAATTATATTTTATAGTTCTCCATCATGTGGTATCGAAAGCAGTCTCCAATATGAAGCCCTGGTTTTCAAGAACATGTGTCGCAAAAATAATTAGTTTGGAGTCTTCCTCCTTCAACTTTTCGGTTTAAGCATACAGAACAATCTTCACAGTGCTGCAATACATGTAGTTTGTCATTATGCCTTTCCTCTTCATTTGAGGACGATGGTCTTCGTGATGAAGCATCTTCAAAAGCAGGAAAATTACCTACAAGTTATTCCACTAATTTTCGGAAAAAAATATTCTAAGAGGCGAAAATGCCTAATTGCACTTAAACACAATTTATAAAATATTATTTCGAATTCTACGCATCTCCAAAACTTGTCGACTTAATATAAAGACAGTATGGTTCTTTGCTGTGGTGGCTGAGAGCAGACATCGACTGGAAAGGTAAAAAAGCGCTATCGGCCGAGATTAGTCATACGACCACAAAGGTTTAAGGAATACCTTGCAAAACTTTATGTATAAAATGCAACCGTGGGAAAAATAGAAATCCATTTTTAAAGCAGTCTTTTAGCAGCAAAAATATATTTGGTATCTGTTTTAAATTTTGTAGCAGGGAAAATCAGTTTCATATCTATCATGGCATTTTTTTCGCAGAAGAAATTAGTTTTTCGTACCAACTTCAGCATTTTAGTAGGACAAAATGCATTTTGTGTCATTTAGAAATTTCTCACAAAAGGAAGAAACTGAATACTCAATTTATTTAAAAAGCAACACAACTAGCCACAAGATAATACAACATCAAAAATTATTTCTTGTAAATGATAATTAAAAGTATTGATTACTATGAATTAAAATTATACATGAATTATATGATTTAAAAATATTCTAGTCTTCCGAGAAAGGAAGGACACAATTAGGGATAGATAGGAACACACTTCAAATCAGGATGAGTTTAACCATTGTGGAAATAGTAGTCGGATGTTTTTTCTTTACCCAATCATTTGAAGTTTTCTTTTTAAAGTGAACATCAAAATAAAGCAAAATTTCAAGCTAAGGCAGAGCTAAATCACATCTGCTTTAGCTTGAAATACAATTGATAATCTTTTTAATAGTAAATATAGTCTTGCTAACAAAACATTGTTGCTTTTAAATGCTAGGTCAATCAGTTTACAAAAAATAAATAGAAATCATATTGCATCAAGGCTTATTTTGATACATGTAGAAATACATTTTTTAAGCTCATCTTTTTACTTTCTTTTTTTATCACATATAACAACTTATTTTCATATCTGGATAAAACATGTTGTAAATTTCAATCTCATTTTTTGTAATAAAAATGCATGTTATAGGCCAGACAATTAAGTAATTTTGTAAAGAAATTGCCTATAAAATAGTTCAATAGCTTACATGAGTTAAATGAATCAAATCATCTCTAATTTCATCTTCAGTCAGTGATCCATCAACACCTTGTAAACAAAAGTCCATAAGATAATGATCGGAAATACCAGCCATAAGAGACCAACCAAAACTCTTGTAAGGAAATGAATTGGTAATTTCAGTGACACTTTGAAGTCTGAAAGGAAAAAAAAAAATTAAAGAAGGTATCTTTTGAAAAACATTAATATTAATTAATATATATAAACACTAGTCGACCCGTGCGGAATTCCACACTAGTTTGGGAGAAATGACATTATGAAGAAGAATAGAAAAAATAAAAGGGTGTTGGTACAAAAGAAGATATGTAATTGAATGAATGCATCAGTACAAATAGCTGTTGCAAATTTTCCCCCCATTATTATTTAGATATTCAAAACAATAAAATAACCACAATAATAATGATAATTATTTTTATTATTAGTATACGTAGCATTAAAATACATTAGCGAAACAGCTCCATTACTTAAAATAGTGTTACGGTTGTTTTTTTTTTTTTTTTTTGTTACTTGATAACAGATGGCACTATCATATACAACACCAATTTGGCATCCATTAAAGTACCTCTTCTTAGATGATTTTAAATCTCAAATTTAAGAGAAGTGGTACATTTTTAGACTGTGGTATTATTTTTTGTCAAATGGAGGTAAATCATGGAATTTCATAAAGGAATAAGGAAGATGTCGCAGAGTGACAAAAAACATTCTAGATAAATAATATATAAAGATAGATAAATTAAAAATAATTAGTAAATAAAATAATTTTTATTTAAATCTTTCTCCAGAAAAATTTAATTGAGAATTTTTTTTTCTGGGTCCCAGGAAACAGGTGTAACGAAAAATGCCGCCCTTAAACTGCAAATATAAATAATAAATGATTTTTTAAAAGGTAAGACAATAAGTTAATGTGATAGTATATAAATATATATATATATCTATGAGTACATTGCTGCTGCAGGAATGCTGGTCAGGTAGGGATATTCAGAAACAAAAATAAAGTAAATATAGTAAAAGTAAAACATTCATTGAAATACATTATAACTACTCTTTTTACTATTATGTTAATCAAGTCCTGCACCTAATGTATTTAAAACATGTCTGAACTCTTGGATATTGAAATACTTGAATTGTTGCTCGAATTTGTGTGTGAACTACGAAAAAAATATTTTTTGGAAAAAAATAGAACAGACTTCAAATTATAAATTAAGCTAAAAAGTGAAAAATAAATAATTCTTCAAATAACACCGATATGACTTTTATACATAATTTTTGAAACTGACGAAAATTATCTAATTATCATTACGCCATATGTTACTTTACATTGCAAATTCTGGGCCATTTATATTTGTAATTGACTCATTTTTCACAATGGCTTTTATATTTATTAATAAGTTTCCCAACAAAGGAAAAATAAAGCCAAGCCTTTACAATTAAAATAAAAAAATATTTTTTACCCATAAATTTTTTCTAAAAAACAAATGTAGTCAAATTGATGTGTGATATTTGAGTAAGATGGCCCTCTATCGATTAAAGAAAAAGTCGTCAAAATCGGTTAGTTATGGATGTATAACCTAACATCCTCCTCTATGAAGTCTGTTAAAAAGTACTAACAATTGATTATGCTTTATGAATCCCTTCCCCCTGAAAAGTTCCTTTTTTCTATATTTATTTCTTAGGCATGAAAAAAGAGCATTTATAATTAATATCTTGCATACTCCCCGAGTCTGACATAAAACATATTTACTTCAAAGTTTGCCAGGCTTAGTTCTTCCTGTTGAATGATATTATCATCAAGCAGACTCTCATTTTCCAACTTTAAGTTATAGTAGTTGACTGGCTTAATATCTTCCAAATCCCCTTTTCAAAAAATTTTGAAGCTTAATTGATCAATATAGAAAGAATAAAGCTAGAATATTATCTGGTGGATAAAAGGTTGCTAACACAGGATTGCCTGGTTTCTCGCACAGGATTTTTATCTTCAGGTAAATGGAGATTGATGCCTTAAAAATTGGTCTATAATGGAGGTGGTCGCTCATGGAAGTTTTCCTGTATTAGGAATAGACAGTAATGTGTTATCTTTTTTTTTTCCTTCACAAGTTAAATAATACAGGAGTCGAGAAAACTCGGCCTAATGTAGACTGAAAGGTGGCCGAGTACAAAAATGCCAGGTTATCAAAAATGAGGTTAAAAAAGAATAAGTAGGAGTGTTTCCTCACAAAATAAGTACTGCACTTGTATGAAATGTTTGCTTGAGAATACAACAGAGAATAAATTGCCTAAATGCCCTTAAACAAACAAAAAGGATGTACTTTACGAAGGCATAGACCCTTTACTACACGAAAATGAAAGTTAATGAATGTACTGTATAGTCGTGTACAATAATTTCCTTGATAAGACAGATCTGTGAAAAATACTTTATAAGGCATAAAGCTGTATATAATAAAAATTAACTGGCCGACTTTCCCAGAACTGTTTACTTTTTTAAAAAGAAATGCATAGAAAGAAGTTTCAAGTACATTATTTGCCTTTTCTTGGTGTGGCTGAGTTATCCCACTGCCGGGTTATTGAGCGACAACTTTGCAGAATTCTACTTTATATGATACTGTACTGAAAAAATGTACTCGTTTCCTTTCATCTTTATATATTATTTCTCCAGCCTGTTTTTTGTCGCTACACGATATCTTCCTTATTCCTTTATCAAATTCCATGACATACGCCTCATTTTAAAGCTTATCGTGCCGGCTAAAGACGAAAAATAGACCCACGGTCTAAAAATGTACCACTTCTCTTAAATTTCAAATTTAAAATCATCTAAGAAGAGGTCCTTTAATAGATCCCAAATTGGTGTTGGGATTGCTGGTTAGAGGCCGAATGGTTAGAGCGCAAGGCTGGTATACCCAACACCCGTGGTTCAACTCCCGTGTTTCGTTTACGTTTTCTCCAATTGTTTAGCTGGACCGTTGATTTTTGATAAACTAAATATAAAAAGGGCTCTTTTATATTTTATTTGGTGTTTTTATTTTCATGCAGTAAATTAAGAAAATAGTAAATATATACTAATAAAATTACTTATTAAATTAAATATTCATTGCATAAAACAACATTTTGGAATAAAGTCATAGCACATACTCTATTATTATTAATTTATTAGTTGTTAAATTTAAAACATTTTATGTGAAATTAAAATATTTATTATCTAAATAAGTTCTACTTATGGGTGGGGGAATTACCTAAATTAAAAACGGTGTTGTCTTTATTCCTTTAACTTGGAGTTGTTTGAGAAATTAATTTCCCAAAACTGGCATATATCCAAGCAAAAAATTATTTTTAAGTACTGTATGTTCATTTAACTGAAATTTCTCTCACTTTTATGCTGTTCATTACTCTAGTAATCCATATTTTGTTTTATCGTTTCATTTAGCGCATACACTACAAAGTGCAGAAAAACACTAAACCTGCTTCCACAGTTTTAGTATTTTTTCGCATAACTAACAAGAATGAATCCGAGTCACATTGAATATTTTTAAGATTTAATTATTTCAATACGTTTTCAATGGAGTTAAACAGGAATTTAACCCCATTGAAGCTGTACGTCCAACAGTAAGACATCTTTAAAAAAAAAAAAAAACTAAGAATTTAAAAATATTTGCTTGTTGAATTTGCCAAATTTTGCCAACTAGCTCCAACTCCTAAAAGAACTAAAAAGGAATACGTTATTAGTCTTGAAAAATAAAATGAATAAATAGAAACAAGCACAAAATTTTGCAAAAAAAAAATGGGCTGAATTTACATTGTATTTAACCCTTTAATTTGTAGCGAACATATTCTTTTTCTTAAAGATACATAGGAGAAAAATACTCACTCTGGTAAAGACACTTCATCAAGGCCTTCTGGGCACCAACTATCAAAGCGTTTTAGCATTTCAGATAGGTGCAACTTGTTTTTGCTAGGACTATGAGGTTCTTCCATGCTGTGATAACCTTCTTCTACAGATTCACACTCTTTTATTTTTGGGGATTCAAATATCTCACTTGTAGAACTATTGCTACTTAACTGATTATCATAGCATAGACACTTTTCGTAGGAGGCTTTTGATTTCGAAGGCATACACATTTTATAACATGATTCCGTATCACAAAGTTTACTTTGACATTTGTCTGCACATGGTATTACATTGATGACTGGATTGTTTTCTTTACCAACTTTAATGTTTATTGAGCCACTGTTCACAGCTGCATTGGAAAGTTCTTCACAGCAGTTTGTCTGATATTCTCTTAATGCTGATCTGCGTTTACATAGATTAGTTACATCTTTTTCCTCCATACTCATGTAACCAATACTGCCTAAACGAGAGTTTTTTCTGTTATCGAGAGTTTGATTTTCTTGAGAGGAAATAGGAACTAATGATGCTGCCACTTCTGGCATAAAAATACTGTCTAATGAATGAACTTTATTTTTTTCTTCAGAAGGCGTTACAGTTAAATCACATGTATCTTTTGAGGAATCGGAGGCAGAGTCGGAGGAATCGGGAGCATTGAGAATGTTTGAAACGCATAAAGTGTCTGGAAGACCTTGTTCAGAGGCAACACTACTGTGAGCTTTTGCTGAGGAATTACTTTGACTTGTAACAGTTTTACAACTACTTGCATCGCCAGAAGGGAATCTTTGAGCTCTACAAAATGATGTGAAAGACAAAATTAAATTCAAGGTCAGAATAAAATACTTTACATTATTCATATTGTCGCCTCAAAGAAATAGTAAGATATCTAAAAAAAACGATCGAGTTTTTGACCTTGCTAATACTACCAATTATCCTACTGCTGCCCTGAGGTGACAATATTAACATGAAGTAATTTTAACACTGAATACTTAAAAAGTATTTAATTGTTTCTAACAGCAGGTAAAAACAAAATAAATAAAACAGCACGAAATGCAGAAAATGAAATATATCCAAATATGCCAATACTTTCAACTGTAAAAGGAATTGTTTGAATTCTACTAATCATTAGTAAATTATGTATCTATATTTTTGAGACTACTGGAGGGGATATTCATTTACCTTGTTTTCAAACTTTCATTATCTGAAATAGATTCGTCTGAATTTTCATAAATTTGTTCATAGATGTCACTGCATCTAATGAAATAACTGAGTACTTGTAAAATCTTTAGCACAACTTCTTTATTTCGCCCTTTGACAACGGTCTTGGAAAGTTTGAGAGGAAAGCCGAGAGCACCATATAAGTCACTGAAAGAGAATACAGTATGATTGCAATGCATTTTTATGAGCATAAAATAACAAGATAAACAGTTTCATAGTTTTATTCTCAGATCTGTATTAATGACACAATAAAAAATGGCTCATATTTCATTCTTTATAAATACCTTCAAACCTAGTTCATTTCTTTATAACAAATAATTAATATTTTAATGCGGTTTTCACTATAACATCTTCTCTGCAACAGAGTTGTTAAACCAACTATATGAGTGGAGTAAATTTTCCAGACTAATTAAAAAATTACAATAAATTGATTGGTATTGGATCAATTTTTGAATATGCTCAATAATGTTTCTCTGAATATGTTCAGATGTTAGTTTTCTATTACTATTCTAATAGATGTCGTAATAAACAAACTTTATAATCACATGCTTAAAATGTTAACAAATGGGAAACAAATTCTTGAATGTTTAATAAAGGGCATGGAGCTTTATCTGATATACATATCACAAATCATTTACTAACCTTAATTGTACCCAGTGAGGATTGTATGGCCTAGACTTTGCTAGTAAATCCACCTAGAAAAGAATTCCATTATCAGTTACAAGCATACTCACTTTTCAGAAACACAATAAACTCATTGATTAATAAGCATGCATGTAGTATTTTTATATTCAAAAAATATGGTTGTAGTGGCTAAACTTTGTGGCATTTTTAATTATCAAATCAGGAATGATTAACACAACCATTAGGCGAAGATAGAACTAATCACCACAAGACAAATATTGGGCATTCATTTCATTCAGATGGCATTGGGTAATCCTTCTGATAAATAGAATCCTTCAAAGTCAGAGGTTCTGCATAAAATATTGTATAATTTGTGACCGACCTGATGACGCATTGTCGATAATTTAATGAAATAAATATCCTGAACTAGAAATTTCTTCGGTAATACATGTTCCATGTCTGCCATAGTATATTATTCATTGTATATGCATAAATGCTTCAAATTGAGATTTACTTTAGTATATAAAAACATATATATATATACAGACACATCTTTTCAAAAATTCTATTATTTTTCTAAGAACAGTAGAATTCTCTGATAGCTCCATTCTGTTGCCAATAATTGAATTTAAAAAATTTTGTTGTAAAATTGTTAGCAATGTAATAAAACTGTTTGTCAAGTAATAAAGTTAAAACCTATTAGTCTACAGATTTTGAGAGTGAAATTTTAAGATCTGTTCGGGCCTTTTTGTGTCGATTTGGTGAGAATTCCGCCATTGATTCCACTGAATATTGGATATCCGTTTCTGATGCTTGAAACTACATATATTTAAAGATCCTACAGCTTTGAATGCTACTAAAATACTTAGTAAGTTTGTAATTGACACATATTTTTTAAACATGTTAATTGATGAGATTTTAAAATAAATTATGACATGGTGGATAACCGGATATTTCGTACAGTGGTCGGATCAGATATTTAAAAACCTGTTAGATACCAGATACCCGGGGCCTTCTGGAAGGGACCAGTCTGTTTAGCAGGTAAACTTCGTGACCTATTCATAATTTGCGACAGATTTTGAAATTCATGACTTTTTTGTGATCTATAGACAACCTGCAAACAGATTTTACCAAAATCAGTTAATTGGCCTCCAACCCAAAATTCCAATTTTTTTAAATTAAGGAAGTAAAAGGTTATTTATTATCCTTTGCATAATTTTTCCAAGAAAAATAGGGGTGGGATGGGGGACCCTCCTACTTGAACCTATTTCTTTTTAACGTCCAACAATCAAACAAGTAAACAACTTCCACCCTTCTAAGAGGAAAGTGTGGTTTTGTACCATACTTTTCTCTCAAAGTTTTTATATTATCATTCACAAAATTCTTTATTTATTTTATTTTATTTTTATCTTTTATTCAATGTTTTCTGAATTCATAAAAATTTAATTACTGAATTTGTGTGTTGGCAACCCTCGTTTTGATGCACCTGCATTTAAGAAAAAATTCAGTAGTCTTCAACATTTTTTTAAACTGATTGACAGACCAAAAATCCGAAAGTAGACATTTTTTTTGTATATACAAAAATATTTTATGTCAAAAATGTAAAATAAGGACATAAGCATCATAACATTTAGCCTTTTCTGGAAAGTGAAAAATTGAAAAATAACAAAACAAACATTATGGTGGACAACTGTAGAAGACAATGAATATACAAAGAACAGAAGGAAACAGTGGGTTATGATTCTTCTCCCACTGCTAAAAGGGCACTGATCCTAACTACTCTTTCCTTGCAACATTTTTTTAAACAATGATTTGCTTGGGCTGTGATCATCTTGTTTCAATGTTGCAGTGATGTAGACTTCAACAACTAACTCTTCAAAATGCATCAGTAACTCACTTTCTTATTTTTTGTGAATTTGATTTTTCCCCCGTATCCTTCAAGTGCATGTATTTCAATCTAATTTTTACACTAAAAATAATACAAAAGAAACTAAAAAAAGTTTTTACTCACCCAATATGGAGTATGCTTGTGGCTTGTTTGAGATGGTTGTATTTTTGATTCTGTAGGAATTACAGATGGAACCCAAGACAGATGGTGAGTAAGAACGGCAGTAAGGAGAGTACTAATAAAACTGAAAACAAGGTTTTTTTTATAATGCTGTAAGGTATTACTATTTCTATGTTGAAAAACAAGAAATTTGGCCAAACAATCTTGAAAAAAAAAAAAGAATTAGGAAAATTTTGTAAATTGATAACATGTGTAATAGGATGACTTCATTTCAAATACTTTTAAACAATTCTTCAACGAATACATAAAAAATAACAATATGCTATCAATCAACCACCTTATGTTGGAATTATTTACAATTTATTATAAGTTTCTAATTTTCACACAATTTGCATCAAATATACTTACAAATGTGTTTCTTTTTTATCATACAACTTCAAGGTATCAGCAAATTTTTCTAAAAATGTGTAACTCCTATGACAATGATTTGGAGATGAAATGATAGTCAACCATTCAGGATTTTGCAATCGTGGAGTCAAATACAAATCACTGATAGCTTGTTGGAACTTTTTAGAGCCCTGCAAACATAACATATTCATTAAAAAATTCTTTTGTGCATTTTTATAGAATATTAAGCATGGTAATTTATCTTTTGAAATTATTTGGTATTGTGGGTAGAAAATCCAATGAAAACCAATATCACTTTAGAAAAGAGGGATATAATAATCTATTAACTTTTTCAAACTTGACAAGTATATTAAAGAATTTATGCTAACTTTACACACTAATCCATTTTGTAGAAATACATCTCTGCTTAATAAAATTGTTAAATTTACTTAGAGTAAATTTTGCTAATATTGGGCATTAATTTTGAAACTTAATTTTCTCTATTTTCATTTAATAAATTTCATTTTTTGTCTTGCAAAAAGATCATGAGTTAATCAATCGCATAATCAAATTGTCAGGACTGCCCTTTGCAACAGTGTGCTTTAGTTTGATCCCTTCAATCATGCTAGGTTGCTTTTAAGTGGATTGTTTTAAGCTTGCCTTTTTTAGCCGAGGTTGAGATCGGTTAATCTTTTTTTGAGTATGTTATTTGAGATTCGAGTTCATCATTCGTAAATATATTAGCCATTGATAAAATGTCATACATTTTTTTACATGGGCTCCTCTTTGATACAGTGCCGTACATAAGAAAGTGGATATTTCTTCACAAATAAACCTCTGCTGTGGGTGGATCAAATAACTTAAAGCTCTGCTACCTTAAACAAAGTTTTTCTGCTTTCTTAGATGAAAGTAATGAAGTTGAGATCTTACAGCTTAACAAAAATGAACCAAATATTTAATACATTCTTGACAATAAGGCACAAAAGAAATATAACTATATTTTCAAATAAAATGCTTTAAATGCTGCCTTTTCCTTACAAAATAACAGACAGATGCTATTTGCAAAGAATGCAAATCATTTTTCTTGAGGAATTTTCTTGAAGTTAGTTTCTTTTCAAGTATATAATAATAAGGCATCATAGCAGGGGGTATATGCCTAGTAGTTTGCCACTTTGAATAATAAGCAAATATTTGTTCCATGTCAATGGGAATTAAAAATTATATTTTTTTATAACTTATCCAATTGTGTGTCTTTGGGGTTTTGGGTACAATTGTGCACTATTAGGAATTAAGGTAAAAAATAGATTAATCAATCACCCACATATCCCATTCAAATGCTAATAAAAGCATAGTCGCAAAAAATACATACATACTTGATCAAAATGCTTATTTAACCTTCCAATGAGATACTCTGCACTCATTTAAAATCTAAAACTTTTCCCATGAAATCAGAAAAGGCATAAAAAAGTACATGAAGTTAAACTGTATAGATTTTAAGTAAATGGATAGTTGACTAAAATTCTGAAAGTTTCATACTAAAAATTTCACGTTTTTTGAAAAACCATACATATGGACTTAATGTATGCATAAGGCAGGAAATAAAAATGAAATATAGTCACTACCACAACAATTTTGTTCATGAATGTCATTAATAAAACTTGAGCAGGAGAGAGAGAGAAATGGAAAGAAAGAGGTGGGAGGGGGGTTTCAAGTAATCAATATTTCTTCCTGCAGTTTATGAAAAGGATTTATAATAGCACTTACTTCAAACATAAAGTGAACAAAATTTCTTCTGTTCAAATAAGCTCTGACAACAGTGTCCTTTAAACTCATTAAATGCCCTTCAATTAAAGCCATGTGAGTAAAAACAAATTGAACAAAGTCTCTGTAATAGAAATATATTATTAGAAAATAAGAAGTATTAAAGAAGTTGCAAATTAAAAATTTCTCAAAAATTATTGCATGGAAAAAAGTACAATCCTCTTTAAAATATATACAAATGACATAAACGTATATTACAGCTTTGATCTAATAAAACCTCTTTGCAGAAAGATAGCATGCATTTTATACACAACGTTGCTGCTACAAGTCAATAAAATGTGATTTTTATTCTAAATTTATAATCATTTGCTCAACGACACAAACTTTATGCATAGATAAGCTTCAGTTTTAAGACCTTCATTTTTTACTATATTTATTAATGATATTAGTGAAGGACTTTCTGGGAACATCATTAGCTTTGCTGATGATGTCAAAGCTATTTGGGATTATTGACAATGATGAACAAGGGAAACAGCTTCATGAGGGTTTTAATCAGATTTCCAAGTGGGCAGTCAAGTGGGGTACATCATTTAATGTGGAGAAATATAAAGTGTTTCATTTAGGTCATGGAAATAGCATTCAAGCTATTATTTATAGGGAGCCATCATTAGTATAGTTATGCTTTACTAATGATGGATCTGAGGATATTGATAAATCAGGGCTTTAATTAGTCAGCAGTGCAGTATAGCAATTTAAAAAGCTTACAGAATGCTTGGATGTACCAATAGAGCTATTTTTAATAAACCTAAAGGAGTACTTCTACATTTATACATGGATTTAGTTAGTTTGATTACATTAAAATTTACTATTATGCAATCAAGAATTAAAAGGAATTTTTTTTTTTTAATTTATGGGCAAAATATTATTAATAAAAGATATAATGAAACACATCAAAACATAATAACAATGTTATAAAAATCAATTTGGCAATCCTGAAATGCATACTTTTCTTGTTTATTTTCCTCTGGGAAACTGATAACAATGGACAGCCCAAGCTTCACTCTTTTCTGCCCACTGCTTCTTGAAAACTGAAAAGAAAGACAAATATAATTGAGCATATAATTTTGTACACTAACTCAAGAGTTTAATAAAGTTAAAAAGAAAGGAAAAACTTTTATTAAAGTAATATATTCAGCATTGCAATTTCAAATTCATATTCAATAAGCAACTCACAAAATATTTTAAACAAAAATCCTTAGTTGTTACATGCAAACTGGAGACATTTAATTATCTCTAGAAGAAAACTTACAAAATTGTTCTTAATTAACATGTTGAGAAGGGTATTACTGTAATAAGTTATGTAACAATTTCAGGAAGGACAACAGTTTATCAAGCAACTAGCTGAAAATTCAATCCCACCACCCACACAACAAATGCACCTAACCAAAGATTACTTTCTTCAAAATTTTAAAATTACAAAAAGACAGAACTAGTAAATTTGTCTCTAACTTTTTAAGCAAGTAAAAGCTTATTCTTTTACATGGACATGGGGAGGAACAATTTTGAAAACTTTTATAAAAGCGGATTGAAATAACATTAATTGTAAAAGAATGAAAGTGTTCCTCAAATGACCGACAAGGAAGAAAAATAGAATTTTGCAATGTTTACCATTTGCACATAAACAACATTTTAAAAAATCAAACATAAAAAGTATAAGACAAATGATCAAAATGCTTTGTGCTAAAATGTAAGTACAAATATAAAACAACGTAAAAAAGCAAATTCAGAATAAAAAATATCGCAAATTCACTCACAGCTTGCTAGCTGTGTGTTGAGCGCTTCTTGTCTGCACTGATGAAGAAGCTCAATTGTAGCTTCGAAATAGCTATTTGCAATATTTTTTTATTCTAAATTTGTGCTTTTTTACGTTGTTCTATCTCTGTACTTATATATAAAAATAAACAGGTTAAGTTGTTTCTGCAGCCAACAAAATTAGAAGACAAACCCATTAATTTAAAAAGTGGAAAATCAAGGATCCACATAACAATCTTCATGACTGCATTACAGTTTTAAATCATATACTATTCCAGCAAACTTAATTAAAAAATTAATGGATATACTAATGAAAATGAGTGATGACTAAAGTATTTCAAAATATAAAGAATACAGTTGCTTAAAATTTCAATATTTCCAAGGCCTAAAACATATAGGATATGTTTTACAGAGTTACTATTGAAAAATGAATTCAACAATATAAACAAAAGTAATGTTATGCAGGATTAACATTTTACCTCTTCATTAGGTGAACTATTCTCATCAGGTTTCTGCAAGCCTAATTCAATACTAGTGGCTTTATTCCGCAAAAGTCTTCTTTGTAAACTATTATAACTGCTTGAACGAGGAAGACAAGCCACAGCTGCCTCGGGAGTAAGCTGAGTTGTAGGAAGACTACTGTAACCATCATGTGATTGGAGGGAATCTAAAATTATAGAACAATTCACAATATTTAACAATAAAATTTAATAATTTTATAAACTATATTAAAGCCATTTCACATCAAACTATAAATAATAAAACAGAAATACTTTTGAACATGAATTTTAATCATTAATTGCAGTTATTTTTTTAAATAATGATAAAAAATAATAACCACGCAAACTCACACAAAACTTTGCAGCATTATCACAGAGGTCTTCCGTTTTACTTTATATTTATAAAAACATGCATATACATTACAACAAATTACACTGCTCTACAGTGGTTCACTAACAACAACCAAATTACTATTTTTATTATAGATTCATATTGTTATTCAAACACCTGCCAAGTAAAAAAGTTCCACCACGTCACATTTTTGTGTAACAAAAATTGGAGCTTTCTGCTATTTTTCATGATTTTTTTGTTGCATGTGGCAACCCAACGCGTCTGGTACCCGTTTCCATTGAATTAAAATGATATTGACATTCAAGAGAGGTGAGTGACATTGAAGACACAACTGAAACATATGTTGTTGAAGGTACTTGTAACATAAACAGCGAACTCCATTTTATTCCTCAAAATGAACTGAATGATCTGCTTCGCAAACCAATAGCCCACTTTGCTTTCATGAAAGAAGCGTACGCTAAGGTGGTGACTATTCTAATTGCATTTAAGTATAAACAGTTCAATTGGCGAATTTGTGGTGACTTAAAGGTCATAGCAATATTAATGGGTCTTCAGGAGAGATTTACTGAGTATTGTTGCTTTTTATGTTTGTGGGATAGTCGAGCAACAGCGCAGCGTTTCGTAAAAAAGGGATGACCACCCAGAACATCACTTCACCTTGGAGCTAGTAATGTTAAATACAACTCTCTTATTGAAAGGGAAAAAATTCTGCTCTCTCCACTTCACATTAAATTAGGACTGATGAGAAACCTTGTGAAGGCCATGGACAAAGAAGAAGGATAAGGATTAAAATTTTTAAAAGAATGTTTTCTACAATTGAGTGAATCAAAACTTAAAGAAGATGTTTTTATTGGACCTTAAATTAGACAAGTGATTTACGACCCTGATTTAAAAGGGAAGCTTAATCAAACAGAGTTAGCAGCTTGGAAATCGTTTGTGACGGTGGTGAAAGGATTTTTAGCAAAAAAGAAAAATAAAAATTATAAAATCCTAATTTAAGATCTTCTTAAGTTCTTCAAAGCCATGGGATGTGGGATGTCACTTAAAATTCCCTTTCTACAATCACATTTGAATTTTGTCCCAAAAAGATCTTGGTGAACATAGCGATGAAAAAGGACATTAAGATTATGGATACCCGATAGCAACGTCATTGGGAACCAGCAGTGATGGGTTACTACTGCAGGTTTATAAAGAGAAAAGATTTAACATCACATAAGAAAAAAAAATGACAACATTTCATTGCATTTATTAAAATTTGATAGTTTTATGTTTTATTTAGTCTAAAATATGTATCTTTTCTCAATCGAAATAGAATTCCATGATGAATTAAGGAGATTAATCATGATAAAAAATGTGATTTAAATGCATTTTTGAGTTTCTTTTCGTACTATACGATAGTCATAACAAAACAAAACTGTACGTGTCACAGCTTTTTTACAATTATATTCGAATTCTACGCCACGAAATTAGTTGAAAATAGCTTATTGTATTTGTGTTAGGGGAAAAAAGTTTTTTTTGTCGACTAGTGTTATTTTAAGTAACAACAAATCTCACAAAATATTTCTTCTTTTTCTAATTTAAGATCATTTAAATTTTCTCGGCTATTTTTCACCAAAGGACTGTTTTCTCAACACCATATCAGAATCAAAAAATAACTTTTTTTAAAAAATCCCCATCCTCATACAATTGTATAAAACTTAAATTAATTAAAACAAAATAAAATTACACCGGCAATTCAGCGTTCAACTTTTTGATAGTTGTGGAATCCAACTTTTAGCACACAGAGAATTTTATTTAGAAAATGTCAAGCTAAGACTTTAATTGAAATAAAAATACATTTCATTTATTTCCCTTTTAACGCTAGATTGCCCAGACCAGTCATTTTGCCTGTTTTGAAGCTTCCATTTTGCATAATTTGTTACTAATTGTAGTGCAACTTTCAATTGCATCGACTCTTCCGAATACACGGTAAGCAGGACAAGTTAATGTGACTGAAAGTTTTATTGTAATTATTAGTAACTTGGTGTAAAATGAAAATGGTTCAAAACAGCCTGGGCAATCTAGTGTTAATAAAGATTAATAAAATTTAATTTAATTCAATAAAGCCAAAGTGACAAATTCCAATCTCCCTAAAGTGAAAAAAATCCAGTCTCCATAGTGGAAGAAAAAGATTGCAGTTTTCAAAAGGAAGGCACGAAAAATATAACAAGAAGCTTGTCCAGAACTAAAGAAGCCCACTTTCTTGTGTGTACCAAGTCTCATTCAAATATATCTTTTAAATGGTTAATGCACTTAACATTGAAACAAAATAAACATCTTTTAACAAAGAAACAAAAACTACAGTACAGAACCTCTTATCCGGAAACCAGAAAACTGGGAATTTTTTCGTGAATTTTCCGCCATTTTTGAAAAGTTCGCCTTTTTTTGCCATTTAGTAAAAATACGATTTTTTTTTAAGATGCCTGTAAAAATACGCATTTTAAAGTTACAAGTAACACATTCAGTGTTTATAAGTCAAACAATTTAGTCTAAAAACGATGTTTTTTTAGCGGAGGGGGCGTCAACTTACTGGGGATGAAAATTAGAAGAAAAAAAATTCTCCAACGATACTTGAGAAAACCCGATCTTTTCCCTATTTTATTTCAATAATTAAACATGAAAGAAATAAGTAATTAGATTCTTCTACATTTATTTAATCGCCTCGTCAGTATTCGAAGACGAATTGCAACAAAAGTCGGACAGTACGAAAGTTCGGAAAATCTTTAATACCGCAGATTCGCGAATTTTCCGCAATAGCTGATCGTGCGAAAATTAAACCTCGTTTATTTTTGTTTTATATATATTTTGATTTATTTAAGAGCAGAAATAAGGTAATAAGAATTTAAAATTGATATTAAGGCAACAAAAATTGCAACTGTGAAAATGAATTCTTTTTTAAAATAGAGTTCGCAAAAGCGAAATCGTTTTACACAAGTATGAAATTTGGGCGTTTCTGCATGTAAACATGCTTCTTACATTTCGTTTTCCTCCTTTTTGAAATCATTCATTGCTGTAAAAATGATTGATGATCAGATTTTACGAAATTAATAATATGATAAACAAGATGTCCGATTCGGAAATCATCCAAATGGTGCTACACCCAAACAATGACAAAGAGCAAGATAGCGATGAAGACGAAAATAATGACATTTTGCCTGCTGTGTCTAACAATCCTTGCTTTGAATTAACTAAAGAAATTATATCAGGAATGGGACAAAATTCTTTTATAGACGAAATAACGCACGTAATGGCTGTTCGAAACATCCAGCAATCAAATTTTCGACTATTTCCCGATAAGCTATTGTTCTACTGAAACTTTACATATGGCTCAGAACCAGATGACAATGCAATATTCTACCACTTTTATCATCATTTGATTAGTTGCTTAAGTATTTCCAATAAAATAAAATTAAATATGGCGATTAGTTCCGAAAATTGAGACCAAAATTCAGTAGCGGCGTTGCTATCTTATTTTTTACCTTTTTAGTGCGCAAGAGAAACGTCGTTTTTTATTATTAAATAAAACCTTTTAAATTATTTTTCTTTTTATATTTCTTAATTCAAAAGTATTTCTTTACTATTTTCTACTTATTTTGAAGTATTATTAGCATTTGTTATTGTAATTTAGTTTTGATAAACCTCCGAATATCAGCATTTTTTAGCGATCCAAAAAACCGGGAAATCCAGTTATCCGGGATAGCGGTGGTCCCGAGCATGCCGTATAAGAAGTTCTGTACTGTATTACACGTATGTAAGCAATATCAAATTCATTTTTTCACACTTTTTCAATTATTTATTATCAAACTATGAGTATTTTTCATGGAAGAATTTTTAAAAATCAACAGAATCTTTCATGCAGAACCTAATGCAGAAAAATGCAGAACCTAATTTCCACAAAAATGCTGGCCAGTATAAGATTACACAACTGAATACGTAAAATAAAAAATGAAAAAATTATCTTTGTGAAATGAAATAAAAAGGCTTTGATTGTTAAACTGAATACATGGGAGGAAAATGTTAATATTAGGAACAATAAAGAAAAAACTTCATAATATTAAAAATTAAGCAAGGAAAAAAAATATCTCAATAGAAATTTGTACAAAACATCGTCTGTGGCTCTGTATTTTGTGTGAAAAATAAAAAGGTTTGATTTCTCTTCACACTGATTCACTAAAATGTCTTAACTTTTGTCAATCTTAAGTACACAGGAAACTCAACTTCAGTTTTCATTCATATTAGGGTCAGTTGGGGTAATTGTAAACATGGGGTAAATATAAACAAGCTTCATAACTACACTTGTTTTGGTTTTGAACACTAAACTACTCGTGAGTGATAAACTGGCAGCAATAGGGAAGATATTGAAAGAGTTTCGTAAGCTTCGGAACAACTGTGGAGGTATCACCATTGTTTGAAAATGACACAGTAAAAAAAGTTGTTTGGCAAAATTTAGCGATCTTACATTTTCCTCTCCAGCTCACCTACAACAGTGATGTAATAGGTTTCAATTATTTTTATTTGTCATATGGACTGTCATATGGAATGTTTGTCATATGGAATGACTTACTGACTACATTGTCATATGGAATGTTGCTAAAAACATTTAGATATGAAATTTCATCCTCCTAGTTGTTTTTCATCTGCAAGTTAGGTGTTTACAGTTACCCCAAATAATTTGTTCTCTGGGGTAATTGTAAACACTTAAATTTTTCTTATTCCCAATATTCTTGGAAGACAATAAATATTATATTTTGATGTAAATTACATTTTTGTGTCTATTTTACATAACTGTTGTTGCTAATACCATTTGGAAATCCAGGTATCGCTTGCAGGGAGACCAGGAATCAAGGCAGCTCCTACCGATTATTAATGAGCTCTGCTAGAATGAAGTACACTTGGTTCAGAGGGGTACATGATTTTGAAACAGATCCCAGATGAGAGATCGTCACCAAGGTTGCCCCCATCCCCCAGGGAGAATTATTTCTAACTTGGTGGATATTTGAAGCCATGATGGATTTTATTCGCACAGCTCCCATTAGCGTTTACTTGGTCCCAGCGTAATCTGTCATGTGAGGTGGTCATCCTCCCAAGCATTGATCACGTCCAGTTGGGCTTCACTGTTCAATGTTCTGTGGGATTAAGCTTAACCAACTGATCTTCTGTGGGACACATTTTGCATACATTTACCGCATTATTTGATTTTCTTGCAAGATATTGCTCATTAAATGATCTCTCGGACTCAAAAAATACCTCAGCGGACCACATGCGCAGATTGAGAACCATTGCTCCAGAACATCTTAAGCTTCCAAGCAGACTGTGTATGAAAGTTTTCTATTTGCATCAACCTCATTCGAAAATAAATCTCTGTTTACATATATATATACTTTTTTTTATACTCAACTACTTATTCATTCATTAACTCATTGATTCATTCATTTATGAAATCAAAAATTACAGCTGAAGGTGCGTAAAGAAACAGTTTTAGCTTTCAGAAATATAAACATATTTAAATATACCTGAATCACTATCTTTAGATTCTCCATAATGACCAGATAAACGACTAGGTACATTGACAGGCACACTGTGAGCTGAAATAAAATAAGTAAAATATTTTCTTAAAAATGAACCAAAAGTTTGAAATTAAAATATACAATTCTACTAAATTTAAAAGTGCTAAGAAGATTTGACAATAAAAATATAAAATGCTGAAAACTTAAAAATAATGATGCATATGAAATGGAAGTGAGAACTAAACACAAAAAGGAAAATACATCTTGGGCAACATTTAATGTAATTCTAATTCTTCTCCTCTTGCATCTATACTATTATAAAGCTGAAGAGTTTGTTTGAATGCGCTAATCTCATAAACTACAGGTCCGATTTGAACAATTCTTTCAGCATTAGATAGCCCATTTATCGAGGAAGGCTATAATATCATCATGCTAAGACCGATAGGAGCCGAGCCCCAAAAATTACATAAAATAGTCCTTTCTATCGGAAGAAATTATCGCATCCTTTTGAGCTTGATACAATTGAAAACCCCGTAAAAAACTATCTTAGAACGAGTTTGCCCTTCGTACTAAAATTGGAAGCCTCTAAATTAACTAGAAAAGAAGTTATAAGCATTTTTCTCTGTAGTTTGAATTTATTTTTTCACCATAAATAACTTTAATTTTATTTGACCCGGATGATGACAGTTTTATTTTATTTGCATTGTTGTATTGTTTCAACAATTGTTAGTTTCCCTGTGAACAAACAAATTAATGCAGTTGCCATTGTTAAACAAATCAAATATAATAATAATCAACATTTCTAGCATTTTGATGAGGCATTTCTGATTTTTGCAATCTCCGTTAAATTAATGTATGCAAATTTAATCTTTCTTTATTATTTTTAAGTAATTGATTATATAGAAACAATTTGACTATATCTATACTAATATTATAAAGCTGAAGAGTGTTTGTTTGAACGTACTAATCTCAGGAACTACTGGTCCAATTTGAAAAATTCTTTCAGTATTAGATAGCCCATTTATTGAGGAAGGCTATGTATCTATATTCTATATTAATAGTTGTAAGAATTTGGTTCTCACTCTGCCACTAGATGGCACTTTACAGTTAACATTAAGTTTTCTAAATGGCGCTTTTAAGATTCTCTTGTGAAGAATGACCTGCCGAGCAATTTTTGTATGAGCTTATCGCAGTTGAGGACCTATTTGTTAACTCCTATATGTTGCTTCTCTCCTTTGTCTTTAAAAATATCGCTCTTGATAGATAAATACGGACTTGATTTTGATTTATGCATATTTTTTTTTTTGGATAGTTGTTTGCTTTTGTAATTAGATTCTCGTTAGGTTAGTTATACTTTTATGTGCTTTTAAGTACAATACATTGTTCTTAGGTTAGTTACAATTTGTGTAGTTTGTTCTTGTTCTTTATTCGTAGAAAACGACTGTAGTGGATAGTTGCATCTAAATGCTGTGCTTTCCAACCAGAGATGACAAAATATTTACCGTCCGGAAATTAGCACCCAAAAGTGGGCGTTTGATCGCTCACTTTAAAAACAAAATGTTTTATAGCGCTATAATGTTCCAGTTTTTAAGCCGCCGTTGTTTTAACTCCATTTAATTTTGTGTAGGACTACTGCCGCCCACAAGAACTCCTTTTAAAATATTCGCCCTTTTGATCAGGCCATCAGTTCTCACACATACACATCAAAATTTCCATGCGAACGAAGTCGCGGGAACAGCTAGTTTCATATACAGTAAAACCTGATTACAGTACTTTGGGGGTCCAATACAGTTATCACTAGAAAGGGATACATGGCTACATCAAATTTACGTATTTTTAATTCCAAAGAAAATTTACTCTGGTTTCATATGTTAATGGCACAGAAAAATAATGGATCACACCTTAAAAAACAGAAACTGTAAATAGTTTTGAAATAATTTTTCATTAGTTAGAAGAAGGGGTATAAAGTTGAACTTTCCAAATACAGATTCACTTGTCGTTAAACACCATTTCATGACAAAAAGGGAGCAAATTAAAGAAATGTTCTTTCTTTTACCAGTATATGGAACAGTATTATCTTTACCGAATAATGTAAAAACCTTTCTTCTTGGGGAAAAGTTTTATACAGGTTTAAAAATAGTGTTAAATTGAGGAATGATTTATAAAATATTCAATGCAAATTTATAGAGGCAGCAAAGCATAATTTTAGAGAGATAGGATATTATAGTATAGATTTATTGTTGCATTGGATATTGAAGGAGGTTTTACTGTATGTGTGTGTGTTTGTATACATACACATGGATGGATGTTTTAACTGTAACCTATTACTACAGTAATATAGAAAAGGGAAATAACTGATGCAGCACAATTAATTTTCAAAATAAAGATATATATGAAATAAGAATTTTAAAGAGCTTGAAGGTTTTTCGAATAGCATTCATTTAAATAGTCAATTTTTAGCACGCAAGTTTTCTATAATAATAAATATTAATGCATACCAGATCATTTTTAATAATTCTTTACATGTGCTATTTGCATGTTAGAATATCTTGTAGTTTAGCAACTTTGTGCACTGAAAGTTTAACAACATAATACTTGACTTTTCCAGTTTGAATTAAGAATTTGGCTAACAAGAAAACTAAAAATTCGTAATGCAATTACTTGCATATTTCTAAAATGGTAATTAATTTGTGATTATTGGATTTATTAACATATTTCTTATTGTTGTTAAAAGCAATATTTTTTATTAGTAGAGAGGGTGGGAATAACACTTAGCTAGTAGTGTATCACTAAATCAAACTCGGGGAACCTCTGGATGTCAGAAGTTAAAATCCACCACCTGGTCATGATTTAAAAGTAAAATCCTCAATTATAAGTACAACATGACTTTCAAACACACAAAAATTTGATTTTGGAATAAATTTCTTGATTTTTATCAATTTAATTAAACTCCAGCTTTCATGTTCAGTGGCTACTCAGTAAAATTATTTTGGCCCCATTAGAGACTTAAACAGCATTCCCCGTTTTTGTTTTTAGTCTACCAACAGAATTAACTTGAGTAATGAATAATGATGAAAATTAATTAAAGAAATCTGACAGATTATGAAAAATTTCTGAACAAATGTTATCACATACCTTCAATTTACCGATGCATACTTATATAATTAAACTTATTTAAACAATAGATATAAAAGATTTATTGTTTCAAAAGTTGAGTATACAACGTATAACATTGCAAATCGGAAAATAAAATATGATTGAAAACATTTTAGAGTCTGACATTGTTGTAAAATTGAGTTTGGTTCATTTGCAAAAAATACCGGAAGAAAAAAAGAAAAGTAAAAGAATTTAAAATTTAATTAAATATACTTTAAAAGACAAATAATTTAACATATAATATTAAAATGCAATGAACTTCGAATATTTCGCATCAATGCTGTTAATAAATTTCTAAAGCAATTCAAATTATGAATTGAACCTACCTAAATGTGTTTCTATTTTTTCAGATTGTTTATTTATATTAAGTTCATTTACTGAATTATTCCACTTTCCTGATTCTTCAGCATCTTGTTCCCTAAAAATCAAATTTTAATTATTGAACCATTTACCGTAGCAAAGTTATAGATCAACTAACTGACACACAGATAGCTTCAAAAACAGAATGATATATCATTACACATATGTAACTGCATCACAGGAAAAGAAATATACAAATATGCACAAAATTGAATGTTTTAAAGAGCATTATTTAAACTTAAGAATTATTAAACTGAACAGCATTTGAACATATTCAACTTTTGTCAATCAAAAATATTGAATTTCCTAATATTTATATTAAACACAACCTATCTACACCAGAGGTATAGTGTCCTTATTAGCAAACAGAATGACTAGCAAAGTATTGAATCAAATCTAGCAAATATTTAACTAGTTTATACTCTTGGCAGCCTAAAATTACAAAAGCTGCACGAAATAATTTGTTTACCCATAAATTTTACGATTTCAGACTGTCTAAAGTAAAAACGCGCCAATAAAATTCTTTGAAACTAGATCCTGGCCAATTCAATATTTGTTTATTACCTCTGGGTATAGAGTTAAATACCAAGATAAATAGCATTATTTTATTTTTATTTTTTTTTTTTTTTTTTGCGATATTTTGCATTTTATAATTGAAAGAAATCCTATGCATAAAAAGTATTAAGCTGCACACAATTTATTTCGAAATATTCAGAATATTCTTCACTAGAACTATACATTATATAAGAACATTGCTCTGCCGTCCCCTTTTTGAGGTCACTATAAATGCATCAACAGTAACAGAAATATGTTTAAAAGAAAGAACACTCCTGTAAAAGAAATTCAGTACAGTTAGTACTGCATACTCAATTTATTTGCAAAATTCTGTCTTTTCATAAATTAAATGTGCAGTGCTAAATGCTAAATCTCTTGTTTCAGAAGGATTTGGGATGCAATGCAAAAAAAAAAAATCACTTTAACAATTGTTTCTCACAAATCTAGAACTGTTGTATCTTAATTAATTAAAGGAAAAGAAAATTACCCAATTCGAAACATAGGTACTGGTGGAGCAGGAAATACCACACTAAGCATAACTTGGGATGGTGACCTGTGAATAAAATATATTTGTGTTAAATATATAGCATAGAAAAGTAATTTAAAATGTTATTCCTATGAAATTAAATCCCATAAAAAGGACATTAAACTTAATATAACATCTGAAGCCTAGCAATGTTTCAATCAATCAACTGTATCTGCAACATGTTTAAAATCTATGTGCACAGGCAGTTCAAATACCTGATGTAAATGATTTTCATTAAACATGCAACTATTTCCAGTTAAGTGCAATGAAATTATAACAAAATTTAAATTCATACAATATAATAATTCAATAAAATTAAAATAATGGAATTTTTAATTAGAAGTAAGAAAGAATCAAACCCTATTGGGTTTGATTCTTTCTTACTTAATTAGAAAAAATTGTGCTGGATAATTAAATAGTAATTTCTACCTTCTAGTAATATTAACAAAAAATTATTTTCTGAAAATATTAATGACCTTCACATATTATAAATGAACCACTTTGAGAGAAAATAGACAATCTAACAACTTGGTGCTGAAGCAAAATTATACAAATTTAAAAAATAAAGTCTTATTTACCTGATTGTATGAACTTTAAGGGTTGTCCCCTGATACGATATAGATACTGCACCAAAAATCATTTCTTTCAACATCTGCTCATCAGAACTAGATTTCTGCCACTAGCATAGAAATAAGAGAAAGGTCAATTCAGAAAATTATAATTCATAGATCAAGCTTTTAAGTATTTACCGAACATACATAAAAAAATTATTACAATGAAATTATTTAACCTTAAACTCTGTATTGGAAGTATTAATCATTTTATAATATAGTATAACTATCATTTAATGATACTTGATATAACAGTTTTCTCAAATTTAGATTTTACAAGCCCAAATCGGATTTAATTTATGTTATTTCTCCCTGGTTTGGTATCTTTGATTTAAGGGTAACATTTAATAATTCCATTAAATTGCTAAATAAAGTTTGTACTGTATATATAAAGAAATAGGACTATTTATAGATAGTTTTACTTTTAAAATCTAGCAAAGGGGCAGAAAGTGAGGAATTGGTATGCTATAAAAATAGAAGTGGTTGTAACTTATGAATTTTGCTTCAAAAAGAGATTTAAAAGAGAAAAAAAGGACTTTCATGAATAATTCATATTTAATTTTTAATTTATAAATCATTATTATCAAACTTGTGGTGAAGGATTATTAATATTAAGTCAAATCAACAACTTCCATCAGGAAAGAAAAACTAAACAGAAGAATCATTTTACAGTCTGCAATACACCAGGCAAAAGCTCCCATTCTAACCAAGTCTTACTTAGTTATTCTGAAAGCATTTTTCCCACTTCTTTTACCATTTTACTTTCCTGCTGCCATTCACCCCATATGATTCTTTTTGCTTTATTTAGGTATTAAGGCCCTTTAATTTTGGGCAAAAACAAAGCAACCCTTTAAAAGAGTATTAATGGAGTCAATATTTTTTAAAGAACTGTTTCAATATCAATATTTTCATTTACAATGATAAACACCAAGGATCTTATGATGTGTTTATGTTTTGTGGAAAAATATACTTGCTGCTGACATAAAAATCATCAAGCCCACATTTTTCACAATTTTTTTTCAAGTTATCTCTGTCATTGAAAATCTCATATGAACTTTCTCTTCAAATGATTTGCTTTAATCACTTAAAAGGTTTTTAAAGCAATGCTTCTGTTTTGATTAGCATGTCCATACTTTTTATTTATGCAAACACTTTTTGTATTACAATCCATTCATATATCAGTTGCCTTGAAATTAGGGATGTAACGAATAGTGATTTGGCCGAATAGCCGAATACCGAATATTCGGCCACTTCTCCCAGGCCGAAGCCGAATATTCGGTAAATGTCTAAGGCCGAATACCAAATATTTGGCGGCCGAATATTAAAATTTCTAAAAAATCGTTGTAATAGAAATTTATTTGATGAATTTAAAATTATTGACAAAGTCAAACACCAATTACACACAATGTATCATAAATGATTTAATTCTGCTTTTTAAGAATTTAAAACTATTTAAAATTAATCTATTTTCTCTATTGTCTTGAATGTAATAAAACTAAGAACTTCACCCACAGGTGCAATAGAAAAGACAGGTTTTATGGTAGTAAGCATTAGCATTATTTTTCTAATTATTTAATTCAAATGAAGGAACTACTATTGCTAAGGAAAATTTACCTTGCTTAAAGCTGTTTTATGACGCTTAAAGATATTTTAGAAGTTACAAAAGTTAATATTTTTATTTTATGGGATTTTTTTACATATCTATCTTTAAACAATCTATTAAAATTTAATACATTTAACCGGAATATATTTTCATTTTCAAAAACCCCAATAACTTATGCCATCTAAATATGCATGATATATTCTAGGCTTTTCACATTTCTCTCTTACCCAATATTCACAATAAATCAGTCTACCCAAACAAAGCCTGACTTCCACTTTGTTAATAATAACAAAATTAATTTTTCATGTATCATAATTAACTCTTGCCAGCTTTGGGAGCAAATGCTAAATATAAAATACAATATTACTGCTTTAAATCTGCTTTTACTCAGTCAAGCCTAAAACTAGGTTTAAAAAAATTAGTTTTTTTCTAAATTATTTTTTTTTAAACTAAACTAATGTATTATTTTGCAATAATTATAATACAATTTTAAATGTTTAAAATCTATTAATTTCTTTATTTTTGTGCATTTCTACTGCAGCAGAACTATTCGGCCGAATAGTCCATCAATATTCGGCCAGGCCGAATATTGACCTTACTCAGTATTCGGCCAGGCCGAATATTCGGCTTGGTGATGAAATGATTATTCGGCCAGCCGAATATTCGGCCAAAGGGCCGAATAATGGCCGTATATTCATTATATCCCTACTTGAAATATTTCTGCTGTTATGAAGCAACAAAGAATCACTTTCTGAAATTGGAGTTAAGTGATGCATAAAAGCATAAGAAGCTTAAGGTATGAAAAATTTAAGATTTATTTAAATGTAACAAAATAAACATATTTTCTGAGCCGGCTCCGGGTTTAAATTTAAAAAAAAAAGAGTTAACAGTCAACTTTTGCCTGTGACAAACCTAGGATTCAAGCTCAACACATTACAAGTTTTTTTTCCATAAAATGTACCCTAAATTTCCAGTGTTACCATCTCTCAAACTTTCTGTTCTCCCCCTTAATTTTTTACTTTGCTTGCACTAAAAAGAATTTTTTTTTTCTTTTGGAGAGGAGGGCCAGAAATATTTTAAAATAAACTTTGAAACTGCTAATTAAGTACCCTACTGAAATTGCCATTTTTTTATAGAAGCAACCCGTCCTTTTTCTATTTCTAAAAAGATCTCTCTACAAAAGGGACAGGAAAATGCTTGTTTAACCACGACTCAGGAAAAACAAGTCCCAGCCGACTGAGCTGGTTCTTCGACGTCCCACTTGCACTTTTGCATCAATTCTTCAGTTTAAGGAAGTGAGAAATCAAGAGCAATTCCAGCACAGATTCGACATGATACCCATTAAGTATGAGTTCATTTTTCCAAAATTGATGGTACACCTCACTGAAGTAATGTTGTCTTTAGACAGTAAGGAAAGAACAGCTACTGGAAACAAGCTGAATGGTCAGTGATGTGTTTTTCATGAGCCAGGGTTGAACAAGTTGTTTTTGCCTTAAGATAAATGCCTGAATAGATTTGATGATTGTCTGGAAAAGTTGTCTAAAAGTATCCCTTTTAGTTCCTCTTTGTACTTTCTTTCTATTGCTAATATATATTTAAAAATTAATTTGGAAATTTTTTCCTTTTTTTTTTTTGAATACATCCTCATAGTATTGATGAATGCTTTCCACTTTTAATCAAAATACTGTCCTCAAAAATAAAATATTCTACAAATCTGTGTGGAAAGCTCAGACTTTGATAATAATATCTTACTTCATAAATATATTCTTTGCTTTGAACATCATTCAGCTTAAAGGACTTCTCAATGCTGCTTTCTTGGCTTCGCCTTGGGCTCATGCCGGGGGGAGGCCTGCCACAAGGTGATTCGGAAGGATCTTTCTTTCGGACAGACTTGGAATCAAACAACAGCCGTCGTTCTTGTCCATTGAGTTCTCTAAATAACAACACACGAACTTGTTTCCCGCTGTCAAATTCAGGAGGCTTGACTCTAAAAAAGAAGGCAATATTTTAAGTAAAATTAAATAAATAAAGCATGGACATCTTCCACATATGTAAAGAGATGTCAGTATGGACAAAAAGGTGTGTTAATTTTCACTATAATATTGTATGAAAAGACAACAAAATACATGCACACTTAAGTAGGGGTGAATGAACTCAAAATTTGATATGTTAGGTAATAGCGCATGTGCAGGGAAAGTAATCTTTTGTATACATATTTTACAATGTAAATGAATTTTAAAAGTCAATATCTTGATCTTCTTAAAGCCTTGAAATAGACGGAAATTGAATCAAAACTAAAAAAAAATTATACTGATCCACAAAAACTCCAAAATACGATATAATTGATGTAAGACGCAGAAAAGAGTACAGTGTACATATTATGTACGATGTACACACATTTTAATAACCAACAATTTTTAAAGGTTCCACTTATGCCTTGAACTTGGCTAATGATGCATAAAAGTTAAGTAACATCATAATGCAGCTTAGGTTGAAAAAAAAAGTTCTAAAAGTTATTACTATGGACTTATTAGCAATATAAATTAATGTTTAATGCAAACGCGTTAATAAACAAAGGCATGAATTTAAACAGTGAAAGTAACTTCCGCTTTCACTTCTATCAGCACTAAGAGAAACATTCTCCACACGCCATGGTAGCCTAGTGGTTAGGACGTCTGATTTCCCACTGGAGGGTTGGGTGGTTGATACCTACCCGCTGAAGACCCACCATGTACACTTGGGGCTATGTGCATGTAAAATCCGTGGACCCTAAAGTCCCGAGCAGTTGCAAGGCTACCGGAAGATGGAAAATTTCCATTCCCTTTACTCTTAGCTCAAAAAAGAAAGGTGGCGTATTTGTAGTAGAGCCATCTGGTGTCATCCAAATACAATCTGTGCTTGAGCCAAATTGCACTTCCGCCCTTGAGGAGCTCATTAAAAACAGAAGGCCTTACTGTCTTAATTCCTGGTCGCTCTGTGAGGGGAGCTTGGATATCCAAGTGGCATTTGCAACAACATTTTCCACACACAGGGCTTACAATTCCATCATATTTAAGTCAACCTCTTCTAATGACAATACCACATAAGAAATGTTACCTTCTTCCTATTTTTTATTGCTTTTCTTCAACAAAACAAACTTTCTAGCAAACAAAAATCATGTAAACCAAGATTTGTCACCCAGTATTGCACAAGATATCTATAATATTCTCGGAGAAGAAAATACGTGAGATCAAGTGATGTGTGTACAACATTCTCTCTTAAATAAACAAGAAGTTATATTTTAAAGGACCATTAGAATAGGGATAACAAATCTTAAAAATCACCATTAGAACAAGAGCAACAAACCCTAAAAATCCCAACTGAAATAAAAACAAGTCCCTAAAAGGTCTCATTTGAATGAAATTAATTGTTATCAAATAACATCTAAAATATCTAAAAATCTCCAAGCCCCATTAAAATATGGTCAACAGTCCCTAATAATTGAAAATAAAATAGAGCTTTTATCCTATCGTTTCAAATAAGTATAATTTTATAAAATTTATGGTAGTACTTAATTTTGAAAATGCAATAATTTACAAAAAAGGTTTTATTTAATGCTGTCACTTAAGTATTAGACAAATACACATTCTACATACTTAAAACACAATATAAAATTAAGAACTAATACTTTTATGAAAGTTGTGGAAGTTTTATATTTAGTTCAGTGGGTTGTTAATTGCAGTTAAATTAACAGGGCTCGGTACACTTTGGAGTGTTCAAAATAGTGAAAAAAGTGACCACAGCTTTAAAAAAAGTGATTAAAATATAGTGACAATTAAAATGTAAACTTGTGTGTGTGTTTTCTCATTTAAACTAAATATAACTTGAAAAAGAGCAGTTTCGACATCTTTTGAAAACTAAACCCGAATAAATAGAGCTTTTGCCCAACTTAAAAAAAAAAAAATTCATAGCCTATTCAAAAATATGAATTTTTATACCTGTAATAATCTCCATAAATGATTTTTCAAAACCCATAAATGGCTAAGAGTGAGGGAGACAAAAGTTATTTCTTTTAATTAATTTCTTTCTCAAATTGTTACTTATTTAAAAATATAAATGAATAAATATTTATTCAAATCAAAAGCAGAAATTTCAAATTTTAATTTATGTTCAACATTGAACAAAATTTATTTTGCAAATGCTCGTTTTAAAATATTTTTTATACTTGTTTAAAGATTAGAAAATTCCACTTGAAATAAAGCTAAATTTGATATTTTATCAAAGTTATTCAGACTGAAATTATTGTGTTAATCTTCTGTATCATTGTAGGAAACAAACA
The DNA here is from genome assembly GCA_038502835.1 of Octonoba sinensis. Classification (NCBI taxonomy): domain Eukaryota; kingdom Metazoa; phylum Arthropoda; class Arachnida; order Araneae; family Uloboridae; genus Octonoba; species Octonoba sinensis. The sequence continues at coordinate 96,791,634 of CM076600.1, read as the reverse complement.
GTTTGATTATTCGATACTGTTTTTGTAATTTCATGGTAGTAACAAAATCCAAGAAAAATTCCCTGATTGAGCTCCAAAAAATTCCCTGATTTTATAATTTTAGTTACACGGTATAACTGTCATACATAATGACAATATGAGTGGCACAATCAGAAAAATTCTTCACAGGGGGGAGGGGTGCACTATTTTTTTTTCCTACCTGAACTTTGCAATTCCTTTTTTTTTTTTTGGGGGGGGGGGGGATGGAAATAAAAAAAAAAAAAAGAGGTCATAATGTAATTTTCTGAGCAATATATATAATATGCAACTGCTAAGAATTTTTCAGATCTAAAGTTTTTTTTTTTTTAAGAATTTAGATTTCCCCCTTCCCTGCATCATTATTTAATGAATTTTTGACAAAAATTTAACTTTATTTTCTCAAAATTGCGTATTGTCTTTTTGTTGAGAAATCCCCTCCAAAAATTTTCTTTTGTGATTGTGAGTTAGTTCTGGAGTGGGGGGGGGGGGGTGAAAGAAAAGAGAAATTAAGCTAATTTTCCGAGTGATATAATCTGCAACTGCTAAAAATTTTTAGTTTCTATTCTAATTTAAATATCGCTTAATTTTCTTACGAGGTTCTTCTTAACTTTCTTTTCTTATATTCTCTCTTTTCGAGTAAAAAAGTTAAAAACAATTAAAATTATCATTCTAGATGGGGGGGAGAGAGTTCACGGGCCCTCTAGGCCTCCCCTTCTGGTTGCACCACACTGCAATATCAAACCTCAACTTTAGCACACTCGGGGCCGGCGCCACGCCGAATTTCAAAATACGACCAAAAATGGCGGACTTACAGGACCAAAAATGGCGGAAACGCGGAAGCTTCAACCCTGGCACACGTATTTTTATGCAAAATTGCAATGTCTTCTTAACTTACAGACGGACAAAGTAACTTTTTTTGGTTACTCTGCCAGAGAAAGGGCAAAAAAGTGAAAATAGTGACCAACTTTTTTAAAAAAGTGAAAATAGTGACCTATTTTTAAAAAAGTGACTAAAAGTGACCAATGCAAAAAAAAGTGACTTTTAGTGAAAAAAGTGACTCGCGCCGACCCCTGAATTAATCATAAATCATAGTTTCTTTAAATAAAAATAAAATTTCAATAACTTATAACAAACACAAATAAAGCTATTTTTGCCTAATAACAAAGCTGATCATGATCATAAAGAATGCGCAAATTAAGTGATCGCAGCATCGGCAAACCGTTTCGGTAGACAGAACCGCAAAAAGTTGTCCGATTTCAATAAAAGTAAGCATTATATATTTAATACTTATAATACTAAAATAAAACAGTTTGAATTAAGAAGTAAAAGTTTAGCTTAGACATCCAGAGATTAGAAAAAGCGATAATGATAAGGATGTCGATCTACGATCTATCTAGTAGCCATTTTATTTTAAAGCACGATAGATTTTTGCAGTCAAGCAAGATTTGGTACACATTAAAGAAAATTTGACTATGAATGAATTGGTTATGAATAATGCACTAAGTTTGGTTAGAGTTACGTTTTCAAATGGTAAAAGAAAAACGTTATTGCTGTGAATTATATCTCTGAGTGTTAATTGATCCAGGATAAAAGATATCTTCGTCACAAACGTGACAAAAAAAATTCATTTATCCTTAAAAAAAAATTATACCTCCCAAAAATCGACAGAAAACGACTTTTCAACCTGGAAATACTGATACTAAGATACATTTGTCATTGCTTTTTTGAAATTTTAACTCATACAAACGCAAGTTTAAAAAAAAAAACACCAGAGATTAGTTGATAAAGTTAGAAATCTCAAAACCGCATTTAAGTGGCTAAAGAGCCGCAGTTTGCAGAACCGAACCTGACTTGCACTTATAAAATAAAATATTTATTTCACCCTTGCGCGAGGAAATCGGAAAAGGAGTTGGCAATTTTGAAATTTATCAAAAAAAAAACATTGAACGAGTGGACGATTCTCACCCCTTAGTTAAACTAACTTGGGGAGGGGGCAGATCAATCAGAATGGTAAACTTTTCAACAGTCAAATATTAACAAGTACGTTTTTGATTTGCAAGGACCCCCTCCTCCCCCCCCCCCCTCCTAGAAATAGTAGTTTTAACAGATTTAATCATCATGACCAAACATTCATCTTTGTACGTTTTTTTTTTTTTTTTGGCAGAGAGGCAACACTTCCTTTTTACATAAAATAAAGCAATGTGTTTATGTATCAAGCTTGGGAAGAACACGAAGCATTAATTTCATCTTACGAGAGAAAAATAACAATTTTCAAAAATGTTGCAGACAGAGCTTTTAATGTTTATTCATTTCTTTAATACTGATTATTCTTTCCAAAACAATCTTTAAATCCAATTGTGAATTTTTCAATTTTGAATAAAAAATGTCAAGGATTATCCACTTAAAGAACGATAGCATGTAGATATGCATTAGCATTAAACAACAACATCGATAATGATACAAAGCTGATACTATACATCGGTAAACTGACCATAAAACATAGACAGAATTTTTAAAATCAAGTCAATTAACATGAAATAATTAAACTTTATGATTGAACTTGATGACTTAATAAAATAAACTAACCAGATTGTAAATTTCGTCTTCAACAATCATCCCCCAACATAATGATGAAAAATGTTTTATTTTACATGAATATTGTAAAAGAATTCCTTATGAATAAAAAATAATTGTTGATAGGTCAGCCTTCGTAAGAAAGAAACTTTTTAAAAATCAACTCAACAGAAAGGAAAAGTTATTACACATACAACCAAGAACATAAGTCTTGAATCTGTTATAAAATATACTGTATTACACCAATCAAAATTATAATAAACGATTTCTTTACAGCAATAGTTAAAAAAAATTCACTCCAATATACGACACCAGCGTAAAATAATCTTTTCTAATTTTGAGATTACATTACATTTAAAATAAACATTAGTTCAATTTTTAAAATTTGACTCTTCTTAAAACATATTTAAAAAAAAAAACACATACTCTTCGATAATCACAAAATCTTCTAAAACCATCGAAGCTATTTGAGCTTCGAAAGACTCCATTATTTAGGCAACACTAAAGGCACAACCATGATAGAAAATCGCAGACTAACAAATGAGAAAGACTGTACGTCACAAATAGTTTACGCTACAACAAACTGCTTGCAGCTTCCTAGTTCCGCACTAGTATTACGCACGAATTAGAGATGCGCGAGTTTTCAGCAAAAAATAAACTCGTGGCACAATCTACAAAGACCTACACCACCGCATAGCATTTTCTCGCTAAACAACGGGAAGTAATTATTTATTAGTAAAAAATGAATATTCCATCTTGCCATAGCGTAAAATCTCAGAGAATGCGTTCCCATGATGCTTGAGGAGTAAATTTTATTCCAGCAACAGTTGCGCACAATATATGAAGTTTTTTTTTTTTTTTTTCAGGGATTTTGCTCGAAACTGGAGCAAAACCAAAAAAAAACTTTTGCGCTCCACTGCTCCGATTATATATCTAATTACATTCATAAACTTAAAAATACTTTTTTTGTTGTTCCGTAGGGGGGATGTCTATTTTTTCACAACACTGCACATAAAACATTTTTTATTTATTGATAAATAAATAACCTACAAGTAACTTTTTAATTTTTTTATTATCACATATAAAAAATTGATGACACATATGAAAAACTATTGATGAATTAACCTTTTTTTTAAGAAAAAAGAGATAACTAACATGATTTCTACTAAGACTGGTTGGAGTACGAGCGGAGCAATAGGATTTCTACTCGAAATCACAATAGGGCACGGGATATATAAATGTAAAACATTTTATGTAAATATTTCTAAACTTAATGAAAATGTGGGGCCATGATTTCGGAGCAATCGTAATCGCAACGATTATAATAAAGTAGTTAGTAGTAGTAGGATTAATTAACTACATTAGTTCCTTGTGTAATCGCAATCAATACTTCTAACGTATGTCTGTAATCGTAATGATTACCGAAAATAATGGCGTACTCGTAACAAAGTGTATCTATCAAATTAAAACTTTTAAAAATATTGATGGCGAAAAGGAATGCCTCATAGAGTAAAAGTATGTTAATATTTGTAATCAACTTTTTAAAAAAAAATCTTGTAAGGAAATAAAAAATAGGAGATACAGCTCCATTTTTACACAATGAACAAGAAGTTTCAAGTGAGCCCGTCGGTATTGAATCGAGGTATTTTCTTGAAGGGGAGGGTGTTGGCGAAAGATAATTTTTTGCCCACTTTTTATCCACTCATTAGGGTGGGCCGAAAAAAGACTTTTTCCGTTTTCGGTGATTCGGGAAAAGATGTTACTGGTGGTACAAAGTTCACATAAAAAATTCGAAGTGTGTAGAACAATTCCATTTGCGTACAAATTTGCATCCAAAAATATAGAGCAAAATACAGTATGTCAACATATTGACAAAATTTGAAATACACAAAATTTCTACGCACTTGCGACAAATGAAGGAATTGTTCTACAATAGATACAATATTAAACTATAAATATGATACTAAACTTTAAATTAACGTTAAACTTCTAATGTAACTTTAATAATAACGAATCATAGGGAATTTTTCGATTTTTTGGTTTTATTTTTATTTGATGCAATAACGTATATAAACATCTCTGAAACAAATTTTGTTATGCAATAAGTATTTATTGTTTAAATAATTTTTAAAGTTCAAAGGCAGCAAGCGATGCAGAAAATCTTTTCTGTGCATGCGTTCTGCTACACCCCGTTATTTGAGCAAAAATTATTCAAGCATCGATAATTGTTTTACTGATTCTAGCGTTGTTGAATTTTAAAGTTTGTTTATTGTTTTTACCATATTTAGTTCTCAAAATCCGAATCTTTACTAGGCTTATCTAAGCTCGCATTGTTGATCAGTTGTTAGAAATCGACGACCATTTTTAATGTATCACATTTGCAAATTCTATTGATATTGAAATTTAAAAATATATATTGCAGTACTAATTTTGCGTTCTATGAAAATTGTTGTTTCCCCATATAGTCCAAATTTTTAATAAATAAATTTCATCCCTCCCCCGTGGGTCCTGCTTTACCAGTGTTAAAATCTGGTCACCTTACTTTAACCATTTCTTGAAACACCTAAATTCGTAACTTTCTAATTTTTCTGAGTTGGATCATAATATGTGTGAAAAGTTTACATTTCACGTTTTACAGATTAAAAAAAATACAGGAGTGTTTTATATATATGCGAGTTTTACGTACTCGGAATACGTTCAAATGCACCATTGTAAACCTACCTTCCTCAAAGGTCAAATAATCATTTGAACTTACAACGTAATATTTTTCAGAAAATATTTTGAAGAATGGCAATGGATCAGTTACTCATTATATCCATTTATCAATAAAGCGAATAAAACGCAAAAAAAAAATAATATATAATATATACGAGAGATATTATAATGAAAAAACAACTATATTGTCTGGATTAATTAGCATTTATTTGCTTTCAATTGAATAAGGACTCATTCCCACAACCGATATTTTTCGGAAGTCGGCAGTTTTGACCTCACCAAAGTCAAAACCTTTCACTCAACTGATGAGATCAAAAATTTACTGAAACATTTTGTTTAACAAAAAAAAAACTAACTTTTTCTTCGGGCGCATGCGCATATATCGAGTTGTGCTGCTCAGTCCGCGTACAATTTCGATAAGTTGCGCAAAAACAACAAGAACGAAATGCCCACAATTCGCCGTAACTCACTACGATAATGTTTAACTGGCACCCGCACACCATAACTACATGTTATTTATCTCTACTAATAATAAAGCAGTAAGTATGTGTGTGTGTGTCTGTGTACGGCGTAGGGCCCAGACCGTCCAGCGGATTTTCATGAAATTTGGCACGAAATCAGTTTGGAACATGGGGGTGTGCACCTCGGAGAGTTTTTTCTGAAATTCGAATTTGTTCTTCTTTTATTCCAATTTATAGCCGAAAGTTTCATAAAATAGTCATTTTCTATAGGAAGGAATTATCGCATCGTTTCGAGCTTGATACTCTCTACTAATAATAAAGCAGTAAGTATGTGTGTGTGTCTGTGTACGGCGTAGGGCCCAGACCGTCCAGCGGATTTTCATGAAATTTGGCACGAAATTAGTTTGGAACATGGGGGTGTGCACCTCGGAGAGTTTTTTCTGAAATTCGAATTTGTTCTTTTATTCCAATTTATAGCCGAAAGTTTCATAAAATAGTCATTTTCTATAGGAAGGAATTATCGCATCGTTTCGAGCTTGATACCGTTGAAAAGCGCGTGAAAAACTACCCCGGAAAGAGTTTCGCTCTACGTGCGAAAATTCGAAGCCTCTAAATTAACTAGAAAAGAAGTTATAAGCATTTTTCTTTGCAGTTCGAAATTATTTTTTCACGGTAATTAACTTTAATTTTAATTGTTGCCATGCCGACTGACTATTGATCCTTTTTTCTTTTAACGAATTAAAATTTATTGCTTGCGGTTTTTAGCATTTTGAGAAGCAGCCGATTTTTAATTTATTTATTTCTTTTTTTGGATTTTGATTATTATTTTTTTAAAACGAATTAAAATTTATTTCCTGCGTCTCACAGGCGATTGATAGCTTTGTTTTGATTTCCTTATTTTGACATGTATTTTACGGGCCTATTTTCCATACTGCACAGGGGTTTTTAAAAGAAATGTTATCCTTTATAGCGATTTTTGATATTCCAGCTTATTATTACTGTTTATACTTTCATTTATTTACTTTTTTTTCTAAAGTGAATTAGCACATATGTTATTTTCCTATTTGAGCTAGGATGAAAGGTTTATTCCGCTTTCAAATCTTTGCTTGCTGCTGTTTGTTTCTGCAGGCTACAAAATTTCGTCTTTCTGTTTTAACCCGGGGTCCAGAAGCTACGTTTTGCACAACCTTTTTTCTGCGCAGTTCAACACATTGCAGATAAAACGTTGCGTGTAGATTGGAAAAGTGCGCAGTTTTGAGTCCGGTGCGAAGACTGTACAGTTGCAGCGATAACTGAGCTAGAAAGCATATGTCTTTGAACTGTGCAGACAAATCGGCACATGTAGACGGTAGCAGCCCTTTCCGATTCATTTTGTTTCTCAGTTTCAATTCGTCAGGCGACAATGGCCGACTTTCGGCAATGCTCTCGGGAGTTTCTCACAAAATTTATTGCATTATGCGAAAGTTCCCCACGCGTTTGGCGTGTAAAATCCAAGGAGTATAGTGACAAGGATAAAAAGGGGGAGGCTTATGAGAGTTTAGTGGAAAAAATCAAAGACATTGATGCAACCGCAAACAGAGAAACATTTGTAAATAATTAATTCTTTGAGAAGTGTTTACCGGAAATAATTGGCAAAAGTTAATAAATCGATTCGATCTGGGGTTGGAGACGAAATTTACAAGCCATCTCTCTGGTACTTTGATTTGTTACATTTCTTAAATGATCAGGAGACACCAAGGCAGCCTAGGAATACCATGGATGAAAATAAAGAGATTGCAGTTGTCGAACCACCAGAACAGGCAACAAAAAAATATTTATTTTATGTAATCATTTGACCACTTTGAACGCCGGGTTCTTCTGAGACGTTCCAGTCTTTTTTTTTAACATGACACCATGTCATAATTGACCAGAGTAGTATCTCCTTCATGACGATATCGCACAAAACTGAGTGAAATATACAGATATCTCTGCACTATGTAGACGCATAAAAAACTGCAACGTTTTCATTTAGTCTTAAGACTGCGCAGACAAAAGGTTGTACAAAACGTAGCGTCTGGACCCGGCTTTGTCAATAAATAATAGATAAAAATTAATTGTACTAAAAATTTATTAATTAAAACTATTCTAATTTATTATAATCTTCCTTTTTGTGTGGGTACTTGAACAAAACAAACAAAATGCGTTTTTTTTTTCAAATGTTTTCTTTTTTGTTTTATTTCGTTTCTTTCTTTCCTTTTTCCTTTTTTATTGTGTGTGTTTTGTAAAAAAAAATGCTTAAATGTGTAGGATCTCCGGCTGATTGCCATGGGCAGCTAATCTTTAATTATATGGAATGCTATACATTTTAATAAAATAACATAATTTGCACCTAAAAAAGTTATCACTATATACACAATGGCAAACCGACTGGTCTCCTCATTTTTTAACACGGGCATAGCCGTGCGGGTACCGCTAGTGTATTATAAAGCGATTTCGATCAAGTAATAGGCGAATGTGGAGCTTGGTTCAAAAAATAAAATACAACGTATAACACGCACAAATTTTGCTAGAGATTGCAAACATGTGTTTTGAGGTCGCAAGGAACCCCTTTTTTAATGCAGGAAGAAGTGAGCCTTCGTGGTAAAAAAAAAAAAAAAACACCCAAGTGAAGCCTAGAAGTACTGACCCACTGAAGAGGTGAGCTTCTAGAATCTAGATATTGCGATCTCGAAACACGTGTCTGCAATCTTTAGCAAAATTTGTGAGTCTTATGCGTCGTATTTCATATTTTGATCTGTAGCACAAAGGTATCCTTGTATCCGCTGACCAATCAAGGAGAATGCTCGCATAGAATTCGCAAATAACTGCTGAAATAAATGGTGTTAGAGAACCTGCGCTCTCGCACCGCAAACTTTTTATAGCCACAAATCTTTAAGGAGATTTCCATGGTCAGAGAGCTAAGGAAGCTCTAAAACAAGAAAGGATTTAGTAGCAGGAATAAATCATCTGATATAGCCCTTTTCTTCCAAGGTTGTTATTTCACTTTTTTTCACATTATCATTTTGAGCTTGACAAAATAACGTCACTAGGCTTCCATACTGAACACAAATTACAACTGTCAATTTAAACTAACAGTAAAATTAAGGAAAATAATGACTTAACACCATTTCTCTGTATCCAGGACCCAAATTTCCTCTGGCGCGACGCCAGAGGAAATTTGGGTCTGTTTTCGGACTCTTTACAAAATTCCAATAATCAAAAGGGACCGTTCACAAAATTCCAATAATCAAAAGGGACCCTTCACAAAATTCCAATAATCAAAAGGGACCCTTCACAAAATTCCAATAATCAAAAGGGACCCTTCACAAAATCCCAATAATAAAAAGGGACCCTTCACAAAATTCCAATCCATCAAAGCGGACTCTTCACAAAATTCCAATCAATCGAAACGGACCCTTTACCTAATTCCAAGCTACCAAATCGCACTTTTCAGGTATTTATTAAACAAGAGGCAAATAATCATAAAAAAAGATATCACTGCATGTTTAATTTACGAATTTTTACAAAATTATTCGAGTATTCAAAAGAATCTTTTTAAAATTCACAAAAAAAAGGACCTTTTTAAAAATGATGGATCGACCCCTGGTATCAGGGTTCACACTTAAAACTTTTAGACAAAATTTAATGGAGTTTAGAGCTCCTGAAATGCTTTTTAAGGATGCATCCAAGATAAAACCGTTGAGTAAAGTTCCAGGTATTTTTTTTATGCATGCAACATTTTTATAAAATTTTAACAGAGCTGCAAAATATGTACCCAAATGCCCGAACTGCATTTTAGCTGTTTTTTACTTTTAAACGTCAGTGGCGATTGGGGGCAAGTATGTATTGTTATAATCGGAACCTGGTCACGAGTATGAGGCAACTGTTTTGAGCCACTTTGTTCTTTGCTTGCAATTTCATTGATGGTCTATTTTAAGGACAGTTTCATTTAAGACTTTAATAGTGTCTGAAGGTGCACGGGCTCCTCCGGAAATTGAAATAAATTTAAAACTACCTATTTTGAATAAAAATATAAGTATTTTGAAACTTCTATTTGGAAAGTTCTCTTAACGTTTGGATTGGGCCCATTGTGAAATAAATTCCAATATACGCTCCCAACTTTAATATATTTCTTCACGTGGGTTTGTTTCATAAATTTTTACCACAAAAAGTTCATCATCACAGGACAAACGGAAACTTATTCTTGATCGATCGCTTCGACTCCGATTTGCAGGCCTTTACGGTATTTAGATAGTTATTCAACCTACCTTTCTCCTTCACCCACGGTTCTATCACGGGGTAGATAATCAGATTTCTGATATGATACAAAATCAAAACTAGGTCACATGCTGTTATGAATCATCAAAAACCCGTTTCAATTAGAAAGTTGCTGAATGCTTGTACATGACAAAGCAACACGAACCAGCCACAACTAGAATAATGTCACTAATTCTTAAGACAAATGAGGGAAACAAACTGCAGAGGATGTTTTACATCATTAAGCTTAATTACATCTAAAAAATATTGGGATCTTTTTACTCTCAGACGAACAGTTTTCTCTCGACAGTTTTTTTCCGAGAAATTGTCACATTAGTCAACGAAATAGTTTTTAAAATCACTTCGACACGCTGTGTGGCAGAGAACCTAATTTGGAACTTTGCCAGACACCTCAGAAAGACCTTCCAGTTCAGCAGGGGTGCCCACCGGAGGGGTTATAGCGCAGACTGCGCCATTAAAATTTGGGCGGGGGAGTTTTCAGCGGCTTTTTGGGGGGGTCTCGGCCTACTGTTCGGTCGATTTGGGAAGTCATCATTTTGGGGGGCAAAAATTTTTTAGGGGTTTGCGTCATAGCTCTGAGGAGGTGGACACCCAGAGTTTGCAAAGGTGTTCTTTGAATTCACAGTAGTCGATTACTCTCTAACAGTTCAATCAAGCATTCTGTGTGCACTGCACATAAATAAAATGCATTGAGACTTCCAAAACCCCATTGAAAACTTTTGTATTATTCACAAAATGTCTTAACCAGTAGCGCAACCATTTTTTTCCCTGGAGGCGAGTTGGGGGGGGGGGGAGATCCTTGGCCATATGCATACATTACCATACTAAGATCGGCAATATGCCTTAAAATTAAAGGAAGTCCAAGGCTTCGGAAGTTTGCCCCCAAAACCGGCCCTTGGTTGAGTAAACAATTCGATAATTTTTAAGAAAAAAAGGTTGACAATTCAACGATGTTGAACATTCTACAATTTTTGTGCCCCTAATTGTAAAGGCGCAGGAGCAAATTGCTCCTGTGCTCTGGTTACAGGATTCAAATTCCGGCGGAGGACATGGATGTTCGAGTAATATTACACGTTTTCTGCGCGTCAGTGCAGAATATTCATTCCGCGCAGAATATTAATTTCATATTCAATTTTAAATATACATCAGTTTCGAAAGAAAATAATAAATGGTTAAAGATTAGCATTTAAAATAATGTAAAAATAGTCACAGGTTAGAGATCAGTTGAATACAGTAAGTCAGGGGTCCCCAACCTTTTTGTACCTAAGAGCACATACCAGAATATCGGTCGAATGGCGGGCACCATAATTGTTTAAACATAATTTCATAGTTGGTGGACATAGTTAATAATACACACTACATATAATGCACATACAAATTAATTTAACATATGAATATAATTAGTATCAATATTCTTGTGCAAAATAAATGATTACTAAATTGCCTGCAAAACGTACGAAGTATAAAAATTATTTATAAAATATTTTAAATACAGTCAATGTGATCTTTGGCATTGCATTTCACTGGCCAGCGCTTCATAATTAGGAGAATATGATGAAATTCTTGCTCGCAAGCAATCGTCAAGGTGTGCATCTGTAAGGCGTGATCTATATTTTGATTTTATAATATTCATTGTCGAAAACAATGATTCACACAAGTATATGGGGCCAAAAAATGACTTTTATATATCGCTTTTTTAAGAATGGAAATTTATTTCTGTCAACTATGTTCCAGAATTTCTCATGTGATATATTAGTTTTGAGGTAACGTCATTCTGAAGATCCAAAATTTCTATCTCGTCTTCTTCTCGCCTTACTTGAAGAAATTCTGAAATGTATGTCGCTATTTCGACTACGTTTATTTGGCTGGTAAAAGGATTTACAAAAAAGGTGACTATGGGCTCGATGATATTAAATTGTTGAAAGCGCTTTTCAAATTGATTTTGAAGCAATTGGAACTTGATGACAAATGCTGATAAGACTAGTATATACTCTAAATTCTAAATGTTCTCTAGTTTAAAATGGAAAACAGAAATACTTTTATCGTTGGGCACAAGCAGCGGGCGCACCTAACCGATCGACGGGCGCCATGGTGCCCGCGGGCATAGGGTTGGGAACCCCTGCAGTAAGTAGTATAGTAATTAAAATAAAAGCGCATCTAAGGTTACTAAATGACAAATTCCCTTTCTTTAATTTAAGAAAGAAAGATTTCCTTTTAACATTAAGCAAACAAATTGTAAGGTTTACTAAATTACTTTTTTGATAAAAAATAATTATATCAAACTGAAAAAAAGAACGCACAAATATCAAAAGTAGCTAAAACACTCAATTTCATCTTCAATCAAATGAATAAGAAGTGCAACAATTATATACATATCAATAACTATTAACAAACAGTACAAATTTCTGAAGGGGGCGGACAAATACTTCTTTTTCACTTTTTCCCTTGATAGATTTCACATGATTTATTCCTCGCAAATCATGGAAAGTGAACCTTTTTGCGCGTTCGCCAACAGTACTTGTTTAAAAAAATTACGCAGTCATTTCATAATTTAAATAATATTCTAAAAAATATCATTAAGATAGCATATAACAATCATCTATCAAAAAAGTTTCGAATATTTGTAAAAAAAATATATATATAAAAAATCCTGTTCGTTTTTCAAAAACGTAGGTAAAATTATTTCAAAACCGCTAAAAATGTGATTCCAATAAACAAATAAATATTCAAATATGTGTAAAAGTTTAAATTTTGTGGCAACAAGTAGCTTTGCATCACTCCGAGAGAAGTGTGTTTCCACGCCATCATATCATTGATTTCAACCACTAAATCACCGACGAAAATAAATAATGAATATGAAATAAAAATATAGTAAAGCATTTGTATAAATTCCCAGCAAAATAAATAAATTAAACAAATCCTTCAAATATACCTTGTTTCCAGCGGACATTCCTTCAAAAAATACCTGGATTCACCTGTAGGTACAAATCCCAAACTTTGTAAAATCCGTTTCCAAATGTCAAACAGACCGATGTACATTTTAATAAATGACTGAAATTAATCCTAAGTATTTTAAACTTCACAGAACCAATCTAAGCGCAAACCGTTTACATTATCTCAAAAAGCATCGCGGATCAAGCATCGAAGATCTAGCTAGAAAATAATAAATAAATAAATAAAGGATAGGTCACGTAAATGTTTGTTCGCAATCACGCGCTTTTTTGGCATTACGGTACTACGCATACGCGCATCATAACAATGTATTAAACGGTGGATGGAAGACGGCGGAAAGCGAGACGGAAACTCTTTGGCATAGTGCCAACAATACGGCTTCCAAGACTGTCTGCTTATTGCTCTCTTTGGCGAACATGAGATATTCGATGCTAATCGTGCCGAAAAGCACGTTCTTTTACGTTTTTGGGCGTGGTATTTTTTTGAAGACAAGAATATTCGGGACGAGATCAAATTGCATGCATAACAGTCGCCATCCGAAGCACAGCCCGGCGAGTAAAAACTTGATTGTAATAAAAAAAAGAAGCATGTAGTAAAATAGTACCTTACGCTGGATTGACCGGCGACACGTGAGCAGTCGGTAGCCGACATTTAAAACGTGATTTTGGGCGGCCCGCAAATGATCGATTTCTGAGTTTTAGGGATCCAATGCTGCGCGTCGCTAGTGAGCCACGTTGGGAAGTCGGCCAGAAATTCATTGATAACGTTTAAAAAATAATAAAATTTATACGTTTCAATTTTAGGCTCTGGTAGCTCCAAAAATTCCTTATACGTTGTTTCACGATACGTTAATTTATCATAATCACATTGGTCAGAATAAATTCTAAAACAACAACATAATAGAATGTTTTTATGAAATAAAATATTCTCGAGGTTATTTTCGAAATTTTGAAAAACTTTAATATAATTTTTCATCAATGCACCCGCAATTTATATTATCCACCATCCGCGCACACTCAGAAAAACTTCCAGTCAGAGAGATAAAATTACATTAAAACATATAAAAAAATACTAAGCTTTTTTTTTAGCTAACGAAACATTTACCAGTTCACTGCATGTTATTTTTTACAAAGTATTCTTTGATATATACATTATATAATATATATATATATATATATATATATATCATGTATAGTACATATACATATGGCTGTCACTCGGGGCGGTAACAGTCACCCCACTCCCCCCCCCCCCCCAAAAAAAAAAAAACAACGTTATTGTCTTTCATAAACTTGTAATTTTGTAGTTTATATTATCTGCAGTTGCTTCAATAATGCAAAAAAAATCTTAAGAAATTATATTTTATTTATTTGGTGCAACTTCCAGTTAACTACATTTATTTTCAATTATACGTTAAAATAGCATCAGTAACATGGTAAAAATGCAAGTAGATGTTTTTTTAAAAAACTATCTCCTTCTGGGTGTCACCCCTCCCCTTCCGCCCCCCAACATCCCTCACCCGAGGTCACTTGCCGTATGGTCTAAGGGGTCACTCCCGCCAACATCCCGCCCCGGGTATCACCTGGGATGGATCGCCTCCTCCGCACCCCGTAGTGACGACACTGATATATGTAATTTTAAATACTTTAACACGTTAAGTGCCACGTCAGTCACCGGTGACTGACACCGACCTTTCCATTCAGGCCGCGTCAGTCACCGGTGACTGACATTATCAAACCCGAAGTGGAGTTCAATGTAATTTTATCCCTAGAGGGCCAAACTATAAACAAAACAGGCGAGGGGCCTAACGTGTTGAATGAATGCTTATATAAGCATTCAATTTCGAACAGAAATACCTTCCACTATCCTAAAAAACAATGGCCCTTAATACGTTTTAAAATTTCCATCGTGTAAATTCTAATTTGCCAGTATTGCGCTTCGCATTGCTGTACTACGATACCTGCGCTCGCGGCCTGACACGGAAGTCGCTATAAAACCGCGTGGCACTCAACATGTTAAAGATATTTTAAAGGGCTTCCATTAAAACCAGTTTCCAATAACGTAACAGGGGACAGCTTTTGGGAACTTTTCATTGCATTCATAAATATAATTCTAATTTTAAAAAATTCAAATGCACAATTTTAAAAATCTACAGAGCTGTCATCAATCCAACTTCTAAACCGCAATCAGAAATGAAACTGAATTACGAAATGATTTAACAGGAGCACTGAGTATTAAGAATGTTTGCCAGACAGACTTCGTCTTTTATGGCATGATGCGGGATAAACACAATGATTCAGATTCCAGAGCGAAACAAGGAAACGTGGTTGTTTTGAATGATCACGTGGCACACACATACACAAACACTAAAACATCAACAGGGTGAAACAACTTTTCCCCATATGCACTATGCAATGCGTGTGGTGGAGAGAAGTTTATTTCAGGAAATATAGAAACGAGTTTTTCGCGTTTCTAAAGTATGATTTTTCTTCTAGTTATCCAACAAAGCCAATTAAATGAAGAATTCTTTGATTTAAACAAAGTTCTTTGAAGTAACAGCTCTGCAACGGCTAATTTAAATGTGTGGGTTTTTTTTCTAAAAACAATTAAAATGGGGTGAACGGATGGAAAAGAAGTTTACAAAAATTTATTTTCAAGGCTGCCACTTTCCAGACATTCTGTTAACGAGGGCATTGCTACGAGGTGTGGAGAGTTTTTTTTAATGATCCCATGGTTTTTCCCGTAAATTTAATGACTCACTAAAGAATGAAGTGAAGAATAGAGAAAAAGGTTCAAGTGACTCTTAAAAAATATATAAAAGTAGGAATACAGGGTCGGGCAAAGAAACCTCCTGTATTTCAAAAGGTAGTCAGTTACAATTAATAAAGACCCAGAGAAAGTAATTTTATATGTGAACTGCAAATATGATGCTTTTTATATTATTAGGTTTTAAAAATTATATCCGGTAAATGGCGTCCTCTACTGTTGGCACATTGACAAAGCCTTCGTAGGTTCTCATAGTGCTTCGTGTCA
This sequence comes from Octonoba sinensis, assembly GCA_038502835.1. Classification (NCBI taxonomy): domain Eukaryota; kingdom Metazoa; phylum Arthropoda; class Arachnida; order Araneae; family Uloboridae; genus Octonoba; species Octonoba sinensis. The sequence goes on along the minus strand of CM076600.1, from coordinate 96,775,585 downwards.
TTGCGGCAGCCACTGTCAGGGTTATTGCATTTTTCAGTACTTGCAGGGTTATGGGTGGATACTGGATACACTTGCACCATTAAGTATTTCCAGAGAAAATATCTGTAATCAGGTCGGCGAAATTCGAACCGAAACCGAAATGCTCGTTGAGTAGTAATCATAGAACCACTATTCCTTTACAACAAACGTACGATGCTCACCGCGCCTCGCCAACTACCACAAATGGCACGCATACTGATATCTACTGATACCTCTTCCACCGCCGTATCCCCTCTACAACTTTAAAGAACTAACCACCACAAGTAGGCGTAACGATTGCAAACAGGCGAGAACCAGTCAGACTCACATGTTTGACCTGAAAAACCAACCCTGTAAAAAAGAAGTAACGGTGCGTAGAAGTAAATTTCGCATCGTACGAAGAAACTTATATGGTAAGACAAAAGACGTTGGACGAAGACAATTGGAGGAAACTTTAACGTCGGCTTCGCGTGATCTCTTGCTTCTCGGTCATTCGAAAAAAAAAAAAAAAGAGTATACCGCGGTAGCTACGTCTAGTTTTTCTAAATTTGAAGGTCTATTAACTCACACCAGAGTTTGACACTCTCCAAATGAGCAAAGTCTTTTTGCAGGTAATGATTCCTTGGTATCTGTACTTATAATACTTTCATTGCCCGAGCTAGAGAAATATACAATTGACTGAACATTGTTTTGTGTAGATAACAAAGCCTTTTTTCTCCTAACCAAAAATTTGTCCCTGCGCCTGCATGATCGGCGCAGACATCGGACACTTGCTCAATCACAAACTGAATATGTCCCGTTGCCCAGAATCCTGGTGATCGTATCAACCAGCGAAGTATTGGAGGAACACGAGGACAAGCAGAAGAAAGGCGTTAATCTGCGTCCAGGCATTAAATTACCCTGGCGCTAAATCACCCCAGGCATTAAATTACCAAAAACTTTGTCCCTGCTCCCGCATGTTCGTCGCAGACATCGGATACTTGCTCAATACAAACTGAATGTGTTCCGTTGTACAGAATCCTGGTGATGCCAAACAGCGAAGTATTGGAGGAACACGAGGACAAGCAGAAGAAAGGCGTTCATCTGCGTCCAGGCATTAAATTACCCTGCTAGAATATAAGACCGGAAGTTTGTAAAAGAAAGGGTACCACAATAATTGACGACTCGAATTGACATACGGCTGTTCTATAATGGTGTTACGAACGACAACCATCTATCTGGCCGAGTTTTATAATGGAAAAGCACCCTACATTGGTACTGTTATATTAACAGGCAGTGAGCATCCCGACGCTGTCCTGAACATTCAGGCTCATTTCGCGCTGGTGGCGTAAACTTGGGAGGAGGGGAGGCGGGGGCTCTGGTTTATGTCTCTGTTGTAAGAGTTCGTCCTTGCGGGCCTAAAGTAGAAGGAAGAAATATTACTGGTGTAATTAATAGCCTGAAACGCGCTGCATTGGTATAGACTCAGGAGCTCACTATTTTTTCATTGGCGTTCAGGTACTGTATTATTATTAACTGAAAAATCATGATTCCAAAAATCATGATTTTGAAATCAATGCTATAGATATTGCAATGAAAATTGCAGTTATCCTGCTATGAACTTAAAAAACATTATAGCATAATTTTCGTGTTATGACGTTGTAGCAGTAAATGAGTGACATAATGTGCTGCAGAAATTGCATACTGCTCAACATTTTTCTTTTCTATCGCATATTACACAAAACACGTTAACTTCTGCTTCAAAGGTTTGGATGTTGATACATTTTCACCCCAATAATTCTAATTGTTACCTAATATTTTAAGCATTCAGCAAATATTGGGTATAGTTAACCTTTTGTTGCTTTTGAGCTGAAAACCCCCATCTAACCCACCAACAAGGCGTTTTTATGAACAAAAAAAAAAATCGACGAGGGCAGAAGTAGAGAGTCCCATATTTAAAATTTAAATAACACTTTATGTTATTATAAAAATTTCTTCAAATAAAAATTATTTTATTTATCTATACTTTTTTAACATCTGGAGCTCAAGCCGGAAGTGGGAGCAAGTCGTCACTTGCAAAAATTTTGGCAGCACATCGAAGCAGTTTGTGAAATCAAACTTCTAGAAGAAACATCTTATTTTGGCTGAATTCCATGATTTATTTCTATAGTCAGCATTTGGCACTTAAAGCCCTAGTCAATGCATTTTTATAAGACGCAAAATATTAATAAAATAGTTTTTAAAAATCATTGAAATGAGACATTTGGCTTCGTCAATTTAATATTTCCAGTAAGGGTTACTACATACAAAAAAAGGGAACAAAGCACATTGACGGGTTAAATACTAAATACTCAGTAGCGTATGCTTGTTTCCATGGACTGACGGTATGACCCCATATCCAACAAATCTAGAATCTTGAATGCAGGAATCTTAGTTTCATTCAATTTTTTAGAGAAAAGGGACTTTTCTTCGGAAATTTCTCAATATTCGGTAAAATATGTCTGACCTTCAAAATAAACTTCACTACAATGAATGCGTTCTGCTTTGTGGTGCATTGAATGTTTTTCAACAATTATTAGGTAATATCTAAAAAGATATAAAATGTAAATTAAATTATTTTGAAAAGAAAAATTTTTAAATTCGAGCTTCGAGATGTATTGTATTTGCCTTCAGACTATTTGTATACCTAATGTAATGGCTGTAAGGGCATGTGGTAAACGCTTCTGGACCCAACATTCTTCCATAAGTAAAAAATACAAATAGCAAATGGTAACAAAGTTCCGTAAACAGCCAAAGATATCAATTTTTCCCCCCGATTTTTTCATACACTATATCTATGTGGCAAATTTAAAATCTGCACGAAAAAATGTTGGAAGAAATGGGCGGGGGGGGGGGGGGGGGAGAGTTTATAAAATGAAAATGATTTTAATATTTTGATCAATTTGATTGAAGCATTAAAGCCAACAGATTGCAAGAATAAGAAGTTCTTACAGAAGGACTTCAGAAAGGCAAAATAAAAGACTTACAGCAGTTTTTTCCCTAAGCTTTGTAACTTGGTTTTTGTTGATGATCAAACAAAGAGACACGCAATGTGTTTAAAGTTACGCGAGAGTATGTGTCATATCTCTAGGCAAACAAGGCAAAGAGATACGTTACACGATACACATACGACGAAAATACGGACAAACTTCAAGCATTAATCTTGGAAAGTCAGAGAATGAAAAATGATAAGACGAAAACAATCGATTTTCTTCATGATGGAAAGTAACAACTTTTTATTCTTTGGTTTTATGAATGAAATCTTTTCATCCATAGAGCATTCGGATGAAAGTTTTAAATATGTACACATACAGTAGACTCTGGATTAGGGATAATTCATAAATGATGTCACGCTTCGAGGGGGGGAGGGGGGTTCGTGAATTGTGACAAGGGCATGGGAGGGGGTCCGCTGAAGTGTGACATATTTGTGACAAAGGGGGAGAGGGGGTCAAATATATGGGGAAAAAGCGTGACATCATTTATGAACGGCCCCTTATCCGAGTTGCGGATTCTCCAGAAGTGACCCCCCCCCCCCCTTTCCCCCAAAAAATGCGTACGGAATATTGGTGCGGAAACTGTACGAAAAAACGCATTCTTTTCAACCGTTCAAGTTTAAAAAGTTAGAGTGCTCTGAAAATGCGGAGGAAGAAGCATTGGATTATGGAAGATTCCAGATTGAAATGTTACAAAATTCTGGGTGGCGATGACATTGTGTCGCGTGTCGCTTACGTTTCAGAAGAAACAAGGAATCTCGAAGAAAGTCATGAAAGTGAAGAAAAGAATCTTATACCTCATCCCAAAATTAAGTCATGGTGATGCATTACTATGTACGGAAGCATTAGTTAATTACTTGAAGCAAGAAGCTGAAAGCACACCTGCTGAAAAAATGATGCTGAGAAATTTGCGTAGTAAAATTCGTTGGAGATTCAATGAAAATTGAAAACAGACTTCGGATCATTTCACTCTTTACAAAGCGGTGAAGTAAACTACTTTTTTTGTATTGCATTGTATTTATTGTAAATCTTATAATTACACAAAAATTGATTCATTGTCTCCTTAAACTTTAATTAAATGATGTCCTATTGCGTAATAATTTTACATTTTCCGTCTTTTTTTCACATGTTCATTAATTTTTTTCATAACATCGATTATTCGGGACGAGGCAATTCCCGAAGATCAAGATTCTACTGTATTTAAGCATACGTTATCAATATTAAATATTTTTTAAATGGTCCTAAATATAAGTTAAAAAATAAAACGTTATTTATATTTCATCGAAAGCAGTGGCATAGCCAGAAAATATTTTCGTAGAGGGGGGAGCATGAGTGGATATAATGGAGGGAGGGGGTCACTTCGTTTTATAACTTCAGTTTCGAAACTTTTCGGGTGAGAACATTCAGACCACACTTTGTGCTATGTATATTGCACTTATGACTTGTTACAGTGATAATTTTTTTTCTCCATAACAGAAGTCTCCAGAGACGGGAAGATGGGATGCGGAAGCTTGACTGTCTTCAAGCACGAAGATGGATCCGTCCTTGAGGGAGAGGGACACTATTGAATCAATGTATTATGCATAATTTCTCCTTTTGCTTCCAAATTTAAGAGAACATTTCGTCATGTTATTCCTCAAAATTTTTGCCCACTAAGGAACAAATTTTGAATAAAATAATTTTTGGAAAAAAATAGAACCGACTTCAAACTATAAATTGCGCTAAAAAGTAAAAAATAATATTATTCTTTAAACAACTTCGATACGACTTTTAAACATACACTGAAACTGTTGCAAACTCTACGCTAGTTATATTTGTAATTGGTTCATAGTTACAAAAGGAATCATGCATCAATATCCATCATAATTTTGCACCGACTTCAAAAATTATGTTTAAAAGTTGTGTCGAAGTTGTTTAAAGAATAATATTATTTTTTACTTTTTAGCGCAATTTATAGTTTAAAGTCGGTTCTATTTTTTTTCCAAAAATTATTTTATTTTATTGTTTTTAGTGTAAATACATTTTTATATAAATACTCTATTTTTAAAACATACATATCAAAGGGGAAACCTTTGAATGAATATCACTAAAAACTCACCGTTTGTAAGATAAATTTCGTTTTAAAATCAATTTTAAAGGGTCACTAGAGCAAGCAAACTGATTGGATTTAATTTCTTCTTCAGGGAAGCCTTCAGTCTATTTCTTGTTATAATTGCTTTTAATATTACATCTTAATGGCAACAAAATCTTTTTTTAACACTGAGTTTCATTTTTATTAACAACTTTCCCAACAAAGAAAAATCGAGCCTAGCCTTTCCAATTAAAATGAAAAAATACTTATTTTTCACCCATAACGTTTTTTCTAAAAAACAGATGTAGTCAAACTGATTTGCGATATTTGAGTTAGACGACCCTCTATCGATCAAAGAAAAAATAATCAAATTCGGTTCATTTAGTCAAAAGTTATGGATGAAAAAGAAAAAAAAAAAAAAAAATACCACATTTCAGCCCATAACTTTTTTACTCATTATCGAATATGGTCAAACCAAAGTATGGAACCTATGGGAAACCACCCTTGATCGATTAAAAAAAAATTCATGAAAATCGGTTCATCCGGTAAGAAGTTATGAGTGGACAAACAAGCAAAAAAAAAAACATTTTTTTGAGAAAACAAGAAGTTCCGTCTAGAACTATACGAGCCTACTTTCCCGTATACACCAAATTCAAATTTATAATCTAGCTATCTCTTTCTCTCTCTTTCTTATTTATCTTTAGTTCTAATTATTGAAAATATACCTTTTTCAACGGATAATACATATTCATTCACTCACTCATTCATTCTTTCATTTATTCAGCCATGCATTTATTCATTCATTCGTTACCTCATTCAAGTGTTTATTCATTCATTTACGCATTCATGTATTTATTCACTCATTTATTTATATTTTCATTTATTCAATAATTTATTCATTCATTTTTTTCCTCATTCATTTATTCATTGATTTATTCTTTCACTCTTTCATTTATTCATTCATTCATTATTTCACTCATTGAGTCACTGAGAAATATCCTTGAAAATCCCGATCAAAAAATTTCATAGCAAAATAGGCTCGCAAGTTCTGGATAAACTTTCTATTTCTACATGTTCTACGTTATAAGAGCTTTCCGATAAAGTTTGTTCCAAGCAAATCGGTCCGTTAGATCAGGATTTATATAGGGTTGAAATTTCCCCGTAAGCTCAGCGTTAATTTTTTGAACTGTTCAAAAATGAACCAAAACTGTTCAAATCAATATTTCACGCCGAGAACTCCTTTCAATAAGCTTGCAATAGGAACTTGGCTCTTGTGCCCAGAGTTTACAGAATTTGCTTCAATTTTGTCCATAGGCGCTAATGTTAAAATTTTTTGAACTGTTCAAAATTGAACAAAAAATTGTTCAAATCAAGAAGTAAAATATGGAAATGAGATGTCCTCGCCGAGATCTTTCGAATGCAAAAAGAATTTTTTCAATCGGACAATTCGTTCAAAAGTTATTAGGGGGGACAGACCGACAGACAGACAGACAGACAGACAGACAGACAGACACAGACAGACACAGACAGACAGACAGACAGACAGACAGACAGACCGACAGACACACCGACAGACAGACAGACAGACACACTTTTTCCCCATCTCAATACCCTACTTTCAAATTTTTTATTTTTCAATCTTTATTTAATTACTTCACTTATTTTTGACTTTTCTTGATTTTTAACGATATTTTCACGATACGTTAAGCCTTCTTTCATGCTTTATTATTATTTTTTTTTACTTTTACGGGAAAGTAGGCTAAAAATAGAACCGACTTCAAAAGCAGAGTAACTATAAATTGCGCTAAAAAGTAAATTTATTCTTTTAAACAACATCGATGTGACTTTTAAACATAGTTTTAGAAATCGGTGCAAAATTAGGAGTCTAATTACCATTACACCATGTGTTACTTCATCTTGGAACTGTTGCTAATTCTGGGCCGGGACATTTATATTCACAATTGATTAATCATTAAAAAAGATTTTATCTATCCTAATTTTGCACCGACTTCTAAAACTATGTTTAAAAGTCACATCGATGTTGTTTAAAAGAATAAATTTATTTTTTACTTTTTAGCGCAATTTATAGTTGCTCTGCTTTGAAGTCGGTTCTATTTTTTTCTCAAAAATTATTTTATTTTATTCTTCTTAGTGTAAATATTTTTTCTATAAATGCTCTATTTTTAAAAAAATCATATCAAAGGGCAAACCTTCTTTGAATGAATGACACTAAAAACTAATCATTTGTATGAAAAATTTCGTTTTGAAGTCGATTTTAGCAAACAAACTGATTGGATTCAATTTTTGCCTCAGAGAAAAGCCTTCAGCCAAAATCTTGCTGTGATTGCATTTATTATTATAGCCCAATGGCAACAAAAACTTTTTTAACAATGAGTTTTATATTTAATAATAGTTTTCCCAACAAAGAAAAATCAAGTCAAGCCTTTCCAATTAAAATAAAAAATACTTATTTTTTACCCGTAACGTTTTTTCTAAAAAGCAAATGTAATCAAATTGATGTGCGATTTTTTAGTTAGACGGCCCTCTATCTATTAAAGAAAAAATCGTCAAAATCGGTTCATTTAGTCCAAAGTTATGGGTGAAAAAAAAAAAAAAAAGACCCTATTTCTGCCCATAACTTTTTTTCTAATTATCGAATATGGTCAAACAAAAAAACGGGACCTATGGGAAACCATCCTCGATCGATTAAAAAAAAAATCATGAAAATCGGCTCATCCGGTGAGAAGTTATGAGTGGACAAACAAACAAACAAAAAAAAAAAAAAAACGACATACATACAATATGAATGTATAACATCCTTCCTTTGTGAAGTCGGTTAAAAAACGACATACATACAATATGAATGTATAACCTCCTTCCTTTGTGAAGTCGGTTAAAAATGATGAATGATAATTGAATTTTAAAAATTATTTATTGAGAAAGAGTGTCGTAACAACATAGGTATTTTAATGCAAGATCAAGATAGAAACAAGAAATGATACGCCAATGTTTTCTATAATTGTGTTCACAAATGCCTTACTAAGCAATTGTAAATACGTTTTCTAAAATTAATACTTATTTGATTAACTCTAAAACTAACACTAATTCGATAATGCTAATATCCTTTCGGGGTTTTTTAATATTAGGAAATTATAAACTGAATATTAAGATTGCAATTCCACAATACTGTAGAAAAAAACAAATTTCAGATGAAACTATGTGGGACAAGAGTTTTACATTCCTTAAAATGCTGAGCTTGTTTCATTACAATGTTAACATATTAGTGCAGAAATCAGAACACAGCGATTTTTGTCAATCCATAGAAGTAATTAAAAAATTACAAAACTTCTCCCTTTCAAATTTCAATTACGATAGCATGGATGTCCGCCAATTTTAAATTGTGAACATGAGAAATAAAACAACTGAAGTTATAGTTCCGGAAAGATGGCTGAAGGGGGAAAAATGAATGAATGCATGGGCATGATTCTCGCCATTGTTCATGCCAGACAATCTTCGTCTCATGCGTACATTAATATCATCAGAGACTACTTTTTCACGTGAAAATCACGAGGCTGCATATTTAAAGAAACATGTCCCATGAGATTCGAACAAGTCAAGAGCTTCAGCAGTGAGATATTATTAATATTGTTTGCTATCATTTTCTTTCTTACTAATTCTATTCATCTAGAAATTTGCATCCAAGAAATTCGCTACAAGGTGAACGCAGACCAATTCATATGAAACATAATGAGCATACGATCCAGCCTTTGGCACGCGTCCAGCAAACCTGAAGTTCGCCAAAGCCGCCGACTGCTGGCATTTTGCCAAGAAACTAGAGACGCACGTGATTTTCTGAAACCGTGAGTAGAAAATGATGCGGCAGAGAGAACTAATCTGCGTCTCCCCCTCGCTCCCCACTCCTCTTATTAATTCATGTGAGAGTCGGTCAGGTCAAAGGGAAACCACATGCTTTCCCAGAAGCTGATTAAACTTTCTTCTCAATAATTCATTTTTCAGGCAAAAATCTTAGTATTATCAATAAAGTTTTGTAAAATTTCTTTCAGTGCGCACTTATATTTGGATAAGAAGGCCAAGCAAAAATGTCACTAATAGTCCGTGGGGGAATTGCTGCTTAAAGTGAGTTCTGAATCGCTAAGACATGATCGGAAGAAGTACCACACCGATTAATAATATCCATGCCCTCCCCTAGGATTTAAAGCCGAGAGCCACGGTGGAAGAGGCTTGTGCGAAATCGACTATGCTACCTATTTTCTACAGTATGTTAGATGCAGTGTCGTTCCTAGCACGGGTGTCACCCGAGGCGGTAAATCATGATGACAGCCTCCCCCCAAAAAAAGTTTTATTGGGAACGAATAATAAATAAATATATTTTTTTTTAATATGATGGTAGTGATTTTTGGAAAGAAATACAATGTACTTGCAAAAAAAATAAATGCATTTGAACTATAATGGTGGGAAATCTACAATTGTAGTACATATGTTTTTTATAAACTCGTAAATTCATTTAGGGTGTAAGCTACAAAACAAATAGTCGGGTAATAGCTATTAAACAAAAAAAAAAAAAGGTAAAAAAAATCGGTTGAAAAACAGAGGAGAAAATGGTTCTTAATTAATTTGTCTTTGCTATTTATATATATAGATTTCTCCTAAATTTGAACCACAGACAATATTTTTCGAGTCAGTTCTTAGATCTTTTTAGGAATTGTAATGAAGAAGGACGAAATTCTTCATGCGAGAAATGAAGAAATATTTTTGAGGTAGCCCGTGCAACGCTGGGCGACGCAGATAGTACTTAATATAAATATCGTTAAACACAGTTTTGCGAGTTCTATGCAAAATTATTGCATACATTTTCCTTTTTCAACTAAAATTATTTATTAACTGCGTGTCCTTTTCATCCTCCACATTAACAAAGCTCTTAAAAGAATTTAAATTATAAAGATTAAATTCTTTTAAGAACTAAACTTCTAAAGAACAATTTTTCACTACTTAACCATAATCACCTTTTTACCGCCCCCTCGCCCTGATACGTTTTTGATACGCTCTTTGCAACACAAACAAAGTACACTTAAGTGACACATAGACAATAGTCTTAGGTCTTAGTCTAAAAGGAGAACGAAGGTATATGAGAAATTAAAAGAAAGAAGAAAAATAAATCAACTTCCTTCCAAAAATAACTAGGGGGCCCACACCTGCACGCTATCGTTCGCCACCCCAAGGCTGGAACTGCATGCAGTTCCATTCGGATCGCGAAGCGATCCAAGTTTGTTACGTTCGCTCGCCTATTACTACTTTCTTGTAGTCTATTAGATCTACAATATGTGCTCATATGTAAAGATATGGGTGGAATTCAATAAAAACTCAATGTTTAAGGTTAGAACTACAACTAAAAAAATTTTTTTACATCAACCAATCAAAATACATTGCATTCTTTTTTGCTTGTCTTCGATAAATACAGTAACACCGAAAAAATTAGATCTTAAATTCCGTCATGTTCATTTTCGTCGTTCCGTGTTTTCTCTATCTACTATACGTTATTCTGTTCGTCTTATGTCCCGTCGCGCGTCAACCTTAGAGGCTTTCAGGCAATTCTCCGAATGAATCCCATATCTATTAACGCCTAAACTATCTGGCTTTGAAAGGTACTTTGCCCACAAATACTACAATGTTTTTGAAATTAATGTACATCAAGTAATATAATTGACGTTTGATCTCACAAACTTTTGGCGGGGATTACGGAAGCACTATACTTTGGTGCAGTTAGTGATAAATCTTGAAATAAGGCAGCTGCGAAATTTTTTAACAGAAACTATTTCGTTTATTTTGCCTAAATTCTTCTGGGCACTTTTTATATTGTTAGTAAAAACAAATGAGGTAATTTTGAATAAACAAAAAATTCATAAATGATTTTTTTTTTTTTTTGGAAACCTTATTTTAAGACTGGAACACAAGTACAATGTATTGAAATATTTCCCCATTTCAGGAAGAACACGGAAACCTTTCCATCGCATTTTCCCAAATGTAGTAATAATATTCCCAAATGTAGTAAAGATCATCCACTTTGAAGCACCCAAAAATTTTCTAAATGCGTTAAAAAAAATCAATTTTTTCAAACAAAACTTTCGTTTAAAAGAATAAGCATGTTTGCTTTTTTGTCCTCCTTTTATTCCAAGTTATAAAGGTTTGACGCCAAAAAATTTGCAAACGGAACGTTTAACTTGGTGTGAAAAAAAAATTGGCGACAATATAAAACACGGCCAAAAGTGCCTGCCAAGGAAAAAAATGTTACAACTCAAGAAGAAAAGTAATTTAAATAAAACTGGAAAAAAAAAACTATAATCAACCTCTTGCCCCTCAAGACAAAAGGTGATTAACTGAAAAATTAATTTAAACAAAACCGGCTGAAAAAACGCCTGTCGCATCGCGTTGGTTACAACGCGTTACCAAATCTTATATCTAAATTAAGGGACATTTACATAAGAGAAATTAATATAATATGAGATAACAAATAAATAAACAAATTTGAGTTAAGATGTACACTGTACAATAAGTGAAATAGATTTAAAAAATCGCATAAAAGAGTTCTTTCGAAAACACTCCCAGCGAAACCACTGACAATTTTACTTTAGACCAGAGGCCCAAATCCTCAAACATATAAAAATTTTGACCCAAGTTATCATCGATATTTGTTCCAGAGAAATGGTTTCAGAGGTGGTTGATTTTTTGCAGATTTGTATTAGCAAAATCGACAAGAAGAAATCAAAAAAATTTCTGAAATTTTCCTTTACCAAAAATTTGTTAATATGGAATTTTTTAATGAAAATTCGGTAATTATTTAAAAGCATTCGATAAAATTGTTGTTGTAGAAAATTCGTTTTACCAATAATCAATCAAATCATATTTCGTTGCAGAAAAATAATTTAAGAATAAAACATATTATAAAGTTTTAAGAAACGTGAATGCAAAGTTTCAAAACCCAATGGTTGTTCTTCCAAAACTGATCTCGATTTGGATTGAAATTTTTGAATTCAAATTGCACCGAAAACAAAATTTCAAACTCTTCCAAAAAAAATATATATATATATATATAGAAATTAAAGAAAATTACAAAACAATTTTCTAAGAATAATTCTTTAGAACAGTGGTTCCCAAAGTTGACTGGGCTCCGACCCATCTAGCAAAAATTACCAATCTTGGGAATGTAATGCTCAGATTCCCTAGTGGGGAGTAGTGGAACTACTTAATGTTGTCTTATTTGTTCTAATTGAATTTTAAAAAATATTTTTTATAAGTGTTACCAATATGAATGAAAGACTGTTAAATCAGAAACACAACTTAAATATATTTTTTTATTACTTAAATACCTAAACCTGCAAGGTTTTCTTTACAAAGTAATTTTAACGGGAAGGATGTATTTTTTTTCTTATTTCCCTTCATTACAGTTTTAGCATCAACTTCAACTTTAGTTACTTTGATTAGCTGAATTTCTATTTTTTTAATTCATGTGTACAGTGGTGAGGGCCCACTCAATGTTCGCTCGCGACTCATAGTTTGGGATCTGCTGCTCTGGAATGTCGCTATTCAATAAAAATCGATTTGGGACTCATAGTATTTGGGGAAAAACAGCTAAACTATTAAATGTCTCTAATTTAATAACAGGTTGCACAAGGTAAATATGCTACAATAGAACCTCGATGCGCCGGCATAGAGACGCCGACACAATAGAATCTCGATTCTGTCGCGGTAAGGCGCGGGCCTCGTACGCCCAAGTTCGCAGGTTCGACCCTGGCCGTGTCGGGGTACTCTTTAGATGCGGAAAATCGTCTGCGCCCATGTAGTACGCTTACGTGGCATGTAAAAGATCTCTTGAGTAGCCAAGTCAACTGGTTTGGGTACTTTAGACTAGGGGGACTAAACTAATTTCTCGGCTAAACTAAATTTCAAGCATCATTTCGCATCAAAAGTCCAGCTGGTGCTTTTCCTTTATGTTTTCTCCAAACTGGACGTCAAAATTCTCATTTGGCGATGGTACGACTCATTGTGATGCCGCTGAAAGAGAGGGTACAATGTACAACTTGATGGGTCAGCCATGCTCAGGGTCTGCAATGGCGGTCAGCCAAACGCAGCCCATTATTGAGGGGGGGGGGAAGTATCTCGATGCATCGCTCCAGCAATATATTGTTTTCCCGCATACATCGTCTTATTATAAGAGGTTTAACGGGATCGTCCTGCTTTACACTAACTCGGATTTATGATTTTCCCGAATAAATTGTTTGAGATAATGGTCCCGTGAAAAACGATCGATGGAAGCCAAAAAGCTAAGCGAGAAGGAACAAGAAATTTAATATTTCAACATTCTACTTTTCTCAAAATATTTTGTTAATGAGATATCAGATTAAAAACTGTCAAGGGATTTTCCCGAAATTTCATTCAATTCAATCTATGTCTTCGCAGTTTGCTCGCTGGGTTAAAAACAGCATTAGTGTTTTGACATACGGAGAACTACTTAACAGTCTAAGAATTCCGTCAAAAAAACCCCCCAAAAAAAAGCGTAATATATTTTACGGTGTCCAAAACGTACAAGTTGGCAGGTATGGAATTTATATTAATAGCAAATTTTTAGATGGATTACAACAGTTGTTTCAGACCTTTCTTTAATGTGAGATATATAAAAATAGCTCTTGCATCTTTTAATTTGAAAAAAAAAAAGTGTCTACTTTTTGCTTCCATTTCTTTCTCTTTTCTGAATTGCTACGCTAGTTAGTATTTTGAAAGATTTGAACCTATTGCTTTGCATAACTTTGCGTAAGCATGTCGTTTTAAACTTCAGATCGTGATACATTATTAAAAAAAGATCTAGTTTTCGCGATACCCAACATTTTTCTCCTCCTGCGCCAACATACACATGACAGCAGTAGCGGATCCACAGGAGGGGCGATTGGGGCGATCGCCCGCTCCAACAAATGGAGTCCTAGGGAGGAGCAATATGATCTCTCTCCCCTAAACAAATAGAATGAAAAATAAAAAGTGCAAAAACCAAAGAAAATTGAATCTTGAGATCTAACCACGAACACAACTTTTATCGTTCCAATAAAGGGGTATGCCGCTCCCTTCCTCATTTTAAAAGGCGGAATTACGCATATAGTAAAGAACTGGGTCGCACATAATTAGAAGCACCCTTAATTTCGTATTTGATAATCATTCGTACCTGCAAGACATCTGACATCCCCCCCCCCCCCCCATTTAAGCATCAACAAATACAACACTGGAATATTCAAAAAGGATCAGATTTCAAACATTTATTTCTTCCAAATTACAAAACATAAAACCCGCATTCCAAAGATAGTGGAGCGTGGAGTGTAGACCTTCGAAGGGGTAGACAAAAGTTTAAAATTAGAACAGTTCCAGATAGAAATTCCAATCACGGGCCCGTATTGGCGCTATTGCTTGTCATGTTGATTAGCTGTAGTACGCAAAATGGCGACAGAGGAAAAAGCATTTTGTATGCTGTTGAACGTTTTGATATTTCTCGTGTACACACATAATGCTCATATGAATGAATTAAAAAAAGAATTTTCTCTTTCCAGGAACATTGGAATTGTGCTTCTATCTTTTGTGGTTTGGGGGAAAAAAATGTTTGTAATCTGATCCTTCTTTTTAAATAGTCCTGTATTTATTTTTCATTCCATAGCGGAGAGGGAAAAAAAATATTAAAACAAAAGAGAAAATTATGAAATTTATATTCTTTATTTGTAAATTACAATTAAACTGACCAAAAATGAAATCCTCAACTAATGCTCATTAGGGTGGAGTGAAAAAAACTGTTTTTTTATTTTAATTAGCAAGACTATGGAAAATGTTCCATTTGTCCATGCTAAAAATCCTGCAAAATTATTTTATATTCTGTCAACTCCGCCCAGCTGAAAAATTAACGCTTTGCGCCGAAACGGTACATAGGAATGCCGCAAACTTGAACGCCATACAAAATATTTTATTTACTTTTTGGCAATGGTAATTATTAGTTACTGATTAACATTACCAATGCTTCACTATTTTTTTTTTTTTTTTCCTGGGGCATTAGCAGTTCAAATAAACCAAAAAAAAAAAGGGCTGTGTTGGAAGGTTCTTTTATTTACCTATACATAACAGGTTTGAATTTTTATGAATTTTTAGCCTGATTCAGTCTAATTTCAGCATGTGTTCTGGCTTGTTACATCATTGTTATATTACAGTACGAGACTTCATATTCGAAATAATCGGGATTGAACTACTTCGGGTTTCTATTCGATCGGGATCGATTTATTTAAGTAGTTCTTATTATGTTCTACATTAAATGGCAACAAGTTGTTTAATATAAATTTTTGCTTTTATTTCAGCTTTAAAAAGCACATTATACGTGATAATATAGACGCAAGGAACAAATTTTGACGCAAGTTGTCGGTGATGACAACTAGCAGAGAAGGCTTCTTTGAAACAATGGATGAAGAAAGGAGAACAGTGAATTTCTTTGAAACAAATGAGAACAGTGTATAGAAGCAAACATTAAAGTTTTATTCAACTGCCACCAGGGTTCGTTGATTTAAATCAGCTTGATTTAAATCATGATTTAAATCAAGTGATTTTTTTAAAAAAATCATTGATTTAAATCGAGTGATTTTTTTTTTTCGAAAAAATCATTGTTTTTACAATGTTAGAAAGTGTTGTAAAAATGAAATATGTTGCAATTACAACCACTGTTTCACACAAAACTTTCTAGGTCCATCTGTCTGTGTGCATAACATATTTCATAAGTTTAGAACTAATTACTATTGTTTTAATTTTACAATATTACTCTTATTCTTCAAGCATCTTAACAGCAAAGCATCATTCATCCAATCATTCAAATTTGAATTCATAATAATCATGAACCATTCTCTGTTTTTTTACTTTAAAAATAGTATTTTAGATCCATTTAACAAATACCACACAATAAATAATTCAGAATGATAGCGTTTGAAACAATTGTTAGAGCTTAAGGTTTTTTTCCTTCTAACATATTTTTTTTCATAGAAGTTTTCAATGAAGATGTTTGATTAAAACAAACTGTTTCAGTTTTTGGTAATGGTGTGAACATATGATTTTACTTGATGGGTAAAAATATTTCAGGCTTTTTCATTTATAAAATAGAAAAATGATTAATGTACACTGTATGACTGTAAAAATTAAATACACACAATTGCTACTTTTTTTTCAGCTTTCAACAGCAAAATAATTCAGATTAAATTTGTTCATTTTCTCTGTACTTATGAGTGTACTATTATTCGTGGTAGGGTTAAGTTTCATCTGAGTCTTTGCATTAAAATTTGTTTATCATTATTATTATTAAAACATATTTATGCTATGCAAATAGCTTAGAGTGTGTTTTTGCTTATTGATTAACATGCCATATTGTTTCTATGAATGTAAAATAATAAATATCCGAAATATTTAAGGTCTTTTTTAAAAAAATCAAAAAAATCCGATTTAAATAAAAAAAATCTGATTTAAATAAAAAAAATCCGATTTTTTAAAAAAAATCAAAAAAATCACGAACCCTGACTGCCACTCAACTTAGTACAAAATCGGCTGAAGTACAAGCGGCTACATTTATGAGCGCGATTGGCCCTGCGGCGACAATGATTCACAATAAGCGAGAATGATCAAAATAAACTCGACGTTGCAATCGCTAAATTTGATGAATAATACCGACATAATTATATAAATAGCAATGTTTCAGTTTAATTATTACAGTCGAATTTCGATCGACTGTAATAATTGCAAAAATCAACTAGAGTGCAAAAATCAACTAGAAAAAAACTAAAGGTAGTAAAGATGACTCTTTCAAAAGGTATAATATCTATATTTTACGAATAGAACATTATTATACATACCATTTTAAGATAATTTTAACATATAGATGCTATTCCTGGCCGTTTAGGCTGAAAATAATCCGTAATAGTGGATTGTTTTTTAGTCATTGAGTTCAAAGTGAATGCAGCATCTTCTAGGATTGAAATACGTTGCAAGTTTTTTTTCTGGTCTTTATAAGAAAGAAAATCGTCTTTCACTATTTGTAAGCTCTTCATTGCAAAAGTGAAAGAAGGGACGGGCTGTGCTACCGGTTCTTTTTGTTGATCTTCATCGGCTGACGAAAAGTACAGACGGAAAAATATTGCTTATTTTAGAACATTATTTTTTTCACTTTCCAGGGAAAACGTAAAATGCGGGAATTTCATATATAACAAACTTACAATCCGGGTTAAATTAACATTATTAGTAAACGGAAAAACTGGGACCCGATGAAAAAAACGTAAAATGCGGGAAAAACGTAGATTAGGGCGACGTAAAATCGGGGTTTCACTGTATGTGGTTTCTTCTTTTTATTCGTACTTTGAGGAACCCACTAGATCAGGGATGCACAAACTTTTTTGGGTGAAGGGCCAAAAAATTAGAAAGTATCAGGTTGGGGGCCAAAGTAACGTGATGTTTTATTCATTAAAAATACAGGGTGTATTTCAGTTTTTATTTAGAGGTAATATGTACAAATTACATGTATTAATAATTACTGTACTCAGGAACAGATTATTAAATAAAAGTTTTTAAAAATTAATGTAGATGAATTCAAACAAAATGAGGTATAAGATTTTTAAACAATTGCACAACATTTATGTATATCAATGAAGTGATTGGTCAAATGGCAAAAAAGAGGAATACTAAAATTTTTTACAAAAATTTGTGCAAATATATGAAAATGAAACAAATGGAAAATAAAAAGGTAATTTAAACTAAGAAAAACACAGCATTATTCTCTAAATTATAACTTTCTTTAAAATTTAGATAATTTTTCTTTGACATTTTATAATGTAAAATTTAATATATATATATGGAGTTAAAATGAGAAATTAATTAAAAGTGCGAATATAAGTACAGAAGAAATAAACACACATATATTAAAAAGCAAAATCCAAATGCTGTGAGTCTGTACATCACGTTAAACCCCTGCGATTCAGAATTGCTACTACTAGTCAATTTGGCTGGTAGAATTGTTTTTTTAACTAACCATTTACAAAATCTTATTAGTTAAATTGGCATAGTAATATTAAATTTATACATTGCTACGCTACATGGACAATAAAAAAAAAGTTAAACTGATTCCTTTATCAAAAATCAACATATTATTTTGTTCCATGGCATATAATTAAATTTTAATCCTTTAATCACTAGTTTTCCTGCAGATTAGAAATTGATCTTTGTGAATTAATGTAAAAAAATCGTTATTTTTTTTTTTCCTTTTTTAATACATATCAACAATAAAATTTTCCTAAATATATATTAACAATAAATTTTAAAATTTTGATTATAAATTACACTTTATAAAGTGAAATAATTATTCATATTGATATTATTAATTCTGAAAATTAATGTTTAATTAATAAATTTTATTCATTCATTACTATTAATCAATTTGGCTAGTAGAATTCTTTTTTTAACTAACCATTTACAAAATCTTATTAGTTAAATTGGCATAGTAATGCAGTACAGAGCCTCTTATCCGGGAACCAGAAAACCGGGAATTTTTTCGTGAATTTTCCTCCATTTTTGAAAAGTTCGCGTGTTTTTTTTTTTGCCCATTTATTAAAAATACGAATTTTTAAAATGCCTTTAAAAATACGAATTTTTTCGTTACAAGTAACATATTCAAAGTTTATAAGTCGAACAATTTAGTCTAAAAACGATCTTGTTTTAGGGGAGGGGGCGTCAACTTACTTGCAGATGAAAATTAGAAAAAAAAATCTTCAACGATACTTGAGAAAAATCAGATCTTTTCTCTATTTTATTTCAATAATCAAACATGAAAGAAATAAGTAATTAGATTCTTATACATTTATTTAATTGTCTCGTCAGTATTCGAAGACGAATTGCAACAAAAGTCGGACTAATAAACGAACGTTCCGAAAATTTCTAATACGGCAGATTCGCGAATTTTCCGCAATAGCTGATCGTGTGAAAATTAAACCTCGTTCATTTTTGTTATATATATATATATTTATTTATTTAAGAGCTGAAATAAGGTAATAAGAATTTAAAATTGATATTAAGGCAACAAAAATTGCAACTGTGAAAATGAATTCTTTATTAAAATCGAGTTCGCAAAAGCGAAGTCGTTTTACACAAGTATGAAATTTGCGCGTTTCTGCATGTAAACATGCTTCTTACATTTCGTTTTCCTCCTTTTTGAAATCATTTATTACTGTAAAAATGATTGATGATCAGATTTTACGAAATTAATAATTTGATAAACAAGATGTCCGATTCGGAGAGCATCCAAATGGTGCTACACCCGAACGATGACAAAGAGCAAGATAGCGATGAAGGCGAAAATAATGACATTTTGCCTGCCTGCTATGTCTAACAATCGTTGCTTTGAATTAACTAAAGAAATCATAGCAGGAATGGGACAAAATTCTTTTATAGACGAAATAACGCACACAATGGCTGTTCGAAAAATCCAGCACTCGAATTTTCGACTATTTCCCGATAAGCTATTGTTCTGAAACTTTACATATAGCTCAGAACCAGATGACAATGCAATATTCTACCACTTTTATCATGATTTGATTAGTTTCTGAAGTATTTCCAATAAAATAAAATTAAATATGGCGATTAGTTCCGAAAATTGGGACCAGAATTCAGTAGCGGCGTCGCGATCGTATTTTTTTTATTACGATTTTTCGTAAGCTTTTTTTTACAATTATTTTTTCTTTCGTATTTTTTTTTTTAATTTTTTTATAATTATCCTTTTTTATCAACTATATTAGCGGGCCAATTCAAAAGGCTCGGCGGGCCAATTTTGGCCAGCGGGCCATAGTTTGTGCATCCCTGCACTAGATAATATGAAACAACAAACTTGATGTAAATTTCAAGCTCAAGTTTCATAACTTATGAATGTTCGAACCAGTTTTATCGAGTTTTCATAATATCATGGGTGAACGAACAAAATATTAGCTCTTCAGGAAAAAAGAAAACTGATTCTGTCAAGAACTCGAGTAAGAACTTTAGTCTTGAAAAATCATTTTAACAGCTACGTCAAATAACGAAGTAAGTATTTTGTAACATGTAAATTACTACATATGGCAACAGACTTCATGAAGCTACAATAGAGAACTGGCACAGATCGGGTCAGACCGATCACTCTTCTCTGGAACACAATCTGAACGCATCTGATGCACGAAAACGGGTCTTCATAAGCGCTGTCACCGTGAACTAGACCTGGAAAAGGGAGTGACTAAATCTTCCCCAGGTAAAAGCTACAGAATTCATGTTGCTGAATCAGTGCCGCCCAGCATCGTTCTATTTATGGGCGAGGGGGGGAATCAAGAGTTCAAGTAGACGGCATGAGTAGAAGAGAGAATGGGGGCGAATGACGCAACGACAATTGTACAATCAATGTTTTTTTTAAACAAATGGAACAAGACATACATAAAGTGTTAGATATCATGGCACCACGCCTGAACCGACCAGACAGCGAGTTATGCATTTCAAGGAGCACACATTACCTTTGCCAGCAGCGATCTATCAAGATTCAAGTTTCTTCCTTCTCACATACAAAACATTTTTAGTATTTGGCATTTCTATAACATTACTTGCAGTACCTAGGGTCTTATCAGGAACTTTCCTAACCTTTGTATTCACTCTCCCTTTTCACAAGAAAGTGTATTCACAGTAAAAGGAGGAAACAAAGCTTTCTTTTTCATGAGTGAAGGTTCTGGGTGCAGAAATGAAAAGAAAATTAAACTCACTATGAGGTAATTTATTTCTTATCTGAGTTTCTCTAATCATTTGAAGACGGGCAATCCACAAGACTTCAGAAAAAAATCGAATAGGTGGTGAATCTGCATACGAATAACGACGGATGGATCACAAAACAAAACGGAAACAACGATCTATCTCTGCATGAACGGGCTGTTGACTGGGGAACCATTTTTCACCGGGAAAGGCAGGCCCGTCAGTTGGGCGATCAATAGCCCCCCTATCTGGCTTTGAGGAATACAATGTATTTATACATGTGTTTATGTACTTTTTTTTTTTTTCCACCTAGAACATGCATTCAATGGATACCCTTTGCCGCCATTGGAAAGTTTTGAAATGGCAGGCCTGCCAACTAAATTCGACCGTACAAAAAGAATCTTAAGGACTATTGTTCTGAATTTCTTACAGTAATTTTCAAAAGACATACAGAAAAACCAGAAATACTACTTTTCATCATACAAAACTAATAGCATTAACGCACCAAAAACAGAAATATATTTATTCGAACATATTTATAGAAATTCTAAATGACTGATATGGCACTTAAAAAGGCTTAATCATGTATGCATCATACATAACGTGACCATTTATTTTTTGACTCAAAGCGGGACATCCGTTTATTTTGATCAATTAAACAGGTAGTCATTGAGAAAAAAACCCCACTTTTTTAAAGTTATTTATTTAGAAAAAGTTAACTTATTTTATTACAAATTAAAAAATATATTCAAAATGTTTAGTCATATTTATATTTATCAGATGAACAAATTTGCTTTAAAACAGATGGTGATGATTTTAAGTAAGAATAAAAACTCTTGGCATCATTTTCGCGCCGTGGTGTCCGAAAACGGGACAATGTTGCGCCCCAGTGTTCCTTTTGGGGACACCGGGACTCGTAATCAAATAAAGGGACAGTCCCGTTCAAAACGGGACGTCTGGTCACATTAATCATACATCAAGTCTACAGACCCTACAATAGCGCATAGCACTTGTCAGCAAACGAAAAAATAGTTATACAGTAGACGCTCGATATAACGACCATCTGCGTCCCACAGAGAAAGGTCTTAATAACGAGTGGTCGCTATAAGAGGTAGAATTTTCTTGAAAAATTATACATGCATCATGCACATTCAGTAGTTCCATAAAATTGGTTCTTAAAAAAAAAATTCCAACTAAATGCTAAAATTATTTTTATCATTGGAATTTCAAAAAAAAAAAAATATCAGTGCAAAATATTTATTAACAGATTTTAAAGTAGAAAATATAGGAAAAAATTACATTCACACATATGGAAGCAGAGCTTCTGAGCTGACATGACACCTAGTATGGTCGCTGTCGCCCTAAGGCCACGTGCTAACAGGATAAAGGAGTGAAGTAGAAAAGTACGGTCGCTGTATTGGATTAGACGATTCAGAAAGATCGCTATACCGAAAGCAAATTAACATAGAGTTCATAGGGATAAAGTTTGGACTTTTACCACTGGTCGTTATAATGGAATAGTCTTAATAATGTGTGGTCGTTATAAAGAGCGTTGACTGTAGTATATGTGTGTAGAAAAAGAATGCTTATTGTATAAGCAGGAAGAGTAAAAAGACACGAATTTCACTCAATATGTTCAAAGTAAAAATATACTCAAATTCATATCTACAAATTAAATTCCATTTAAAGTGGTTTTTCCAATTCATTTCCCTTGGGAAAAGATTGAGATCACAAAAGAATTTTCATTGAATTAACGCATATCAAATGATACCGAATTTAGAAACGCGCAGACATTTGAAAGATAACTAAGAGCCTTAGTATTAAAATTTACGACCAGTCCCTAAAAGCTTCCGATGTGAATTTTAATCGCATTTAATCATGGGAACTTCTGGAACATCGATTAGCTGGAACTTCTTGATAAAAGCACTCGTCAGCTGGCATAACGTAAGCAGAGTCACGCTGCCGTTATCTTAACGATAGAATAAATCAAGAACAGTTGTCACGGCTTAATTGCTAAAAACCTGACAATTCCAAACCCTGGAATTTTTAAATGGATTTGCTGCCTTCAAATCAAAGCTGACCTAACCGGGCAAAAATAACCTTCACAAGAATTCTGTCTTTGAGTGAAAATCGGAGGCGTGGGTGATCGTGAGCCCATACACCAAGGAAAGAAGTTAATAACCTGATAGAGAAACTATGATCAGTTTCATAAAAAGGAAAAAATAAAAGCTGAATGCAGAGGTCACATGTTAAGTCTCGTCTTGGTATAAGGTAAAGCAAAATTACTTTGGTTTGGAAGACTTGTCACATTTTCTAAAATTATTATAAACATTCAGACATACAATTCCATTTTTGCAAAGGTAGAACTCCCCCCCCCCCCCCCCATGCAACACTAATTAAACCATTTCTCCTAAAATTTAACAATTCCAACATTTTCTCCCTTATATAACGATTATCAACTTCTTATTTTGATAAAGTGAAATTTCAGTTCTCGGTGCTATGAACGACTTTTATATACTTCATTACAATGAATGGGTTGATGAAATATGCACTCCATAGAATGATTAAAATTAATTTACAGATAATAACATTTTTTGCTTCAAAACTTTTCCGGCACCAATTTCAATTCGGAAACGGATAATAGGTAATATAGAACTAACAAACGTGAGTCGGTGCTTGCACATGATGACAAAGGATACATTAATAATTTCTCGAGTTGTGAAAATTGTACTTACCACCAAACTTATCGGTTTAAATGCCCATAGACAGAGGCGTACACACCATTAGCACATAAAAACGAACGCTAACGCGAAACTGGCCTACTTTTTGCGTTTCATATTCACTAATTCCATATCTCCAGAAATGCCTTAGAAATAAATGCCTCTTTTCGGTAACTAATCAGGAGTCGATCCGGCATTTTTAACAGGGTGTATATGAGAATTTTAAAAAAAAGTTATGTGAAAAATCAAATAATTTTGTGGCAATTTAAAGTTTAAGCATGTAGCAATAAAAAAAAATTATTATTATTTGCCGCTTATTTTAATAAATAATTCCGTGAAAAGCACGATTTGGTAGCTGGGAATTTAATGAAGGGTCCGTTTTTATTGATTGGAATTTTGTGAAAGGCCAGAAACTTTCCTCTGGAACGAACTCTGCTCATCAAGTTTCTATTTATTAAGGTGCACCTAGGATCCCCATCTTATGGGTGGGTGTATTTCGGCATCACACCCCACAAGCACAATGATTTAAAGTTCTGCGCGCTGTTATGCCAAAGTCAACAATTTTCCGAGCTCAGACTTAGATGGACCACCTTTTTAAGGGATCATTCATAAATGATGTCACGCTTCGAGGGGGGAGTGGTGTTCGTGAAATTGTGACAGTGTGACGAGGAGAGGGGGTGACAAGAAGTGTGAGATCAAGCTTATGCAACATAGCGTAACAAAGGGGGTATGTGTTGAAGTGTGACATTTTGTGACAAAGGGGGATGGGGTCAAATATATGGGGGAAAAGCGAGACATCACTTATGAACGGTCCCTAAGGCTTTTTGAAGAAAGAGCATTCAATACAAAGCAGAATTTGAGTAAAAGTTATCATAACAATAGGGGGGAGTAGGGAATTCGGAAGCTCCGCATCTTGCATATAAAAATGTCACAACTCTGAAGGGGGAAAAAAGCTCAGATACCAATTTAGCCTATTCTTATGTAAAATAACCTCCGTTTTCTCAAACCATTGTTTTAGTCGCACCTTTGTCTATTAAGCTAATTAATCATGCACTATCGTACTTTTTACGGCTAGTTAAAAATATCTCAACTACTTAAACTTTTGAACTAGAGTTTAAAGTTCAAGTATGTACAGGGTAATAAAATAACAGAGAATCCACTTGCAGTCTATAGAAATTATCTTAGGGTAGCTAAACACATAAGATAAATTTTTACAAGCAAACTTACGAAGGGGGGAGGGGGAGGACAAATCAATACAAAAATAGTAACCTGATGTATAAAAATAATGGAGAAATTTCAAAGAGGAGAGATATTATACTATCGAAATAATGATAAGGACAAAATTCGATACTGCATGAGAAAAAAAACGTCTTCTGTGCTTGTTATCGTTTCATTTAAGGAAGTGAATGGAGAC
Source organism: Octonoba sinensis (assembly GCA_038502835.1). NCBI lineage: Eukaryota > Metazoa > Arthropoda > Arachnida > Araneae > Uloboridae > Octonoba > Octonoba sinensis. Next base: position 96,750,526 of record CM076600.1, on the reverse strand, counting down.
ATGCCCATGGATTCGAATAACCAGTTGGAGTGCCTCCACATGTTTCGCCACGCTGGTATAAATAAATAAATTCGAAAGCTGATCGAGGGGTAGAATCCTGCAAGTTCGGGTGGGGGGGGGGGGAAAAAAGCAGCAAGTTATTTTCTATAAAAAAAATGAATTTTTTATTCATTAATCATGATTGATAGAAATTATTATTGATTCAATTATTCAAAACATGAAATCTATTTAAAACTTGACTGTGGAATTTACAGCGTGATGCTTTAAAAATTTTAACGTAGACAATTCATATTATACAGAAAATAAACAGGACTATGAAATTACTGAGTTCTGTTTTTCAACCCTTAATATCGAACAGGGTGGCTACAGCATCTCTGAAGCAAAATTCCCCGACTTTTCCCTGATTTTAAGAGATTTTTCAGAAAATTTCCCAGATTGAATAATTTGCATATAATATAAACAACAGATGAAAAGCAAACCTATTCAAAACCCATCACTATATTAAAATATTAAAAATTACAAAATTAAGAGCAGGTAAAATTTTACAAAATTTAATTTTGATTATGTTGGAGAAAGAGGCATTGTTACAGTAGTGAAAACATTTTGTAGCACAAAAATAAAGTATCGAATTAGCTTTAGTAGTTCTACGGAAAGACAAAGGCATTTTTTATCTACTTGTTACTTGTTAGTAATTTATTGCTCAACAGGCGAAGCATTTCTTTTAAGTCTGCTTCTATTTAATTGAATTTTATGCTATTTAACATAAATAATTAATAAATATTTGTTGGGTGAATGAGCAACTGCTTCAAAGGAGAATGTAGAAAGTCTTTTGATCACAAAGATTAAACAAGTTAGGATTAATGCTAGTTGTGGTCGAAAAAGGGAACTGTGCACATGAAATTAGAAATAGGTAAATCACATAATCTACAGAAGAATTTATTCCAAGATTTTACATGCGTACAGAATAAGAAATGAAATAAATTATTTTTTAATTTACTTTTTATTTTATTATTTATTTATAATCAATGTGTTTGATTTATAAAAAAAACTATATCTCCATGAAGACGAAACTAGTGCATAGTTAATGCTTTTCTTTTCTGACACTTTCAAATTTAAACATATTAAGTTTCATTCTTCATTTCAAGATTTTTTTTTTTTTTAAACGATCAGAATTATGCATGCATTAAAAAAAAATTTAAACAAAAAATAAACTAGAGATGCTACCGACCTTTGAAAGTCCCCTACTATTACGAAATTTCGTTTAAAAAGTTCAAGTTTTAATGAAAATAAAAAGAAATTTTATTTGTTTGCCTGTAACCAAAGCATTAAAAACATCGAAAATTTCAAAGGGCCAGTTTCCATTGCGGATGCAGAAAGTTCGGTTTTTCAAAATGTAGGCAACAAATGTATGAAAACGGCAAATAAAAACAACTTTTTTTAATAAAATAATTTTTTAATTGAACTTTAATAAGGAAACGATGATTAACATTAATAATATACTGATAAGATCATTGAAACTGCGGGAAAAAGCAGAAACGAACAAGAACTCCCTGCTTTTTAGAAATTTCTGCAAATTTTCCTGCTTTTTCCAGAACATAAGGATCCTCTGATCTCCCGGTTTTGTCACCACCCTGTCGAAGAACAGCCCCCCTCCCCCCCCCCCCTCGAATACTCCAATGTCTAATTTAACTATTATGTAACAAAGATTCTCCATAAAAAAAAAAATTTAACTACAAAACTTCTATTGACATGGATATTGTGACACATAAAGGACAATTTGTATTAAAATAAGTTATCAATCTCAAAAACTTTCAGAATTATGAAAGAATTGCCATCTATTTTTCACAAACTGCACTCCTCCACATCAGAGTCAATAGCAGGATGTGAAAAGGGACGAACGATCACCATGCCGTATATTAGTATGGTAATATACACACACGTAACCATGTAAGGACCAACTTCCCCTTCTCCAGGAGGCGTCGGATATCCGGAATCCATTCCGACTGCGGAATTATCAGGCATGCGATATTTAATTTTTTTAATTAAATTAACATGCTTAAAAATGTTTGCAAACTAAAAATTGACTACCTATTTAGATGCTATGGCGCTGTGAGATGTTTAAAAACATGCATAGAATTTACGTTTCAAGTATCAGAGCCGGAAAATTAATATCCGGTGCAGCATTAACCTCCCCCCCCCCCCCCCTCTTTTAAGCGAAATCCTGGGTGCGCCCAGTGCACATTTTTATTCGAAGAAAACAACACATAACTGTCGCGCAAAATCAAAAAACTACCTTCTCAAGAAAAAAAAGGCAAGCCTTGTTGTCGACTAAAATAAAACGAAAAGACTCATAATCCACCGAATAGCTAAGTGATTTTTTTTATTCCATCTTATTGCGTTTAAAAGAGTGCACACCGATTAAAGAGCACATGACACGTAATTGAGGCCCAAGACGAGGGACTATCGCTACGAATAAAGCGTTACGTCACATCTCACATGATCAGTGGAATCACGTGCTTTAGCGATAAATATGCTTTTCACGTCATGTCATTGATTTAGAACACAACTTTCAAAAAGATAGAAAATATTCAGAAAGTCGCTTCACTACAATATCTTCTTTAAATAACAATAATTAAAACTAGGATAGTTCAATTTGTTTATAACAATCAATTTGGGTACATTCAAATACACAAGTTTAATCCGAAACATTACGAAAATTTGTGCAATTTTCTTTTTCTTTTGGAAAATCATTCTTTTATTCAGATTTTGCCTTTATTTGAAATAAAATATTCATGTACGTGTATCTGCACCCCAATTAAAAAAGTTATGATTGAAAATTTATTTTTAGCTTCAAATGAAAAAAAATCGTTCTTCAACTCATTCCATGGATTGGCTGTTAAAACTTCTGGTGTAAAAACTGCCCCGATTTTGAAATTTTTGATACCTGAAGAAATCATCCAAATATTTTTAACATTTCAAGCAGTGTTGAAAATAAGAATTTAAATGTAGACGTTGTAATGACGCCAACAAGGGTCAATCCAGCATTTTTTAACAGGGTCTGATTTTTGTGAATTATAACGAGATTTTTGTGAAAAATCAAATAATTTTATAGAAATTGAAAATTTAAACATATAGTGATGAAAAATTTTATTATTATTCGTCGCTCTTATAATATGTAATGGTGTGAAAAGTATGATTTAGGAGCTTGGAATTTTGTGAAAGGCCCGCTTTGATTAATTTGAATTTTGTGAAGGGTCCGTTTCCGATTAATTGGAACTTCGTGAAAATTCCGAAAATGGATCCGAATTTCCGTTGGCGCGCCCCCTGGCTGAGGATTAGTTTCTAAGTGTCAAAATCAGGCCTGTCATTTCAAAATTTTCCAGGGGTGAAAGCATAGCTTTCCACTCAATGTATATTGCATTAAAAGACAACAAAATACAAGTATACCTATAAATACAATATATTTCCCAAGCCAATAATTGACCCCCTAAATGGATGGGCCTGGTCAAAATGAACAATCTAGGTGCCATTTTTAATAAATAAAAAAAAAGCAAGATAATATACATATGTTAGCAGCAATGAAAATCTGGCAACTTGTACAATGCCTGATGTATTCTATAGGTTGCCAGCAGGGTTCGTTGATTTAAATCGCGATTTAAATCAAGGGATTTTTTTTAACAAAATCATTGATTTAAATCAAGTGATTGTTTTTTCAAAAAAATCATTGATTTTACTACGTTAGGAAGTGTTGTAAAAATGAAATATGTTGCAATTTCAACTACTGTTTGAAACAACACTTCCAAGGTTTATCTGTCTGTGTGCATAACATATTTCACAAGGTTAGAATTAATTACTATTTTTTAAATTTTACAATATTTTTTTTAATTTTACAATATTCTTCAAGCATCCTAACAGCAAAGCATAATTCACTCAATCATTCAAATTAGAATTTATAATAATCATGAACCATTCTGTGCTTTTTTATCTTAAAAATAGTATTTTAGATCAATTTAATAAATGAAGCACAACAAATAATTCAGAATGATAGTGTTTAAAACAACAATTGTTAGAATTTAGAATATATATCCTTAAAGTTTCATCCACCTCCCCTAATAGCTTAATTTTTTTTTCCTTCTAAAATATTTTTTATCATAGAAGTTTTCAATAAAGATACTTGATTAAAACAAAAAGTTTATGTTTTTATTAATGGTGTGAGCATATGATTTTGCGAAATGGGTAAAAATATTTTTCTTTTTTATTTATAAAATTGAAAAATGAATAAAGTACATTTAATGTAAAAATTAAGTACACACAATTGGTACTTTTTTTTCAGCTTTCAACAGCAAAATAATTCAGATTAAAGTTGTTCATTTTCTCTGTACTTATGAGTGTAATATTATTTCTGGTAGGGTTGTTTCATTTGAGCCATGCATTTGTATTAACATTTGTTTATTATTATTAATATTTAAAAATATTTATTGCTGTGAAAATAGCTTTAAGTGTGTTTTTGCATATTGATTAAGATGCCATGTTGTTTCTATGAATGCAGCATATTAAATATACAAAATATTTAGGGTCTTTTTTAAAAAATCTGATTTAAATCAAAAAAATCCGATTTTTTTAAATTTTTTTTTAAAAAATCAAAAAAATCACGAAGCCTGGTTGCCAGTGCTGCAGACATTGAGAGAAGCAAATTTTAAAATGTCTTGTCAAGTATGCAGAAGAAAATGATTTTTTCAAAAGTCAAAATTGATTGCATTTTAAAATCACTTTAGCCAATTCATTTCTCACGCAACATCTGATCACCATACCTTAATTGCATTGTCTGGATTAAGATCTTTTATTTTGGGGCCATTAAGCTTGATCATCATCAGGTCATCAACAATTTTTTTAGACATAGGATTTCTCTTTACAGTTTTTATTAAGTTCAACTGGCTAAATCCATGCTCACATTCTGCAGTGCTAAATGATAAAATTAGCAAAAACTGCAGAATTTTCCTGACATTTTCATATGAATCCGAAGAAACTGTTTGAATAAAAATCCTTGACAAGCTGCTTGGCAGAATGGATTGGAGGTGAAAATTGCTTTGAAGTAGCCTAAAGCTGGCAGGGAGGAACCGAAATAATGTTATCTCTATTTATATCTTCATATCAATCACGATGAGTTAGGCAAGAAAAGCTTTGATGCAATTCAAAACTTTAGGCCTTTAATTTAAATTTGATGATTAGGTTTGTAAATTTAGGAGTAAAGTTGAAATTTGTGGTAATAATCTGCTAACGACTGCTTATTCTAACACTGATTTCAAGAGCAATAAATTTAAAAGTTTCTACATCATTGGATATCATTTGTTAAGGGATACTTTGAAAACCTCACAGTATGCATTAGCAAAATATTACTTAACAATAAATGTTGATTTACTTTGCTAACAAAGGCTGAAAATGATTTGAGATCTAACTTCACTTTTTCCATCACATCAATGAGTTCAACATTATTTGAAAATGATCAACAAAAAAGTTGACCTTTGTGCCAAAATACGAAAAGGCAAAAAAAAATTTTAGCAGAAAATTTGCAAAAACTATGCCTACACATGTTCAGAATTACAAAGAACCTCTTATTCAATGCAGAAAACATTCCCACCTTCCAAGACTAAACAGAAGTCACTGAAGAAGCTTCTTTTGGTACTTGGAAACATGTGTGCAATACTGCTGTAAATTTTGTGCTTAATAATGTTGATATTACCATTTATTTGTGATAAATGATGATGATGAACAAATGAAAATAATACAAATATGCTAAATGTGAAAATAGCACTTTTGAAGCATCATTGCAGATCAAATATGCCTAGTAGTAGATTTTGGGAACTTTGTTGAGATGGTTGGCTATTTTTAACTTGTATATTTTTCTTCAAATTATTGTTCTTAAAATGAAAATTCAAACACTAATTAAATTTAACACATTGTCAACGGGATACCAAAATCTCAGTGTTTAAATGTTCAGCAAAAGGTGACGGGCCACATAGATTTCCGGTTTTGTGTAGGGGCATTGCCATTTCTTCTTTTTTATAAAAGAAATGAAAAGAGAAAGAAGAAGGAAAGAGAAGAAATGAAAAGGCTAACCCATATGTAAAACTGGAAATTTTTGTGGCCGATCATTGATGACATTCATTCAGAGATGAACATTTAAACACCGAGCAGTTCACCCTAAAAAATTGTAACAGGCAGCATTACGCCGTCCATATGCACAAGGTTGTGCAGGCCAATACAGCAACAAGTCGAAAAATGCTGTGCCAATGAATGAAAAGGAGCCTTTTAAAAAATAATAATAATAAAAGCCATAAAAAAACGGCAATAAAACATATAAAAAACCACACCAAAAAAATTAAGTTGAAATTTTTGAAAACAATAAGCTTTTTTTCAACCTCAAAAAAAAAAGGCACTCAATAGGAGTTCACACAATGACGGGGGCCTACAACAGGTTCAGGAGTGATACAAGAGACATGCTGCTTGCCTGTGCATTGCACTAAAGAATGAAACAAGGAAAAAAGTAGTATTATCAGGTATCAAGCCAGAGGAAATTTCGGTCTGTTTTGAAACCCTTCACAAATTTTCAATCAATGAAAACGGACCCTTCACAAAAATCCAGTCAATGAAAACGGACCCTCCACAAAATTCCGATTAATCAAACAGACCCTTCCTGAAATTCAAATCACTCAAAAGGGACCATTCACAAAATTCTGAGTAACCAAACATTACTTTTACATACAAAGAACTATTTATTAAATAAGTTGCAAATAATAATAAATTTTTTTTGTCACAACATCTTTAAATTTTGAATTTTCACAAAAACCTTTTCAAAATTCACTAAAACGAGACCCTGTCAAAAATACTAGATTGGCCCCCGATGATTGTATTTCCATGGCACAACACAGTATTTAATTCAGAGCAGAATTTTGAAAGAAGGAATGACAGCATAATATAGCATTTCTATAGCAACACCCATCCTAATTAATAATCTAAAATTTGAAAAAATCTGAAATCCAGAATTATTGAAGTACACAGAGGATTCCGGATTTGATACATTGTAATATTGTACCAAAATCAGGTACATTTTGGACTAATGAGCAGATAGTAAGCCTGCTTAACAGGAATACACTGGTATTGGAATGCACTACAGCAGCATTCTTATAGATTTCCTGTGAAAATACTATTCTTTCATATGAAACATGACTTAATTATGCCCTCATTGTGATTTTTAATGTTGCGCATGTTCAAAATACTAATAAACAAAAGCAGGATATGTAGAGAAGAGAAAACTAAAAAAAAAAAAAAATTAAAGTGGAAAAATACTAATGTTCTTAGTTCTTATACTGTTGCTGCTTGTTAGAGATGTTTTCTCTTGTTTCATCTAAAGTCCAGATGGAGAGGGCAATTAATTGACAAAATGCCCCTGCACTGCACAAATTAGCTATGTTGCATCATGTATTGTATGATCTCTATTCTAAATTTGGCCTTAATACCTGTTTTTTCTATAATCATGACATGTAAGTGGACAACTCACTATTTACAAAATACAAAATAAACCATAAGAAGGACTTGAACCCTTAAATTTTTGATTCCTTCATACTAAGCACTCTTTTAAAATTTAATTATGTCAAGACTATTTTTGAGCAACCACATGCTAACAGTCTGAATCTTAATAATTAATCATAATAAATAGCAAGGGAAAAATTCTTACTACATTAAATGACTCATTAAGTATAAATGTAAAACAATTTCTTGTGCATATAATGGTATTTGATATCACTAATTTTTTACATAGAAGTATGGAGTTTTATGTTTCAAAGAATCGAGACTTTTTATTTAACCAAAAAATCAATCTCTTAATTAAGAATTGTATGCTACTTCACTTTAAAAATTAATTGTAAAAGACGATATTAGTAATACTTTTTTTTTAATACTAAAAACTAATTCCGTTGGGATGTCTTCACAACAAAAATAGAACTGTGTCACACGTATAATCAACATTAAATTGACATTACATAAATTATCGTTATTATGATCGTAACGTCATCACTTATATAAACACCACTACGGAAGCCCTTTCGAAATAGGAAAAAAACATATGAACAAAATAGAAATTTTAAAGTATAACTATCTTCAAACGAACATCATACAATTTTTTAAGCTTCATAGTTATCGAACATATCTACTAAATTTTATGCCAAGTTACTTTGTTAGTACTAAAAGTGACAAATTTCATTAAAAAAAAATTCTTAGCAACAACGTAGGATAATAATTAACAAAAGGAGGTGCCAATTACTAAAATTTGATATTAGGCTTAGAATGTAAACATTATTGCTCACGTAGTAAGACGGTTCATTGATGACGTAACGTACTGCTACACGTTTAAAGTATACCATTCATATTGCCTCAGAAATTTTTTGCCCACCGTTAAACACTACAATCAAATTTTGAAACATTTTATATTTACCTTTTTGATTCAACTTGAGGTTCTTCTGTGCGCAAATTAGAAGAAAATCTTTTTTGAATACTAAACAGACGCGACAAGAAGGGCGCCATTTTCAGAGTTTGTTGTCGTCACGTGATAAGTCTGTACCAATGAAAATTAAATGCACATTAGATGCGTCAGAAACATGCGTCACAGTTTCCCGCACGAATAATGGCGATGTTGTTGGAAAATTCGCAGGTAAACAATGTCAAAAATAAAGGCTAAGCACTGGTATAAAGGGGGCGGGGCATGGAATTTAAAACAAGCAGATGGCAAAATTTTTCATAGAGAGTAAAACCAAAAGTAAAAATAGTGTATAAACCGAAAATGAATCCAGAAAATAAATCTACGTCATCGTAGTTAGACTGCAAATTTAAAAACATCATAATATACGATACGTTTGAAACTAAATAGTTTCAAGAATAGTATGGAAGCCAAATGCCGCCTCCGTAATCCTAAAAAAAAAACAAATAAAATTAAGAGATATTAAGAGAAGTGAAAATGGCTATAAAATATAAAATAAAAGTAGATTAAAGTAATGTGGGTTTAAAAAACGTTGAAATTTTTAGTCTGTTTCTGTACAACGATTATTCTTCTTCATTGGCCCTGTACGACAACTGAAAGCAACGGCGGATCTAAGGGCAGGGGCGGACTGGCCAACACCCCCTGAACTACAAAGCTTCTGGACTGCCGCTCGGAGAAGCGATTCAATTCTCTCCGTAAGCCGAAGTCGGAGGCCGAAATCTACTGCTCCTGTTGCGCTGGCGATTAACTCACATTATTAATCAGCCTGTTTTTGCAATCAAGCCATCAAATAACGTCCACTGAAGAGTCCACTTGTAGAGCACACATTTCAGAACAAATAAAATTAAGTTCTATACTAAAAATTGATAATAAAAAATTATTGCTTTCCTATACTTTAAAAAAAAACCACTTTATTAGTATAGGAAAATATTTTTGTGTTACTTATGAAATCTTTTTTTTTTTTCTGGTTTGTGTTCTCATTGACTTTATTTTGTGGTGAAAGCATCGATGCTGATTAACTGTTAAATTAGCTTCTAAAGTTTCAATGTGAAAGAAAATCTTTTGCATTTACACTTTAAGACAAAATAGCGCGTTAATTTCTGCAAAATTCGAAAGACTAATGTTTTTACATTATACATTAATTATGTTTTTCTTCTTGTAAACCTTAATCTCATGTTATACAAATTAAGCACACACATAATCATTATTATTGTTATGCTCAGAAATGTCATCAGAAGTTCAAGATAAAATTGGAGATCAGATCTATAACCTAGTGCTTTGTTTCTGAACTACAAATAAATATGCTTATGTAATATAGCGTGACATGTGAGTGGGAAAGGGAGTACATTGAAGTGTGACATTTTGTGACAAAGGGTGAAGGTCAAATACATTGAAAAACTGTGGCATCACTAATTTATACATGATTCCAGTATTATAGCTTTTTCAATGTTTGAGACTTTTTATATTTAGAAAGGAAATTCAATGAATTACGCAAACATAACACGTACAAAAATCAAAGAAACAATACATCAACTTTTCTTTCAAAAACTTCCCTGTTTAAAAAGTTTGAGGTTTATTACAAGAAAATAAGACAAAGATTCTGTACAGACCTTTTAGAAATGGATTTAATTCTGTTCAATTTATTTTTGACCTTTTTAAATTCTTTTCCAAAAATAACTTAATAATTTAGCGTTGGAAATGATTTACCTCTGTAGTTCGCTTTAACTTGAACTTCGCATCAGAGTGAAAAACGTAATTCCGATTTTCAATAATTTGAAACATTTCTTTTACTCGTCACAGTTTTTTCTGTAGCCTTCAGAAAGAAAGATCATAGCGTAATGTCACAAAGATGCCCGTAAAACATCTTTCATTTTCTAGTAAAAGGGAATCTTTCTAATCTCTAGAATTCTGAGATGAGAGAGTCATAAAATGTCCGCCGGACAAAAACTTCTCTTTTCAATAGCCCCTTTCCAGTCACACAGTCATAAGAGACCACCGGAATAGAAAACGTAATTGTGGGAACTTGATAAGAACACTACGCAAATACTTTTTTAAAACTTTTATTGGTTTCTTTTACGGATGTGGCGTACAATACTATTTTCAAGTGGTCGTACAGCGTTGTTCCAGAAGTGACCAGGCTCCTAGAAAATTATTTTGACATTAACAATTTAAAATCTACAGAAGGCTTTCCGTTATTGCTTGCTTTTAAATTGCCTTTCTTTATTATTTCATTTCAATTTGATTTTTAAAGTCGTAATATCTAAACAACCTTAGTCAAGGTTTGCATTTATCACGCAAGTGTGACATAAATAACTTCGTAAATTTCAGGAATATTATTAAAAACCATATGAAAATGGATTTTTTTTCTGATATGGAAATGAACAAACATTAGTGTTAAAATATTCAGCTTAAATAAAATATAATCCTTCAATATGTCTTCATAACTATCTATGTATCAAAATAACACCTCTAAAATGTTTAAAAATTGCAATTCTACTGTAGCAATGATGTTTCGTGAAAAGTAGAGGTTAATTATCTGAATGCAGTAAATTATTTTCGAAGTAGAAATATTAACTTTTTTTTCCGTACTGAGTAAGTATATAAATGTGTTGAACTCAATCTGCAATTTCTGATGGCAACCTTTTGTTTTTATGCAAAAGATTTTCTGCCGAAATCCAGCAATTACGAATGCTACCAGCTGACGAGCGGGGTGAAAATCGGCCTACGGACGTTGCGCAATAGTTTCAGTCCGGAGGCTTTCTAGTTCAGGGGGTGTTGGACTGGCCCACCGGGACATGTCCCGGTGAGCCCTTTCATCTAGACGCCTCTACAAAAAAAAAAAAAATCTTTGCGACATTTTCCCCCCTAATAATTTACAATAAGAGAAATATAATGAAATAATTTGCTTTTAGATTTAAATGAAAGGTAAAAGACTTTATCACGCAGAACCACATTTGTGAAGGCTTTAGGACGTATAGCTTCAGGGATACGTTTTAGTAAGGCTCGGGGAAGGGGTGAGGGGACAGTCGAGAATATAAGTGTTATGGTATATAGTTCTATGAGGATCCGCGAACACATCCCGAGGGTCGAGTCGAGGCACCCGTTTTGGAATATGGATTCCCTTCCCTAAGTAAAAGTTTGACTAGTCACAGGGGTACTCACCGGGAGGGGGGGGGGGGGGGTTCTGCGCCATTGATTTTTTTTTTTTTGCTAGAGAGGTCGACTTTTTGGCCAATTTGTTGGGTTGTCGATTTTGAGGGGCTCCGTAGTTTTGTAGGGAGTACACGAACGCTCTGAAAAGGTGGGCACCTCTACTAATCATAACGTATGAAAATTAAAACTAGTATATCTGCATTGTATAGCCCTTGTTATTATTATAGGGCACTGCGAAGTATTGCTAAAGCTTCATAATGAGCAAACTTCTAATTATTTTTGAAGTTTGTTGCAAAATTTCATGGCGCCCTGTGAAGATTTCTCAGATCCTCGGAGCACAGTTTGGGAGTCATTCCTTGTAAGTAACATTGAAAAACGTGAATTAAATTTTGTTGACCCCATTTCCTGCCTTATAACATGTTTTATTTTGTGATGTTGGGCGGAGGCGGGGCCAGGGGTGGGGGAAGCACGTACACAGTGTAGACAGACGCGAACAGAAGAGCATTCAAATTTAAAATGGCATATGGGCGATGTTCAGTTAAAATAAAACACAGGGATGCAGTTACTACAGTAGAAACAGATTCATTTATTTTTCAAAAAGTTATGTCCTAAATTTCAATAAATAAGTGACACGACACTTAATTGGTGATAACTAAGAAAAAAAATATTCAATGTAGAGAGATTTAATTGCATGCGGTGGGGTCGATGAGGCGTTTCTGCACTTTTTTTTTTAGGTGGATCTCTGCTCCGGTACTTTATTTTGAGTTTTATTTGTTTTCATTTTACTTCAAATTCTGGATTTTGCTCCAAACCAGACTAATTTGGCTCAGTTCAAATCTGATTTTAGCTTATTTTTATTTTAAGCTTCTGTATCTAATTTTAATATATTTTAACTATTGTTTCGATTTTTATTTATTTATATTGATAACCAAAAAATAACACATTTTTTTATCGCAACTATCTTAAAAGTAAAGTTAATATATATATTTATAGTATATTAATTTCATACAATTAGAATTACAGGGTTCGGTGATTTAAATCGAGTGTTTTAAATCGGTGCAATATCTGGGACACCTTGAGAGAATGGAGGAAAACAGAGGCACTAAGAAGATTTTCAAGGGAGAATGCCAGGGCCAGAGGAAAAGAGGAAGGCACGTTAAAAGATGGGTAGACGAAGTGGAGAAAGACCTTAAAAATCTAAATATCCGAAACTGGAATGAAAAAGCGAAAGACAGAGGCCTTTTGAGGAAAATTGTTAGGGAGGCTATGGTCCAACATGGGCTTCAATGCCATTGAGTTAGTTAGTTTTAAATCGTTGTTTTAAATCAGTGATTTAAATCAAATGTTTTAAATCAGTAATGTAAATCATTTTTAAAAAATCATGATTTTTATCAAACATTTAAATTTGCCTAAAATTGTTTATTATTTTTTTAAAAATAAATTATACAAATTTTATATTCCACAAGAATCAATCGATATGATTATATTTATTAACACATAATTTTTAACGTGTCATTTACGTAACTAATATCATGCTAAACATTTGTTTATTCATTAATAAAACTGTCTTAACCATTACTCTAAATAAACTGTTGCCACAGAAACTTTAAAATGTTAGAAAAAAAATCTAATATGTTGTTGTTATCGTGTCCTCGCGCGTGGCGAGGAAGAATGGGTTCGCTGCTCCGGAGTCTAACGAAGCCCTTGTAGGCAGGAGTCCGATTTCCGACCCTTTGAAAGGTCTCTCAATTTTTTGAACTAGCTAACAGATGAGAGACCGTCACCTGGGATTGGCACCCCCAGAGGTATCGTTTCACTTGGAGGACATTGGAGCCACGACCTATTTATTAACGTGCACCAGCTCCCTTTAGCGTACACGGATCGCAGCAACCAGTCGCGTAAGGTTGTCAGACTCCGAAATAGTGACCTTAGTCAGTGCTGCTTCATTTTTGGTGTTCTGCGGGAACCGAGCTTCTACCGACTGGTCCACTGCGGGACAATTATCTAATTGAATTTAAAAAAATAGGCTTTTAAGCGTCAAAGTAAATTAGTTTTACTCTTACTCCTACTTTTAGATTACATCAAAATATTAACTGCACATACATTGCTTGTTTCATATTTTAAATCCGTTACAAACAATAACTAAAAGTATCAAACTATAAATATTTTTTTTACATTAGATTCAAATATAACTTTTCAGAAACGTCTTTCCTTGGTAAATGTAAACCGACTGTTAGTATTATTCTTTTGAATAGTGTTTCTGAATAATAATAATAATATGAGAACATTGCTAATAAATAAGTAATATATAAAATAATATGTAGTACAAAGTAGAAATTTTGAATTATTATTTAGAATTGGTTTCTTCGAAACGGTGTATGTTTTGATTTACGCTATACTCCTATGTACAAAGCACGCTTATGTAAATAATTTTTTCTTCGAAAATACAGCGAAAAGTTACTTCTCAAATCAATTATTGTTAAAATTACAAAAAAACAAGAAATAACTCAGATTAAGTATTTCATAAAGGTGCCTGATTCTTTGAACAAAATTGTTCCATTTTCCTTTTCCCAATGATGGTAAATGTGGTGCCTCTCTCCATGTGCCTAAAGAATAATTTTAACGGGCGTAGAAATATTTAAGGGAAATAAACGACAATTATTATACAAAAATGCAGTAATGAATTTTTCTTTTCGTTGTAGATTCCTTTGTTCTTATATTAATTAATAATAATTTTATTTAAACCTCTTTAAAAAAAGAAAGGCAAAAAGAAAGGAACAAACATAAATAAGAACAAAATTGTATTTTAATATAATCCTAAAATTATTTTTCTATTTAACTTGTCTGTTTATTAAAAATTATGTATTTATCTAATCAGTTAAGTCTAGATTAGAAAAGTCGCCCCTGTTTTCCAGTTAAAATTTTTTTTAAATAAGGCTGCAGCATAAGCATTTCGTGCAAAACAGGCTAGGTTATGCCATGAAGTTATGACTGATTGACTGATATTAGAAGTTCAAATTTTCCAAAGTAGGCATTAAAACCTCATGTGTCACGCAGATACCATCCTATGTTCCTATCTATATGCGTGTGTGCCCTTTGGTTGCCGCCCTTTGGTTAGTTGGTTCACCGCCCTTTTAAGGGTCCCAGTCCATCCCTGTCTAAGGGGGACGATCGCTCCCCCCCCCCCCTTGCGCTGATTCAAGTGAATACTGCGTCGATACTCTTAAGTGAGTTTTAATGTATTTCGAAGAACCCCGAGATTTCCAAAATCGCCCCCCCCCCCCCTCCCTTTAAGATTTTCTAGATCCGCCCTTGATTGAAAGTGCAAAATATCCCTAATAATATTTCAAACTATGAACATGAAAACATGACAAGAAAGAATAATAAGTGAACACTTATGAAAGAGATTACTTAAGAGTATCGACGCAGTATTCACTTGAATCAGCGCAAGTGGGGGGGGGGGGGGGAGCGATCGTCCCCCTTAGATCCGCCGTTGCTTTCAGTTGTTGTACAGGGCCAATGAAGAAGAATAATCGTTGTACAGAAACAAAAGCAATCAGAACTTTTAAACTTACATAGACACAGTCTTGCATATAATCAGTGGTGGATACAGCAATAACCGTCGTGCATTTGCCCGGTGAGGCGATCATGTTTTGAGTTGAAAGCCCGAAGATATTTTGGTGGCCTGCGAGGCCTTTTGGAGGAAATGAAAATGAAACTGTTAAAAAAAATAAAGGGGGAAGGGAGAAAAGAAAATGGCCGATAGCGATTCAGAATTTATAAAGAGAATAGGATGTTTTATGAGAGCGTAAACTTGTTTTGTAGATTTTCTCTACCTTGTAGCTTTTCAGACTACTGCGAGAACAAAATTTTCAAAGAAATGTTCCGCTCGCCATTCTCAGTATAACTAGTGTTCGGCAGTAGTTAACTAGAAGTAGTTAACTACTAGTTGTAACTACTTTTGTTTTGAACTAGTTAACTACTAGTTAAACTACTTTTTTCCCAACTACTAGTTACAACTACTTTCGGAAAAAAATTTTAAATCTATTTTTTGAAAAAAATAATTATTTTTTAAACATTAAATTTTTAGCTTATGAATATTACTCACACAAATGTATTTTTTATATTATGTTATATAATGAAAAAGTACTCATAAAAAATCATAATATTTATTGCAGTATTTACGCAAATTAGAAAAAGCTTTCTAATATAATCAATAAATAGCACCCGCACCAGCACATGCACAATGAAGTTTCATTTAAAGACCCAAATCTTGACTAGGGGAAGCTTTACCTCTACTGTAGTACCATGCATGCGTTTGAGATACCATAACACAAAAAGAAAGAAAAAATACTGATTTTTAGGATTTTTTAGAAGAACATACTGATTTTTAGAATTTTCTTTTTAGAAAAAAATACTGATTTTTATGATTTTCTTTTTAGAACAAATACTAATTTTTAAGATTTTCTTCTTAGAAAAACGTACTGATTTCAATGATTTTTTTTAAGAAAAAACTGATTTTTATGATTTTTTAAGCAAAATACTGATTTTTATGATTTAAACAAAACTATTTTATCAGCTTCTTCCAAATTATTAAAATAAGGATATTTTTTTATTACAAATTTTAATATATTCTGGGTTCAAGTAATTCATTAGAATTTTAACTCACTGTATGGTAGCCTTAATGCATCTGGTCCTCTAGAGAAAGGTGAAATAGCTTCATTAAGCTGTCAAAAAATGACAATTTATCAGAGAACATTAAGTTTTTGGACATGCTGACTACAGAAAAAACATCAACACCACCTTTGGAAAGGATTTTTTCTAGATTTGGAATAGTTGCATCAAAATTAAGAAACAGATTGGGAGTTGATAAGGCATCAAAGCTGGTATTCTTGATGAAGCATCTCAATAGTAAAAATTACTAAGCTGTAGTAAACATTTTATGTGCCAACTTATTTGTATATATTCAAGAAATTATAACCAATTTAGCCCGGAAATATAAGCTTTCTCCGAAATTAAGAAACAGATTGGGAGTTGATAAGGCATCAAAGCTGGTATTCTTGATGAAGCATCTCAATAGTAAAAATTACTAAGCTGTAGTAAACATTTTATGTGACAACTTATTTGTATATATTCAAGAAATTATAACCAATTTAGCCCGGAAATATAAGCTTTCTCTTCTGTTTCTTGCTGTTCTCTGTTTATTGAGCATACATTTTTTAGACAATACAATTAATTAATAATTAATTTTGAGCTAGTAATAAATAATTATTTCGACTAAAATATCTAAAAACTCTTTGAAGACACAAATAATGAACTGAATTTGTTACTGTATTTGTATGCGCATACCATATTTTGCTTTGAAAAATCCAAAAAATGTGATTTAAATTTAAAAAAATACTGTTTTTTAATTTTTTTTAAATAAAAAAATCACCAATACAGTTTGAAAGAAGATAATCTAAATTCTAAAGGATGCGCTTTACAAAGATATTTTGTTAATGAATAGGGGTTGGGCAGAGGGAGAATTTCAAATTGATATTAAAGGTCCTTCATTTTACAACAACTGCTGAAAAATTCCTATTTCTTAAAAACATAAATTATTAACTTTATTAAACAAATCCATATTACAATAAAAGTTTAAATTTAGAGAAAAAGGTTTTGTCTTTATTCATATTCTCTTTATGTATATTAATTGTTCGGTGCTATTTGGAAAAATGCAATCTTTGAATGTTTTACAGGAATTTCTTTAAAATTGTTTTAATGATTAAAAATAATATTGAGTTGAATTATTAGGATTAAATATTTAAGAACAAACTTAAAAATGGAAATTCAAGTGAATTATACTTAAAGGTAGTTAACTAGTAGTTAACTACTTTTGGAGAACAGTTAACTACTAGTTACAACTAGTCTCAGAAAAAAGTAGTTAACTACTAGTTGCAACTAGTTTTGTTTAGAGTAGTTAGTAGTTGGTTAGTAGTTGCCGAACACTAAGTATAACAGTATTCCATCTGAACTTCAATTAGAAATTGTTGATTTTCAGCACGACGCTGGAAGAAAAAAGTTTTTAAAATACCTTCATTAATTGACTTATATTCGAAGTACGTGTCTGAAGATTCAGGAATACCTAGACATAGTGGTGGATCAAGCCAACTGGGGGCCCTAAGCAGTAGAACATTTTGGGGTCCTCACACACAAGTCAAAAATTGAAGTTAAAAAAAATAAATAAATAAATAAAAAAAAAAAAAAAAAAAACAATTTATAAACAAATTGTAAAACAACAAATAGTAAAAATATTTACTTTTATTTACACATTAATATAAATTTTATTTATAGTTATAAAAATTTCCTTCTAACTTTCATTTTTGCAAAATCATCAATTATTTTGCCAGAATCTACATTGCTTAAAATGTCTTGTTCTATGAACATTATTGCTAAGTTATTTAATTTCTCCTCCCCCATGGTATTTCTTAAATATCCTTTTAACATAGCAAATGACCTTTCTTCTGACGCATTGGAGATTGGAATCGTCAAAAAAATAGGCATTTCCGAAAGCCATCACTCATTAATATATCATGAACTTGGAAATTGGCAGTTTATGGAGGATTCAGAGAGCACAATATATTTGTAAATATATTGTATTTACTAGCTGAAATGCCCGGCGTTGCGCGGGATAATGTTGCCTCATTCGCAGACCAAGTGACGCATGTCCAAAAAAAAAAAATCTATTAAAAATCCATGTAGGAGATTTGCAAGTCCTTAAAAATCCTATTTAAACCGTAAAAATCATTAAAAACCACGATTACATAAAAAAGAACAGCCTAGAAAAATTCCTTTTAGACCAAAAATAACAGTCCAAAAAAGTCCACATTAAAATGCCAACAACAGTTCATAAATGTTGCCAATAGAGTAAGAGCAACAGTAACTAAAATGCACATATGCAGCGGGATAATTGAGCCAAAATGATATCAAGAGTCCGTAAAAATCGCAAATAACAATATCGACCACAATAAACATCTAAAAGTTCCCATAATAATAAGAGCAGTAGTATATTTAAAAATGCCCATCAGATGAAGAACAACGGTCCCTGAATATTCCTGCTACAATAAAGAAAAGATTACTTAAAGGCCAACCTTTGAATAAAGACAACTATTCCTAAACATCCCTAATAGAATAAGGACATCAGTCCATAGAATACATACTTTTAAGAGCTGCTGTTCCTAAAATTACCAACAGTACATCTTAAATTCTCCATCGAAATAAGGACACTTGTTTCTAAAAATCCCGCTTGCAAAATCGTCAAAACATTTCCTGAAAATCCAATTAAATATCACTTTCAAAAAATCGGATAAAAACGAAAGAAAGGAAAGCATTATTATTAAAGGCAAATGCACATTTAAATTAGAAAATGTTCAGTATTGAACCAATTCTGACGTGTGAAATTTAAATTGATAGAAAGAAATAACTAAAAAATTCTGTCCAAATGGCGCCAAATAAACAGTACAAAAATGAAATAAATGTTAGAAAATAAATCACTTGAGTAGAATATGGAATTAATCAAAAGCGCCAAGTAAAAAAAGTTAACATGAAGCAGAAGATCGCCAAATTGCACTATAGTAATGGAAGCATAACACAAAAATCCGCCATGATCCTATAATGTAAATTACGTAATGAATTAAATGAGGACAACGTTTCTAAAAAAGTTATCACCACTTCGGGAACTTCTAAGTTTCATCAAAAATAAACGATATCGAAAACCTTCCAACCTAGTTTTTTCGAAGGAATAAATATTAAATCACCAAAAGAGCAAGAAAAATCAACCACAAGGTAAAGTAATTAAAAATCGTCTGCATTTAGTAATCCACAAAATCTGCATAAAAATTAAATGAATTTTTAGAATTCGTTTCTCTCATAAAACGGCATGAATAAAGATAAAGCAGCATTTTTTCAATCTTATACGCTAACAGAAATCATCTAGTTGGCGACAAAAGTACTATTTATTTTGGCGAAAACACACAAATTGAGCTGATGAATTCAGAAGTAAACCTCGCTTTAAAATTCGAAAACTACTTTAAATGAATATTGCGCATGTTCTATTCGTCTGACGAATTGCAAAAAAAAAAAAAAAATCATCTTGGGCAGTTTTTTACGGGCATTCATATGCTTCAAAAATAAAAACGTGGGACGCTTCTTCGATGAGATAAAACCCAAAATCTAGTTTTGTTTAAAATTGGAATAAAAGAACAAATTCGAATTTTAGGAAAAACGCTTCGAGGTGCACTGACCCAAGGTACCAAACTTGTAACCAAAATTTCGTACTTCTGGATCGTTCCATCTCGACAGGAGGCGACCGACAGACACACACACAAATACACAAACTGATACACAAACATTCGGGTTGATTTATATAGATGAATATATTGTTCTTATAAATAAAAATATTTTATGAAAAAACAACCAAAAAGTGAAACTTTTGGGGCCCTTTTAGTCGCCCGGGGCCCCCCGCGGCCGGTTAGTCCGCTTACAATTAGATCCGCTACTGCCTCCTAGACATGCATTGTTCATGCCTTATTTTGTCAAATAAGGAAGACAAAGTAAAAAACAAGAACACATACGTGTTCTTGTTTTTGCCTGATTAACATTTAAAAAACTACAAAGTATTATTGATTCGACTTCCATCATTGAACCTTTTTTTTTTTTTTTTTTGAAAAAAAAAGAGAAAATATTGGAACATTTAAAAATCGCTAAAACCCGCCCATTTCCTTAAAATTAATTGTAATATGTTGCCTTCCTCTCCATTCTTAAATTTTCTGCCTACTGTGGCCAGCAAATCTTTATGAACTTATTGATGTGGCCCTCGGACGTAAAAGGTTGAAGACCCCAACTTTAAGGTTTTATTGCCCATATCCCTTACACCGTAAATTCTTAGTGAAAAAAAATCTGTACAAATCATTTCTCTGCCGTCGCGGTGCATCGGCAGGGAAAACGTCGTCATCGGTACACTAAACAATTCTTTCCTGCCAACTTTTACTATTTTTTCGTTTTTTTTTTTTTTTTTTTTGGAAAATTGGGCTTTTTTTTAAATTTTACGCCTGTAATTCATTTTTTCCATTTTAGCCTACTTTCCCGTAAAAGTTTAAAAAAAAAGTACGAAAGAAAGCTTA
This sequence comes from Octonoba sinensis, assembly GCA_038502835.1. Classification (NCBI taxonomy): domain Eukaryota; kingdom Metazoa; phylum Arthropoda; class Arachnida; order Araneae; family Uloboridae; genus Octonoba; species Octonoba sinensis. The sequence continues at coordinate 96,729,679 of CM076600.1, read as the reverse complement.
ATATGTATCGTATAAATCTCGTTAAAAATAAAGAAAAGTCAAAAATAAGTGAAGTCATTAAATAAAGAATGAAAAATAAAAAATAGAATTTGAAAATAGGGTTTTGAGATGGCGAAAATGCGTGTCTTGTCTTCCCAGCCCCCCCCCCCCCCCCGTCCCCCACTAACTTTTGAGAAAGTTGTCCGATTTGAAAGATTTTGTTTTGCAGTCGAAATATCTTGGCTAGGGTAAAACAGCTCATTTCCATATTTTATTTTTTGCTTTGACCAATTTTCGTTCAATTTTGAACAGTTCAAGATTCTAACAATTTGTCAATGGCAAAATATAAAGTAAAAGGTATATAAACCCTGGACTTAAGCTCCAAGGTCCTTCCGACAAGGTTAATGAAAGAAGCTCTCGGCTTGAAATATTTTTTGATTTGAATAATTTTCGTTCAATTTTGAACCGTTCAAAACACTAGTGCCTACGGAGAAATTACAATCCTTACAGACGGATTTGCTTGGAACAAAGTTTATTGAAAAGATATTATGACGTAGATCGTAGAATATGTACAGATATGAAGTTCATCCTGAACTAAACGAGCCTATTTTCTCATGAAACGTTTTTACTTGGAGTTTTAAGGTTATTGCAGAATGAATGAATGAATAAAATTTCGAGTAAATGAATAAATGAGTGAATAAAAAAATGAACGAATAAATAAATACATAAATAAGGGAATGAAACATGTGTCAAGTGTTAACCGTTGAAAAAGGTATATTTAAGGTACAGTAAAACCTGTCACATCCGGATCAATGTGGCGACAGACCAGTCCGGATATGAAAAAATCCGGATATCAAGACCTTTTCAAAATATGTAGCTGTAAACAGGACTGAGATTATGCTGAAGCACATAGACGTTAAAAATGATTAATTTTGATGTGCTTCTTTTGTATACTTCATGTACACTAACAGGCAATAAATAAATTATAATTCTAATTCTTTCGCCCGTCGCACAGTTCGAAAGAAATAGTACTTTGACTTTTGCTTACTCAAAAATATTTGTTCCGCGAGCCGTCCGAATATGCTAAATGAGAAAGAGCGAGAGAAATCTAGATTATAAATTTGATGTTGGGGGTGTATACGGGAAAGTAGGCACGGCACGTATAAGTTCTAGAAGGAACTTCTTGTTCTAAAATCAATTTTAGATTTTGCAGATTTTTAGTGAAATTTTAGCGTTTTTTTAATGAAATAGGATCGATTTTTTACTAAACATTTCAGATGTGTTTAACCAATTTTTAATGACTAAGATGACAATGACTCACTGTTAAAAAAATTACTCAAAAAAGAAAACCCGAACATACAATTTGTTGCAAAGTACAAGTGTTTCAAAACCGAGTGCATGAGGCATCAAATGTAAGCAAAACAAGTACATGAGGCATCAAATGCTAGCAAAACGAGTACATGAAGCATCAAATGCAAGCAAAACGAGTACATGAGGCATCAAACATATCTATATATGCATGATAATGAGTTCTTTTTTTCTTTCCAAAATTGAGACCTTTTTTTGACTCGAAGCCGGCTCCGAGTATAAAATTCTTTTGAACGCACTGAAGTTCCCTTGCGCAAGCACGCTTGTCAAACATGTTGGAGCATGTGTAGACAGCGTGTGGAAACATGTAACATGACTTTTTTTTAAACTTATCCTAGCTACAACAGACCAAAAAAGTTGAAAAAGACGCTTCTGCATAAGAAAGAAAAAAAAAAATCTAGCAGAGTTTTTTAATTTCTTTGATACGTGGAACACTTTTCTAAGATCTATTTGTCCCGTGGAACACCTGATCTCTTTAATTGTATGTTGTTAATGCAAAGTTTGGAACCTGAACAACTAAAAATTGCCTCAGTCGACAGGGTGGCGTAGAGGTAAGGCACAGGTCTCGTACTCCCAAGATCGCAGGTTCAAACCTGGCCCAAGTCGTTGGATTTTCAAGATGCAGAAAATCGTCTGCGCCCATGTCGTATGATGATTATGCGGCATGTAAAAGATCCCTTGAGTAGACATTTGGCTTGGATTCTATCGGATATATTAAATTCCCAGTGCATATTGCATCAATGAGAGCTCAGGGGCCGCCATCTAGGGATAACTGATCGTCAAAATTCTCATGCAGCGAACGCTCTTTGTGGTGCCGCTGAAAGAGATGGTACCAATTTCTGGGGAACGCACTAGGTCAGCAATTAAGGGAAACCCAACTCAGCAGCCCCATAAGGAAAAAAAAAATGCCTCAAAATCTATTCATCGGTTTTAAAAAGTACATTAAAAATAGGCAGTTAAAAAACTGTTCTTTATATAATTTCAAATATAATATTAAAACAAATTTAATACTATATATATAAATATATATAATATAATATAAATCTAATGATGGTGTCGCAGGAACCAATGAAATCCTAACGGAAAATAACAGCAGCCAATCAGAATAGAGATCATTGTTTAAATTAATTTTTGGAATTATCTTAAGTGACAACATGATTGTTATACTTATCCTTTATTTGATTGATTTCAATTACATTTACAGTGAAATATCAAGAGTAGCAACACTTTTGGGAATACAGTAAAACCTGTAAAGCTGACCACCTGTCTAAGTTGACCACTTTTCTCAGGAACGTAATGAAGTTCTATATTATATAATGTAATATAGAACCCTTTGTAACTTGACCACCTGTCTATCTATATTGACCACTTATGTACGCCAAATTTGGGTGGGAGTACTATGAAAAACCCTTTGTAAGTTGACCGCCTAATTATTACTATATTTTTTTTATTTATCTATTTTTTCAAAGATAAAAAAAAAACTAAAATAACTTCACCAAATATGTATTTTGAGGAAATCTTTACCACCATATTGGCAACTTACATGACTAATAAGATATTTATCTTTACTTTAACTAAGTAATTTACTTTTAAAGTTGCATAGGATACATTGTAAATAATTCAGGTTAAATTTCTCTAATGATATTTTAGATATCGGTGAAAAAAAAACCATAATTACTATTTTAAAGTAACGATAATATATGAAGCTATATCTTAAATAATTACAAATGTATAAATGCATTAACTTTTTCTGATGAATTTTTATTTTAATTTTTTGTGTGCCAAGGAAAATATTACACTTCTCTCAGCTTGAAAGCACTAGGTTTTCATTAATGAGTGCATGAGCAATTTAACAGCGTTAGGATCCTTGTGGGCGGTCCGCATATGATCCATCAAGGGCTCAGCGTTCAAACAGATTTTGTGACACACCGGAGTTTCCTCTTGCTATTGTTAGTTGTACGACTCCCTTCATGGAAAAGCAATAGGTTGCCCTTTATAAAAATGTTCCTCATTCTGCTTAATCACACTTTTTTCATAGATCTCGACCCTTTATTGCACATTTTAAAAGTTGTGTAAAAACGAGTTTACACAACTTTTAAAATGTGCCATAAAGGGTCGAGTACATAAATCTTTTCTGTTTTCGGCAAATCATAAAAATAAATCCTTATGCACCTTTCATGTTTATATTACTCTCTCAGAATTTAGAAATTTGTCCTTAGGATATGATTCGCTTTACTTCAAATTTCCGAGTATGCATATTACTTTGCACTGGCGTTTTGGGATCAACCCCCTCCCCTGAAATGGTGAAGATTATCTAGAATTTGAACAATTTTCCTGTAAAACAATGCAATTAGCTAACTTATCCCGAAGAAACCCCCTGAAAGGGTGAAAGTTGCCTAGAATTTCCCCAACTTTTCCTGTAAAACAGTAAAATTAGCTCACTTCTCCCGAAGAAACCCCCCAATATCCGGGTCTAACTACGCCACTGTTACTTCGTAGTAACTTTTTACATAATTTCAATTGTGATGGGTATTAACAGCGCCATTCGGAATCTCACCAAGATTCTGGACACCTTAAAATCTATGCACATCGTTTTACAAGATCTTTATTTCTAATTCCAAAGAGTTGTGTGCAATATGGAACGTTATTTCCGACAGAGAACCAATTCTTTCCATGAAGTTTAGTCGAAAATAGTTTAGTTTGTAATGAGCAATCCGGAGCTGCATAAGCTATGTCTGTGCGTTGGCGAGCAATTAGTGAGCAGGAAGAGGGACCCCTAGTTTTATTACGATTTTAAAACATGAAAGTTTAATGAGGGTAATATGTAGTTTGCAGATCATAAAAAGTGCAGACATGGTTTTTTGCGACAACTCGAGAGAATATTCCTCATTTAAACTACACCAAAATTCCACTAAAGCAGTGGTGTAGTCCTGAAAAAAAAAAGTTGGGGGGACTCTTATGCATAGAAGTAGTTGAAATAAAAAGTAGGGGGGCGCTCGTGTTAAAACGTAAAAAATTTGGGGGACACTTGTAATTAAATAAAAAGGTAGGGGGACGCCGTCTCCCTTGACTACACCACTGCACTAAAGATTTTACTTCTACTTCAGTTGCAAGCAGAAGCCCAGACTTTCAAAATGCCAAAAGGGTGTACTACTGGGTAAACTTAGCATTTTGAAGAGCAAGTTTTACAAAAAAAGGTCATTGTCCACTTAAAATTTCCAAGGGGGCAAGTGTCTCAATTACCTCAGTAAGACGGTGCCTCTGATTGCACGGGTAAATTACACATCATTTCAATAAAACGTTCATATTCTTCTACTAACACAGTCAAAGGATGTAAATTAATAAAATTGCTTTTAATCCTTAATACATTTTGATATTTACTTTGTTGTTCATTTATTACTTTTTCAGTGACTTGAACATTGAAAGGAAAGACTGCAAGTTTCATGGAACCCTTGGTCGAGTGATCTCTACAGAACCCCAGGGTTCCGGGGAACAGCACAGTTTAAATACCGCTGATTTTTTTAGTGTCCTTTAAATTTTAGAGGACACTTTCTAATTGGCATCACCGTCATTCTTTACAAATAAGAACCTTTTTCACTCAATTTCGCAAATTTTGAAAGCGACAACTTAAATATATTTTCAATGCATGTTTTTCAGGATTAAAATGTGGCCCAAACAAGTTGTATAAAAAAGTTTAGAATTATGAAGTATGTACAATTCAGTTTAATAGCATTTTTCTTGAAAACTCATGCCTAATAGGTTTGAATTTCAATGCTGCTCTTACGTGGCCATATCTTGATTTAAATCGTCATCGGACATGGAATTCTCGTCTGAGCGCAGGTTGACTTATACTCATCAATATCCACATTGATTGCATAACTTGCGCATTTAAAGCATCAAGCTCATCTATAAAGTCTGGAATGAATTCCAGTGCTGAAGGTAATAAATTAAAATTTCAAATTCAAATATAATTTATTTTTTTTTCGGAGAGGGTTTATCTTAGCATTTTTTCTCAATATATCCTTTGTACTAGGAAATAATAACAAACATAGAAAGCTAAAAATATACTCTAGAAGAAAGCTTTACAATTACAGCAATATTCTAAAATTGTACATGTTCTATTAAATTTATAGAGCCCCCTTTCTTAGTACATGGAAATGGAGAAATGTGACACCAAGCATCTTATGTTGAAATATATATATTTTTTTCTCAGTATTCAAATCTACTTTAACAAGTATTCAAAAACGCATCACATTTATTTACTCATAATTTTACAAGCCAGAACATAAAAATTTACAATACAAAACATGGCATCGAAAAACAGCAAGGCATACTAAATTCACACATCTTCAGTAGGCACAGTCATGAAAGTAAGCATTTTGGTAAACATTACCAGCAATATATTCAAGCACTTTTAACTTCCTGTCTGGGATTTGTCATTTTTGGAGGTTTACATAAAAAGAAATTAATCAAAGATTTAAATAAATGAAAAAACTTACATACAAAATGACTGCCATGTATGAAATTAAATAAGAATTATTTCCATTTACAATCATTGAAATGCTTTGCTCATTTCAAAATCACTTTCAAAGCATTTGCACATTTCAAAATCAGCTGTACTGAATGCATCATCGACATTTATTTAATCATTGATACAAAATTACATCTGAAGGTCACACAACAACTTTGTAAGGACACTTGATTTCACTACAACCAAGATTTTCAAGAGCTGCTACAACATTTATTCAAAAATATTAAAAAATAAAATTAAATAAATAAAGTTAAAATTTATCAAAGAATAAAAATTGGACATCAGAGGAAAGGCTATTTAACAAATCAAGTCCCCAAATTATCACCATTTAAAAGGATGGTTTCAAAGTCAAGTTAAAAGAAGATTAATTCTTCTAATGCATCACAGTTTTCATACAAACACTAGCTTTCCATTTCACAATAAGTTTATGAAATACTTTTTTGACATTACATGTTTACAAGAGAAAATTTAACTTAAAAAAATGACCTAAATGAACAAAGATGTAAATTTTTCTCAAATGTTTCCGAATACAATTAGTGCTATGAAACTAGAGTTCAAATTTATTAATTAACATTTAATGAAAATTTTTGTATTTTCTTTGACACAACTTAACAAAGTGATATTACATAAGCTGTTATATTACAACATGGAGGAAGCTCACAGAAAAGTACTAAGATACATGTAGAATTTAAAAAGGGGGAAAAAAAAATGAATGCACTTTTAATCCTCTTTCAAACTGAAGGTTCTAAATATGGCAGTAGTTCCCAAAGTGTGCCGCAGATCGTTGTCAGGGGCCCTACAATATGCCTCTGACATGGACATATAAATTGAAATGGAACAGGGACGTAACTAGAGGGGGGGCAGACTGGGCGTAAGCCCAGGCGCCCAATTATTTTAGGGGCGCTAAATTGACTAAATGTGTTTACATAAATGTATATTTTCTTTGTGTATATAAGGGGGGTGGCCCTAAAGTCTGGTCTTGCCCCAGTTAGCAAATGACTTAGTTACGTCCCTGTATGGAAACGAGCTTTACTGTCACAAAACAGTTTATGGTACAGTGTGCATAATTGTTACATACTACCTACCTACTTTTATATTACTGTGTTAATTAAACATAGATTCAAAAAGTTTGGGAACCTCTGAACTATAGGAAAAACTGAAATTAGAACTTCCAAGGAAGGAATAAACCAGCATTACTGCTACACAGTTAAATTAAAAGTAGCAGGATCAATTGTTAAACTGTTGTAAATAAATGGCTTTAGCAAATTAATGAATGCTTTTTGTAAATGAAAGCACTTTTGTATATATATATATTTTTTAAATTTAAAAATTTTGAAATAAGATTGTAATACATTTTTCACAGGATCAAACATATATGAACTTGTTCATGTTTTAAGAATTAACTATGACATTTTAAAAAAGATATATGGCAACACATTTTTATTGAATTCTAATAACTTCTTAAAAAGTAAGCAAATATTAAATATAAAACTTGTACGATTGTATTGCAAACTTATTGTACTAAATGCAGTTTTTAAATTTATTTAGTTTTTAAAATAAAGTAAACATGTTGAGTAAAATGGACTTATAAAGACATCTTGTACATAAAACGAGAAGAGATCTAATCTTTTAGAAAATGCTGTGTTTGAGATCAAGCTGAAATTGATGAAGGACTTTATGTCATTTATAATCTAGAATTAAAAAACATTAATATGAATCCCTATAACATCAAACAGGATAAGTCAAATTTACGCGGAAAGAGTAGGAAAAAGTTTTTATTTTTTCAAGTTACATATTGCATTACTAATTAAAATAAAAATGATTTTTAACTAAATGGCTAGAAAAGAGATGGATTTCTGGTTTACTTCCGAGATGAGTTAACAATAGAAACCATCGAGGACAGAACTAAATTCGTTCATGGACGACAAGGACAGCAAGCTCTTTCACACTCTATCAGTTAAAAACAGAGCAAAGAACAAAACGTGCTAAATATTTTTTATAATTTAGAAGAGGGGAGAAGGGGAACCTTCTAAATAACTATATATACATGTATATAAAAGATATAAGAGAATAATACAATAAAAAAAACATCTGTTTGAGAATTCCCCACCAGAAAAAAAAAAAAAAAAAAAACATTAAATAACTATTAAAGTTTTTTTTTTTTTACATAAAGAAATCTACAGATACTGAACAATAAGAAGTTTATTATTTATATGCTACGCAACACATACATTAAAAAATATATATTTTAAAATACTTTATTTAGGATTCCTCTATTTCTGTGCATATTCCAAGAACAAGTTACATACAAAATCAGGGTACATGAATCATTGTTTTTCACAAGAAAATACAGAACAGGAGAGAAATTGATATGCAACATTTTATTTCAAAAAACAAAAAGATAATTTAAAAATAGTATTAGCACTGCAATTTTTCTATTTATCAATGTAACAATATGTTTCTAAAACCTTAACTGTAATTTATTTGGAAAGTTATCCCATTAACAAAATTTTAGTCAAAATTATGTTATACAATGTCACCTTGTAGCAATTATTAGGTCTCACTCATTTTAATTAAAAAAAATCACTTTTAATGATTAAGATCAAAAGAAAATCAAGGTTTTGTTAAACTTGGAATTAAATGAATCAATAATTATAATTACTTGCATTGCTTTATTCAAGTACAAAATATGGTGAAGCTAATAACTTTAATGAGGAAAAAACTGACCATAGATAAAGTTTAATATAAATTCAAACACATAACACAGTAAAATTTAAGAGCTTCGAAGTAAAAGTTGTCAAAAAGGGGGGGGGGGGGGATATACACATAGCCATTTATTACTGCTTTTCTTTCTTTCTAAAAGATTAGCCACTCACATTTGTTTATGCTAATAAAATATGTATCTCTTCGCTCCATTTTACGAATATGTAAGAAAACTTTCTTTTTAAATCTTGTATAACAGTATCTTTCTAATTCTAAACAAAATGTAAGTTTGGAACGCAATTTATAAAAATTTCAAAATTCTACACAAGTGAAATTCTGTCTGTAATACTAAACCCAGTATCATAGCAAATAAAGTATGCAAAAAACTATATAATATACATAATATTTTAGTTTATCAACATTTTCAGTGATATTTATTAATATATAGTTTAACTCTAAACATAAAATTTAATATATATGTTAATTTTCTGAACTAAATCTCTTTATGGCAACCAATCTTCCTAGTATGAAAAATTATGTTTAAGAAAAACGATGTTAGCGAGTAGGGGTGTCTTGAACTTTGTCTTTGGAGGCTAACTTTTCAATTAATTCCTGCAGCGGTGCAAGCTCTCGTTTATCAATTAGTGTAAATTCTTGAACAAAAAAGATGAAGTGTTTGAAACTTGTGTTCAGATGTGCTTCTTCTCCAAGTTGCACTATTTCTGAAAAATGTTGATGATATATGTGAGCATATACCCTAAAGAGTCGTTTCAAGATAGTCTTTGCAATTGACAGAAAATTTTTGGGGAATGGTACACCTGCAAAAATAAATAAGTATAAAAATAATGAAGAAAAAAAACTAACTCTGATGAATAAGACAATACATAAATAAGCTATTCAAAGCTTAATATAATTTATTGTTGGCATGGTATGACAAAACGTAATATGAAAATCACAAAACCAGAAAGAATAGGACCAAATGATAAAAGAAACAAATGAAGGTTTACAATACAAGAGACTGCATTGAATAATTATTATGCCTCGCAAGCAGCTGCCTATATGGGCAACTAAATGGTGAGAAATAGTTGCTTTGAATGCTGAGCTACTTCTTGCCTAGCCAAGCACATTGTACCTTTCATCGCAGTTATGGAAAGTGCTTGCAGTGCATGGCGCATCATAAATCTGACATCTGACAATGCCTCAAATGTGTTTGATGGCGGAAAGATCATGTAGTATTGTTTGTCAGGGCAAAACTTTGATTCTTTCAAGAGGCTGAAAATCCATCATGCAAGTTAACCTTCCAGGCAGTGGCGACTCATGGATTACTTAAATGGAGGTGCACAAAACATGTTTCCAATGCAAAATACAAAGATATGATGTAACTCACAAGTTCAAATACAATTGATTTTTTACAAATTCAATAAAAATAGTGCAACTAAAGGGGAAAAAGTTTTATTTTTTAAACCATAACAAAACCATAGAATTCTTATAGTAATACATCTTTAAATGATTATTACAAAACAGTCAAGCTCAATTTTTGTCGATTAAATGTGCCCCCCCCCCCTTTTCTTATTGTTTTGATGCAATGAAATCTCAAACATTTTTAATGAGTTTAGGCATGTCAATTAATATGCTTTTTTCAATTGAGAGAATGGCTTGAGACTTTGTCCGCCTCATACTGCTTCTTAAAATCTCTTGACAATATTAATACATAAAAACTAAAACTGAAAAAGCAAAGCTACAGATTTGCTAAAATGCTTGCTGCATCAATCAAATTCAGTTTTCATGCATAAAACTAGTTCTGTTTATGTGGAATGTACTTGCAACGATTATGGAAAAATTTAGTCGAGAGTCAAATACCAAAAGAAATTGATAAGTAGCCAAATATGGCTACTTATCAATTATAATCATAATCATCAATTATAATCATAATCATTTATCATCATCTAGGCCAGAGGTCGGCAACCTGCGGCTCTTTGGACATGATGCTGCGGCTCTTTAGTTCCATACGCAAATATTGTTTATTTAAAAAAAAAAAAAAATAAAAAAAATAATTCTGAATCGATTAAAGAGGATTAGGCACCCTTTCTATCGGAAGCTCTCGAATGACGCCGTTGTGACTATCCTGAATTAAGCCCCCCCCCCCTCTTCCGAACGGATCGGTTTGTGTCGCTGCAGAATGATTGTCACACGCGCCAGCTCGTCTGGCCTTTTGACACTGTAGGTTCTTTGAGAGCTCCTGTGATTTTCGTAGGGGCTCGTTTCATCTACCGCGTGGTGACGTACGAAGGCGTTTGCCTCGAGACAACCGGACGCCAAGCTCTGCGCTAATCATAGTGGACATTGACTTATGACGCCGTGATGGTCTACGAATCAACGATGAGCTCAAATGACAGCAATAAATTCAACTTGAACTTCAAATATGTGTAATCTTTTTAATGGTGCCGACTGAAACCCTGGAAATTTTACTCGCACGTTTTGGATGAGTTACCGGAGCATCAGTGGCTCAACCAGGAGAACCATTGGGGACCCGTGCCCCTCGCTCTCAGTGATAATGTGAAATATTTTCAAAACTTCTTTTTTACTCAAGAGCAGAGATCTGGAGCGGATTAGTGGTTCAACGAGATTTTGCTTGGAAACTGAAATGGAGCAGGAGCAAAGAAGTTTATTGTGCTCCACTGATCGATTTTTTAAAGAAATATTTTAAATTTTTTAGTAGACAATAAAATGAATTTAAAAACGCAGATAAATAATACAATCTATTTAATTTCTTTGTAGCACGGCGCAGCGCGGAGTTGGAGTAGTGCCGGATCAAATATTTCTGTACATATTTCTAAAACCAAAACCGCACAGCCCACAGCTTGCAAATGCATAGTAAGTTCATAATTCAGATACATTTTCAAATCATGCTCGTACTCTAAATTTTAATAGTCAAATTTAGCATAGCGGATTGCCGTATATTTCATGCAATGGCAGAATCAGATTCCAGTTATTTAAAAATTTGTCGGATATCAGGAATCCGGTTCATACAACAAATAAATAATCTTCCGAAAAAACAATTTTTTTTTCAAAAATTCTGATGGCGCAGCTTGCACCATCCCCCCCCCCCCCCCCCGCGGGCACTACTGTCCCTGGTCCAGCGAAGTTAAGTAAGTGTCTTGGTAAAAACAAAGTTATTTTATCCACAAAAGCAATAAATATTGTAGACAAGGGGAGGGGCGGAGGGATTTTAATTCCTTTAAAATATGAGAATTTTAATTACTCAGGAAATTACGTTATTTTCCCTTCTTTTTCGCCTTTCCCCCAACTACAAAAAAAATTTCCGCATGAGAAAAAATATATACAATAATCCCCCCCCCCCCCCAAAAAAAAGAGGGATCATGAGCTGAGCATAAACCAGCGGAGTAACGAGATTTTGCTCAAAAACTGGAGCATAACAGGTGAAAAAATGTCTTGCGCTCTACTGTTCCATTTTTAAAAAAAAACTTTTTACTTTTTTCTCACATTAAAAAAAAATGATAAAAAAGCTTCTCTATTAAAATCACTCGCAGCATGAAGCAGATAAACTCAAAATCCCTGCTAAAACCTCTTTGGTTGCGCTACTGAGAGTTAATTTTACGTTTTTTAAACACGAAATTTTATAACATTGTATGAAAACGTTCCTAAAAGCTTTATTTTTTACTTGAATAATGTGAGAAATAAATAGAGACGTTTTGTCTCGTATCCAACGAAACAGACTGCAAATTGGAAATTAAAAGCAACATCGGGGAAGAAAAAAAAACTATGAGATAATAAGTGCACGCTTGCGTCCATTCACGAACCTATCGCCCCTTTTTGAAGTGGGACCGCGCAACCTCGATAGGTCTGCTTTTCGAGAAGGAACAGTAAGTATTTGCAGTTTTAGATTGTTTATATGTTTGGAAATTTTCATCGATTTCGGCATAGCTGGGCATAAGACCTTTACTCGTGAATTAAGTATCTAATATTTCCCAAAGAAAAAAAAAAAAACTAAAATGTGCAGACTGCGCCGTAATAAACACGTTCTGACAAGTCCGTTTGTGCCAGTCGTTGATCACCGCACACGGGAGGCGACCACAGATTCGACGAAACTATGTACTTATAGTCAATCAGTACGTGAGAGAGTGAGACAAACAGAGTTTCGTGTCTAAATTATTTATTTGAATATTTAAATTATTAGAGAATTATTTATTTTATTTAGTTAAGTATATTTAATTTGGAAATAGTGTCGTAAAATGTTTTTTGATAAATTATATTTCATTATGCCCAGCTTCTCGTATGTATTTACGAAGATATACGTTGACATAGTAAATTATTGCAAGACTTGTCATCTGCTGTTTTGGATACCTAAATAATAATTTAAAAAATTCTTTATTACAGCTTCATTGCAGGCATGGCATCTACAAAAAAAAAGAGAAGAACTGAAGAAGAGCATCAAGAATTCAATCGGGATTGGACGGAGTCGTTCGCTTTCATATGCAACTCAGATGGCCTTCCGACTTGTCTCATTTGCCACGAAAAACTCACACACAATAAGAAATCGAATTTAGAGAGACATTTCACTAAAACACATACTCAGTTTGCTAGTAAATATCCAGTCGGCGAAGAACAAAAAAAAGCTGTCGACGAGCTCCAAAAACAAAAACTGCAATCGAGTTCCATGTTAAGTAACTGGACACAATCTACAAGCAATGTTAATCTGGCAAGCTTCGCGGTATCACTAGAAATTGCAAAAAGAGGGAAACCATTCACAGATGGTGAGTATGTCAAGGATTGCTTCATACGTGCATCTGAAGAACTATTTCATGATTTCAAAAACAAACCAGAAATCTTGAAAAAAATCAAAGATTTGCCACTATCCGCTAAAACAGTACAAGATAGAATAGCTAAAATGTCTTCAAATGTAACATATTTGCAGGTGGAAGATATTCAACTTTCTTCTGCCTTATCCCTTGCTATAGATGACTCGCGCAACATAAAAGACACGGCACAAGTTGCCCTTTTTGTCAGGTATGTGTCTTCCCAAGATCCAAAAGAAGAGCTTCTAGGATTGCTACCGCTCTCGGGACAAACTAGAGGGGAAGATATAGCGAATGCCGTGCAAAAATGCCTTGAAGACAATAACATTGACTTAAATAAAATTGTTTCAATAGCAACTGATGGAGCCAGAAGTATGACAGGAAAAAATAAAGGGGCAACAACGATTCTTCAGAGCAAAATAAACCACGAAATTCTTACGCTTCACTGCATAATACACCAAGAAGCGCTTTGTGCCCAGACGTTTCCGGCCTAAATAGTTGAGGTCATTAATTTAGTAATCAAGATTGTTAACTGCAGCTTGTCAAAAGCGTTCTACCATCGTCAGTTTAAAGAATTCTTAAACGAAATGGAGACACAGTATTTCGACCTCCTTCTTCACAATAAAGTACGATGGCTTTCCAAAGGTAAGGTGTTGAAATGTTTTGCTTTGTGCTTGAATGAAATAAATACATTTCTCAATGAAAAAGGCATTAATCACCCTGAATTAGAGAACGACAAATGGTTGCAAAAATTTTACTTTTTGGTGGATATCACAGAGAAATTAAATGAGCTGAATCTAAAACTGCAAGGAAAGGGAAACCCAGCCTATGTTTTGGTAGAAGAATTGGTTTGTTTCGAAGAAAAATTTATTATTTTTGCAGAAGATATTCAGAGCGGTAAATTACTTCATTTTCAATTTCTAAAGCAATATCGCGATAAAACCAGTGCAACTGTTGACACGAATTACTTCAGCACAGCTATAAAAAAACTTCAAGATGAATTTGCCGACAGATTTGAGCAATTCAAAACCAACAAAACCACTCTAGCATTCATAGTAAACCCTCTCAACACAAAGAGTAACGAAATCCACATTGAGCCATTTGGAGTTGATATTGGATCTATAGAAATGCAATTGACCGAATTAAAAAGTAAAGCTTCGTGGAGTGGAAGAGTTCAAGGTCCAGAAATGTATATACGTAATGCAACAAAAGTGGACAGCTTTAAAAGAAATGCGGCGAGTTGAGGAACTTATATTCGACGCATGGAATAGTCTTCCAGATTGCTACAGTGAGGTGAAGAAGTTGGCATTTGGAGTTCTGACTATCTTCGGCTCCACATATTTGTGCGAGCAAGCGTTTTCTTGCATGAATATAATTAAAAGTAAAGTAAGAAGCCAACTAACAAAAGAAAATTTAGAGTCGTGTTTGAAACTTAAAACCACAAGCTATGAGCCAAATTTATCCAATCTTTCTAAAACTATGAAAAGCCAACGCTCCCATTGAATTTGTTTGCTCAAATGTATGTTATTGGGTTTTTTTTCATTATAAAGTACAAGTAACATTGTTTAGTAAAGTTTAAATTTTCTAGTTGAGTAACCATGCAAAGAAATTGCTCCCATTGAATTTGTTTGTTATTGAAGTACAAGTTAGTGTTGTAAGTAAATGTTTAATTGTTTTAATTTTTTACTTAAATAATAAGTAATTATCTAATAATGCCATATATATATATTATCTAATTTGTTGTAAAAATCACTACTTATATATGAATAAATAGATTAGTTTTTTTTTTTAATCAAAAAACTTTATTTATGCAAGTACTATTTATTGTTGGCAAGAAAAAATTTTGTGGCTCTTTAAAAACTTGAAATTTTGTAAATTGTAATTTTTGGCTCTTCCGACTCAAAAGGTTGCCGACCCCTGATCTAGGCCAATAACAAAATTTTGAATATGTATTTAACAGGGGTAGTAGTCAAGTTTTCAAAATTTTAGAGGAATTTTAGGAACATTCTCCCAAAATTTTAGGTGCAATTTATTGTGAAATTGCATAATCTATTCCTAGTTTAATGAATTTTAAATTTATTTCATGACCTGTAGACAGGAGTAGTAATGGGGAGTTTGACTTAATACATGAATCAAAACCGTTTAATATAAAACGGTCAAGTTGTTGTATTATTTTTCATCTCTTAGCATATTTAGACACACTTATCTCTCAACTTGCCACCAGTATGTAAGTGCAATCAATATTTTCCCCTATACTTTCATTTAAGACCCTATTGTTCAAAAAGATAGGCGAAAGACAGGAAGGTCCCAAAGATTTTTTAAACATTTTAAAATTAAGACTTGAAGGAATTTTTTCAGAAATAAACAGGGATCAGAATCTTTCACACAATTCCTATAACAGTTGCTGAAGGGGAAACAGCACTCTGCAGGATATTATTAATAAGGATTCTTTAATGAACCAATGAGGGAAGCCTAAACAACTGCGCTTTGCTCACGATGAATTGCAAGATTTTAACAATGTAATAGAAACCAAGAAGAGTACTGTTGTGATTTGATTCTGAATTTTAAGAAATGTACAACAACAGTCTGTAGTGTGCTAGTGATTACTTTTACTGCCTGCAAACTTTGGGAGAAATTATACAGTTTTATTCCTGGCTGAAAAGTTTAAAGTCCTGAAAAAATGGTCAGAAAAGAGAATATTTAATAATTTTAAATAATTGCTTTAATTACTGCAGAACAAACATTGAAGAGAAATATTTCCCTGTTGGCTCTATGTTAAAAAGCTCTTGGCTGATATACGAGTTTCAACTGGAGTTGATTTTCTCGAATTGTTGCTGCCATAAAATTAATTATTGATAACATTTTTATTATTATTACTATATTTTTTCGTCTTTCAGAGCTTTATTTTTTTTGTATGGATTCTTATGAAACTTCAGCTAGGTAAAAAGAGATAAGGTCTCTGCTACAAATTTCGGGAACAACTTTTTCAGCTGGAGGGGTATTTTTTGGAATATTTTCATTGTAATTTAAAAACGTTTTAAGCATTATTTCCCCAAGTGAACAGTAATAGAATTTTCTAAAAAGCATGCTTATAAAGAAAAAACCCTAACTTAAATATTATATAGTGCCCAATATTTAAATTTAAAAAAAAGAAGAAAAAAGGCAAAATGCAGTTTGGGCTTATTATCCAAAATTAAAAAATAATAATAAATAGACATAAAGGGGAAAAAAATTTTTAAATTTTAAAAAAAAAAAAATTCTGAACATCAATTTTTTTTAAGCAAAAAAAATAACAATTTTTTATTCCATTTTACATTGTTTTCATTGCAATAAGCACGCAATTCTCCTTCCAAAAACTGATGCACTTGGTGCCTTATTTACTACTTCCATCTTAGTGAATGACCAAACATGGCGACCTTGTTCACGTAGCCGCTATGCTCGATCAAAGGGAAAATGGAAAATACATTGGAGGTAAGGCAGCATTGGTTACATGCTTACAACTACCATTTTCCAACAGAATTGAGGATTTGAAAATTATTGTTATTGAAATAAAAAGAAACAAAAATAAAACAAGGCATTCAGCTAATGCAGTAATGAAGGCATTAACTGCGAACTACACATGGCGTTCTCGCTTGCGTAGACAATTTTCAATGAAGTTTTCAGTGTCTACAGTAGAAATACAGAACAACTATCAAAATTTAGAATAATATAAGAGGTTTTTCATCCAATTTTTAAAATATATAGGAGATATAGGAATACTTCGAGTTTCACTTAAGTGAGCGGCAGGAAAAGCATTTTTTTAGGAACATGAGCAAAATTTTAGTATAATTTAGGAATTTTAGGGGGAATGCGACCCCTGATTTAACCTTATTTTACTTAAGTTTTAAATAAATTGATTTCTTGGTTTTCCTTGTGGGTTCACACACACATATGCTCAACTGGACGAGCTGTCACTGCTTTTAGGCCCCGGGGTCTGCGCAAAATTCACGGCAACTAGATTTCAATCATTTGTGCAAATCATCAATGACATCTGGACTCTAAAACACTAAACTCAACGGCATGACTTCCCATGGGGGCCAGGTCTACTGTGCCAATAAAAATTAAATTTAATGACACCTAATTCCAACAGTGGGTTTACCAAAGTAACTTTAAAATGATATAACTGATTCATATCATTAAATAACTATTAGTAAATTCTAATTCACTGCAAATGATTTTACCACAAATAATTATGAAAATATTTTTCAAGAAAAGAACATTTTCCTCCAATTCATGAAATTCAAACAAAGGACCAAATCAATGTACCTATCTTTGATGGAAAAAGACTTTCATCATCCAGCTGATCCTGCACCCAAGTCATCAGATAGTCAATATATTTCGGTGCTGAACACTTGATGGGTTTTTTCACAGTCTGACCATCAGCCCAATGATATTCATATTTAGGACCTGCTGACATAACTGGACAGCTTTCTTCTGTACAAAATTCTGTTATTGTACCATACAGCATATTGATTTGATTGAAAAAATCAACGGCTGAAAAAAAAAAACTATTCAGCAGATCAAATACGTAACAGTATAAAAGGAAGATAATAACATGCTATTCAAAACAAATAAAATATATTATCAGTGATGGAACATTTTCAGAGATTTAAATTTCACATAACAGGTCTGATAAAGATACATTGCTTGGTTTATTTGAGGTAACACAAAATAGGACAGTTAAAACTTCAAAATTAAAACTCCGAACTTTTGTTATTATAGTTTCCTAAAACTTAATTTAAAACAAAGAATAATTATCAAATTACTGTTTTAGTAATTTTAATTTAAATAACATTTTAATTCATTGTACAGTCATATGTGAATATTACATAAATAAAGGTATTCTTGTAAACTCTGGGTCTATTTAAATTCACATTTGTAATTCATGCAGATGCTAAGCTAAAAGTAAAAATTTTTAAGTGGAGTAGAAATCCTCCTGCAATTTATGTGCAATTTCATGTAGTTATTTTATTTCTAATATATGATTGCAATTTTTTGGAAGGGAGAAAAAATAGCAATATTATTCAACTATTTCACTTTCCTATTTCTTCCCTCATATTGCAAGTTCTCAAATTCTAGTCAAATGCACAGTTCCCCAAAGCGGGCCCAGCCTGGGTTTTTTGAGTGGCCTCACTTGAAGAATCCACTATCTCGGTAAAGTGGATCTTTTGAGAATTTATTGCACTTCGAAAACATTTTCAGTGAAACCTGTGTAAGATGATTACTTGTGGTGCAGCACTTTAGTGGTCAACTTATAAAGGTTGGGGATTATTATTATTATAATTATTATTTTGTAATTTCTTACACCAACCCCATTCATTATTTTTTAACTAATTAAAATACTTTTAAACATAGCTTCACGCAACATTACTCTAAAATAGCAATTAGCATTTTTTTGTTCCATTTAACAAAAATATCGTTAGAGAAATTTAACCTGAATAGTTTATAATGTATTACAAATTTTAAATTAATTAAATAAGATAAATCCCTTATTAGTTAATGGAGATAAGTATCTAATTATTTAAGTTATTTACTTGGTGTAAAGGTTTCCTAAAAACACATGCTCATTCAAAAAAGCTATTTGAACTAGAACAAAAGAAACTTATTTGAAGTGTAACAGAGCCCTCATAGTAGTTTTCCCACATGGTTAACTCACAAAGAGGTTTAGGCAAGCTTTATCTTGCTGTTTCATCCATCTAGTAAAATAGTTTTCTCCACCAGACCCCTACTTGTTAGCTGAGGCCTTAGGATTGCATGCGCACAGGGCGAGGTATTGGGGTCCACTGATTTTACATGCACGTATCCCCAAGTGTACATGGGTGGTCTTCAGGGGGTATCGAACGTGCGATCTTCCAGGTGGAAGTCCGACGCTCTAACCGCTAGGCTACCACGGCCCATCTAGTAAAATACAGGCCTAACATTGTAGCACTAAAAATATCCTGGAAAAGTTATTTTTATCTCTTAAAAAATAATTAGGTGGTCAACTTACAAAAGGTTTTTATAGTAGCTCCAGCCAAATTTGATGAATATAAGTGGTCAACATAGACAGGTGGCCAAGATAAGTGGTCAAGTTACAAAGGTTTCCCTACATTATATAATATAGGACTAATTCCCTTCTTTACAAAAGTGGTCAACTTTACAGGTTTTACGGTACCTCAGATACAAAATTAATGTTATACAGTCGAACCTGTTTATCTCGAACCTGTCTTTCTCAAAAACCTCCCTATCTCGAAAATTTATATTTTCCCTGCATTTATATCCTAAATTTAATGTATTTTTTCATGTTTATCTCGAAATGTTTTCCCCCAAAACCTCCATATCTCGAATTCTGGTTTTGCTGCCATTTTGGAATTCGAAGCCGAGTGACCTTTCGGCAGCTAACAAAATTGATGTGGAAATCGTAGAGAACGTAAAAGGTGATTCGAAGTAGAAGAGGAGGTTGAGAAAGACAAAGATGTCGCGAAAGTCGCTGTAAAAAGAAGCAGAGAAAGCTATTGAAACATTAACTTTCCTCGAATTTCTGGAAACTTTTGGTCAAGGTGGATTTACAGTGATCACTACCCTTAAAAGTATAATCGAGTCGAAAACAACCAGACAACAAAAAACACTAAAAGACTATTATTCTGGTACTTGCTAAAAAAAGTAGTAGTACTTGTCTTGTTTTTGAGAGACTTGCAAAAGGGTATGCTGAATACCATTTCTTTATTGTCGATGCTATTTATAGGAGTATAAAATTCGTTAAAAAAAGTTAGTATAATATTACAGTAAAATGCGTAACAATACTAAGGCAGAAGATTTTTAACCTACATTATATAGTCTTTGTTTCAATTGCAAATTTTAATAGTTTTATCAAAACCTCTGTATCTCAAAACCTCTTCATCTCGAATATTTTTTCCTTCCCTTGAAATTCGAGATAGACAGGTTCAACTGTATTTGTAAGCTTCTGTTTTGAAACTTTAAAATATAAATACACTGCACTTAAAAATACTAGCCACAATAATCTTGTTCACAACTTCCTCGGCATCAAAATAAAAATTGGGACGGATTGTTTAACCTCCATCTACGATAAACGCCGTGAGTTTAATTTCACCGTCAATAGCCTTCAATATTTTTCTTCCCGCCTCAGTAAAAAAGTGCTCACTAGAAATATTATTTCCAAATGATTAGGATTAAAAGAATTTACAACACCAAGGAAGCCTTTGATAGCAAAATTCCTTTACTTAAGAAAAGACTTTAAAATAGTAATTTTCCTCTTGCATTTTTAAACTACTATTTTTCAAATATTTCCTTTGACAAACACTTTGCTTTTTGTCACCAGTTAACTGTTGCACGTATCACAATAAGCACATTATATAAGGCGAATTTTATTTGATGTTTGGCAACAACGCTGGCTGGACAACTTGGCACGTTTATGCTTTTGATTCTTGGACATTATTTAAAACTTTGCTTTATTGTGCGCTAGTGTGTTCATTACCACTTGGAATGAACACACTAGCGGGACACGGATTTCGCTTTTTACTCGGATTTTTTAGATAAGAGTGTTTCACTTTAATTATTTTGGTAGCGGGCCTGTTGGTGTGTCACTTATTTTCGTCTCAGGACTGTGGCATGGATTAAACCCGACATTTTGTATTTCAATTTTTATTTTTTATGCTTGTTTTGATGATTTTCTGGCTGTCGGATCTAGTGTGTTTTTGCTTGGGATTTGTGAGAAGCTCTGCATTGCTCCTTCTTCGAGACAAACCAACACTGAAGAGTCCTTGTCTCATGCTCAAACTTTAAATTTTTTAAAATTTTTAATTTGTAAACCTTTCAAAAATATTTTACTACATTTCTGTTATATATTGCTTTAGGGCCATTTCACAGTATTTTGTCCAAATGTAGAGTCCGCAACATGACACTTTTTTTGTTATAACTACAAATCACTTTTCAAATCATTCTTTCTATACATATAGATTGAGATTACAAGGGACACCCCTATTTCAGTGAAAAACTTAATTACACAATTTGTTACTTGTTTCTGCACACAAGAGGTAAATGTTTCTCTTTGAATGGTCACATTTCAACAAGAAGAACTTGTATATTTCATATATTATAAATATTCAATTATCTCTTCAGTTGCATGTTATGTCATTTTTTTCCCTTTAATTTTCAGATTTTTACATAATATTTGAAAACACACAAAAGTATAATTTAAAAATAATATTTAACTGTATGAACTGTAAGAAAAGCCAAACATTGGTTCAATGTAATATTTAAATTAAAATCAAAATTTAAGTCTTCTGAAAAAATTTGCATTTTTCATCAAAACCTGAAAAATCTTGGATAGACAGGGCCTTTTCAAGAAAGACCCGGCTTTTTGACGACTATTCATTGCATTTCTAGCAAGTAACCGATGAATTCAAGTTGTGAAGGTAAGGTTTTAATGCCAGATATAGTAATAGCATTGCTATCACTACATCTACTTTCAGATTTAGGGCATGGTAAATCAATGTTTCTGGCTTCAAGAAATCTGCTAACTTAGAATTTCTGCATCATAGCAGAAAATGAAGGGTACTTGACTGGCAGACTTTTTCACGCTTAAATTTCTAAATTGTTTTTCAAAATAAATGCCTTCCCCCTAGAAACATTCTGGATGGATAGACCACAGCCCACAAAATAGTTACAATAAGTTATGAATAGTTTTTAATTTAAAAACTAGCTTTTAAATTTTTGGATGAACAAAAGGGACTTACTATTAACTGCAACCCATTCATTTAAATCTTCTCCCTCTGGTAACATAACTGCAAGACGTAAATTGCCACTTCCCAAAGTTGCTGCAGCATGTTTCATTAGATCATATTGGTGAGTGCCTTCTGGAATATTCTTTTTGGGCTTGAATGTTTTAGAGGAACGACCTCCGCTAAATGAAATAATTGTAAGAGTAATAATTAAATAATCTGTAGAAGGTGAAGCAGGTACATATTAAAATACAAATCTGAAAAGAAAATTGCTGATAGTTTGAATGTCAATAGACACTTAATGAGTTAAATTAAACAAAGTATAATTTAATTATTGGTCAAGTAAATATAACAATAGATCACATGTTATGTAAGCTTGTTCCCCATGCCAAATTTAGTAATATTTTATCTTTTAAACTTCTGGATATATTCAGATCCTATTGTTTTTATAAACCAGGAATTACCCTGTATTGTTTAGTTAAATCATTAAACAAATCAAAATATTACAGAGATTTCCAAAATGCTTGACAGTTTAATGTCCTCATTTTAAAATCTGAATTTCATGTTGATAAAGCTATTACTTTCACATTGTTTTACAAGGGAGTAAATTATGTGGACAGTTGCATTTAATAGAAAGAGCCATCTTAATTGCTGAGGAATATACAAAAACTGGAATTTTTGTTTCGAGGGGATGTAAAAAATTGCCAAACAATGAACATTTTCTTCACACAGCTAAGATGGTAAACAAAGAATAAGATATTTTATGGAAGCAAGATATTAAAACTCCTTCTAAGAAACACTGGAAATCAAGTACTAGTACAAAGAACTCTTGATCAAAACATTTTGTTGCTACAATTTTAACGAGATTAAAGTTCAAAATTACACGAAAAAAGAATTTAAAAAAAAAAAAAAAGATTTACTGCAAGCCATTTCTGTTTCCTAGGTTGTTGACAAGAATTTTCTAAACAGAAAGAAACTATCTATAGCATTGGATGGAACAGTACAAATTTTAAATATTAATGTTACTTTTTTTTCATTTTCAACTGCAAATGAAATTTGTATTTTACTGACCTAAATACCTATGGTTACAAAACTCAATTAGCAGAAGCATAATCAGTTTAACTACACCCCAACACCCACCATCTCGGATTTTGAGGCAACTTGGTGTACTTCCCAGGAGCAGAATTATATTCAGTGTTCTGCAACATGACCTCAAACAGTTCCAAATGTTCTGCAGGCATGTCGTCCAAATTTGATGGACCACAGCACAACACAAAATAGATATAAGAATATTAATTAACTAGTAAATAATTTATTACTCAGTTTTGACACTTTGCTTTGATTGATCTGCAGAACATATCGTTTTTTTTTTTTTTTTTTTTTAATTCTTTTGCGTTTGTGCCCGCGTTTTTTTCTCTTCTTTTTAAGGATGAAATGTTCTGCAGAGACTGCGTTTGTTCTGCGACGTACGTCGCACTTTTAAGCACTTTCTGCTTCCGGGGTGTACTTATTCTTTTTATGGCAAAAAGCATAAGCATTTTTTCTTTCGTTCTATCTCAAAGCATTTTGATTTTATGGCCTTTTGAAGTTTTGCAACTTTGTTCATTTTTGAGACTCACAAAGTGAGCTGCTGTCTGCTGTTGTTTATGAAAAAAAATTGCCTTTTGGTAACTAACATAGGGGTGCCACTCTTCAAAAATCACAAGACTAAAGATTTTTAATGAAGCCGAGTAATAAAGAATGGCATCAATATTATGAGCGATAAATTGAAGAAGAAAATAAAATTCTACAGACAAACAAAGATAAAAAATTTTCAATATGGCACTGAGCAGAATGTAAAGGATCTCTACTTAATTATATTAAACTAATCTCCATTGCTTAAAATAATTTGTAGGCAGATAATTATAATATAGCTGAAGGCTGTGACAATTACTAAAGAAATTTAGAAAACAACCTAAAGCAAATCTTGCTGCTTTATGTTGTTTGTCAATGTCTGTTCATTTTTAAAAAAGTATGAACAGACATTGTCACATGCTCATTTTTTAGCCATTTCTTATCCCTAAAATAAAAAGCAGGAGATTTAACAGCCAATTGGATTTCGTTAAAGAAATGTGCAATTTCATTTCAACAAAATATCAGAGTCCATGTCAACATTTGGATAATGGAAAACTTGTAGCTGCTGTAAAATAGAATGCATGGATGATATAAACAGCCATAAAAGATTCAAATGATCACACTATTTTAACTTTTCAAATAATTACCTTGTTTAACAACATATATGCATAACATTTAAATTTAAAGTATAATATATTATACAGGGTTGGCAAAGTTTCGTCCTGGCCAAAACCCTTGTGTCCAAAAGTTTCTAAAACTCTCCAAAACTATTTTTTAGTGCAGTTGCATTTTGTGAGCAAATATCAAAAACGGAATAAAATGCAATATTTTTATTAATATTTAAATGTAAGTAATTATCTTATACAGGTGATGTTCATCTAGTTATATAAAAGTTGCATAAGAATAACACTAGTCAGTCTACTTTTATTAAGTTAACATTTTAGCCCCTAGAGCTGCAAAATAGGTAAAAGGTAAATTACTTGCTATTCTATCATCTACTTAAATTAATCATTCATTTTTCTTAAAGAAGAATTGTGGAATTGTCATAATATCAGTGCATACCTGAATTTAAATTTTTTTTTTCAAAGCCATAAAGAGGTTGAATTTTTTAAAGGTGAGTTTCATTTTCTTGTGAACGTTCGAACGTTCCATTTGTAAATATATAAATAATATCGAGCAGAAAAATATTCCATGATCTACTCTTACCATTGCTCAAAAAATATGACCAAAATTGGAACATTTCTTGTTGTCTCATACGAAGAAATTCGATTGTATTTCAGAGAATATTTACAGAAGTTATTTCAAACCTCAAAATAATTTAAAAAAAAAAAAAAAAGTAAAATTACATCAAATTATTAAAAATACAATTAATAAGAAAACGCATTCCCTCCTAAGTTTAAAGTGAGAAAATAACAAACAATTAGGAGGGAGTAGTATGTTGTCAACTTTTAACTACGAAAAGAAAAGTAAAATATGATACCTAATGAAAGTAGTTCAGCGAAACAATCAATTTAAATTTTCGGACATTCTATTGATTTTTCAGTATTTTTGAGACTTCGATATTTTACACAAAACCAATAAGTTTAAAATAAATTTCAAGATTTGAAATGGAAACAAAACATTAATACCAATACTTACAACAAAAAGCTCATCTTGAGAGCAATTTCTTGAAACTGCTGCAGATTCTAGCTGCGGTTTCGGCTACTTCATGAAAATACCTCACCAACAAAGCCACAAATTCAAACAAAAAAAAGTAACGTAAACATCACATAAAACATGGATGACTGACATTCGCTGATGAAATTGTAGCACTACATGGAATCTTGGAATTTGAAGCATCACAAACGAGAGTATTGCCAGATTCCAATAAGGAAATACTTGATTTCGGAGCAACAAGACTAACTGGAGGAAAAAAATACACTACTAAACGTTTCCATTTCGTGGGGACAGTCCTCACTTCTCTCACAGACAAGCCCATTATTTAAAAACAGCTAGTAGAGTTCATTTTTTACCAAATTCGTCCCCACTTTTTGAAATTTACCAAAATGTTTCATATAACTCTTTCTAATGAGAAATGAACGGGATTATTTTTGTAGAGAAATGAATGAATGATAAAATTATCACGCAAAATGGGCAGAATTGTTGCACACAAAATTGTGGATTACAAAAGGGTCCCTTTTTCAATTCAGAGAGAAGGGTTCCTTGTAACCACGAAACACGTGTACAAAACAAATTACACTCCTTTGGAAAATCATGAAACTCTGGGGGAAAACCATTAATCTATCTTATCAATGTATTTAACAAATATAACAAGCTTAAACACGAAATTCATATAAATTATTTCTTATGTTCTCCAACTGGTAAAGGATTTAGTAAATCCTTGCAAAATCAGAATTATAAAATGAAAATACCTTTAGTATAGTAACCTCTTGTTATATCGTGCCTCGTTATCGCTCATTCGGATATATCGCGCTTTTCTATCTATGTCTCCCAAAATTTTAAGCTTGAGCTCTCGAAAGTAAAAATATTGCATTTCTCAGAAAAGCCCTTTTCCCCCCATTAAACAAAGCCATTGAACAGGTATGTTTTCTTTTCTTCTGAATTTGCTGGAGTTAAAAGCTGCAACAACTCTCCCACTCCCCAACTTACATGACTGCAGAATGATTCTACTCAAACAAGATGCTGTTTTACTTGACAAAAGACTTTGGACTTTTATTTCACCAAAAAGTGATCGAAATACGTTCTGAATTGATATTGTAAGAACTGTGTATCAAAATAGCAATTGGTAAGTTTAGTTTTATTTGCTATTTTGATTAAGAAAGTTGTCATTATGTAAGATTAAATTAATTTTTTTACGTTGACATAATTTACTTGTACTTTTTGAGGTATTTCTGACGGCATCGGTTATATCGGGCTTTTGGATATATCGCGCTTTTTTGCTGTCCCCCGAGCCCCGACAAGCACGATATATAACAAGGGGCTACTGTATTTAGTACTTAAGCTCGTTGCTCTAAATTCATTATTCCCAACTTGAAAAGACTTTTTCGGTCAAGTAATTTTTCACGCGACTGCTACTCTTTTAAGCGTAACAATCGCGTGAAAAATTATATAATGTTTTATCCCCATCAAAATTTTCAATTTTACAGGTTTTTTTCCTCCAAAGCTCCCGGTGTTTTTCCTCTCGTCTCAATTTTCCCGTTTTTTGTTTTTTTTTTTTTTTTGCAACTCCACATTGGTCAATTGGATAATACAAATCTATTATTAATTGGCTAATTAATAACATATTTAATAATTAATTAGTTTTTGAGAAAGAAAATAGGATACTAGATCAAAGAGCTTAAGGACATATTTGGGAAATCGATAACATAATATGCTCCATCGTTTATAATAAAATAGAAAAAGTTTTAATATTTTGATTCAATTCAGCAAAAAATTTGATTAAAAATTTGATAATAGCTATATTAATATATTATTCCTCTGAATTATTTTATAATAAATATAATTCAAATGATTTCTGATGGTTAATGATTTGGTAGCCTTACCCATTATATATGTTTGCTATAAAAAGCCTCTCACGCACACACACATCAATTAGCGGATTGGGATAAAATTGGAGACTCATTATTATTTCGAACTAAAGGGGTTATAATACTGCTGAAGGTGATTGGATTCAAGACTTCCAGTCTTCCTCCACATCAGGGGAACAGTTGTTGAGTCCGAAATTCAAATTTTCAGTCTGAAGCTCTGCGTAAAACTTTTCCAAATATTCACGAAGAAAAAGGAATATTCAACTTTAGAAAAAATTGTAGTTTAGATTCACATGTTTATTGCACGCTTCCTTTTCATGAATATTCATGAGAAAATTTTAACGTTAAACTTAAGGCTATGTGTATACTCGAATTTTAATAATCCGCTTTCACCTGACATGTAACGTCAAGGAATGTGGTAATGACTGTTTTTTGTCAAGATACACACCCCAATTTTGCTGTATATTTAGTTATTTAATAAATATAGCCATATATCAAAGAATGAATTTTACGGATACTTCAAGTATTAAAAAGAATTTTGTGGATTATCGACTGAGGAATTTCAAAGATTTTCACTTAGAGCTTTACTTATTTATTTCTGTTTCACTTAACCTTGTTTCATAGCTTTGTGTTAAAATTGATACTTTCGTTACAAAATAATGTTGCATAAAAAAAACAGTATCAATTAGTTATGCGCTTTGTAAACACAGATATTACTTCAGTTTAATTTTTCTTTCTTTTTTTAAGTGACAAGCATACATGGAATTATTACTGCTTAGGATCTTGTCACATTAAATGACAAATGAGAAGCTTTGGAACTGAAGACGTGTTATTTACCTGCAAAGCTAATAAAAAACATGCTGAACAAATGATTTATACTATGATTAACTGTGTCATATTGAATTGGGAAATGCATGCACACATTATTAATCGATGTAACACGCCATCGGAAGATTCGTCTCCAAGACAACACTTTTCAAAAACACACGTGGTACCACCACACCCATTTTTAATGGACTGCTACTGGCTGAAAGATTCTTTTGTCATTGACATCATCAGGCACACCTCCAAAATGGACTATTTGCAAAACAATTCATAATAATCATTTTTGCAATAAATAGCCCATTCTTCAGGAAAACTTTACGTACTCTAATCAAGAATATTTCAACATTCTTAGTTATTTTAAATTTTATGAGGTTATGGTTGGTTTGCTTTGTTGATTATTCCTTGACGAGGGGGGGGGGGGGATTAAAAAAGTTAATATAGGGTAATCTGCTCAGTGAAGGAACACTTAAGGACAGTTTCACTTTTAAAAAATTATAATAAATTTAAAAACTGTAATATTTGGTACATGACACTAAAAATGTTTTTATTGTATCGGGTAGATAACGGATATTTAAAAATTGGTGAGATATTGAGTATTCAAACAGCGGTCAGATTTCGGGTAGTTAAAAATCCGTCAGATACGAGTCATTTAAAAATAGGTCGGATTCCGGATATATAAAAACCGGTCGGATACCGGATAATTAAAAATCGGTTAGATACCAGTTACTTAAAACTTGGTCGGATTCCGGATATTTAAAAATCGGTCGTATTCCGGATGTTTAAAATTCAGTGGATAGGGACCGTTCTTAAATGATGTCATGCTTTTTTCAATATATTTGACCCTCCTCCCCCCTTTGTCACAAAATGTCACACTTCAACGGACCACCTTACCCCCTTCGTCATTCGTCACGCTTACATAGGTATATGTACTTGATGTGTTGCACTTCAGAAAAAAAGCACTACGTTACAGATCACATTCCTAATTTTATTTTTGAACTTTTAATGATATTTAAGAGCATACTAATAATAATGATTATATGCTTTGTACTTAATTTGTATAAAATGAGATTATGGTTTAATACAAAAAAGATAATTAGTATGTAATGGTAAAAAACATTAATTGTTCAAATTCTGAAAAAATTAACCGCGCCCCAGATAGCAATTTTTATTTGCAACAAAATTGCAGCAACCTTGCTTTGCAAAATTGGAAACTTGCAGCAAGTTCATAATGCAAGCCTGAAAGTTCAAAGCAAGACTGTAGCAAGTTTACGCAAGTGCCGAAGTCACCACACTTCGCACTTGCAGTGAACTTGTCATGCAAGTCACGTCAAGTTCACTGTAAGTTGGAGACAAACTGGTACAAAAGCTAGCTTTGTTATATCAAATTTGCAGCAAGTTCCTCGTGAATTTACCATTGATGTGCAAATTTGCTGCAAACTCTTTGCTGGTTTACTAACTTTGCTGCAAATTTGTAGCAAACTAGTTGGAACGCAAGCTTTGTAATATCAAATTTGCTGCAAATCCCTTGCAAGTTCACTTTTGTCCTATCAAGTTTGATGCAAATTTGTGGCATTTAAGCTCATTTCTCTTAGATGCGCTATGGGCCATTTCACAGTATTTTGTCCAAACGTAGAGTCCGCAACATTACACTTTTTTTGTTATAACTACGTAATTTACAGCTTAATTATCACCAAATTTTATTTTTAAATAATGTGTTGAGCACATTATTTGAAAATAAAATTTAGTGATAATTAAACTGGAAATTACATAGTCATAACAAAAAAAGTGTCATGTTGCAGACTCTACAATTTTAGAAAATACTGTGAAATGGCCCTATCCCAATATATCCACATTTACCACTTTTAAGGAAAAGAAGCAGTTTGCATATGAATGTCTAGATTGTCAAATGCTGTTGTTGTCATTTTTAATCCTTAAGTAAGATTTTTTGCACTATATTAATTAGAAACATACAACTTTGATTCAGGTTTAGTTTATATAGATTAATACACTTTAATTTGCATATAGAGTTGAATTTTCTAGTTATTTTGGGCATATTATATACATTTTTAATGTATGATCATGCATTCAACAAATTTTATATAAATAGGATCATTCAACTAGGTACAAAACATAAATAAAACAAGACTAAAATTGCTTATTATCATACAAGCTTTATTTTTACTATTTTTAGAACATTTAATGTTACATGAATAAGAACACTTAATTTATATATACAATACAAAACCAAAATTAAGAAGCAGGAGCACCACTCTTCAAAAATCACAAGACTGAAAATATTTAATGAAGTTGACTACATACCGTAGCATCAATATTATTAGCAATAAATTACCGCTATTGCTTTCAGAAGATATAAAACTTGTATGTACACACAGTGTATGTATATATATATACATATATTTATAAAGATTGGAAGTGAATGAAATTTGCAAAATATATTTAAATGATCAAACAAGATTTAGTTCATATATTCCAAATTAAAAAAAAAAAAAAAAACCTGTTTATGAATGAATAAATAAGAACAATAAATTAATCCTAAGACATACAGCAGTGCAACTACTGCAATCTCGCATTAAAAAATGTATATGTAAGCAAATCCATTTTTATTTCCGAAACATCTTTGTTCTATTTGGATTAGAATCTTTGTTCTGACTGGTATTTATATACTTTACAGATTGATTTTTATTTATTTATGACCTTAAAAAAATGCACTAAACAGAAATTATAATTTAAAAATAAAAAGAGATGGCTTAACTTGCATCACTATTTTTAAAGCTAAATTCAAATTCCTTATTCATTACTAATAAATATCTAATCACTAAGCCAATTTTTTTTATAAAACATTTCCTTTTCTATAGTTCTTTTCAATTTTTATTTTAAAATTTAATTTCATATGTGTTTCACCTAAAAAATAAAATGAAAGATCAAGTAGGTAAGTAAATGCTTGTTACTTTAAGATTGGTAGTGACCCTTTACGAAGAAAAGAGAAATTATGAATTTTTAATTATTAAATTAAGTTCACAAGCAATAAATAAAGAAAGAAGAGGAAAAATGTAAACTATTAAAATAAAAATTTAAATAAGCCATTCTAAACCATCTTTTATTAAAATAACTTCCAAAATAATTGAATCATGCAAAAATTTTGAAATCTCCATCACACAAGAAGCGTCTTTCCACCCTACAACAGAAAAAACAAAAAGCTTTTATTAATATTATAAGTTACCAAAAAATTAAAATATAGATCAAATGTATTTGAGATAATCAAGGGTGTAGGTGAGGTTGGTATGCAGCTGTCATTTTCACAACATTAATTAGTTCTTGACAAATGTTTGAACATTTGGTTGTAGCTGTGACAAAGCATATCTCAGGTTATTACCACATCCACCTTTGCTGAATATTTGGTCATGTATGCCAGTGATTCCCAACCTTTTTTTTTTTTGTCGGGGCACACTATGGACGTTTTCAAAATTTGACAGCACACAAAGAAAAAGATAAGTTAAAAAGTTGTTTACTTACTTATAAAACACTGTAAAATAATTAATTAATTTAAATTAAAAAACATGGTATTCAACTGTACAAACAAGTTTTCTTCTATAGTGTACTCTTCTTTTATTTAAACAAAGTTTACTTGTAATAAGAAGTATTATAATTTTTATTACGTAGATTTCTAAAATTTGACGGCACACTAAAGTGCCATGACACAGTGTTGAATCACTGATGTATGGTATTGCTGAAATTCTGTATTCATAGATATGTGTATGAAAACTGCACTAAGAACACCAAAACTTCTGAAGAAACTTGTCTGCAAAAAAGGAATCATTTACAATAGTAGTAGATAGTTGAGTGTACAAATAGGTGCTGTATTGTTAAAAAGACATTATAGTTTATATTGTAACCACAAAATCGAGGAAACTGCAGTTACTTTTACACTCTTGAAATTCTTCTACACCTTCCCAAGGGGTATGCCCTCATGTTGAGAACTGTTGTTATACGGCAATTCATTCGCATGAAAGCACCAGCTGGATAATGCTAATTTTTTAAGAAATCAATAAAAGAAACAAATCAATTTTTCCCTGCAATAAGCCATAGACAGCAAAATCAGACTTGAGGATTTCATTAACTATCACTATAAAAATATAATAAACTATGAGAAATGTTACAGAAGCTTGTAAGTTTAACAAGGGCTTGAAATAGAAAAATTAATCAGCCAGAACCTCTTTTGAAAGTTGGTTGAAAAATTGTTTTTTCAAAAGAAAAAATTACAACTAATGTAAGTTACAGTTAAGTTCTATATTTTTGTACATAGAATATACATATTCATACGTGTTTGCTTACAATGTCAAGGTAAATTATTCAGAATATCTTAAAAACTTTCAAGGTTCAATTAAACAGAATATTAGAGTTTTTTGCTGCATTAGTACATTTTTAAGCCCTAAGTTTAACAGTTCTTATTATTTATTAAAGTTTTCTTCTAGAAAAAATTGTTCTCTGTACATGACCTTAAAAAGCAACTTAAATGCTAAACCATTCTTAAATAGTTTCTCAAGACAATTAATAATAATATACAAGTCAATGAGGATGAATAAATTTCAATAAGAAAATGCAAATATAAATTATGCTGCAAGAGAAACATATTTTAAAAAATGCATCAAATTGGCTCAGAGGTACTCGAAAATAGAAGAGGGAAAAACAAAGTAACATGCAAGATGAAGACCCTCTCTTCTAT
Source organism: Octonoba sinensis (assembly GCA_038502835.1). Taxonomy (NCBI): domain Eukaryota; kingdom Metazoa; phylum Arthropoda; class Arachnida; order Araneae; family Uloboridae; genus Octonoba; species Octonoba sinensis. The sequence continues at coordinate 96,696,812 of CM076600.1, read as the reverse complement.
GAATCTCTTAATCTTTTTAGACAGTTAACTAATACATGCGTTACAAAATAATGTTGCATAAAAAAAAACAGTATCAATTAGTTATGCGCTTTGTAAACACAGATATTACTTCAGTTTAATTTTTCTTTCTTTTTTTAAGTGACAAGCATACATGGAATTATTACTGCTTAGGATCTTGTCACATTAAATGACAAATGAGAAGCTTTGGAACTGAAGACGTGTTATTTACCTGCAAAGCTAATAAAAAACATGCTGAACAAATGATTTATACTATGATTAACTGTGTCATATTGAATTGGGAAATGCATGCACACATTATTAATCGATGTAACACGCCATCGGAAGATTCGTCTCCAAGACAACACTTTTCAAAAACACACGTGGTACCACCACACCCATTTTTAATGGACTGCTACTGGCTGAAAGATTCTTTTGTCATTGACATCATCAGGCACACCTCCAAAATGGACTATTTGCAAAACAATTCATAATAATCATTTTTGCAATAAATAGCCCATTCTTCAGGAAAACTTTACGTACTCTAATCAAGAATATTTCAACATTCTTAGTTATTTTAAATTTTATGAGGTTATGGTTGGTTTGCTTTGTTGATTATTCCTTGACGAGGGGGGGGGGGGGGATTAAAAAAGTTAATATAGGGTAATCTGCTCAGTGAAGGAACACTTAAGGACAGTTTCACTTTTAAAAAATTATAATAAATTTAAAAACTGTAATATTTGGTACATGACACTAAAAATGTTTTTATTGTATCGGGTAGATAACGGATATTTAAAATTGGTGAGATATTGAGTATTCAAACAGCGGTCAGATTTCGGGTAGTTAAAAATCCGTCAGATACGAGTCATTTAAAAATAGGTCGGATTCCGGATATATAAAAACCGGTCGGATACCGGATAATTAAAAATCGGTTAGATACCAGTTACTTAAAACTTGGTCGGATTCCGGATATTTAAAAATCGGTCGTATTCCGGATGTTTAAAATTCAGTGGATAGGGACCGTTCTTAAATGATGTCATGCTTTTTTCAATATATTTGACCCTCCTCCCCCCTTTGTCACAAAATGTCACACTTCAACGGACCCCTTACCCCCTTCGTCATTCGTCACGCTTACATAGGTATATGTACTTGATGTGTTGCACTTCAGAAAAAAAGCACTACGTTACAGATCACATTCCTAATTTTATTTTTGAACTTTTAATGATATTTAAGAGCATACTAATAATAATGATTATATGCTTTGTACTTAATTTGTATAAAATGAGATTATGGTTTAATAAAAAAAGATAATTAGTATGTAATGGTAAAAAACATTAATTGTTCAAATTCTGAAAAATTACCCGCCCCAGATAGCAATTTTTATTTGCAACAAAATTGCAGCAACCTTGCTTTGCAAAATTGGAAACTTGCAGCAAGTTCATAATGCAAGCCTGAAAGTTCAAAGCAAGACTGTAGCAAGTTTACGCAAGTGCCGAAGTCACCACACTTCGCACTTGCAGTGAACTTGTCATGCAAGTCACGTCAGTTCACTGTAAGTTGGAGACAAACTGGTACAAAAGCTAGCTTTGTTATATCAAATTTGCAGCAAGTTCCTCGTGAATTTACCATTGATGTGCAAATTTGCTGCAAACTCTTTGCTGGTTTACTAACTTTGCTGCAAATTTGTAGCAAACTAGTTGGAACGCAAGCTTTGTAATATCAAATTTGCTGCAAATCCTTGCAAGTTCACTTTTGTCCTATCAAGTTTGATGCAAATTTGTGGCATTTAAGCTCATTTCTCTTAGATGCGCTATGGGCCATTTCACAGTATTTTGTCCAAACGTAGAGTCCGCAACATTACACTTTTTTTGTTATAACTACGTAATTTACAGCTTAATTATCACCAAATTTTATTTTTAAATAATGTGTTGAGCACATTATTTGAAAATAAAATTTAGTGATAATTAAACTGGAAATTACATAGTCATAACAAAAAAAGTGTCATGTTGCAGACTCTACAATTTTAGAAAATACTGTGAAATGGCCCTATCCCAATATATCCACATTTACCACTTTTAAGGAAAAGAAGCAGTTTGCATATGAATGTCTAGATTGTCAAATGCTGTTGTTGTCATTTTTAATCCTTAAGTAAGATTTTTTGCACTATATTAATTAGAAACATACAACTTTGATTCAGGTTTAGTTTATATAGATTAATACACTTTAATTTGCATATAGAGTTGAATTTATATATACAATACAAAACCAAAATTAAGAAGCAGGAGCACCACTCTTCAAAAATCACAAGACTGAAAATATTTAATAAAGTTGACTACATACCGTAGCATCAATATTATTAGCAATAAATTACCGCTATTGCTTTCAGAAGATATAAAACTTGTATGTACACACAGTGTATGTATATATATATACATATATTTAAAAAGATTGGAAGTGAATGAAATTTGCAAAATATATTTAAATGATCAAACAAGATTTAGTTCATATTTTCCCAAAATTTAAAAAAAAAAAAAAAAAAACCTTTTTATGAATGAATAAATAAGAACAATAAATTAATCCTAAGACATACAGCAGTGCAACTACTGCAATCTCGCATTAAAAAATGTATATGTAAGCAAATCCATTTTTATTTCCGAAACATCTTTGTTCTATTTGGATTAGAATCTTTGTTCTGACTGGTATTTATATACTTTACAGATTGATTTTTATTTATTTATGACCTTAAAAAAATGCACTAAACAGAAATTATAATTTAAAAATAAAAAGAGATGGCTTAACTTGCATCACTATTTTTAAAGCTAAATTCAAATTCCTTATTCATTACTAATAAATATCTAATCACTAAGCCAATTTTTTTTATAAAACATTTCCTTTTCTATAGTTCTTTTCAATTTTTATTTTAAAATTTAATTTCATATGTGTTTCACCTAAAAAATAAAATGAAAGATCAAGTAGGTAAGTAAATGCTTGTTACTTTAAGATTGGTAGTGACCCTTTACGAAGAAAAGAGAAATTATGAATTTTTAATTATTAAATTAAGTTCACAAGCAATAAATAAAGAAAGAAGAGGAAAAATGTAAACTATTAAAATAAAAATTTAAATAAGCCATTCTAAACCATCTTTTATTAAAATAACTTCCAAAATAATTGAATCATGCAAAAATTTTGAAATCTCCATCACACAAGAAGCGTCTTTCCACCCTACAACAGAAAAAACAAAAAGCTTTTATTAATATTATAAGTTACCAAAAAATTAAAATATAGATCAAATGTATTTGAGATAATCAAGGGTGTAGGTGAGGTTGGTATGCAGCTGTCATTTTCACAACATTAATTAGTTCTTGACAAATGTTTGAACATTTGGTTGTAGCTGTGACAAAGCATATCTCAGGTTATTACCACATCCACCTTTGCTGAATATTTGGTCATGTATGCCAGTGATTCCCAACCTTTTTTTTTTTGTCGGGGCACACTATGGACGTTTTCAAAATTTGACAGCACACAAAGAAAAAGATAAGTTAAAAAGTTGTTTACTTACTTATAAAACACTGTAAAATAATTAATTAATTTAAATTAAAAAACATGGTATTCAACTGTACAAACAAGTTTTCTTCTATAGTGTACTCTTCTTTTATTTAAACAAAGTTTACTTGTAATAAGAAGTATTATAATTTTTATTACGTAGATTTCTAAAATTTGACGGCACACTAAAGTGCCATGACACAGTGTTGAATCACTGATGTATGGTATTGCTGAAATTCTGTATTCATAGATATGTGTATGAAAACTGCACTAAGAACACCAAAACTTCTGAAGAAACTTGTCTGCAAAAAAGGAATCATTTACAATAGTAGTAGATAGTTGAGTGTACAAATAGGTGCTGTATTGTTAAAAAGACATTATAGTTTATATTGTAACCACAAAATCGAGGAAACTGCAGTTACTTTTACACTCTTGAAATTCTTCTACACCTTCCCAAGGGGTATGCCCTCATGTTGAGAACTGTTGTTATACGGCAATTCATTCGCATGAAAGCACCAGCTGGATAATGCTAATTTTTTAAGAAATCAATAAAAGAAACAAATCAATTTTTCCCTGCAATAAGCCATAGACAGCAAAATCAGACTTGAGGATTTCATTAACTATCACTATAAAAATATAATAAACTATGAGAAATGTTACAGAAGCTTGTAAGTTTAACAAGGGCTTGAAATAGAAAAATTAATCAGCCAGAACCTCTTTTGAAAGTTGGTTGAAAAATTGTTTTTTCAAAAGAAAAAATTACAACTAATGTAAGTTACAGTTAAGTTCTATATTTTTGTACATAGAATATACATATTCATACGTGTTTGCTTACAATGTCAAGGTAAATTATTCAGAATATCTTAAAAACTTTCAAGGTTCAATTAAACAGAATATTAGAGTTTTTTGCTGCATTAGTACATTTTTAAGCCCTAAGTTTAACAGTTCTTATTATTTATTAAAGTTTTCTTCTAGAAAAAATTGTTCTCTGTACATGACCTTAAAAAGCAACTTAAATGCTAAACCATTCTTAAATAGTTTCTCAAGACAATTAATAATAATATACAAGTCAATGAGGATGAATAAATTTCAATAAGAAAATGCAAATATAAATTATGCTGCAAGAGAAACATATTTTAAAAAATGCATCAAATTGGCTCAGAGGTACTCGAAAATAGAAGAGGGAAAAACAAAGTAACATGCAAGATGAAGACCCTCTCTTCTATGAATCTCTTAATCTTTTTAGACAGTTAACTAATACATGCCAGACAAAATTCTTCAGGTTCTTTCTTGAATGAAGCGAGAAATTACACATCATTTACAATGCATTCCAACAGTTAAACCTGTCCATATTCCTATATTTATTTCATTTTTTTAAAAATGTTTTTACAAGGAAAAGCATACTTACAAAAAATCAATTTTGAAAGCTTCTGTTGCAAGGAAGGAATTTTTCAATCTTTTTTGTTGGGCTCTTGCCACTTCAGGTGTAAAGCTCAGATAATCAAGGTCATCCCTTTAGCATTTCATTTGCCTCCATCTTAACAAGAAAACTTTAATAAAGCTTAAAAAAAAAAAAAAAAATTTCAATGTACCCCTTAACATCAATTATATTAAAAAATGGAATATTATAACAATGTTTTAACTGTTTTTTATTTAAAATTGAGCTTTTATTTACATTTGAGACTTTGATAGCTATCAATTTTAAAATAAAATTCATTACATTATTAAAATTAACGGTTCAGGTAGTGGATAGTTCTAAATCTGGAAGGTGTTGCTGGTGAACCATATGGTTGCTAAAGCTTTTGATTTAGTTCCTTGGCAAGAAATCTACCCTCTCTCGGAGACAACTTTATCAACTGATAATTAAAATGGTTGATTAATTTTTTTTTCCAAATTCATAGCTCAATCCACAGGTGATATTAAATGTTTCAGTCGCACAATTAAATACACATAGCAAAAATGATAACCTGATCAGATAAAAAAGAAAATTTTGTTTTTATATTCTTACAGCTCTTTTGCCATCACAAAACAACTCTATTTTGCTTATTTTTTTAACAAGCAGGTCAGAATTTTCAAAAAACATAATTAATTTTTCTTCTTCATCACAAATTGACTTGTGTTTTCATGTAACTATAAAAACAATAACAATGTGAATCAAAGTGGTGAAAGTAAAGAATAGTCATCTTCAATAAAAAGAATTTAAAAACCGATTCACTTTTAGATATATCAATATAATAACAATGAAAAAACAGATGAAAATATTTTATATTGATTAAGTATAGAATCCAGTTTGGTTTTGTGATATACTGAACAACTTTTTCTTAAAGAAAGGTCTCTGTAATTTTATTTAACTAAAAACAAAATAGTTAATGGAGAAGTAAAATCTGCCTTAATATGTGACAAAGGGGGGGGAGGGGGGTCAAATATATGGGGAAAAGAGTGACATCATTAATGAACAGCCCTCAAAATCAATGGGAATATCAATAGATAAAATTCAAGAAGTCCTAATAGCAACAAACAAAATTTAATGATAAAAAAGGAACCTTATTTCTTGAAAACATTAAACAGAAATCTCAAAATTAAGTACCCTAAAAACTAAACACATATCAATAGATAATATTCAAGAAAGTACCACAGCAACAAAATTAAATATGATACTATATATCAGATAAATGATAACGAATTTTTAAAAAAAACCCTAATTAAATTATAAAGCAAAATCAAAGATTTTTCTTGGAATCTTAAAAATTAAAATTGCATCTTAGTACGAGAAAAAGGAAATCTAAAACCATCAAATTAAAAAGAAGTAATTTTATCACTCAAATTAAATAAATACATATCAATATATAAAAATAAAATTCAAGAATTGCAACAAACAATGCATCTAAATTTCACAAAAATGATACAATAGCAAAAATTAAAAAGCGAATTTAAAAAGAAAAAACAAATACAGAGTCAATCGATTCAGTTTCAAAATTAATTTAATAAACGAAATTAATATTCAAGAGAAGATTTAAAAAAAAAGAAACATTAACAAACAGAAAATAAAAAATGCAACCTCTATAATTATCTGAATATTTTACAAAATAAAGAAATTCAATCTCGAAAAAATGGAAGTTTTTATTAAATAAATGCAACAGACAAAATTTGAAAACTAAAAAATAACGACACAAAGAGAAAATTAAATATGCATCTATAAATAGAGGTAATGAAATCTAAAATCATCAGAATATTTTTTTAAATAAAAAATTCGTGTTTGAGGAAAAATCGAACATCTACTAGTGAAACAACACGATAGTAAATTACTTAAATGAATAAATAGCTATATCACTAATAATACAGTACATACTAGTCTTAATCTTTGACTTAAATCTTTCACTGCCAGCATTTTAGAAGTACAAAAATGAATCGTTCTTAAAATATTACCCCATGCTAAAATTAAATCTCAACAAATTAAGTACCCAACAAATAAGAAAACATACTCACATCTTAATCCGATCAGGAAATAAAACTCCGAAGAAGAATTGTTGAGATGCACGATCACGCCGTTTTCTTTCTTTTTCGCACATGGATGTGGGTGGTGGGTGTTGCCAGATGCAACATTCGCATTCTTTACCGCCAAAGTTCCACTCCATGGCCTGCGCATGCGTTGAATGACAGACTTGCCACACTTTTGCAGCAAAATTGTGTTGCAAGGAAGTGATTGCTCAAGTTGTCAACCTTGCAACAGCTTTGCTACACATTTGTTTCGTCTAATTTGTCGTAACAAAAGCATATCATGAAAAAATCAAACTTGTTGCAAGTAAGCATGCTATCTGGGGCTATTTTATCTTAAAAGTGTAAATGCCTAAGAAGATTTCTTTTTAAACTTTTAGCCTAGAAGCAAATCTAGACTTTAATCAGCATTGATGTTTACGATAGAAAATGATCAATGAAACTTTAAAATCAAATTATGAAAATCCAAAAAACTTTGAAAAATAAATTTAATTTGCTGATTTTAAATATTTTTTAGGAACTAAAATGTGTAATGTCCCACTTCTTGTTACCCCCTCCCCTCGTTACAAACTGTCACAATTTCTCGAACCTCCCTCCCCCCTCGAAGCGTGACATCATTTATGGATGACCTCTAGTGGAGGAACACGTGTTCATTCACTGGTTTTTCTCCATTTCTCCGACCAGTGACGGAACACTATAGTCTCATCAAAATCTACACATACTACAATGTTTGAAATAATTTAAATCATTTCCTGAAATATATATTTCATTTTCTTCCCATAGGATTATCAAAAGAATACTATTAAAACCAGTTAATAGTAATAAAAGTAGTTATATTCGCCGAACTGACCTTAATATTTTAGAAGAGAAACTGGGAGTTTCGCAAATACAACAGTTTCATAATTTTTTTCAGAAGAAATTCAAGTGATCAAAATAATTATTCACTTGTCTGATGGCTTGAAATTGAATGAAAGAAAGGTCCTGTGGTCCATTCCCCCCCCCCCCCCAAAAAAAAACAATTTTTGAAGCGTCGTTTTTTTTTAAAATAAAAAACCGCAAAGTGTTTTTTCCACTGGGTGGTGTTCTTTCACTCAGGGACGTAACTAGAGGGGGGCAAACGGGGCGTACGCAGATTATTTTAGGGCGCCAAATTGACTAAATGTGCGTGTTTACCTAAATACATATACTTTTTTATATATATAAGGGGGAGGGGGTGCTAAATCCTGGTCTTGCCCCAGTTAGAAAATGGCCTAGTTACGTCCCTGCCTTCACTGATCAGATTACCCTACTTCTAAAAACAATAAAGGAACTTTGTGCACAAATAAACTGTAAAAAATAATTGCACGTAATTAAAGCACAAATGAGCCTTAAAATGCAGACATATGTTTCGGGATTGCTTGGAATCCCTTTTGCAATGCAATAGTGGAGTTTCTAGATGCATTACATGCTTCGTTTAGATGTTTTTGCATCTAGAAGCTCCACTATTGCATTGAAAAATTGATTCCAAGCAATCCCGAAACTTATGTCAGCATTTTAATGCTCATTTGTGCTTTAATTACGTGCAATTATTTTTCACAGTTTATCCTACTTCCGTTTTTTTTTCACGCAGCATGTGCAATAAATAATACTGATTTACTACCAAAATAATTAAAAGTTATTTCGGTATTGATTCAGCCTTCGGGTGAAAAATAATGTTTTCTCTTATGTGAAAATAAACTGAATGTGTTAAACAACGTTTTATCGTAAATTTGGGAATTAAATAGCGAACACGTGTTTCGGAGATATAAGTAAAACTTCTCTCAATGCATAAAGACGTGTGCTTCTGGATGTAAGCCCAGTGAGTAAAGCCAAAGCTTTGCTTTACTCTGGCTTGCTTTCAAGAAAGCTCGTATCTTTTAATAAAAGGGTTTTAGTCGCTATTACATTTTGATATTTAGAAAAAAAAAGTGGTTTTTTTTTTCTGCGCTCTAAGCAGCAACTCAGGAATACGAGCCGACAAGGCAACCGTTGAGCTTATTTTCGAGTCAATCTATTTGCCTCTCTGGTCGAAAATGTAATGCGAGTAATTTTAAAATAAAACCAAACACCACTGCTCAGTAAAAAAAAGAAAGAAAAAAAAGAAGTTATTGAAAAGACACATAATAAGAAAACAGTGCAAAATGTATTGCAGTAAACGAAATGTTAGAAAATATTATCATAGAGTAAGAACGAATTACTTTAAAATTGACTACATAAAAAAATCTACTTTTGACCTAAGAATGGGTCAGAAATCTCGACAATGATGAGACATTAAATAAATTTATAGTAATAATTATTGTTGGCATTGTAAACGTTCTTGGGTATTTTATATTGCATTCAAGCATGGCCTCCCTCGATAAGCCAATAATAGGTAAAATATCGAATTTAGAATTCTTGCATGATAGTTTGCTTTAAAAGAATCGAAATAGCATTAAATAACCATTATTTCTCAATGAACTGTATAACATAAGAGGTTCAACTTGAACAAAAACGGTTTACTAGAAACTTATTATTAACTGCAATGATAATGATAAATTATTATTTGTCACGATTTATGAAGATGTTTTTGTTTTTCCAAAAGCTTTTCTTGTTACCAAAGGATTTGAAAAACAAAAGAACCTATCAATACGTAACCAAGCTGAATTGTTCAAATATGGTTTTGTTTTTAATGAATTTACCTTGAAGTTGCGCTTTTGTAAATTAAAAATTCATGTCCATTAGATGACATTCATGTCGTAAATAAGAAAACCACATTTGCAATCAATATACTTAAAAAGTAGTTTTCGCGAATAGAAGTAATTATATGTTATAAACAATTATTGAACGTAAAAAATAAAAAATGACACTTAAGGTGTCAATAAGTGTAATGCTCGTTGAACACCTGTCCTCGAGAAAACTTTACGCAAGTTTGTGATGTTAATTCTATCTCTTCATTCATAAACTTCTTGCAAAATAGTTTTAACTAAGTACCAGAAGACCAAATGAACAAGGATTGCGCTACTCCAAATATCCAAGGATAGTGTTATTGTATTCTTATGATAAGAAAATGAAGCACCCATCTGGATTTAGAAGAGTTTAAAAGGTTATAAGCTTCTTTGGGTGATTCGTTCTCTTGTAATTTAACAGTTGTTGTTTTGACAGTTGAATCGTTGAAAAAACTTATAAATGCATCGCCATCCTGAAGAAATTTAATTGTATACAAGTTGCATATCTCAAGAAAATTTCTCAGAGTCTGAATTTGGTGAGAATCTGAAGTGCCATCGCAGAGTATTGCAGATAATCTGCAATGTTATTGCAGATAATCTGCAATGTGCAACTGGCAAAGTAGTACTTGAAGCTAGTTTATGAACGAATTAAAAGTAAAAGAAAGAGGAAGAAAATTCCATAGGTTTCGATTTTAAGTGTTTCGCACAACTATTTTATTAAGTTTTTAGCTGGAAAATAAACGAAAGAATGTCCTCTTTACACTAACAATCGTTTAATTTTGTTTCATTAGCATCTTCTCCTTTGAGTTAGAAGATATAAAAGTTTCAAACGATTCACTCGGACTCGTAAAAAAGAAGGACGAAAGTTTCAACAGACTCGGAATCAAACTTTATATTAAGAAACCGGTTGCAGAGTCATTTCGTTTCATAAAATTACAAGTTCTGCGATGGCACAGAACAAGTATTTCAAAGGCTTTCAAACAAAGTTAATTTCTAAGGCACGACTGATTGTTTTTTCATTGATTTTCTTTATTGTACCATCCGTCAACTCTATTGCCAATAACAGGTTGTATTTCTCAAAGACAGTATTGATCTGAATTTCATATGAGTGTGATCAAAGCAGAAAATTTGTTCACGAAAGCTAAATGAAATCATCAAAAAAGAAACTGCCGCCATGGCGCTTCAGGATGCGCTTCTTGTTTCGAATCTTGTTGGTGGTTGGATTCATTGTCCAAAGTATCATGTTCGTGGAGATGTATCTGAAACATCCCTCTATGCTGCAGCTGGACGTTGACCAACCTCAAGAAGTGGATCTTCCTGCTTTCACTGTTTGCAATTTAAATGAGTAAGCTCTTCCGTCATTTCTATTTTAGGGGTCAGGACGTTCAATGAAATCTAAACTTTGGCTGCACAGCTGTGACAATTTTTTTTAAAGACGAAAAATTTTGGATCGGAATTAGCATTTTTGTAATCAACCCACGAATACGAGCGTTCTTCTGATCTCTTTTTTTTCTTTTGTGAAATTTTTTTTTCCAAGAATTAATGCACCAGGTGGTCAGTGCTGAGATAACATTGAATGCAGCTATAATGAAACTTGACCAATCTCATTGAATGAATAATTAATTCTGAAATAACAGACCCAGGTCCTTGTAGGCCCAACGCTCGTCCTCATGGGTTGAAATTCTACACAGAGGGATTTCCGATACAATCCCCATTGTCACTAGTCTCCAATATTGCCCTACTTTTTAGCGTGAAATCTTATAGGGCGGAAAAAGTGGTAGGTTTTCCTTATTCAGGAGATCAAGCACAGCAGGTTATCTTGGTGAAAGACAGCAACCTTAACCACTATATCACATAGAGACAAATTTCATTTCTACCGAACCTTGTTACTTGACGACCTTCAACATAGAGTAACAAACGTAACATAGCGTAGAACGTTAGAATTACGATCGTAGATAGCGAAATAGATTATTCAATACTTCTGACATACGAAGATTTTACTTTATTGACATTACTGAATTACGCATGAGTTTTGAACTTATAGAATGACCTCGTAGAACGCGTGCATGGAATAATATGCCTCACCTTCTAAGATCGTATTTCAAAACTTCAAACAATATACGATTTTTCCCGTTTTTAATAGTTTTCGAGAACCAGAATGGCAGTCCCTAAGATATAGATTATTTAAGAATTTTCTAAGCTTATAACTTAAATGTCTAAGTAAAACCGATTTTCAAATGACCATTTTATTAATGCTTTGATTTTTGTTTGAGGTAATGAACTGAGGAACTGCTCTTCTTCTTTCCATTAGAATTAGGGCATCGGAGTTTTGCCGAACTTATCCTCAGAAATGTGGAAATGCTAAAACAGTACCTGACTTTTGTACGCGCTATGTAGAATACTGTAAACTACAAAATGGACCAAAAATGGTAAGTTACACATCTGTCATGTATAAATTCACAGTATTTAATACTTTCAGTTAATTCACTTAGAGGTATTTCTCTAAAAAAAATGAAAGGTATCAAGTCTTTTTGGCCATTATGGTAGTCATATAAGTGAAGCTTGCACTCTCAAAACGGAATCCTCATTTTCGACGATTCTTCAATCGTCAAGAAAATTTCGTCATTTATAACTATTCTTTCTTCGCGAGACCACGTGACTTAAAAAAGTTACTACACAAATTTCGGCAATTTGACGAAAGATTTACTCGGAGCATTTTTCACGAAGCCATTTCGTCAAATACGACGAAAGTTTCGCGAGATTTGAGCAAGAGATATAAAGTGTCACATTCGTCGGAAGCAAAATGAAACTTTATTGAAACTTTAATCTAAATTGTTGCATCGTATGTGGGTATCGTGTTAGGTTGACAACACTTCAGAATGCGGTGTTGGATTAATTAAAAAAAAAGTTAACTACATAAGAACCACATTTCAATTCACGAAGATTTTGATAAAATTGTTAACCACCATTCATGCACATATATATACTACTAATCTCAGTACTAACAGCAGAATACCGAGTAGAATTAAGTAGAGTCAGGTGGGGTAAAGTGATCAAGGGGATAAAGTGGACATACGGCAAATAAAAAGCTATAGCTTTAAAATAAATAAAGGAATTGTTTTGAATTTTTTATTTTAGCTTTTAATAATTAAAAATTAAATTTTACATACAAAATTATATTAACAGCAACTCTTTAGGTGGTGAAAGCACTCGATTTGCTTGTTTAAACAACATTTTGAAATTGAAACAGCTCTTTTAACTTCTCTCTGACATTTTGTTGTAAAGAATTTGCAGCAAATGGACGGTGCATGTAGTTTTACACAGATCTCAAAAATACTTCCTCACTAGAAGCTAGATTTACTTTATATATTATTTTACAGTAGTTTAAGTAAGATGGGGTAAAGTGGTCATAGTATTAGGCTTAACATGCACCGATGTTTTAAAATTACTTTAAGTTAATTTATGTGCTAGACCAAGGGTTGAACTTTCATGGGAATTCACAGGGGCTCAGATTCCATATTTATTTCGAATTTTTAACTTTTCGAGGGAATTCAAACTTATTTACGCAAGAAAAGAAGTTTTGAAGACTACAGTGCTCGCACTTCTTTTGTTAGAAATTAAGCCACGAGACAGATGTCAGTTACACTTTAACTAATTTCACTAATACTGTATTATTTAAAAAAAAAAAATAATAATTTACTTTTTAGAATACTGGAACTAACACAACTGAGCTCAAATGCAATAGAGATTGAAATTACTTTAATACAGTCTTTTTACAATGGTGTGTTAAGAATTGAAAAAAAATTAAAAGCACTTTTTAACACAAGAATTTTCAAGTATCAATGATTCATTTATAAACAGATTTATTATAAGTATTATTAAGTTGTAAATGTTTAGAGTTGGCAGTGCTTCAAACAAGAACAATACATGGAAGAGAGAGAGAATTAAAAATAGCTAAGTTAAAATATGTACTTTTCTCCCATTGATTTTTAATAAGCTATAATTATCCAGAACTCTTTTATTAGCACTATTTTCTTAATATGCTATTTAAGTAATTTAGTCATCAGTTAAAAGCTATTTTAAATTTTTTCACGGAACATTTTGAATTTCATATTTATGTTTTATTATATGTATTGAGTTAAAGGACAGACTTAAAATCTAATAGTTAGGGATTAAAACCCAAGAATACGTACTATTATGTGTCCTAACATGTTTTGGTACATAACTTCGTTTTAAGACCATATATGCAGCAGCTGAAGAGACTGAAGTACCTTACGAGACGTTACGAAAATGAGGCTAACTTTTGACTATAATAGAGGACATAAATAAATTCAGTTGAGGGAAATAAAGTTGTTTTCGTTCTAAAATGAGCCTTTGTTGAGTATATTGAAGTATTGTGGTTATTTATAGTTTTTTTTTCAACTATGACCACTTTACCCCATGCACTACTCACTTTACCCCCACCCTATGGGGTAAAGTGGTCATACATACATCCCAGAAAGAAGGTGTCATAAAATTATTTTACTTAATTTTTTTCTGCTCAAAATTTAATGCAATCTGTTCTTTAATAATGTAATGTAAAATAAAAAGCAAAAATTTGAAGGTTTAGAACAAATTCTTATATTTATTGACAAAGAAAGTTTAAAAATGTTGATTTTATGACCACTTAACCCCACTTGACCCTATGACGTGTGCGTGAGAAACTTATGTTGTTGTCCAGTTGGGGTTTCGTCCCGTCCGTTGTTGTTCAGTTTGGTGCTGTAAATAAACTGTTAGTTTTTTGTAAAACAAGTGTTGTTCTGTGAAGTGCAACGACAGAGAACCTCACACCCTTAAGAAATGCTTTGCGACCCAGTTTGTGAAACACTAGTTTGGCAAATAATAACATAGCTCAAAAATTAAGTGAGATCTGTAAAACGTGTTTCACTGTCAGCATGGGGTCGATGCAAAAAAAAAAAAAAAAAATAAAAAGAAAGAAAGAAAGAACAAATCCTTCCCTTACTAGAACATGTAAGCAGAGGGGCGGTAATAGAAATCCTTGGGACCGGCACAGATAAGCACGAATAGGCCCCGGACATATATTTTGGGGAAGAGAAATTCTCAATTTATCAAATGAAACTGAAAGTTTTGCCGTACCTTGAAATGCGAGTGCAGTTTAAATTTAATTACATACAAAACGATCAACGAAATCAAATTGGCAGTAATGTATACACGGAAAGAAAAATACCGATTGTAATACTACTTACAAAGTTACCGAATGATCAGAGGAAACATCCCGAATAAGGAAATTTCTAGAAGGTCAAAGTTATACCTTTTGTGATCTCCCATCACCTCGCCTCTGAGAGGGGTCCCCCGCAGTTATTGATGTATCCATTTGTTAGAAGAAACAACGCCTTGACTAACTGAGAACTGTAATGCTGTTGTGTTAATTATCAGATAAAACGTCAGCTGATGGTTATTTTCTTGTAGTTATATTTTTTCAATGCTTTTAGTAAAACCTGATGCTATTTTAAATGTGTGTGTTCACCAACAGCATCGCCTTATATTCCTTATTCTGTGAAGTTTAAAACATTTACTTACTTTTGATAAAAAAAATCTAACTAAATAAACCTATATAAATTTTTATATATATATATATATATATATATATATAGTCAAAATCTCCATGTAACGAAAACTTTACCGATACAATTTTTTTGAAATCTCCATTACCATTCTGTAGGGAAACTATTTCTGTGTTACAAAAGGAATCTGCCATACGTATTATTTATTTACACATCAATTTATTAAATTACAAAATGTATGGAATTGTTTTTTCCTAAGTGACGACATTTTGATAGAAATACTCGATTAAATTCAGGGAGGAGCATGTAAAATATTTCAAAATTTGATTGGCACGTCGTCGGAATCATTAAGAATGAGTACATATCATTCACCATTGAATTACTGCCCAAATTGTACTGCTTTTCGTATACTTTTAAGGAAATTACTAAAGAATTGCATAGAATTTACCAAAAAATGCATGTTTACATTACAGGTTCCAATAGTTTCTCTGGAAGAGGTGAACCTATCACGGTATGAACAACAAACCTTCGGCCACCAATGGGAGGATTTGGTAGTCAGCTGTGTAGTGGAAATCGATGGAGATGAAATGAATTGTCCGTAAGATCTTTTTGCCAAAATTTATATTAAAAAAAGAAGGGGAAAAAAAATGATTATCCTTCATGTATAACAGAATAAAATAAATTTCCCTTCAATTCCTACTTCGAGACACTTAAATCCCAAGAAGAGCTGTAAAATAATGTGCATCACTAATTCAATTTATACTTATCTACAATTGACGATGTAGTAAGGCAGCGTTTCTCAACCTTTCAGTATTCGCGGCCCAATTTTTTATCTTAATTTTCATCGCGCCCCCCACTTACCATTATATGTATACAACGATAATGTATATATTGAGTACTGATTCTGTTTTTGAATTATCTTTAACTGCCAAAACAAGAGTAAAAACGAGTAATTTAGTAATAAAATTAATTTAGTAATAAATCACTATTTGAATTTTGGGCAGGAGTAGAGGATGATTTTTCTGCACTAAAAACAAGGACATTTCGCATTCTATTACCATTTTCAGCATCGTACCTTTGTGAAAGTGGATTTTCTGCTGTGGCTTCTTTGAAGGCAAGCTATAGCTCTCGGCAAAATATAGAAACAACTGAGAGTGGCTATTTCTAATATTAAGCCTTTCTGCGCAAAACTTTGCTTTGATAGGTAGGCCCAAGGAAGTCACTAATAATTATTAAATTCGTTCTTAATTTAATATGTTTTGATTGAGAAAGCTTTAATTTAGTAATTTGTTTTACTTTAATAAGTTATTAAATATGTCGAAATGTACTTTGTTTTCTATGTGTATGTGTGCTTTCCTTTCAGTCAGTTAATCAATTTTTTTTGGATATTCTCGCGCCGCCCTTTTTGTGCGTTTGCACCCCCTAGGGGGCGCGCCTCACAGGTTGAGAATCGCTGTAGTAAGGAGCTTTGTTTTATAGTTCGGCACTGGTAAGTTGAATATGAATGGTTGAAAGATTAAACGATTCAATTTGTTAAAATAGGGGCGAGGAAACCAGCTGCCTCACGGATAGCGTACTGCGATGGTTATACCGACTCTGTGCCAAATATAAGAATTCCTGTTCTATTATTGCTTGTTCTTCCCAAGAGGAAATTAATCCTCTCGAAGTCATATTTCATATAACCAGCTCGCTTCTCAATCACAACAAGCCATAAACCTTTCCGATGGAGAAATTACAATTATCACCGCAAATACATTAGTTTCTGTTTTACTGATACACAATATTTCAACACTCAGTGATCGGAGTTAACCTTCAAAATTAAGTAGAAAAACCATCGACATTCAACTTTATATTTTCCGCGGCTTAAATAAACGTGAACGAAACCTCTCTGTGTTTATTACTTGACTTAAAATAGCTTTTTGTTTTAGCGGCGAGCCTATTTTAGTACCAGCTTTAAGCCATTCAGAACAGAATCCTTTCAATTGTTTTATGATGTTCTCATTGTATGAGCAACCGGATGCAGTTCCAGAAAAAGTTCCAAGATCAGCAGGTAAATATTTTAAATTCAAAACCGTAGGTACAGGATTTTGGCGCTTAAAATTGTTTAATGCCAAAGGCCAAAGTGAAAAATAAAATAAAACGAAAAACTTTAAGGGAATACTAAACTTTACTCCAGTGATGCACAGATGTAGCATTATTAACCGAGTTCTTTAGTAACTTAAAAGGATTATTTGTCATTAAGGAAAAACGTTAAAAAAAAGAAAGAAAAAGAAAAGAAAAAGAATTATAAAATCTGATTAAAATGTTGAATCATCAGGGGTGGATATAAAATTTGAAAAATAATTAAGAATGGTTTATATAAAAAGCAAATTAATTAATTAATCAACCCCTTCCCTCTCGCTCTCGCCAAAATCTGGGGCTGTAATGCTCCAAAGTAGCGTACCAAAACATTAAATAAAAAAGAAAAAAAAATGCTCTCCTCAATCCCGAAAACTTATTTATTTATTGTCTTAAATACTAGATGATAGTATCAAATTATTTATAGTATAATTAGAGATTAGACATCTTTTAAATGTTGTTCTGGGAAAAAATGGCGCTTTTGTTTTTGTTTTCATGAAAATTATGCGACCGTTAAGGGGTTAAATTACTTTTATTATCGTAAACTGATTTTATAACATTTAACGGATAGAAAATACTTCTAAATCAAAACTTTTTTTCTTCTCTTTCTGTCAATGCCTCACTAGACTTAGTTTTTGAAAGATCATTTGAAGTTAGTGAAAACGAAGAAAGACACCAAGATCGCTACCAACTTAGAGTTTTTATTTTAGTAAGCAGTAAGCACTGTTGTTACGGCAGTTAGACACTAGGATGTGAAAAAAATTGGAAGAGGTACCTAGTCAAATTATTGATATGTATTGTTTCATCCTGGTTTCTGAAACAATCATAAGTTCGCTTTTCTTTCTCAGTCATCAAGCTGCATTTGAACGTGGAAGTAGCAGAGTATCATCCGTATCACTTGACCAGGGGAGCGCAGATGAGCATTCATTCTCCATATCATGTGCCTTCTCCTATGAGTGGCGGCCAGCTTCTAAACATGGGAAACATTTATAGGATATATCTCAGACTTGTAAGTCAGGTTTCAACGTAGTATCTTGGAATTTTTAATGAAAGCATTTTCGAGAACATTATCATGAACTAAAGCATACCAATTTTTTGCGTGCCCACATTCTTTTTATTGTAAATGCAACGTTATTCATTAACAGGCTCAACAACATTTATTACCTGCACCTTATAACAGTAATTGCACAGATTATTTGTCTCAGTGGCGAACAAACGGTGGAAAGGGTCCTGTAACACAAAAGGTATGATTTAAAGAATTCAGTGGACATCCAGTAAGTACCATAACATTTTTTAATTTTATGTTTCCTTTTTACACGGTTCTACTATTGCAAAAAACGTATTGGGGGAATTTAAATAATTTTAAATCAAGTTGTTTAACAGAGTTAAATAACTTTTTTAGCTACTGCAAAAGTCAAAAGTTTCAGATGATATATAAGATTAAAATAGCTCTGACGCTCATAAAATTATATGAGTTATACGAATGTGCATTAATAGATATGAAAATGAAATAACAAACAATTCTCTACCTACCGAAATTGGTAAATTGTGCTTAAAGCTGAATCATGTACTTCATTTTTACTGTGGACAAAAATGTGTTGATTAGCAGGGTTGAGCGGTGTTTCTGCTGTCTGTGGAAGAAACCAATTTCATTTGTTAAATCTACAAATACTGTCGAAAAGAAAAAAAAAATCCTTGGAACTTTATTCAGAAAACTTTGAAACATATTGTTACTAAAGAAAATAAACAAAAGCTAAATTCACAATTTAAAGATGCTTTGCTATCGCTAAAGTGTGAGAATGGTTGATCTGAGTTTCGAGAAATATAATACTCAATGCCCCATATCATCTTACGCAACTTACATGAAGTCGATCAAGTATAATGTCTCGAAACAAAAGTATAATGTAGCTCATTTCGGGAGAAAAATTGCTTCAGAAGAAACTGATATCAAAATTTTAAATATAATTATCTTAAATATATTAGTATCAAAACTACATTCTACACAATTATAATTTTTGAATAACTTCGGTTTCCAACGTAAGAATTTCACTTTTCAAGTCGGAAGTTCGAGTTTAGTCATGAAATGGATTTGAAGAATTATACAATCTTAACTGTCACTTAATTTAATGCTAATAAAAACTATCTCAGCTATTTGTTATGAAAAAGAAACTATTCCTTTATTTATTTCTTGCTTTGGGTCTTTACTAAAATCCAACTCTTGCTCGCTTTTCAGATGTGTAAGGAGAAATGTAAATTAGATAAATCTTTGACATTGTATGGTTGCGCAGAACCTCGCATCGACTATCCTCATAATGAAACCATGTGTGAAACAGGTTTGTAAGAGATAATTAACGGATTTTATTTTTAAATTACTGTGTTGATATATAAAATGTACACACTCACATATACACACATACTAGAGATGTGAGTCGAGAATATTTATTTTTTCTTAAAAGTAAATAAAATGTATTATAACCACACCTGATATAATGAAACATAAATTCATTATGATCAAAAACATGAATATGAAATTATTTTTAGGTGTACTCACCGTATAATGGTAATACAGTAAAACCCCGTTAAAACGCGGGTGTCGGGGACATGTTTGGCACCCGCGTTATAAGATAACCGCGATATATTGAAACTGTACCGCGGAACCATATTTACGAAATATACTCGCTCCTATTGTACTACTTAAGGGGACTTGGCACCTTTCAAATGTAGAAAATGGCTGAAAATAACGATTTTTCAATTTTTTGCTTAAAATGTGGTTTGACTCTCCTAGTATATCTGAGCGAAGTTTTGAAGCAATAAAACCAATATAAATGTAGTTAAGAAGTAAAAGAAGTCAAATATTTCTGATGTTTTAGTAGGATTTTGTATTCTTTAAACTGCGTTTTCTCGGTTTGTGTGTTTTGCCATATTGTAGTATTTAAAATGCTAAAACTTCTACATATATTCATGTAGCAACTTGAAATTTTTTGTGTGTGTTTGATATGATGTGCTTGATAAAATTAGGGATGGCATTTGCTATATATTTTCAAAAAAAAAAATTAAAAAAAATAAATAAAAAATGAAAATGTAACAAAAGTCGCTTTTTTTTCTGTGTTCTACCATCGATGTAACTTTAAAAACTTTTTTCTCAAAAACTAATCAATTAATAGCAAAACCCATCCCTAAATTGTAAACCATACTATAATAAGTACTTTTAAAAAATTTGGTAAAAAAAGTCAAGAAATGAAAAAGAAGAAAGAAATTTAAAATTGTTAAATAATTTTAAAATTTTAAAATTTTCTCTTAGTTGAATTTTGATTTTTCATGTGAAAATCATTTTGTAGCACAACATAACATACAAATGAAATAGGTAAAAGTTCTTAAATTAAAAAAAAATGTCAAAAGGTGCCAAGTCCCCTTAAAACTTTATCCAATTACTCTTAACTTTTCTTCTATTGTATAATTGTTTCTCTTCTTGTTTGCTGCCATTTTATTTGCTGTAATTGCTGTGCGAGAAGCACACCTCTCAACTGAGTGGTTAGTCTATCGAGTGATAGGTTATTCAGATTAAATCTTTCTGCTCTTAGAGACTCTTAAGCTAAAACTATATCAACCGCAACAAAAACAATTGTGTTCTGACAAAATGTGGGCTTAAGAATCTTGTTAAGTTATCAACATGAGATTATGAAGGGGGAGAGATTCTAAGAAAAAAGTAGAAGGGGAGGAACGCACTTTTCAAAGAAACAATGTTTTAATCCTTTATAAACTCTCACGGACTTAGAGAATATGCTTACTTCCTAGAATCTGGAATACAAAGCGTGGTTTGAACTTCGGGGGACATGATAGTAACCGCGTTATATCCGATTCCGCGGTGTATCGCGGCGCGGTATTGCGGGGTTTTACTGTATAAGGGTTTTTTTCTGAACGGTGTTTGTACGACTTTTTTTTTTTCTTTTTTTGAGCTTTGTAATAAAAATGTTGCAAAAAAGTCAAACATCCATGCTTAACAAAAATAGATCCAAAATTGACCAAGAAATTAAATTTAATTTTATTTATAGAATTAATTAACCTTAAAGAATTATTCATCTTAATGAAATTACTTTTCTTCGTTATCGGGCAGTTCCAAATTCTTGTCTCTATTCAAGGGAGACATTATCTGATTCATGTATTGAAACACATCTCATGTGTGTACATGTATCATACACACTTCTTTGCAAGTGAGCCTCATTTTTCGATTACAAAAAATTTAATTTCTTGCTCTACGAAAGACAAAATCTTTCTGTAGACCAGCGATTCTCAACCTGGGGAATGAAAATGTGCGTTTTCACTATAACGCGGCATTAATAGCTCTGAGTTATGTGCGTTTTAAAAATTAATCGATGTTAAAAAAAATTATTTTGAAAATGTTTTCTTGGTAATTTAATTATCTAGTCTGTCTGAAAATCACTTTCTCGCTATTTCGCAATATTTTTACACATATTTTAAGCGAGACATTTTTATGCGGACCCTGACCCCCGCACATATACATATACTATAATTTTTTTTCATAGCTAATTATGAATCAAATGTGCGATATTTTTATGCAATCCCTATCTACCGTACCGAAAACAGGTTTGACTATATAAATTTCTCCCACACGGGGAAGCTTTTATAGTATTAAGCTGCTAAAAGAAAGAATATGTTTAAAACTATTTAAATTGAAATCTTGATGAATTCCATCTTTTGTAATAGTTACGGAACTTGAAATCAGGGTACAGATATAATCTTTGTAAAACAGAAAGGAATAAAAGTGTTATTTTTCTGTTTGAGGAAAATCTGCTGCATTACTTAAAAAACAGTGATTGCATCGATTAGTTAATATTATAAAGCGCAGGAGTATAAATATAAGAGAAAAGAAGAGATAGTTCATGAAGTCTTATTTTGGGATCATTCATAAATGATATCACGCTTCGAGGGGGGAGGGGGCTCGCGAAATTGTGACAAAGTGTGACAAGGGGAAGGGAGGGGGTAACAAGAAGTGTGACATCATGCATTATACAACATATCGTGACATGTGACAAAGGGGGAGGGCGTCCACTGAAGTGTGACATATTGTGACAGAGGGGGGAGAGGGGGTCCACTGAAGTGTGACAAATTGGGACAGAGGGGGGAGGGGCGTCAACTATATGGGAAAAAAGCATGACATCATTTATGAACGGCCCCTTTACAAAATGTTTTTAGACACTGAACAATTAACTAAAAATTTGTATGTGTGTGTGTGTATAAATTTGCGCACACACTGTGTCCCTTGGTCGTTTAGTTGTGTCACGATTAAAATTTTTCAATTTTAAGCTAAAAGAACAATTTTTTAAAAAAAATTCCATTTTCATTCCGACAGTCATTCCGAAATTTCACGAAAAAGCAAGACCTGAGTGTTCTGGGCAGTGCACGATGCCTTGCAAGTATGTGTTTTTTCCTTTTTCATTTATTCAGAAAAACTTCTTATAATTACCCTCCTAGGCTTTCGTGTTAATTATCTCTGAACTTGCTTTTAGAAATATTTCTAATTTATTGTACGGCTGACAACTTTTGAATGAAAAATATCATTCATTTCTGAAGCCTTCAATGGAAACAAAAAATTGAATAATAGAAACAAATTTAAAATCGTCTAACATATTAAAACTATTTTCGATTATTTAAAACAAATTTAAGTTGCGTTTAAGGAAAAGTAAACGTATCACTTTCAATTTATGTTTATCGCCTTTTCGTTGTGGAAAAGATTTTTTGAGCTTTTTTTACTTTTATTTATTTTGTGACTTATTTATTTACTTATGTGACATGGCATCAGAGTTGAGATAGTGTTTTACCGATTTGTTTTGACACTGAGATCAAAAGGTTTACCATCATTCTACCTAATTAATAGGAATTTAGTAAATATTATATTTTTCCCATTATATATCAGATAACATTATTCCAACATTGCTAAAATTTAAATATTGTGATTAATGGAGGGTTTCTCGACTTTTAAAATTCGACAAAAACTTAAATCAGATTTAAGGTAAATTTAACGTTCCGTAGAAAATTCAGATGACGTTGGTTCGACCAAATCTCAGTTCAAGTAACAAGTAATAATTACGGGTACAAGGAAAAATATTGTACTAAAGTTGATTTAATATTTGTACCATATTCTCCGTAATTTTACAATTCTTTTTATGTCCAAAAAAATAAATGCTATCATTCCATTCAGGCATCATGAAAATATTATAAAATGGAAATTCAGCAAAATATAGGTTTCGTTGTAAGTACTCAAGCTGTCGGACTATTAAAATAAAGGGTTCAGAAACTTTATAATAATAAAAATTATTTTTAGGAAGACAGAGCTAAATAGTAGAAGTGCAATAACTATCATTCCAAAGGAATAGTGCAAATACAATACCAAAAGTGAAGACAATGGTTATTTCATGGTATTTAATGCAAAATCAGGGGTGGAAGGAATATCATGAGAAAATACTAAAATTGAAACGAAAATTTGTTCATAGTATTCGATTACATTCCGGTTCTGACAGGATCTTTATAGTTAAAATTGCACGTTCCATACAAGAACGCATGTTTTTTAATTTTAAATTATAAGCAACTACTACATCAATCCTGCTATAGGATTCCTATACAGAAATTACTAACTTTAAACAGTATGACAAAAATTATTCATAAGAATATAGTTATGTATATTTATGCAATCTAAACATTTCATTGGCTTCATGTTTTTAGAATGTCAACTTATGAACTTCAAGTACAAATTGCTGACAGTGAAGGACATCGTGTAAGTAAATACTCACCCCAACTTTTTTTTTTATAAAGTTTTAAAAGTATTTTTTTTTTCAAATTTCTTCCGTCCTTTTCTTTTTTTCATTTTTTTAAAGTCTACTTTCAAGTGAGCTCATTATGCATGCATAACTGTTAAGATTTTTAACGGACTTCCCAAAAAAGGAAGTTATTAATTCATGTATTTTTAGCATAACCACTATGTGCAAAAGATATGTATCCGTCAGTTGGGGAATTATTTGTTTTTACATTGTAAATTTTATTATGTTTTTTTCGATCAGCAAATTTAGTCCTACAAAATTTGCATGGAATTTTATACTTTCATACAGCATAAACTTTCAAATGCTTATGCATATATCGTTACGGCTATGGCATAACAGTATGAAAAAATAAAATTTAAAACAGAAGAAAATACAACGTTTTGAATTCTTTTCAAAATCACAATTCCGTATTGAAAGGTGATTTAAACACAAGTGAATTTATGAGAAACTGACAAAGTCTTCTTTTGATTTTCAGGGATCTTGTGTGAATGAAACCGATTTAACGTGAGTGGTATTTTTGAAGTAATACTTATTTAGCAATAACTAGTGCTGGAATCAAATTTTCTCATTTTTTTCTTCCTTTCCTGTTACAGTTGCGTAATCTTAGTGCAAATTTTTCTGGACAACATGGAAATTACCACGTTCACATATACGCCGAAATTTGAGGTACAAATTTCGAAATATTTATTTTTCTTAATATTAAGCACACTATCTCTACTCTTTAAAATTATGTATCAAAGTATATTATCTTTTGAAATAGGTATAATATTCAAAACTGGCTTATTAATACCAAATGTTGGTCATGCAAATGTTAATTTCAAAGCAAAAAACACGTCTTATAAGTAAATAAATTTTAAGCAAATACAAATTTTTAATTTTACTTTAAGTATATGTATATTTAAATCTAATTATTCATGCTCTTAAAATTTTCATCTATGACAATGTCGCTTTAATTTTTTAACTTTAAATATAAATAGATTCTAACCTACTATTGAAATATAAATATTTAGAAATGTATTGAAATTTTTCATAAATTTCTGTAAATGCTTTGTGTTGCATTTATAATCAAAAGAATTACACATTGAAAGGCATCAACTAGTGAAAGGCTCAACTCTTACTTTCTTCTTGTACTTTTCTTCGTATCTTGTCATGCATATCATTCTTATTTTTCTTTGACAGGCAGTTGGCATCTTAAGTTGGATAGGTGGCTATGTGGGACTCTGGCTAGGCATTTCCTTACTGCATGTGTACGATTTCCTTGAAAAGTGGATTTTTCATTTTATAGCCTTTCTTAGGAAATGGATGAGAAACAAGAAGAAAAAAGACGATTCTAAGAGATTTCAGTTTCGTCATTATTATGAAAACCACAATAATGCTTTTAAATGTGAATTGAACTTATTTTAGAAACTTTTTAAATAATATTAGCATCAAAAGGAATTGAGAATTGAGATCAAAATGGTTGAAGGTGCAATACTGTAACAGCATAATATTGAAAGAAAACTTTCCGCAGAAAAGAGGAACGAAAATGATTGGCCTCGGCGTCCTGATTTTTCACCAGCAGTAACAGCTATGTTTTCTGTGGAATAAAAGGATGACACTTTTTTGCTTCTCAACTACAGAACAAAACAAAATGTAAAGGACTGGTATCAGGAATTCATGAAATAGCAGAAAAATGAAATTTTTTAGGACTTTCCCTTATGCTACCAACGTCAAATACAAGAAATATTCCATGCAGATTGATTTAGCTAGGTTTTATTTTAAATTTAAATACACTGTTAAAAATTTCCGTAAGAAAATAGTAAAATAACCATTTATTTGATTGTTTTTTTTTACCATATTTATATACAACAGTTGAATAACCATTAAAAAGATGGTACTCAAACCGCTGATTGCGAAAAAAATCGTTTATTCTCTGTTTATCCTAAAGAACGTTTAACTAACCATAATTTTCAAGCGCTCAATAAGAATAGGGCGTCCATCTTGATTGCGAAACCTTACCGGTCGTACGTTGTTTTAAAATAGGAATACGGATTTATCAGTTAAAATCTGTATGTGTATATAAAAAAAGAAGAAAAAAAAAGTGGCTTAAGCAGTGGTTACTAAATAGAAACACATACACACGTAAATCAAAAATTGGAGACATCGGATTCCCGAACTGTTTGCGAATGAGCGAACCCATCATTTGAGCTGCTGAAGCTTGTTTGTATTTTAATTTTTGCAGCAAATAAAATGATTTTCGTCAATATACAGTAAATTTAGACTAAAAATTACTTTGGATCCAATCAAAAACTGAAATCTCAATTTTAAGGCAGTTTGCCTGTTGGGAAAGAAGATTTATTGATAAATAAACGGCCGCGTCCCGTTGTTTAGATGGCCGAATGGTAGCGAGAAAGGTTGGGGGTGTTCCTGTAGACCCGGGACCGATTCCTGCAAGCTTCGTTTGCGGTTTCCACGCCTCGAAATTGTTCAAAAACGTTAAAAATTTTGTTTTGAAACCATTTTTAAACGGTTATAAAACCGTAAACTTTTGTATTTAAGGCTTTTGAACCAAGTTGATTGGAAATGGTTCGGTCCCGGGAAAGATAGAAAAATGTTCCAAAGCGTAAATTTAACGGTGAATTAGCTGGACAGACTGCTGCCGGTCATTAAACCGTAATTTCATGATGAAATTTTTAACAGTGTAGCAATGCAAAATAAATAGCTTATTACTAAGTTTAGAATAGCCCTTTTGTTCGTATATAACGATAAAATTTATAGCAATTACGTAATGGATCTGTCATTCAAGGAGAAGTTGTGTGAACATGGTTATATATTTATATTTGGTTTAATTCTTCAAAGTACAGTAAAATCTCATTGTACAGACTACCGACACAACGAAATTTCCGCTGCATCGAAATCTAAATTCAGACCTGCCTAAAACACCATTAGGATAACGTATAATCCGTTATTACGAACAG
Organism: Octonoba sinensis; assembly: GCA_038502835.1. Classification (NCBI taxonomy): domain Eukaryota; kingdom Metazoa; phylum Arthropoda; class Arachnida; order Araneae; family Uloboridae; genus Octonoba; species Octonoba sinensis. The sequence continues at coordinate 96,669,579 of CM076600.1, read as the reverse complement.
TCCGTTACAACGAAATATTTTTCTGCTCCCTTGGAGTTCGCTGTAACGGGATTTCCCTGTACATGTCACTAATGAAAGTTGTCAAACAATTTAATTGAAAATTATATTTGTTTTCTTTTTGAAACTAAAATCCTTTTTTTTTCTTGCACACGTATTCACTCTTCTATTGGGTCTCTGGAAATCTGGTCCAAAATTTCCTTCCTTAAAATGAGTGACAGTGAAGAAATATTTCACACGGCATCTAAAACTTGAGTTCGGTACTTGTAGCAACCAAAAAAATTAAATTTACAGTTCGAAGTTTCTGATTAAAAGTTTCCAAATATACTGGAAAGAAATAGCAGGTTTACAAAACAGATAACCGAGAGAGAGAGAGAGAGAAAAGTCAAAAGAACCGATTATGATATACTATTATGAAACAACTATATGAGGATCCGGCATAAATAGAACTTTTTAGGACCGAAGTTTTGAGATAATTAGCTTTAAAAATGGCAAAATTTGTGAAAACTTTATTCTTACTTGCAATTTCTGAAAAAAAAGAAAAAAAAAAAAAAAACTGGTTATAGTTGCCATGGTTATTTTTTTGCAATGATAACCCAGAAATGATCCTAAAAAATAATCATGGAATAAAAATTTGGCATTTGTCTGAAGCCACACCATTTTTCAGTCTCAAACTTTAGAAAATTACCCACGGAATCCTCACTTATCACGGTCCATTATCGAGCAACTTCTGCAAGGAGAAACAAGAAAAAGCCCCGTTTAATTTAACAAACAAATAAAACAAACAGCTATAAATTTTTAATTTTTTTTTTTCAAAAAAAGAGCCTGGATGTTTTTTTGGACAATAGAGAGAATGTCTGGTGTAAATTTCATCAAAATAAAAAATGACAACTATCACACGCTCCTATAGGAAGTATAGTTCTCTTATGGGAAATAACTCTTAATAACTACTACAAACAAAATGTGCAAAAATTAATTAATTAATTGAATAAATATTTAAAAATTAAAAAATAAGCATAAAGAACGGCTTACGATTTAAAAATTTTTTTATTCAATTTAAAAACTTCAAAAAATTTTCAGTAGGCTCTTGGGGAAAAGTTAATCATTGAACTCCAGATCTAACGGACAAATTTGCACCTGGCAAACTTAATCAAAAAAACCTTTTGAAGTAGAGCATGCACAGCACATAAAAGGATTTTGATCTGCTTATTTTAAGAATATTTATATTGCTAAGTTCTCCGTGCTCGTCTGTCAGTAATAACATCTGCTCAAAAATGGATGAGAACAGGAGGAATAGAACGGTTTCCATCAGAAATCCTGAGAATTCTGGGAAACACATTCCGCCCTGCTTTGTGGGACTTCAGCTAATAGGGCTATTATTCTAACAAATATATTTTACCTTTTTTCATCATTTTCATTGTTGTAAAAATAAATAAATGAACTGAAACCCGATATTGTTCACATTTTATTTATGTATTTGTTGTTTTAAAATAAAAATTTTATCATTTTAAATAAATAAGCATTTTAATAAACAAATTTGTATTTTGAAAGAAAAAGATAGCGTTTTCGCACTTGGAAACTAAATGTAAGAAATATTGCTGAGGTCATATTGCTATAATTCTTTTTGATATTTTAAACGATGACTATAAATTGCAATCATTTTGGAACAAATGTTGTGCAATTTAAAATCCTAGAGGCCGTAAAAGTAATGAAGTCCGCAACTATTTTTTTACGCAAAAAAAAAAAAAAAAAAAAAAAAAAAAACGAGAGAGAGAAATAATGAATTAGTTAAGTGTCAAGAAATTAAAAAACGTCACGTGCGGCCCCCTGCCTGTACTTAGGAGGTTCAAAACGTTGCCTGTGGCACTTCCCGTCCTTATAAAATGTCCCTTAGGCGATGAACGCATAGGCGTAACCAAGGGGGGGGGGCTGAAACCCCCCCCCCCCATTGGGTATTTACTTATTTAGGCACACAAAAAAAATTCTGGCTACGGCCTTGCAAAACACATATTTTTTTTCCCCTAAGAAAATTAAACACATGCATATGATTTTATTTCCTCCTTCTCTGAAGGGTTGTGATCGTTACCAAAGTATGCAGCTCATAATAAAGAGGACTTTTCATCTGTTTATAATCAACTCCCTTATCACCTTGAGGGGGGGGGGGGTTTACAGCGCGAAAGGTATCTTCAATCACCGTACCACACACAGACAAACAGAGATCCTTTCAATCACTCCAGAAGGTTTTCTTTCCGTCTTGATGTCTTTTTTACCCAAAGGCAGCAATTTGGGAATACAATCGCACAAGTAATGAATTTCGTTGAAAATATTCTCTACTGTGATGGAGTTTTATTTTCTGATAAACTGGTGTTGTGCGTTGGGGTCTGAAAATGAAGGACCCCTCGCCAAAAATTGTCCTAATGGGTTAAACCCTCAAGCCAGGAAGGGATACTCATCAAGAAACTTAAAGAGCAGTTTGTATTTATTTATGACTTCCTGTCCAAAAACCCATTTTGATAAAATCTGTTTTGTAGATGAGCCGATGTTTTTTTTTTTTTTCTTATGGTCCATCACTGATTGCATTACGACTCTGGAAATCATCCGTTCAACGTTTCCAATCTCACTGCTACGGTTTAATGCTGCATTTTAATTTACAATCAATGATTATTTATATTTTAGCTAAATTTTTAATTATTTTCGATACATAATAATTTTTGCACTCCAGCGATGGACACGTTCGTCATCCAAAAAGAAAAGAAAATTTGATTCAGACGTTTCCACTTCTGAGGTATGTTTTGTTACAAATTTAACAAAATTTTTAGAAATTTATTGTGGGGATGAGCATTTTTGTAGGGGAATTTGGATTTTTTTCTCTAAAATTCCACTATTTCCCAGTTTTACTATTATGAATGCCTGGACATAGACGATTGCTTAGCGCTAAATATTGAATTTTCTATTGCGTTTGAATTAAGATCTAGTAATGAATGTTTAATGTTTTTGTGAATCAAGGCCGTATCCAGAGGGAAAGGGGGACCCACGGTCCGAAATCCCCCAGAAATCTTTTGCAATGTATCATATATTCCTGCCTGAAAGTTTGCTTAACATAAGTGTGTCGAAGTCTGGGCCCCCTCGAAAAAAAATTCTGGATACAGCCTTGGCTCCGGAGCAGGGGGAGCATGTTAAGAATTAGGAAGGGCAGTGCATGCTTCAAAACCATACCCTTTATATACACATATATATAGATATATATGACTAGAAATGATGTTAATATGAATTTTATTACATATATGATAGCTTTTTGATGTATATATAGTAGATGTATGTTTAGATCTTTGGTGAAGTTAGAAGAGTGGGTATTTGGGGCTTCTGCAACTTAAATTTTTGTAACTGGTCTTACATCTATAATGCTTAGGCTAACTCCGAGGGCTCTTCCCAGGAAACTTTTTGAAATCTTCCTAGCAATGCAATTTCAGGATACATTGGTGATGTTAGAGGAAACACAAAGGGTTTGGTTACTCTCCCCCCGCAATTTTTTTCAAAATAAAGTCTTATGTCTTTTAAGTTACTTTTGGTGTCGCTCGTGATAGTGTTCAATGTCCTTTCCCTGAAAGTGTTTCTGAAAGTAAAGTGTCTTAAAAGCGTAATTTTTTCTCTTTAAATTCTTTTTTTAAAGTTTGTGATCTGAATTTTTTTGCCGGGGGGGGGGGGAGGAGTTGACTTGCTCCGAGGGGGTAGCTCCCCCCCCCCCCCCGAGAGATGCCTAAAATAAACACGGTGTATATCTTTAGAGACAAGTATTTATGACTAGTAAATTTTCAACTCTTTCACACTTCTTATTGGCGTTTAGTCTGTACATTTTTAGGGTGACCCCCCCCTCCCTTTCACCAACCCTAGTTACGCCTATGGATGAACGTACTTTTAAAATATTTGCCTCCAGCGTTTTATGTGTTTTTATGAAATAGCTTGGGTCAAACAATCATTTTAAAACCTAGAGTAATGAAATAACAGTTAAATCTTTAAAAATAAAAATGATTCCCTTTGAAGAGATAAACGAAATAAGTACCAACAGTATAGACCAATGTGCAATTTTAAGTAATTAATGAAGTGAATTAGTCAAACAACCAATTAAAACGTAAAGGAATGAGAAAAAAAGGTAAATTTTTAAAACATTTCTAAAAATAAAAAGGCTCTCCATAAGAGATAAACAAATGAAAAAACTCACCTGAAATTTCGAGTGAAAAGTATCATTAGAGTAATGACTACAGTTTCCAAAAATGCCCGCGAGAACAGATGTAAAAGGTTCTAATTAACATTAATGTTCGCATTCCACATTCCATCCACAAACATCGTTGTTCCCAAAATATTTACTGAAATTTGTCGGAGAAAGAAAGTCCGTGTGACGTCATTGGAAAGACAAAAGGAAGAAAGGTGTGTGTGTGTGTGTGTTTTCTCTCTTCATAAATGTCAAAGTGGGACTTACTATCAAAGCAAAAAAGTTAGGCGAGGGAAATAAAACTTAATTTTACTCGGTATTATGCAAACGAAATTTTATTTTTCTCGGTATTTGAAAAAGAAAAAATGCAAATAAATAAATCAATAAAATATAATTTTTGAAAAAAAAATGTCCTGAAGAAAGATAAATGTTAAAGGATTTTATTATAGCAAAGTATGGAATTAAAGGACTTTTTCCTTCTTGCTTGATCTATTTACGAAAAAAATTATCAACTTTAAAATCGCGTGTTGAAACTTTTTTTTTTTTCAAAAATTCATAAAAAAGATAAAAATTGCTCCATTTGCAAAAAATAAATAAATAAATAAATAAATAATAATAATAATAATAATAATAAAACCTAAACCTAATAATTCAGTCACAGTTAACTTTTCACCCCCCGCTGACCGATTTAAAATTTAACAGAAAAACAAAATGGTTTCTAATCTTTCGCTCCACCCTAATGCATATTCTTTGGGTCCATAGAAAATCTATGTCGAATTTGGTAGCTTTAGGTTGTGTTGTAGACCACCAGCAGACACACACTGATCATTGTACTTTATTATTAGTACAGATAAATGACAAAAAAATCATCTGGTGGAAATAACTCAATTTCGCAAAAATGGAATTAAAAAGGAATAAAAAAAGAACAATATCAAATTTTAAAAAACGGGCTCAGACGTGCACATTCTCAATATCCAAAGAATATCTGTGTCAAATTTGGTAGCTTTAAGATCAATGGTCTGTTCTGTAGACCGCCAACAGAAACACATACATTCGAACACTGTACTTTATTATTAGTAGGGATTATTCACGAATGAAATGCAATGCTTCGTAATTTAATACATCTTGTTTGAAGAAGAATATATTCCGATTTTCGAAAAGAAAAAATTCATTTTTTACTTTTCAAATTTCCTTACAATTGAGATAAGCAACTGATATTTTGTTAAAACTAAAACTATTTCAACTTAAATCATTCTTCACATTGATTATTTCTTCAAGGAATCCCTTGACCATTTGCGCGAATCTGGGGAAGCCTTGGAATTTTTTTTTACGCATGGATTTACAACAAGTTTCCTCTCGTACATTTCTTTACACATTTTAAGAAACGCGTAGACGCTAATATTTTTTTAAAATTTGAAATGTATAAGTTCTGAATCGTTCAAACAATAATAAACTAAGAATTAAAAAAAAAATTTAAAAATAAATGATAAAATCAACGGATTTAAAGCACAATTGTTCAAAAGATACTGAATGCCCCCGTTTTGTGGTCAGAAATAACACTCCTCAATGCAGGTAAAAATTTGAGCTCCAAACGCAAGCAGCAGCCTCAAAAAAGCAGACAGTGGAATTCCATTGGAATGCAAAATATGTTCATGAACCCAACACTTGGTTTTTGAATAGAGGAGAAAGTAAAAAAGATATTCTTAGCTTCTTTAAGACTGCTACCAAGCGTCCAGAAGCTCAAAAATTAATCTGCTTAGGAAAGGGGTTTGCTTTCTAAAGCATCTTGAAACGCTTGAGATTTGAGGTCGAACATTCTCGACACCACTGCAAACGCACCTGGCAATGTACATCGACGAAATGGTCTCTATGACTTCAACTTCAGTTCGCTGATCGTTCAGGAATAGTCATTGCAGTAATTAGGGTCCCGGTTTCATGTGGTAAAGCTATTAGGGCTTCTGCCTTTCATCCCCGACGAACCTGGCTTGATCTCTAGCATAGAGAGGACCTAATCAAATGTCTCGCACCACGCAGCAAAGCATGGTAATCCTAAAGCTTTTTGCCGAAAGGTAGTTAATTAGGGAGGAGGGGGAGTTCTCTATTCCATCCCTCTCCCCTGTTAACACGTGGCCTTAGGGTTGCATTCGCCCGGGCAAGGAGAAGTCAAGCCCGTTGAACGCTCATTACCGCTCCAAGAAAGGTTTGCTGGGCGCCAGCCCATCCTAATTAACTCTTGCTGTGTGAACCTAGGCCTCCTTGACACCCCTATGCTTAAAGAGTATCATGTGGAGGGTTGTGGTTCACTGTCGTCCTAGTCACACGCCGAATCGTTCGTAAAGATGTATCAGGGGCCGTCAGCGTCGATCCGCTGGCTTTAAATGGATGTCTTCACAATAAGTTTTATTCATACCTTAGAATAAAAATTTTAGAACAAATTTTCCACCATGTTTTAAGCATAAAATTTAAATCACAGAGTTTGAATTATTGCTTACGCAAATGTCACTTCAGAATTAATTCAAAAAACAACGAAGTACTCGTACTTTAAAAGCTTAATAAAATCTACGTTCACTTTTCATGACTCTTGTGTCAATAAAGCTTTTTTAAAGGGGACCGTTCATAAATTATGTCACGATTTTTTCGACATAAATGATGTCATTCCCCCCCTTTGTCACACCTCAACGGACCCCCTTTGTCACATGTCACGCTATGTTGCAAAAGCATTATGTCACACTTCTTGTTATACCCTCCCCTTGTCACCCTTTATCACAATTCCACGAACCCCGCTCCCCCTGGAAGCGTGACATCTTTTATGAATGATCCCACTGATGAAAAGTATTAAACTGAATAAAACCTTATAAACAAAGCCTCTGACCTGATAGAAAAGTACGAAAGCAAACTTCAAGAAAGTTTAATCAGAGTAATGACAACGTTTGAAGTGAGAAGTATTTTTAAAAAGAAAAATTTAAATTTTGTCACCACATTACGACCAGAGGAATTTAAAGTGTTATTGATTCGTGAAGGACGAACCATGAAGCGATCTTTATGTTTACAAGTAGAAAACAACTAATTTAGTCTTAGTACTCTTTGTTTCTATTGATATTGATGACAAAGAATCGACGTTCTTCTGTTGACAGTGATCGTTTGCAAGCCCCATATCCCCTCACCCTCACCGGGCAGATGTTTTCTGAAAATACAAGCTAGTGCAAGCGAACTATTGACACTTTGGGTTAAATGTGGCAGGGTGACCAATGTGCGTGATAATAATAATTGATGTCGCAAAAACTTCCATTCGTTTTGACATCTCTTTATTTACACTATTTTATGTTAGTGTGGAAAAAAAAATACTCTCTTTATCGATAAGAATCGATGGCATTTTGCCGTGCCTCTTTTTTGAGGACCAATCAACGCTTGTGTTTTCTCTATTTGCGAAGAAAGGGTTACAGCAAATAATTCTCGAGCACATGTTGTACTGATGATCCTAATTACGAAACACAAATCCTTTCAAATTCAATTTATTTTTGTCTTTGAAATTTTATTGACTTTTAAAATGGGTTTTATAAATCAATAATCATCTAAAAAGTGTAACCTTTTTTTAATAAGGGTTATAAATATATTTTTTCATCAAGTGAAATAACCATTAAATAGAGAATGAAACTATTTAATTATTTACTGCTGTTGGAATAACTTTTAATGGATAAAAAATATAAAACCCTCAATTTTTGGAGGACAAAAGCTAGAGTTCTGTTTCGTATTCTCCTCGCCGTTGGTTTTATAGTACAGAGTGTGATGTTTGTAAAAATGTATCTTCAGTATCCCTCTACAGTGGAACTTGAAGTTGTTCAACCATCTGAAGTAGAAATGCCAGCTTTCACAGTTTGCAATGTAAACGAGTAAGTGTTTTTTTATCAATGCATTTAAGTTTTATATTAAATATTAATATTTTAATAATTAATGAAGATATGTGATAAACGTATCACAATAATAAATATTTTTTAATATTTCTGGGAAATTACTTTGTTAATTACTACGTTTTTTAATTTGTGAGGCATATTTCTTTCTCTGAAAAATTGATATCTGAGTACACTCAATGAACTTGTCAGTATACATTTTCGAAAGAAAATGTCAAAAGAAATTTTTTTTTCCATTTTGAATGAAAGCAAATAGTTCTGAACAACGTATTATACTAATTCATACATTTTTTTTTTTTTTTGCTTCTAAATTCATTTTCCCACATGTACAATTTTTTGTGAGTTGGACAATTGCTCGAATTTTTATAAGTTCAAATGAGAAGATAAGAAAATGCGTCGGCAGTGGTGTTACTTTTATAGTGAGGGAGGCATTGATATGGTTTAGCAACGGAGACATTTCAGGCTAAATTACAATTCATATAAAAACGAAAAGTTTACATAAATGAAAGTTTGAATTAAAAACGGAGTGCTATTTGAATGAAAATTGTCTTATGCATTTATTCCTTCTGTGTTTGAAGTTTTTATTTATTTATTAATTTATTTTTTAGAATTCGTTCCAACCCATACTGTGAAAGTTATCCCGGAAAATGTGGAACCCCGGGCTCGGACCCAAATTTTTGCGCCAGATTTGCAGAATACTGCAAACTTGTGAATGATACAAGACAAGTAAATACCGCTTTTTTCCATAAAAATGTCTTTAACCTCGTTGAAAAGCACTTCAAATATAATGCACTCACTACACAACAAAAGGGATTCGTATTATCGAACTTTCAAACTGGAGTAGCATAACGTTAGGATTACGGCCTTTAATTTAAAGTACTACATCCTAATTACGACTAATCCCAGTTCTGCCTTTTGTTGTTTCTTAGAAGCTAAATTTATTTTTAAATTTTCCATTTTAATTGCCCAAATTTCCCCTAGCATACTAATGTTTGAGTTGTTTGATTCAGCTATTGTTTCTCAATTAAATGGAGAAAAATCGAATTTGTAATGTAAAAACGTTTTTTGATATTTTTGCGTATAATGTCTGATGTACTATGAACAGGGCACAGGTTGCTTGCTTTCATTTATTATTATATTTTTAATTAACACTGAACTATAATAAAAATAAAAATGCGATTTGCGTGGTGCACCATGTTCATTTACTTTTTGTTATAAATTATAAAACTAACATTTGAAAAAGAAATACACACACTCACATCTCTCTCTCTCTCTATATATATATATATATAATTTAAAATTGTCAATAGTTTTTGTTCTCTGCTTAAAAATGCTTTTTGTTGTCATTTTAGAAAGCTGTTAAATGTAATGACGATCTTAGAAATTGGTTAAGTTATTTATGAGTTAAATAACTTAAAAGTACATGTACACGAACAACGCACAGTTTAAAATCGAAATATATTGGCTCATTTAAGGATTTTATTAATGACTGCCAAGTTCCATAGCAGAATTTTTAATCATAACTTTGGAATATACAACGTTCTTCAATTTATTTACAGAAGTAATTTGTTACTTTGTTTAATACTGGATTTCTAACTGGGCAAGTTTTAATTGTCAATAAGTTACGTTCAAAAAATTTCACTCCGCCAAAAGTTTTGCCAATTGACGAAACTCTTCTTTTAGGGGGAAAATGTACAAGTTCAAAACATTCAGTTTAATTAATTGCTTCAAAACAATTCCTCCAGCGGAGTACATTTTAACAAAATTTCTCGTTTTTTCGAATGTGGTTAGAAATTTTTGGTAAATGTATCCAAAACTTTTGCCAAAAATTCAGGAAAAGTGCAACGACTTTTTGCTTCAATATCTAATAAAAATATTTAGAAAAGTGTTCAAATGTGCCTCTCTTCTCTCCTACTTTACTGTTTCAATAGGTGCCATTATACGATAAAGCAGATTTTCGACACCTTTCTAGATACGAGCAACAAAGACTGGGCCATGATTTCGGAAGCTTAGTTAGAAAGTGCTCCATTGAAACCGACGACGAAGAAAGCAACTGTACGTAAGTACTGTTTGTTCTCAAAAGACCAGTCGGGATGAGACCTCAGTTTTGGAAGTTTTATTTTAGCCAAGTATTACTTTATTTCTCTTAACGTGAATTTACTTTGCAACAGTGGTGACTCGTGGGTCATTCGAATGGAGGCTCGCAAAACAAATTTCGAAAATGTAAAATGCAGGCACGACTTAACTACATTAAACAAGTTTAAAATACATTTTACAAGTTTAAAGAAAAACTTGCAACTTAAAAAGAAAGAAAAGAAGATAGAAAACCACAATATTGGCTTTGAATTTTCTCTCGCGTCCGCTCTGTTTCCAGAATCTGGGTTTTCGGACTCATTTTATCGTTTGCACGTGCGATCGAGAAATGCTAGTACTTTTCGCAGTGCCGGATCTAGGGGGGGGGGGGGGGAAAGCCGGGCTCATGGCTAGGCGGCACTTTTGGGGAGCGGCAAATTCAACTGAGATGCACAAAAAAAAAAAAAAAAAAAAAAAAGGAAGTGGAAATAATAAAAATTAAAAAAAAAAGAAAAAACATATTTAATTAAGAAAATTTAACTTTTGGAAAGAGAGAATTAAAATCCTAGTCCGGCGCTCCGATTTGATCATTGATCGGCTATTTTGCTAATGGTTAAAACCGATTAATAGGTAAATAATATTATTTTATTTACTTTTTCTATAAATTTATTCCTGCGTTTTCCTTGGGGGTTTACGTGCTCATGTGCACACATACGAGCCGTTATAAGAGCATAAAAGCCACTGCTTCGCTACTTAAGATTCTACATCAGCTTGAGGCTGTCGGATTTTACGATTTTAATTTCAGTTTTCGATTAGTTTCATGTTAAGTTCAATAAAGATAAAATATGCTTTCCAGTGGTGTAGTCCTGGAAAAAAAGGTGGGGGGACGCTTTCAAATGCGAACATATATCTTTGTCACCCGAAGCAATTTGCATTCAAAATGTTACCAGAAGGGGGGGAGAGCCTACGGGCCCAGCCCCGCCCCCCGAAGTCCCGAAAATTTTCGCAATGTAGCATATATTTCTCCCTGAAACTGTCCTCAACGCTAGTGTTTCAAAGTCAGCCCCCCCCCCCCCCCGAAAAACCTTTCCGCCTACGGCCTTGGGGTAAGCTTGTCTAATGGATGCTACTAAGGGCAAATCAAGACTAACAGCCTAAAGTTGTAAAATCAAGCCAGTTGTGCCCCTCCCTCACTATTTCAGATGAATTTAATTCAATACTTTTTCCCCTTCATATCATTAATATATCATTAAAATATGTCTGAAAACAAAGAATAAGTCAGAAAAAAATTATTGTTCATGCATAAAATAAGTCAATTTGTTCATTTTAAAATAATTATTGAATTATTTGTAAACAATATTTTAAAATAGGGAGCTATGATATGACAAAAATTTGTATTTATGTTTGTTGCTCCCCCTCCCTCCAAATAAATTTTGAACTTGTTAATTTCATGCACAGACATGTCCATGCTTGCTAACGCATACATAGATGAGTTTAGCAGACTAACTAAATCATCGCCTTTAAGGAACCATTGTCTTAAAATAGCTTGAATCACAAAAATGTTCATTTTTTGGTAAATCAAATTATATTCAAAAGGTTGAAAAAATATGATCCCATTGAGATCCCAAGTTGAAATTTTGCAAAAACGATGATAAAATAGACAGAAATATTTGAGAATATTTTGAAAATTTTCCACTTTACGTTTTTCGAGAAATTTAAAATTTAAATCTTAAGGTCATTTTTTTTTTAATTTAAAATTTTCATAAAATTAGTCATGATGCATATCATATGAAACCGCATTCATTGTGCTTTTTACTAGAACTTTTTATTTCTATTTGTTGATGATCCTGTTTTGTGTTGAAGCATACCATGTAAAAATGTGAGTTTTTTACAAAATCAAAGTCTGATAACTAAGAAACAAAACAGGATAAAAATCTAAGAATTTGGATTTTTAATTTTCTTGAGAGGTGCAGATGATAAGCCAAATTTGAAGAAAATAAAAAAATGTGAGTTAAATTTTTTCTCAGATTTTGGATCACTTGCATGGAATGACCCCTAAGTCACTTCCATTTTCTCCCTGTTATTTCTCCTATGCCGGTATTGCATTGGAGAAATAACGGAAAAAATGGAAGCGACTTATATGAGTTTTGGGGAGGGAAAAGTTAAAAAAAAAAAAATAGCGGCATTTGATCAATCAGGGGTGGGGGTCAATCGCCCCCCCCCCTTGACTTTTAGAAATGCATTGTATTTATACGTGTGATTATGTATTTTGTTGTTTTTTCCTATAATATGCATTGAATATATACCCCCGGGAAATTTTGGAATGACCAGCCATTCAGTCTAGGTTTGTCTTTTGGTGGCAAAAAGGGCGACAGTTCTTAGTAAAGACAACAATCCAGGCAGTGCTTCCCGCTGAAGAATGAACTCTACATGTATATTGTAAAAATAAAATAATTATATTTACAAAATTTCAATTTTTTTAGTTATTGAAGTGCTTAAAAACAATGTATTAAAACACCATACGTTATGATATTTCTACCTTGATTAATTGAAATAATATTTTTCAAATTAATAACAATAATAACTTAAAAACAACTTCACATTTCTTTTGTTTCACATATTCATAAATATGTAACTTTTTTTCAACCCTTTAATAGGGCGGTGGTATAAAGCGGGTGGGAGGTAAAACGCATTGCAATTTTTAATGACCAATATGAATTTTATTTTTTGATCTATATTTTAAAAAATATATTGATCTACCATTACTAAAAGGAAACCAGAAATGTTGGACCAGCCTTATAAAGAGTTAAGACGTAATTTTTAGGAAGATAGCAAGTTACACATTACAACCCAAAAAGTTATTAAGTGACTCATAATAAACTATTTTCTAAGTGTAATTATTTTCACCCTTTTCATTATACAGGGTGGTAAAAATTACTGAGCACAAATCATATTTGAAAAAAAAAAAGGAGAGAGAGAGAGAGAGAGAGACAACACAATGGGAGGTAACATTGTATCAAATGTTTCATTCGATTAACTTCCACGACACAATTTAAACATGAAAACTTTTCCTCATATTCCTTATTTTGTTTCTTTTTTTTCAAACATGTAATGTACCCAATAATTTTGGACCACCCTTCACCCTATACGTAAAAGTACCGAAGCGCAAAATTACAAATATATATATATATATATATATATATATATATATATATATATATATATATATATATATATTGCGGCGTGAAAAAAAGCATATAATATGTATTTTGTTTTGAAAACAATAATTTAACTTTAATCAAATGCTTAATTTCAGAGGTCAAAACTGTTAAGCTGAAAAAAACGTCAAAAACTTTTATTGTTCAAATTTGAAGAGCTATCCAGTTCTTCAACAAATGTTAACACAGTGAAACCCCGATTTTACGTTCCTCAAGGGACTGGGCAAGAAAAACGTAAAATACGGGAAATACATAGAATACAAAAATCAAATAGAAAAAAACTAAAGGTAGTAAAGATGACTCTTTCAAAAGGTATAATATCTATATTTTAATAAAAGAACATTATTATACATACCATTTTAAGATAATTTTAGCACATTTAGATTCGATTTCTGGCGTTTAGGCTGAAATTAATCCGTAATAGTGGATTGTTTTTTAGTCATTGAGTTCAAAGTGAACGCAGCATCTTCTAGGATTATAATACGTTGCAAGTTTTTTTCCTGGTCTTTATAAGAAAGAAAATCGTCTTTCACTATTTGTAAGCTCTTCATTGCAATAGTGAAAGAAGGGACGGGCTGTGCGTCCGGTTGTTTTTGTTGATCTTCATCGGCTGACGAAAAGTACAGAAGGAAAAATATTGCTTATTTTAGAACATGTTTTTTTTTCTTCACATTCCAGGGAAAACGTAAAATGCGGGAAATTTCATGTATAATAAACTTACAATCCGGGTTAAATTAACATTATTAGTATACGGAAAATCAGGGACCTGATGAAAAAAAACGTAAAATCCGGGAAAAACGTAGATTCGGGGGACGCAAAATCGGGGTTTCACTGTAATTAAATTAAAAACATAAAAGATATCTTATACAAATTATTCTCAGTGGTTTTTACTATTTTCGGGTAACATAAGGATACCTGATGCATTGGGGAGAAAAAAATTATTTTTGTTTTGAATTAAAATCAGAGATCAATTTGTGTATTTTATTTGCATAACATCATAGCAATCAATAGGCGCCGAAGACACGAGGGCAACCAAATGCCGTTGGATCTTCATTTCATTCCTTAGAAATTTGTTAGGAGGCCAATAGGAGCTAACTTTTACCAAGGCCGTAGCCAGAAATATTTTTCGGGGGAGGGATATTGACTTTGAAACACTTATGTCGAGGATAGTTTCCGGGATATGCTACATTGCGAAAATTTCGGGATTTCAGAGGGGGGCGTGCCCCCCCCCCCCTCTGGATACGGCCTTGACTTTCACCATATTTTTATGTGTGTGCATTTATTTCATGCCGAGGAGAAAGAGGTTGAGAAATTTTAAAAACTGCATTAATTAAAATACAATATTTCAATGCAAAAACTTTTAAAAAAAGTAAATTTATTTTAATTTTAACTAACTTCAAAGTTATTTTTTCAGCTTTTCGTGTTTCACTTATTTAAAGACTTATTAGCCAAGAAGAAGGACAGAAACTTCAAATTGAAAAAACACAAACCAAAATTCAAACTACTCATTCTTATTAAAATTCGGAGAGAGAAGAAAATGAATTCTATTTCAGTTTAATTTTATAATCGAAAACATTAAACATGAGTGCATAAATCCAATAATAAAACATGAAGAATAAGTAATCATAAAAAAGTACTTACAATTCACTTTGATTGGATGCTTCATCTCTTATTTCAGTTCATAACTCCGTATTAGTATTGTTGCGTTTCCAAGGGGTTAAAAATGTTTCCTACAGATTTGGTTGTCTAATACAAATCTTTTCATTCTTTCTTTTTTCTCCTGTTTTTTGAGAAATTGCTTGTTCGATCTATAACGAGTGATCAATGGATAGAGTAGCGTACCACTACCAGGACAGACAGATTATATTTTTGTGCGTTATGTCAGTCACTTTTAGAATTTAGTTTGCGTGTGATGTCGTTCAGCAAGTGCAGACGTATGAGCAAAAAAGCGGACAAGCGGCTGGGGATCAGTTGTACCCCATCGAAAGCGTTTACCCCCCACAGATAATTACTTGTATCATCTAGGAAGTAAAAATAAACTATGCTGTCCTACGGTACAAGATAATCGTTTTTGTTCTTCGTGATCGTCGGTTTCGACCGAACCCCCTCCAAGCCAAAAAAAAAAAAAAAAAAAAGGAAGAAGAAAACAGATTCGTAGAAAAAGTCTGGAGACATGCTTCCCCCTTTGAGACATTTGTCTCAAAGGGGTTTCTGGCCGGGTGATTGAAGCCTTGTATCCTTGGGCAAGCAGTAATTTGAAAACAGCATAAAATACTCAACTGGGTATCGGCTACCTGATGAACTGGGGAAACATGTGGGGTCACGACAGCGGCCGGTTCCCACTCCCCATATAGATGGTTTCAATTAGCAGGCAATAGCAGCAGTTAAAGTTTGCCAACAATAGGAAATAAATGGAAAAGCGTGGGACTGAGAAAAATCAGTTTGCTTTTGCTTCATTCCAGTCTTATCTTATGACTATTGAATTTTTTTTGACTGTGAAAATATAGGCCTTTTATGTGGTTATAATTTTTTTTTTTTTTTTTTTAGTTTTATATAAAATTCTCTTTGAAAAAAAACCCTCTGAAGTATATTTTGGATTTTTCGGGCCTGATAATCACCGAAAAAAAAAAAAAAAAGCTGAATAAATTGAAAGTGATAAAGGCATTTTAAAATGAATTTACACCGCAATTTTATGCAGTGCCATAACGGGTTTTTGCACAGATCATTTGTAATCCAAACATTTTTAAAAATTAATTTGGTTTTGAAATTGTTTAACAAAGAGCGTAATGCATAAAGTTTGAATACGCAAAAGGCTTGAAGCGATGACGAGAAAACAAAAGATTGTGAAAGAAAATGTTTAATATGCTTGTAGGTTTTTCCATATTGCATACCTAAAGGAAAGCTTTTTTTAAGGTGAAGTCTAGGGGGAACGAAAGAGGACGTTCATTGTCCCCCAACTTTTTTACTCTAATAATATGAACGTCTCACTGTTTTGTTAAAAAAAATTATCACAAGCAGTGTCAATTATTTTGATTTCAATAACCAATAACTTATGATGATATTTGAAACATCTCCCCCCCCCCCTTCGCACACCTATTTCCTAGGCAGGCCAGCACAGCTGAAACTAATTCTCTGAATTTATGTAGTTCCCGTTTACTCATATTTTAACGCGCTTATTTTAACGAATAATATTAACCTGCGATAGTTAATTGTTGTTTGAGAGAATCAGGAAATCTCTTTTATTTCACGAATTTAAAGTAGAAGTAGCAAGCAGCCTATATGTATAGTTTTAAAAGCTTCTGTCTTATTTCATAAAGCTGTTAATTTACTAATGAGTGCCTATTTTAAACATTAATTAAGTTAGGAAGCTCGGCGTCCCCTCGCGTCCTCCCTTGAAATTAAAAGTGGGGGGACGCTTGAGTGAAAATAAAGAGGTGGGGGGACGCCGTCCCCCCGCGTCCCCCCTCGACTACACCACTGATGCTTTCGCACCTTCGTTATATTTGTTCACTCGATTCACATGATTATAAGTTAATTTTTGGAATATATTATCGCAATTAGAAACGTATCCATTCGTTTATTGATTTTGAAAATGTTTTAACTTTCGATAAGAAACTGTACATTAAGTTCAAACTACAAATTTAAGAAATTTTTTGGACCCCTTGGACATAAAAAAAAAGAAGCTGCTGCTTGAGGTGCAAATAAATAAAACAAAATGATAAAGTTTTTCAATAGGAAAAAATATAAATATTTGATGTAAAGGCGTATTTAGGGGGGGGGGGGGGTAATGATTGTACCGTAATCCAGACACTTCATAATATAAATTCAAAATTACCAATTTTAAATGAAGACTTTAATATTTTGAAACTTAAATTTGGAAAGTTCTCTGATTGTTAAGCTTGGACCCCTTCGAAATTCATTCCTATACACGCCCCTTATTTGATGGTAAGAATGAATTACAAAAGTTTAAATATGTGATGAACAAGTTACAGTTCTACCTCAAAAAAAAAAAAAAAAAAAAAAACCTCTGGCAACATTTTTCATGCACTAAACTTTTTTTCGCGTCTTAATGAATATAATTTAAGCATATTTCAGTGTAAATAATCCCAAATTTTATAAAATTTTTATGCTTGGCCTAAAATGGGTTAAGAAAATTCTGGAATTTTTTTTCATTTGCAGCAAAAGAACAAAATTAAAATCAAAGATAAGCATTTTAGCCTAAATTTTCATTCGACTAAAATTTTCATCTTTATTAGCATGGAAAATTATTTTAATGTATGTGTTCTTTAAGGGAAAAGTAATTGAATCTGTGTTTTATAAGTTGTAAATTTTAAAAATAAATAAATACTACAATTTGATTTATACCTTGACACTTGTTATCTCATGAGTATGAATTTGGGACCAGTATCCTGTTGAAACTTACAATACCCTTTGATCACTTATTTTCAAAGTTTCGAAAGTTCTTCATATTTTCTCGCATTCAAAACTACTCAAAAAGTCTAATAATAGTTCGCTTACCGTTGCAACTAAACGCGATCGAATTCGAAATAACACGGCTGCTTTTTTTGCGCTTTGTATTTAAGAAGAATTTTTATTTTCCCTCCAGCTTCTCACATTCATTAAAACAAACTTCGCTGGGATTTTCTTTTGCCAGTGAATAATTTAGTTTTACCCAAAAAATCTAAAGGTTTATTAGGATGTCATTTTGAAAATTGAAGCGTTACTTTTTCTATTTGAAATATAATTTTTAAGAAAAATAAATTGCGCTGAAAGTTTATTTACGTCTTTTTATTCACTGCAGATCAACGCCAATACTTGTTCCCGCTCTAAGTTTTTCATACGAAATTCCTTTCAATTGCTACATGATGTATTCCCTACACAAGCAGCCGAATGAAACGCCTAAAATGGTTCCTATATCTACAAGTAAGTTCATTAAATATTATCATAAAAATTGCAGATTTGTTTATTTTTTTAAGGTAATCAGATTTGCTTTCAAGTGATACTGCAGCAACATATTTAAGTAAAGAAAAATCAATGAACGCATTTTTTGACTTGAACGGGTTGTTTTTCTGTTGCTGTTTGTGGAACCTGAGAGAAGATACTGGAGGAAGCATTTTGGCAGAGGAATTTTATAAACCAATGAATGAGTATGGTTCTTTATTGCCTAATAATTCGGCCGTTTCATTGCCGAAGTGGCTCTTGTGAGCTTTAAAATGAAAATAATAAACGGGAAATATGAGGAAAGAACAAATATCTTACGGGATATTTATTACGGGGGCCGGGTACCTACTTCCGATTTTTTTTTGTGTTTAACAATCAAATAAAAAATATTACAAGCATTTAATTCCAACTATGATTAGAAAATGATATTTAGAAGTAGAGCCTCCATTGGGATCAACCATTAATTTGAAATTTTCAAAATATTTTCTTTTTTTAAATTTTTTCAATTTTTTATAACTTTCTCAATTATATTTTTTTTCAAAAGGTTTTTCTTTGTAATTCTTCCCAACGTTATAGAATAAAAGTTGGCATGGAACAAACTATCTGAAACTGAGTTGAATTTTAGTTTTTTTTCCGTTAAAATCTCTGAAAGAAAGACAAAATATTCAAAAATTCAAATTCGACAATTAAATAAAAACAGAATACGAATTTCAGAGTCAAATCCCTGCTAATTTTTGTTGAACATACTCCGTGGAATGCACGTACAAAGTTTCAAAGCTGTATCTTTAAATGAAAAAAAAAAAAAAAAACCTTAGGGATTTTACTACACGTCATTGGTCAAAAATACAAAGCAGAGAAAAATGCGCTCAAAGATTTTAAATGCAAAATGAAATCAGCTAAAATCATTTACAAAAACGGGATATCATCTAAACTTTTGCTCACATAGGTTTGAAATTTTTCATGAGGCTTTAAAACAGGTTTATCTATCGATATAAGTAATAAAAAAAAACGATAATTTGAGCAATTTTGAAGTACTGTGCCCTTTTAAATTACAACGAATAAAGAGCAAAAGCTAGGTGTGGTACAGTTCTACCATCAAACACAGCAATCTGCTTGGCAGAGTGCCAAGAAGAATACATTCATGTTCAAGGGAGGAACTGTGGTAAGAGAAATGTGCGGCGTTTGTTGTCGTTCTAGTTCGTTTAGAATACTTGATTTCTTCGGAACTGATACTATATGCCAGTTTATAAATGTAGTTGCTTTCAGCAAAGGGAGAAGCAAACATTCTAAATAAACGCGGCAAAACGAACTTCCCTAAAACTCGAATGGATTCGTTCTTTTCTGCTTGCGCAGAAGCGTCCAACTTTGAAAAGTCCGTGTTCGAACAGTAGCTGATGTTTTTGGAACAAATACACTAGTAGGAAAATAAGAGAATTCACCGGTTTAAATTATCTTTCTTACACGGTTGCTGATTAGTTTAGAAATTGGGAAGGGCAAGGTCAGTCTAAAATTGGAATTTACATTTGCTAGTCTGCTCAATTATCTAACATTAGAGCTTTGGATTGCACGGCGTTCAGAATTTTCATCTTTATCTCTAATTCTTTTGTTTATGTTACTCAGAACTTGTAAATTACTTTTTAAAATCTTCTTTTCGCAGAGATTCATTTGGAGTTGAATTTAGAGGTCTCCCAGTATCACCCGTCGCATCTATCCAGAGGCGCTCAGCTGAGTATCCATTCGCCGTACCACGTACCCTCACCAGTTGGGGAAGGGCTCTTCCTCAATATGGGCACTGTGTATCGAATCTACGTCCGATTGGTAAGATGATTGCAGACAAATTTTTCTTCCGTGCATGTTTTGACTCACACTTCGTGAACTTGAAAAAAGTATTCAAAATTGGAAAAAAAAAAGTTACCTCATTTGCAGCATGTAAGTGATTTGGCCCTTCTTTTTACTCGATAAGGAAAGATTAAGTGCAAATATTCATTTCTGTTTTCTTCCCTTTTCAAAAACGTGAGATAAGAATTCAGTTTTTGAACAACTTCAGCTCATGAATTCCTTTGGAAGCTTTTCTGTACACTGACGACGCCATATTGTACCGTCATTCCCTTCAGTTGAGCAATATATAATCCATCTGTGTTTTATTAGTCACTTAAATATACCCATGCCTCATCGAGTGTTGCCACAAATTTTCATTTTAAAGCAGCTAGGTGTTTTTCATATAATTTTCTAAAATGTTTTTCTTTCAGTAATATGTTTCGGCAAAACGCCAATGAACTTTAGGTTTAAACATCTTTTTTATCTTTAAATCCTTTTTTAAGGATTTTCTTTACAGTTCCGGAAGATATGTATTCTCGATGCAATGAATCTTTGAGTCGGCGGATTTTCTTTTAGAATCAGAGATTTCTCTTTCTTGGTAGTTTCCTACGTTCGAACAGTCTTAGCATGAGGTTTCGGAGTCATGTTTTCATTTTTACTTTCAGCTAGACATTTTTTCCTTTAAAATTTAACATTTTGTAAATACCTTTTCTAGAAATGCAACAACCCATATTTTTATATCGCTTTATAGTTTGTTGGCACGAATACTTCTCCTCGGGAAGCGCAGTTCCGTAACCTTCGAGCCATATACAAACTTTAGAAGCCATTTTCAAAATAAATCTTTTTCTTCTACATTCCATTCAAAAGAAAACATTAGCAGACGATTTTTTCGAAGTTGCCAAAGTTTTATCTCAAAATACAAAGGAGAAAAACATTACATAATCATTTTCAATAATGTGCGAACGGGCTTTTGTATTTTATGCAGCAGATCACTTTTGAATTCTATCCAGACATAAGCGGTACTCCACAAGATCTTTGATTAATAAAAAAGAGACTTAGCGATGGTTTTTTTATAGGTCACGTAAAATTACATTTCACAGTTTAGATATACTAGTATATGTGTCACTAAGTTTAGAAAACGTAAAATGAAACCAATTAAGAAATAATTTCTGTTATAAGGTGAAATCAGAGCCCCCTCTGGTGAAATTCACTCAAAAATTGTAAGGGAGAGAAAAAAATTCTCTAGGAAAAAAGATGTTTGTTTTTAATTTAAAATTTAAAATGTGCCTACTTTTAAAATTATTTTAAATATATTTTAGGCCGAGAAAATTCTGCTGCCGCAGCCGTTTAAAAGTAATTGTACAGATTATGAAACAAAATGGAAGCTGAACGGAGGCATTGGTCCTGTGACTGAAAAGGTTTTTCTTTATTTATTTTCTCTTTGATTGTTTATATACATGTATAGGGGTGTGTTATAGATTCTGTGGGATAGCACATATAGGTATATTGTTTACGAAAATATTTTACCGTAAATATTTTGGGGCTACTTGAGCCCAACAAGAAAATGTTTTTAGAGCAGTAGTGGAGCACCTCAGACAGTCTTGCTCTGCTACCTAGGGGTCATTCATAAAGGATTTCACGTTTCAAGGGGAGGAGGGGGTAACAAGAAGTGTGACATTACGCATTTTGGTTTCTATAAAAACATTTAAAATCAGCAAATTAAATTTATTTAAAATTTTTTTTTTATTTTCATAATTTGATTTTAAAGTTTAATGCATCATTTTGTATCGCAAACAACGATGCTGACTAAGGTTTGAATTTACTTCTTGTAAAAAGTTTAAAAGGAAATTTTCTAAGGCATTTGCACTTTTAAGATAAAATTGCGTGGGTCATTTTTTTCAGAATTGAAACAACTAATATATTTTTCTGTTCCGTACTATTTTTTGTGGGGCAAACCTTGACCTCACTTTATACAAATTGAGTACACATGTATTCATTATTATTCTTATGCTTACAAATGTCATTAAAAGTTAAAATTAGAAATGTGATCTTTACCGCAGTGCTTTGTTTCTGAACTGCAAGTGCATATGCTTATGTAATATAGCGTGACACGTGACAAAGGGGGTATGATGAAGTGTGACATTTTGTGACAGAGGGGGGAGGGGGATCAAATATATTGAAAAAAGTGTGATATCATTTATGAACGGTCCTTTAGCAGAGAAAACAGAACTACAAAAATGGAATCAGAATAGATTAAAATATGTTTTTTTTTTTCTCTTTTGAATCCTAGTAACCTTCCAGAGCTCAGGTAATCCCAGTATTTACGGTACATTAAAGCTTTGAGTGATAGCTACATGCAAAATGTCGTACTCAGTAAAGCATTAAACGAAATGCGTTTTAGGTACCGATGAGTTTGCAATGAGATGTTTTGGGGAAAATGTTTTTGGGATGTTATGTCCTTTACGTTTTTATTACATCTTTAAGACTAAAACATAGTATTAATTATCATTGTAGAAAAAAAGCACCTACTACAAGAATATTTAACAGTCTCCATAAACAGTATTTCTCATTAAAAAAATCCTCAAGCACATTTTCATAAAGCTTGAATTTTGTTATAGATTTAACCAGGTACGTAGCCAGGATTTTTTTTTTTTTGGGGGGGGGGGAGGGCTGAGAGGTATAAATGTTACATTTGAAAACGATAACTGTCCTTCCAATAATTTGCAAAAAAAAAAAAAAAAATAAAGCTAAAACAAAAATAAATTATGGACTCTTAACGCTTTTGCATAAACTGAATTCAGAAGAAATTCCTTGATTGATTGAAACAAATGGTTTTTAAAATAAAGAAATGAGAACTTATATTTCAATTAAAGTTTAATAGTACGAATGAAAATAGTTGAGCAAAAAACAAAGTTGACATTTGTTTTCTAACAGTTCCACGGTTGGCAAATTTAATTTCCATGTCATCTGAAACTGAACAGTGTCTATGCATATTGAATAAAGACAATCCGATTAAACGATTTTTGCTAGTCGTGCTTCTGCAGTAAGATTTTAATCTCCTTAAAGTTGAGAAACGTCGCTCAGCTGAAGCTGCTGATACTAGTAGAATGGAAAGTATTTGAAGCAAAATGTAGGTGTAAAGGGAGCCAATCGCCGAGTTCGGCAACAATTCGGCAGACTTCCATTTCATCTTCCACATCCCCCCCCCCCATTCATCTTCAATCACATCTTTATCTGAAGGAAGAACATCTTCACAGAATGAATGAGATGCACGATGTCTTGAAAACTCTTTTCAACAGCGTGTTGGGCTCAAGGCGTGAGCTCAAGGAAGAAATTGTGTCTTTATGAGGCAAAAAGTGCTCATTAAGTGACGATATTAGATCATCTAGGTAGGAAATAAAAATCGTGATTCTATAATATTCTTCAGTTGTTTTGTTGGCTATATCCGGGTGGTTCTTTTAAAATTTACACTCTAGTTGTTTTTACCTCTATGTTAAATCTGGCAGCTAGAGTTTTGGCTTCATTAACTAAAACTAGAAAGATTTTTCAAAATCAGTAAAGTATTCTAACTTTTATTAAGAGTTTATGAGGTAATCCAAACATACGAGGTCAATAAGTTATTCCTTTACATTAGGTACTTTAAGGTTTATAAAAAAAAATAAAAATACTATTAATATACAATTGAAACATAATATAAAAGAGTAAGTGTAAACTTGCTCTTTTCTATTCTATAATTCGAAAAAGAATTTAATATATTATGCTTTAAATAATTGTCTTTACTAAATAAACACCGAATACTCTTTAAAAAATTGAATCAAATAATAATAATCCTCATCATTAGTTTTACTTAATGAATATGGCCAAACATTTTCCCTGGCCGCATTAATTTATTCGAGTATTTTTAAGAGTATGTATCCAATTCATAAAATAGAAATTGCTCGGAATGGTTTACTATTATGTTTCATCTTTCCACGGAGACCATATGCGTTCGTTTATTGTATACATGGGCATTTTGACATCGAAAAAAAAAAAAAAAGAATATAAGTGGGGGAAAAATCACATAAACGTTTTTAGCCTCAATTTAAACAAAAAGCCGTATAATTAACGTAATTAAAAATTAACTTCAGAATTTAATTTGGTAATATTAAATGTTTTAATCCTAACTGATATGTGTTATATCGCATTTCTTGTTACTCCCTCCCTCCTCTCCAAGCGTGACATCATTTGCGAACGGTACTCAGTGAAGCATTTTGAAGCTGTTTGAACTTTATTTGCAAAATAATTTACATTATCATACAGGCTGATAATTTCATTATCAGTTTATAAACTTCGGGGAGTTCGAGTACCCTCCGATTCCCTTTTGTGTGCCCCTGGTTTTAAAAAGTGAAGAAATTTTTTAAAAAAGGGTTCTACTTTCGAAAATTATGTGATGGATGATACAGAAAATTAGCAGTCCTTGTGCGAAAGAAAGCTACGAAGTGCTAACACTCTGATTGAAACGTTCTCAATATGAGTTTCGAACCGTTGCTCCGGGAGAAAAATTCCCTCTCTGCGCGCTCATCTGCGAATAGTCTCGCAATTTCTGAACCCAGTTCGCTAATTTAGAAAATAACAAGAGCTTTTATTTCAAACTAACATTATCTAAGCATACATATAGATCTATTTCCAACTCTCGAAGTTAAATAATTTCGGGGGTGGCTCCAGCCCTTTCAGCCACCCCTTGGCTACGCGCCTGGATTTAACCAACTTTCCGACCCCCTCCCCCCCCAGTTTTGTAAAAGTCTCCGCCGTTGCTTCATTAGATCTTTCTTACACCGATCACAAAATGACACCTTATTACAAGGCGAATACAATTCATCATTCACGACCAATACGGAATGCTGGTAATTTGACTGTCCCAATGCAAAATTTATGGAACCTCTTAGCACAAAATTACACGTGGAAAATATACGACACGAAACGAGCTCGCTTGCTTAAAAAATACAATCAACAAAATCGTATGAAATGTATAAACTACTGTAATTCATTGAAATAATTATGGACATTTAATTAAGTTCTTGTTGAATAGCAATTTTAATTTTGTTTTAAAAGTGAAATAATAGCCGTCATATGATATTCACAAGCCCTTCTGAGCATTTCTGTTTATTTCTTCATCAGATGTGCAAAGAAAAATGTAAATTGGAGAAATCCTTGTTTCTCTTCGGATGTGCTGAGCGAAGAATTGACTACCCCCACAACGAAACAATTTGCCTCGAACGTAAGATAATATTTTAGTGTTTGGTTTTGTTTCAAAACCTATCATTTTGTTTGATCAGAAGTTAGCAAGCTCTAATGTAATGCCTTTCCTTTTAGCTATCAGCAATTTTGCAAAAGAAACAAGATTTGAATGCGCTAAAAGTTGTTCATCGCCATGCAAGTAAGCAAAACGATTTTTCTTCTTCTTTTTTTAAAACTTCGATAACTACTGCAACTCAATTTACTTTCACTAAAGGAAACGAATAAGTCTATTTCATTTTGCACTGTTATATTTCACTTGACATGCAATATAGAAATCTTTTGTTTAATTTTCCATTGATTATTAAGATTCGAGTCCACTTGTATCATCAAAGCATATCAATGTGTTTCTATGACCTGGGAGATAAATGTCACTATGTCACAAAAACAAAACTTTCCAGGAGATGTGCTTACAGTTTTGTTTTTCGCGATTATTTATTCACTGGATTGTCAATTATGGGGTTTTTAAATTTTGACTTGTTTTTTACTACTTTGAACTTTTAACATTTTATGGCAGGAATTCTTAAAATTAAAGGGCGAAACTTTTTTTTCTCTTTCTAATGGCGCTGCGTATAGTCACTAAGCTTTGCAGACCTAGTGCATTCCCCGGAAACCGGCATCCATTCTTTCAAGTAGCACCACTGTGGGCGGACGCCATTGCCACTTGAGAATTTTGATGCTCAGTTTTCCCCTAGATGGCGGCACCTGTAATTGTTGCGAAACTGCACGAGGAATATAATTCAGCCGAGAGAATCCAAACGAAACACATACTCAAGGAATCTTGATCGTGCAGCATACTCACACGACATGGGAGCTGTCGATTTTCTTGAAAATCCACCAATTTCGGCCAGGGTTGATCCTGCGAACTTGGGCGTACGAGGCCAGTGCCTTACCACTACGCCACCCGGCCGGCAAAAGGGCAAAACTGAATAAGGGTAAAAATTAAAATGACTTACAAAAGGTAAAACTTATAAATTTGTCCATTTTTCTTCAAAATTAACATTGTTTGTCCCAATATAATTATTCACTTCCAAATGGACAAATATTGCCCTTACCGCTCAGGTAGACTTTATTTTATACGACAAATAATAAGTAAATTTCATAATCTATATATTTTAAAGTTTTCGAACCAATTTCCTTTTTAAAACTCGTTCTCTATCAGAGTTCTAAGATGTTAAATTTGACTTAATTTCATTGCAATTTTCAAGGATGAGGAGGTATGAAGTCCAAGTACAAGAAGCTGACAGCGAAGGAAGTAGGGTAAGTGAACATATTCAAAAAAAAAAACTATTTATAGACAATATGATGTACAGTTTATTACTGTATTTCAGAATTTTATTCAACCTTTTTTTTCGATTTACCTGTGAAACGAGAAGAGTGAGCCCCCCCCCCCCCCCCCCGAGAACGGATTTTTTTTCCACCCAGAAACTGTAAATAGGACATCTATCCCACTACCACCATTGCAAACGAGCAACTGACAGCATCTGTTTTCTACAGTGATGTAAAATTCTCGGTAATAATCTTTTGGAGAATATTCTCGAGTGTACTATGTATGTTCTTAAAAATATATCCGAGAGCATTCTCATAAAGGAGAATATTCGAGATTATACTGAATCTTGGTTACAATAATATCACCCTATAGCACATTTTAGATATCTTCAAAATAAAAAATATTTAATGAATTTTTAAAAAATGCAACAACTTATGAGTATTATTAATTTTAAAATATACACAAATTTATAGACTCTTCTGAAAGCAAACATGGCTATTCAAACAATTTTTGAAAATGTATTCTTTAAGAACGTTGTTCTTCAGTTCGAGTGTCCAGAACTGCTCGCAAATATAAAATAAATTGTTCTTAGAAACAAATCATAAAACCTCGTCTAGTTACCTACAGTTCTACCATCAAACAAAGCAATCTGCCTGGCAGAGTGCCAAAACGAATACATTCACGTTCAAGGGAGAAACTGGTAAAAGAAATGTGCGGCGTTTGTTATCGTTCAAGTTTGCTTAGCATACTTGATTTCTTCCGAACTGATGCTACAGTCCGATTCAAAAAATTAGAATAATGAAAGAAAATATGGTCAAGGGAATTGAAAATCTAATTTATCAAATACATAATCAATGATATCAAATATACATCATAAATCTGCATAATTTGTAGAATTTAAAAATGTAAGCACATTACAATGAAATAGAAAATATATTTAAATCAGCAAACGACAAAAAATTCAAAATATTAGAATACTTCATAACATGGTTCAAAAAATTAGAATAATGCAAATATATTTTAAATAATTTAAACTCTAAGTGTTCTTTCTTGCTAATCAGTACTCTGTTGTATCACCTTTAGCTTTAATGACAGCTCTTCAACGGTTTGGCATATTATTAACTAAAAGTTCACACATTTTTTATCCAAATTCGCCCATATGCTCTTTATACTAGAAACAGGTTTCTTTTTTGTGTCTTAGGTGCAATTTCTTGAAGTCGTTTTTTCATAATTCCCCACAAACTCTCGATGGAATTTAGATCGGGTGAGTTCGCAGACCAAGGGAAGTACATTACTTTCTTTTTGCGCCATTTAGTTGTTGATTTGGAAGTGTGGGAAGAAGCTGAATCTTGCTGAAACAAGAAATCGTCATCACATAAATCCTCAGATGAAGGAATCATGAAATGTTCAAGAATTTCTTGATAGACTTCTGAATTGACTGTTGTGGAAACAATACACAACCTTTCTGGGCCTTGAGCAGTCATGCAGCCCAATACCATGACAGAAGTCACAAATTTAACCGAACGTTTTAAACACTTTTTATTATAAGCTTCTTGTTTAAGTCTCCAAACACGTATACCTTGATTCCCATGAGACACACAAAACATACTTTCATCGCTGAAGAGTACCTTTTTCCAATCATCTTGATCCCAAAATAGCCTTTGTTTACACCATTTAGCTCTAGCAGCCATTTGCTTAGATGATAAGAATGGCTACAGGTGATGTAAAATCTAATTTGTGAAGTCGTCGTAATGATGTAGATTTAGAGACATTTATACCCATTTTCTTGCACATATCTCACACTTCGAGAGAGATGTTTCCTCACAATCTTTTTCAATTGCCTTTCATCTCTTGTTGAAGTTACTGGCTATCGACCACTTTTAAAGTGTTTATTTTGAAAACACTTATTATCAGAATATTCTCACCCTTTACTTGAGAACATTTCATTTCCTTTGCTATAAAAGTTGTGATTTTCCTTTTTTGCTGCAAGTACACAATACGAAATTTCACAGCCTCAGATAAGTCGCTCTTTCGTCCCATAGTAAGCAAATACTAAACTAAAATCAAATGCCAAACTACTTTTCATTTTCCACGGAATACATTTTATAGTCCCACAGATGTTAATCCCGCAGATGTTCTCAAAACCAATAGGAAAAAGTTGATCATTCTAATTTTTTGAACCACGTTGTCCAGATATTATAATTGTTTGAATTATTCTAATATTTTCTAAATAATTAATTATTAATATAGCAGATAAAATAAATATTTATGTTATACTTATAAATGCGCTGGAGATAATTAGATATTTTAAATATATGTTTTTCTGAACACAATATTCAAATTGACGCTTTAGCAACATTCAATTCATTCTTTTTTACATTATTCTAATTTTTTGAATCGGACTGTATATGCCAGTTTATAAATGTAGTTGCTTTCAGCAAAGA
Organism: Octonoba sinensis; assembly: GCA_038502835.1. NCBI lineage: Eukaryota > Metazoa > Arthropoda > Arachnida > Araneae > Uloboridae > Octonoba > Octonoba sinensis. The sequence goes on along the minus strand of CM076600.1, from coordinate 96,640,426 downwards.
GTGAAGCAAACATTCTAAATAAAGGACTACAAAAGAAACTTCCCTAAACCTCGAATAGATTCGTTCTTTTCTGCTTGCGCAGAAGCGTCCAACTATCAAAAGTCCGTGGTCGAACTGTATCTTTATGCATATTGGGAAGAAGACATTCTTCGTGAGTGAGACACAAGAAAAAAAAAAAAAAAAAGAAAGAAAGAAAAAGAAAAAAAAGGAATTCTTAAAACGAAAAAAAAAAAATGCATACCTATTTTCTGAATGATTTTTGATGCTTTTTTTTTCCGCATTGGTATAATAATAAGCACACAACGCACAAAAGTGACCAGCATTATTCATTTCTGTTAATACAAAATACTGCTTTCGAATTTATATGATATATTTTTCTTATACAGTACAGTGAATATTGAAATGGTAAACTTTCATCCAGTTCATTCTTTTTCATTAAATTTTTGAAAAATACTCATCTAAAGTGACAGCTTTAACTTGAAAAATTACTTTCAAACAATTTATGAATTGCATGATTTAATAATTTCCGCACGTTGTAGATTGCATATACATCAATAATCAGCTCGGTGTAACCTAATGAAGATGTTTCCCAAAATCTCATTTCAGTTCCTCTAATAAAAGTTTCATTTTTTTTTTTAAATGAATGAATGGAGACATTACGCACGAACTTTGTAGAACATTCATTTTGCGGCGTATTTTCATTCAGTAACTCATAGCCGGCGTGGGCGAAAAGATTGGAATCCCAGAGAAATATGCATCTACTAACGAGGCTATTTATCTTTTCTAATCCTACAGGCAATTAGCAAACGAGGCCAACTGATCGATAAAATATTGTTCTTTCGATGAGAGCAGCTCTAGCCAAAAATAGACATGTTTACCAAAATATTTATCAATCATTCAAATTCTATGTGTGTGTCAAACTGGTATGAGAGCAAAATACGACGTTTCAAATAAAATACGTGTATGTAAGAAAGTTATATACTCAAAGACATTGAAAATAGCGCACCAAGAAGAAATCATCGGATTGAAATGAAATTTATTTCAGTGAATGATAAAGATGGAAAGGTACACTTGCTCAAAATAACTAAACAATTAGACAATTACAAAGCCGTACAGCCAGCTATGCTCAATAGCGCGTCGGACCCTTTCGGGCTGCGATACATACCGCAATACGGTACGGCATTGAATAGAAAACACGTCTGATGTTGCCCTGAGGCAGCCGTGCCCACAAATCTTGAACAACTCTGTCCAAATCATGCAAGGAGTGGCACGACGGCAAACTGGCGTTTCAGCTGGTACCATACATGCTCAATAAGGGAGATGTCCGAGGAGCGAGCAGGTCATGGAAGGGTCGGAACACATCGTAAGAAGTCCGGTTAATCCTAGCCGTTTGCGGACGAGCGTTATCCTGCTGGTAAATTGCACCTGGAATACCGGTTAAGTATGGAATCACACGAGGCCTTAGGATTTCATCCACATACCGCTGAGCTGTTATTGTACCACGTACCACCACCAGAGTGGAGCGGCTATCGTAGGCTATGGCCCCCTAGACCATGATGCATGCAGTGCGGGAACTGTGTCTTTGAATAGTGAGGGTGGGATTGCATCGTTCCCCAGGGCGTCTCCACACACGTACACGGTGATCATCTGTCCCCAAAACGAAGTCGCATTCATCACTAGACACCACACGTCTCCAATATGTAGCGTTCCATGTCGCTCTCGCTTGGCACCACTGTAGTCGGAGCAGCCGATGAGACGGTGTGAATGGCAATACACGTAATGGGCCCTGAGATTGCAGATTCGCTTCCCTGAGGCGTCTAGAAATTGTTCGTGTACAAACAGGAACAGTACATCTACTTGTACAGTGGAACAGGTCACTATGGGATCCATGAGTGCGTGGCGCACGATCCTCCGATCGTCTCGCGCCGTCGTCGCTCCAGACCCGGTACGCTGTGCGTGGGTGCCTTCACGTGTCCACTGCTCCCAACACCTTCTGATAGCACAATCAGACTGATCGACCTGGTCTCCTGACGAGAAACACGGCGCGTCGACCACGCTGCAGTCTTCAGACCAATGATGAGGCCCCTCTCAAGCTCACTTAATTGGGAGAAATGTCTTCTTCGATGCCTACCTGGCATTCTATAGACTTTGGTACAACTTATAGCGTCGATTCGTGGTCGTCACGTTTTTGAATCTTCCACAATACACCGCTTTATATAGGCCGCGTTTCTTGTTTGCAACACCAGTGCAGCGTGCGTGGACGCGCGCATGCGCACTAAACTTACATCATTTGCATACCGGACATCACTCTAGCAATTTGCATAGTTTCGAGGTTGTAACTCGCTTCCTTCTTGGTGAGCTATTTTCAATGTCCGTGAGTGTATATACAGGCCCGGGGGACATTTATAAATGATGTCAAGCTTGGAGGGGGAGAGGGGTTCGAGAAATTGTCAGTTTGTCACAAGGGGAGGGGATAACAAGAAATGCGACATTACACATTTTGTTTTCTATAAAAACATGTAAAAAGGTTTGAACATGAAGTTGAAACTTCATGTGTGTGGGAATTTTTAAACCTGTACCTGAGATACATAATATCTTAAGTTCATTTTTCGAGTTTTTGCGAGCTGACTTGATTGACATACAGATGACAAAGCCACTAGCTACACGAGAGTTCCGAACTTTAAAAGCTCCCATCGGACATCGTTATTCTATGGTTCGTACAGAAAAGTATGGTTTTATAGTATGGAAAATGTTTATTTTCAACTTCATTGCAAAAATTCGAAAAATGGACTTACGATACTATGGCTCTCATATACAGAAATATTTTAATGCATAAATTGCCTGAATTATATCTAATAAGTCCTGAAGATTACAGGGTTCCTCCACTTCTTTCATTAGAAATTAAGTGCCGACTTAGAAATGCGGTGGTTTCAGTCACATAAAATATTTTATGTGACCTGCACTCAGGCCCGCACCATCCATATGGGCAACGTCGTGTAGTGCACGACGGCGCCAAATCAAAAAGACACCGAGCTCTACCTTGATAATAATAAAACCTGGAAAAACCCATTAAGTTAGGTTCTTGGGGAAAACCTCGGGTTTTTTTCACCCTAAAAGAAAACGCTTATTAGGGATCACACGATGGTGCTAGTCAAGTTTGGTGAGTCCCTGCCTGCCCTGTCGCATGCTAAATTCTATTAAAGTTATTATTAAATGTCTTATGAATTCTTATGTTACATTATTTTGTTTTTAGAAAAGCTGCGTGTCTACAAATGATTTATCGTAAGTATAGCTTTTTATAATAATCGCTTCTCTTTGATTTAAAACAAGATTTTTGTTCCCCTTTTGTACTTTGTTCAAACTTCAATAAAAATTTCCGAAGAATGGACACATTTTAGTTAAAATTTTTAATATAGCTCCTTTTTGCTTGCAGAAAAATTTGCAGTGACCCGCGAGAAAGATTATTGGGTGCGGTTGGTATAGGTTGTGGGTACTTGATTTTTATTGAGCGTCCGATTCAAACATCAATATCGTGGCGGTCCGGTAGGTAGATAACAATTATGAACTGTTGTTTTAAATCAGTGATTTAAAACAACATTTCCCCACCGAAAAGTGTGCATTTGAATTCAAAGTAGAAATTATAAATGATATTGTTTCACTTTATAGGATTTATTTAATTATATATATATACATAAAAGAGTTGAATTTTACTGCCTGGTTAAAGCCCTCACAAAACAAAGCAGTGGTCCGAATCCGAATCGCGGTCCGTCCTGACTGAGACCATTTTCTATTCTTCATTATTTGTTCCTCTTTTCCGATTGAGTTATTTGAAAAACAGGCAGCGCTGGGCACAGTAGCTAACAGCCCTTTTACAAATGCAACAGTTGCCTTAAGTTATTGTATTTAAAAACTAGCTGTGCCCGCACGGCGCTGCTCGTGCTGAATTTTAACCGTACCTAAAAACCGTAAGCAAAATTTCATTAGTGTCTTCGATTTATCGCCAATGACTAATCAAAAAGTCAAATTGTAGCGTGTCATATTCGCCACGTTATTTGAAATCTAGTATAAACCATACGTAATCCTTTTCTGGCGATACTTATTTAAATGCTATTGCTAAATCAAGGAAATCGTTAAATCGGGGAGACAATAGTTTTATCAAATTCAATCTCGAACTCAAAACCTATTGCTAATTTGAGAAAAACGTTAAATCGAAGGTATTCTTTATTATTGTTTTTCCGTTGATAACTAAAACTGCTGTCTCTCTATTTTGAAAAATAAGTTTTATATTGAAATTAAGCTAACACTATTCACCCGGAGTTGAGGAAACTGCAAATTATTATTTTTGGATAAAGGAGAGAAGAGAAATCGCACTAAAAAACTTATATCTGGGGTTCTTATTGACTTAAACTTAGAACAAATATCATCTTGTGCAGAAAAATTAGCGCTTTCGATCGACATTAATATGTGCACGGTTTTTTTCACCCCCATATTGTGGAATTTATGTGGACAGCTGCTTAAAATTGGAATAAAAAAAGAACTACCTGTGGGATTTTTTTTTTTCAGAAACCTTCGCAGGAGTGTACTCAACAACATCCCAAAGTTTCAGGGCGATCGGATGAATGGTGTAGTAATGCATAAAGGTCAAACAGACATACATTCAATTATATATAGATAATGTACTTCATGCGATCTATTCAAAAATAAATATTAATGCAAATATTTATCAAGAATCTTCTTTATTTTCCAGCTGTTCAGTCGGATTTTTTTCTTTTTTTGTCTTGAATCATCCCGTAAGCTTTTGAAACGCGCTGTATATTGACCCTTAGACTAACTGATCTAAACTAATCATGACATCATCAGCTCACAGCTCTCAAGTGAGGATTTTGATAAGAATTATTTATATTTTGTCATTCGACTCGTTACTGAAGTTTTTATTGAAATTGCTTTGCTTGCTAAAAATTTAATTTTTTTTAATATAGATGTGCAACCCTTGTTCATATATACTTCGAAAACCTAGAAATTACAACTTTTACCTACACACCACGATTTGAGGTAAGAGCTTGATCATTTTACAATTCACTATATTAATTTTGATGTATGTAAAATCATGGTTTATCAACCTTTAGAGAATGACGATCCCCGAAGAAGCCAAAGATATGCGTAAAAAGCCTTGCCACCCCCTTGATGCAAGATCTTTGTATAATACTAAATTTTGCAACATTTGATCATAAGGTATTTTGTCTAATTACTTTTTTGAACAGATTTCGGCCCCCTTTATATTTAAGCTCGACCTCCAAGTTGAGAAGCGAAAATGTAAACCAATATTAACACATCACTAATACGTTTTTTTTTCTTGGTGTAAGAAATATGTGTTGATAAAATCAACTTTGTTGAATCAAATTTGAATATAATATTGACTGTATTTTTTATTGTTTCTGCATAAAGCCAAATGTTTTATTTCTTGTTTATTTAATTTTAAAAGTGAACATTTTTTCGATTGTATTTCTTAAAAAAAATAATTCCGTTTTGCAGCCCATCGGTATCTTGAGCTTCATTGGCGGATACGTGGGCTTGTGGTTGGGCATATCCTTCCTCACCGTGTACGATTTCCTCGAGACGAGAATCTTCCGCCTGGCAGCGATTCTCAAGCGGAAGTGGAAGATGAAAAAAGGGAAGAACAGGGTATCTGCGGCGTCTGTACATCTGTCTGCTAAACGAAAGAACTCTCCTATCCGGATGCCGACTTCCAAACAATCCAAATACAAACATATATTTGGAAAAAGCAGCACATACGACCAACACACGATCTTTTGAACGGCCACAAGGCCTTCCGAGCAAACAGTCAACAGAATGAATTATGCGAAAATTGCATTATCTAAACAGAATCGACAAGTATGCCAGAAGATGAAGGATGTAGGAAAATATTGAAGGAAGCTGAGGGATGGGGAGGGAGAAAGTTTCGTTCGAACAATGCAGCAGATTGAAAATAAATATTTTTTCTTGGTGTTTAAAACTTGCTTTCCATGGGTGATTCTCAGTACAAAAAAAATTTCGGAACTTAACAGAAAAGTTTATAAAAAAAAGTATGGGCCACGACTTAAAAAAGAAATTATTTCATTGAGGAAATATATATATATATATATATATGCTCCAATAAAAAAAAATCCAAGTGAATGGATAATTTTTTCGGAAAACTTTTTTTTTTTTTTTCCCCCCCGGAGAATTTCGGATCAAAACCATCCATGTTTCTTTCATTACCTAGTAAACGCTTTAATCAACAACGCAAGTATGAATAAGAATAAAAGTATTTTGTATTATTGAAGGATTTACTGCTCAAATATCATTTCAGTAGGTTACTTTAAGTTTTCACAGAACTATATATATTTTCCCCAATCTCTGTCATTAAATAGATTTTTTTTTTTAAATTTAGAAAGCACTTTTAGAGTACATTGTATTTTAAAAGTAAGATTTTTTTTCAATAAGCTTTACTGTTAGTTTCTAACTCTATAACAAGTAAAGAAATAATCTTTCCATAGAAACCGTCAAAAATGTTCACCCTTTTAATGATTCTGTTCGGTACCAGATCTTAAAAAGATCCTTACCAGATCCAGGTAAATGATAGACTAATTATTTCAGCGCTTTTTGCATTGTTTTATTTATAATTGAAAATTTGCAGAATTCAATAACATCAAAAATGTGATTTGCTTTAATCTGTTAGCAATTTTGGACTCTTATCTTTTTATTCTCTGACAAAAAGTTGAAATTTTGAATGATATTTTTAACAAAATTTCTTAAATGTTTTTCAATGAACATTTAAAAACTTTTAGAATGTTTTTAAAAAAATGTCTAAAATCATGAATATTGAAATTAAATTTCAAAATGTACACAATTTTATTAATAAAATACTTTTAATATTTCCATATATTATAAACACAAACAAGTACATGAATGTTCACACATTTTCCAAAATCATAACTCAAAGTCATATGCCACAATACACACATCAGAATAAAAAAAGAAATAAATGCTGATTTATACATCAAACTATTTATAAATTCATAGAAAACTTTGTTCAACAGAAGTCATTAAATTTGTAATTTAATTTTACATTTTTACTTTTTATAGCTTATTAAATTCTTATTATTGCCTATTAAAAGTAACAAATACATTAAAAAACTATTGATATTCATTGTATTTTTAAAACACGGAATTTAAATAAATGTATATAGATATAACATGTAAAATAGAAGTTTTTTTAATGAAGAATTTAAATATCAAAAATATGAATAAAAATATGTTCAATTACACAAGATCAAAAAATAAAATTATATGAAGATAATTTGTTAGAAAAAGAAATGCATTTCAAAAAACTAATAAAAGGTTCACAAAAACAAAGTACCTAGTAGCAAACTTATGGTAACACATCAATATTACATATTGAATGAGAATTTTAATTATTTTTACCAAAAATAAACCATAAAGTTAGAACAGACATGAAAAACATCTTAGAATACGGAATACATATTTTAAAACCCAAAATTTTTAAAAAGGGCAGTGGAAATTAAAAACAAAATATAACAATATTCATATTTTTATATATGTTTAAATTTTAAAAGAAAAATGAATTTCTTACTTGCAATAATATGATACTAAATGATTTTGTTTGCACATTTTGATGCAAAAGAAAAGCTGATATACAAATGTGCTGCCTAGGTTAAATAAACTACTTTGTATATCCTCTTTGAATGAGTAAAATCTGATTTGGTTTCTAATTACATACTATGTATGAAGTTACATTTAATATAACACTTTTTATGATTGATTCTTAAAGTTTAGTTATTTTTTATTAAGATTTAAAATTTGCTTCAGCAGAAGCCTTTTTGAAAATAGTTGGAAATTTGAAAAGAAAAGAAGATAAATTTAACATGATTTTTTTTCTTTGTAATTTGGTCAGGAATTCTCAACATTTGGCTCGTTTCTTATCTACTAATTATGCTAAATTTTAATCACTCAATAAATAACTACTGAAAAGCGACAATTAATTGATTTCATGAAAAAAAAAAGTACAATAAAAGATCTTTATAAATGTTTTAATATACACTGCTGAAATAAAAATGACTTCCATTACATAAAACACAAAATTTGTTTTAGTAGGAAAAACAATTAAAATAAACTGCAGTTATCAACATATTTAATTTAGATTTAAACAATTGATATTAGCATCTAATGAGCAATATATTCAAAAAGTACCATGTTTATTCGATAGAAACTATTTTCCTATTAAGTACAATTTTTCTTGATCTTATAACTTTCAAAATTATAATTATTGAAATAGATGCTAGTGTACAAAAACATTGACAATTTAACATTTTTTTCAATTTCACAATTCATTAAAAATATTATACATACCTCTGAAGTCTGGAAATGTAACACATGAAAAATAAATCTTAAAGTATCAAAAATTAGAGTTAACAAGATTTAAACTATAAAATTTTAACAATAAGTTAAAATTTTATTTGAAAGCCCATTTTCAAATAAAATTTTTAGTTCAGTTCCCACATTTTAAAATGGCTTAAAAATTCAAAATTATATTTAAAAATTTAAGTCAACCATTTTGGCTATCTAGAGATTTTTTGAAATTTCTCTGTGCAAATGACATAAGAAGTCAACATAAGAAGGACTCCCATCAGAACCTCTATCTTCAACAAGAAATTGTCGAAACACAACTTCCAATTTGTCCCCTTGAACCATCACTGTAAGCTGTTAAATAAATGAACAGATAAGCAAAAGGTGTGTTTTATATTTTCTATGTGCGATGTAATACACTTTTTAAAAAAAATTAAGTTATAGAAAAGAAAGAAAGAAAAAAAAAAAAAAAAACGGTCAGAAGTTAGCATTATTTTTATACCACCAGAAAAGCTACTATGTCAAATAAAGACAGAAACCATACATATATTTTACTCCTTTCCCCTTTTGAGGCCTACCATAAATATTTTATAGACAAAAGATGGGTCAAGATGTGAACGTGGAAAAAATAACCAAAGCCAATAAAAATAAAGAACAAACATAAAATGTTGACAAAAACAATTTTATTCAATGATAAAAGTTGATTTAAATCCTGAGTTTATTCAAGCTGGTTTAAATCAAAGGTACCCTAATGTCTATTGTAGTGCAGGTAAGTGTTAGGTTGTACTACTTCAAAAGAGAAAAGTTCGTTTTTATTTTTTGACCGATTCCCCAGAGTGCACAAATTAACCAAGTATGAATTTTGTTTTTATTTTTCTAGCTCTTGCATATATATATACATTTGATTCATGTGATGGTGCAGCAAAATAAAGTTAAATTAAGTCCTGAATAAAATCTATGCAAAATGATTATGCACACACATTTGCATGGTTTAAGTAACTGCATAATCATACTGAGTAGCTACTACTGGATCTTTACATAGAAGTACATTTTCACCGATAACCATCTAATATGCATGATTATACAAAACATAAATAGTAATAAAAAAGCTCTACAAAACATTAGAGGAAGAAAATCCTCATTTGCAAATACAATTACACAAAATGTCTGAAATTTTGAACTTTTTGTGTTACTGAGAATTTCTTAAAATAAATATTACTTGAAAAGAGTACCATATTTTTCGATTAAGCACAGCTGAAAACTGAAACACAATACTTTGGAAGTTCATTTTAAATACGAGACTCATGCTTTTTTCACAGTATGAAAAATTTAAATTCTTACCCTCATATACCACTGTCGCCCTTCTTCAATATTTTCTATTACTTGGCGAATTTTTTGAGATAATGGAGTATTTAGTTCAGGTAATGAAGTCTGAAAGCAAAGAGGGGAAAGGGAAAAACTGTAAGTGCATACGAAAGTATAAAATGCAATAAAATAAAAAGCTCCATAAAAATAATAGTTGAATATGCATTACTAAATTGATGCAACTGACTAACAGGTACATATAATGCTATCATTGAAATTTAAAACTAGCAGACTGTTGTTTCTTTTTGCTTAACTTACCTTTTGTTTGTCTACATGATTTGTACTCTGTACGCCAAATACATTTTGAAGCCATTCTGGATTAATAGCTTGACCAATCCATAAGAACATGTAAATGCCATTTTCTGCAAAGATTTGTTTGTGAAGAAAAATGAAATATATAAATGAAGTTATGATATTTATAAAAAAGGTATAACCCTTTTTTATAAATATCAATTGATATTTTTCAGCACTTTCTTAAGTTATGACAACTGAAAACTAACAAAAATAAGACATTTATCAAAAACAAAGCTCTTAGTTCTTTTCAAAGAAACATGAGCTCACCGTTCCCCCTCCTTTTCCAAAAAAAAAAAAAGAAAGCTGTCTGAAAGCACATCCTTTTAAAAATATAATACGTTGAAATCTTAGGGCAGGAGTTCGTACTGGAGGAAGCAAGCCGAATGCTTATGTTAAGAGAAGCTGAAGTCAAGATCTTGAATGAAGCAACTCCACTTGTGCCAATGCTTCCATACGTTTTCAAAGAAACCAGGTTTCTACTGTTACTTCACTAGCCAAAAGTCATCACATGACTTGAGATTCCCACTTCAAGAATGTAGGATTATCCTCTTTCTACCTTTTATCCTTTCTCAATGGTTGAAATATTTCCAACAATATCTGTTTCACCGCAAATAAAGCAAGTTTTCTCAGATTTAAGTCGGAACCAAAATTTTAACACTCACACAACTGAAAAAATATCAATTAAACTTAAATCTATAATTCTTTCACTGAAAGAACTTGAAAGAATATTGCAACATTATGATATATAGTCGACTCTCTACTTACATTCATGTCTGTGTAATGCATCAAATTACAATAAAAAATAACTAAAATTTAATTTAACTGGTATAGAGAGCATAGGCATGCAGAGAAGTTTTTAACTCCGGGGGGGGGGGGGGGGGCAGACAAAACTTTCAGAGCCTATGAACGCAATTCAAAAATTTAAGAGAATAAATAGGTTCGAATAAACAAATGAAGATGAATTTTTTGAATTACAAACTAATTAAAACAACTATCCCTGTGATCCATTTCGACTCTGTACTCCATCCTCAACCAGATAATAGCTGTTTTAGCTACCAAGGGTGGCAACTGTTTCTGCTAATTTTGCACCCCTGTAAAACTGTATTGCTTGTAACTGCTTACAAATTTAATCATTTTGCTTTCATGCCATACTGTCTACGTAGGATAAAGGTCTTTTTTATATTTGCTTTCCTTCATGGTGTTGGAATTTTAATGGCCAGAACTGTATATATTAATTCTTTGAACTTGAGCGGCGCCACTACAGTGCGGGAGAGAGATGCGTCAATTCGAAGGGCGTCATAATGTATTATTATTTGTACATTTTTGCTGGACTATAAAATGATTTTAAAATACCAGTAAAATACTTGCCTGGCATAGCCAAAATCACTTAGACCAAATGCTGGTTGGTCTAAGTGAAAACGTCCTCAAAGGCAAAGGGTTAGTTCCATGATTTTTTTAGAGGTAACAGAACAATTGATTACAAAGGAAAGTGCTAAAAATTATGTAAGAAATGGAAACCAATAAATAAAATGCAATTATTCTTTCTTGTCATTTGTTTTGAATAGCCAATCATCAGCACTCACTTAACACCCAACCTGCAGCCTCTTATAGTAACTAACTTTAATTGGTCTAGCCATATCACAGCTTAGAAAAATAATATTATTTATGCAAGTAGCCATAACTAACTAGAAACACAACCTTACTATTTTAAACTAATTTTACAAATAAACAAATTAAATTCGTAAGGAAACTTTTAGAAATAAGGTTTAAAATTAAAAAAACAAGGTGTAAAAATAACAAAAATTTGAAACTACTCCATAAACAAATAATATACATAATATATATTAATTTAGCATTCACCTTACCTAATAAATAAGCTCCAGTATCATTAAGTTTTTCGATAGAACAACGGACTGGAACAGGAAGCTCATCAGAATTTGGGTTGATTTCATGCTAAAAATCAAAACAGAAATTTTGTAAAGAGAAAGTAAAAACTACTAACTTAAGTAAAATAATAAACATGCTGAACTTACTAACGGAATAAGTGTTGGATAAAAATATATAGCTGTACTTAGCACACTCATACTGTTTACAGCAAGCATTGCAAAACTACGATCGTCCAAAGACATGTCAGAACCTTGATGGAAGAAAGTACATAAATTGTCTTAAAATACAATTGCACTGGCAATTAGTTATTCAAAAATAACAAAAGAAAAATGGGAAACTAAAAAAGCTAACGAGAACAAGCAAAACACTTAGCAAAGTTTGCAACTTAATTTTGAAAAGGGAACCTTTTAAAAAAGATCTTAATTAAGCAAATATTGGCACAAAATTGAAAATTGTGTGCCAATTTATCAAATAAATAAAAATAAAGGTGAAATCAATGCCACTGTATCCATACTACTAGTGGTGTAGTTGAGGGAGGAGGCAGGGGGACGGCGTCCCAACTTTGTAGTTTAACACAAGTGTCACCCCACTTGTTTTGAATTTTAACATAAGCGTACCCCCACTTTATGATGTTGGTAAATGTAAATGTGTCCCCACCCTTTTTTCCAGGGCTACACCACTGCATACTACAAGCTTCACCTGAACATATATCTTATTTAATAAATAAATTTAACAAAAAACATTCACATTATTTATTCTTTCAATTATTTAAGTGCTAATGATCTGTGAGACTGATAGAGGGCCAAATTGAATTCATGACTAAATTACAGTGGGTTTCAGTAAAAGGACTCAAATTAGAAAATACAAAAAAAAAAAAAAAAAAACCCCTCACCTCCAGATATAGCATCACTTCTTAACAGGCAATTGATGTAGACTGGAAGTAATTTTAATGGATCAGGCAATATTAATTGTCCAGAAGAAGAACTGGATGCACAATGCTTTCGATAGCAAGATAAAATCTTAACACTTCTATTAACCATGTTATTCTTGATCTGTTGAGGAGAAAGCTCCAAAACTTGCTTTAGAGCTAAGGAAGAAATATATACAAACACACTATTATACATATGCATATATAAAAGGAAAAATAATGAAAAACACATCAAATGAAATTTGGACTTCAATCTAACTCATTAATGCCTGTCTTATTGTTCACTTAAAACTGCAATAAAATAGCATTTGAAGTAGTGATAAAAGAAAGAGAAAAATAGTTCAAAAAAGTAAACTAAAAATTCTTTTAAATATTAAAAAAACTAAACTTCCCAAATATAAAATAGACATCATCAAAGGGTACAGGTTCAAAAAATATCTAACTTTTTAAAAATATGTAAGCTAGAAAGTGTTAAGCTTAAATGCAAAAGAAAAATTTTTCATATATAGTGCAACGACTTAATAATCACAACTTACTTTTTCTTCCTGAACATTGGAAAATATGATAAAATTTGAGCAACAACTACTTCCCAGTTTGTAATTGCAGTGTTATGAATATCTTTCAATTTATCAAATTTAAAGAAAAGTGCATTAGGAATAGTTTACCACTCAAAAAAATAATATAAGTCCATAATTAAAAAAAATTACAGCGATTTTAAGAACCATCCGTTTTTGAGATGCTATGTACAAATGGATTAATTTGCTCCAAAAGAAAGTTCAAAATGTTTAAGAGACAAAAGTTTTTAAAAGCAAGCATACATTTGATAAATTTAAGAGATTTATGACACATTGGAATTATTCAACAGAGCTCAAAATATATGATATAATGCAGTGGTGGCTCATCTATACTTGCACTTGAGCACGTGAATCTGCAAGGAAAACTTAGGAATAAATTTATTGAAAAATTAAAATAATGTAACATAAATCTTCACGTTCATTTCTGCCCCCTATGCCACCCTTTTTGTAACATGCCAATTCGTAACTAACGAAGGTGGGTTGCCAAAAGCAGTTTTAGATCAACCAATGGGCAGCATGGAACTACATTTGGCTCTGCCACTTTGTAAACCCATCTATTAAAATTGATTTCAAAATTAACTATCAAGAAAAAAAATAATATTAATAATGACGATTTGATTTAGATGATTAATTTTTAAGACTCAATTTCATTAAAGGAAAAAAAGAAGATCTATACAATGAATTTTCTGTTTTTGTACTACCAAATCTTTTCTACATTTCAAATACTAGGATTACTTCGATGTTTATTGCAGAAGTTGTGCACATTTATTGACCAATCTATATTACAGGGAGTGAGATGTAAAACTGAAAGAATTCTAATTACAAGAATTAGAATTACACTTTTCTATACATACAATGTCCGTCTAAAAAGTATCCGACCTTAATCTTTCCTGCGCAAAGTAGTGATTCTAAGGTGGCGCCACAGTGCTCCGTGGAAGCAGGAACCTTAATGCGCATGCTTGAAATTTTTCACTGCGCTCGCAGGTACCAGTCTCTGGCTGGTGGTCGACAAGTAAGGTGCTGTTCGTAGTGTTTGTCGGATTTAGTTTTCTCGCAAGATGACTGAACGAATTGAACAAAGATACTGCATCAAATTCTGTCAAAAGCTTGGTGATTCTCAAAGCCAAACAATTCGTAAGATTCAGCAGGTGTTTGGAGAAGATGCGATGGGTGTAACACAAATTAAGGAGTGGTTCAACCGATTCAGAGATGGCCGAACATCAGCGGAGAGTGAGTAGCGTTGTGGCAGACCCACAACTGCTCAGAGTGCAGCTTTTGTCGAGAGGGCGCGAAATATGGTGGTTGCAGATCGTCGTTTGACAGTGCGGGAGATTTCAGAAGAGGTTGGAGTGAGTAAAGATTCTGTACATGCAATTTTGCATGAATATTTGAACATGCACCGAGTGGCTGCAAAATTCGTACCCAAGTTGTTGTCGCTGGAACAAAAAGATCTCAGTTTTGTCGTTGCACAGGATCTTCTGGACACTGCCAACACTGATCCTGGGTTTCTGAACAGCGTGATAACTGGAGATGAGACATGGGTGTACAGGTACGACCCAGAAACAAAAAGACAGTCGTCACAATGGAAGCATCCCGATTCTCCAAGGCCGAAGAAAGTGCTGCAGGTGAGAAGCAAAGTCAAGGTGATGCTGACTGTTTTCTTTGATGTACGTGGAATTGTGCATCATGAATACGCACCAGAAGGACAAACAGTGACGAAGGAGTACTATCAAGATGTTCTCCGGCGACTGCGTGAATCAGTTCGGCGCAAAAGACGAGACATGTGGACGCCGAACAACTGGCACTTGCATCATGACAACGCCCCTGCAATCCACACTTTCTTAGCCAAACATGGAATTACAACCATTCGCCAACCTCCCTACTCTCCAGACCTAGCTCCTTGCGACTTTTGGTTGTTTCCGAAATTGAAGACGCCACTGAAAGGATCCCGTTTTGAGAGCAGAGAAGAGATAACGCGAAATGTGACGAAGGAGCTGAACACCATTCCAAAAGAAGACTTCCAGAGGTGTTTCCAGCAGTGGAAGGATCGGTATGCTAAGTGTGTGCAAGCACAAGGGGCCTACTTTGAAGGGGAATAGGGTCCCAACTCCGTCAAGTATTCGAAATATTTTTTATGGCCAAAGGTCGGATACTTTTTAGACAGACCTCGTATAAATGTATGAGAAATGCCAACTAGGATTTTTTTTTTCAACAACAAAAAAAAACTGGTATAACTATATATAATTTATAGAAAAAACAACTTTTGAAAAATCGACATTACAGATTTCTTTAATCTATGAAATACATAAACTTCAGCTTTCCAATCACAATATTCATTTGGCAAGACACAATAATTCTGTAAATACTATGACATTAATTATTTAAAAACTTTTTCTATGATTTTAATGCTTACCTTGTTTGGCAAAAAAGTTAATAATAGTATCCAATTCACAGCATTTAAAAACATCGGGCATTCCAACAGATGTGGACAAAGCAAGGTTATGAACACGAATTCGTCGTTCTCCACTGCATGTAGTGTAAAGCAAAGCAGCTTGGATATAAACAGTTTCATTCTCAGGCAATTTCTCATCATAAGCCATTTCCACAGTTATAGATTTGTGACAATCAATTGCACTTAATTCAACGTCTGTAGCATTAGACATGTAAAAATTTCCGTAATAGAATATTGGACTTATACCTAAGAAAAGAAAATGAAATTAGATACAGTTTCATAAGGCAAAATAAAATTTAGAAACTGAAATATTTAATTTAGAAACTGAAATAAGTATTGTTACATAATTATAAAACAGTTATACTTCAGTACAATATAAAATTGTTTTCACCACCTTCAATAATATCAAAATAAGGATCATTGTAAAATATTCAAAAACAATTTTTTTTTTTTGTTTGATTTTGTTAATTTAAGTATGAAATTCATCAAAAATAAGACCATCTCCTGGTAGGGAAACCAACTCATCCAATATTTTGAATATGGTAATGGTGTGGAACCATTATTATGCACATTGTAAAAATGGGGACGAAAACATATCTGCATTTCAGGTGTTTCATAAATGATGTTTGACAATTTGAGTCTTTAAGTCTTAAAAGAATTCTTGAATTTAATTTTCTGTTCTTAAAGTTTAAGAACAGAAAATTTAATTCAGATTTAAAATTGGTGAGAAAAATTAAGATTTAACTGGTTTTAACAGGAAAATTTGCCATTAAAATTCTTTTACCGTTAAAAGTTTAAATGTTTTTGCTTGATTTGTTCTACATAGCTTTCTATTGAGCTTCAGAAATTTTCTTTCAATGCAACAAGAGACAATGGGTTTTAAGTGTTAAACAGGACTGGTATCAAAGTACTCTTGGAACCAAATTGTGGAACAGGGTTGTCAGTTTTTTTTCATGGTTCTTCTCAAAAACAAGTCAAAAACTGAAAATGAAGAAATAATATTTGTCATCTGTATTTGATTTTGTAATTTTATTTGCA
Organism: Octonoba sinensis; assembly: GCA_038502835.1. Classification (NCBI taxonomy): domain Eukaryota; kingdom Metazoa; phylum Arthropoda; class Arachnida; order Araneae; family Uloboridae; genus Octonoba; species Octonoba sinensis. Next base: position 96,623,481 of record CM076600.1, on the reverse strand, counting down.
GGGTTCCCACTCTTTTTTGAAACACAAATTAAGGTACATTTGCAGCATTTTTAATCAAATGCTGCAAGTGTGAAGTAAATACAATTACTAATTAGCAAAAAGTTAGGTTCATCTTGAAGCACAATGTAGGGAAAAGATTAGCTAAATAAAAAATTGGTGCAGTTGAGGCACTATTAAGAGAACATGCATTTTGGACATAATATGGTACTATAAATACATTTTAGCCAAAATTAGAAAGACGGTTGCATGCCTGAGATTTTTAATAAAAAACGAGATCAAAATGCAGATGTTAGAATAGGCTGGCGACTAAAAAAAGCATTTTTAAGGACTTTGAATTGCAATTACATAATTTTAAAGGCCCTTGATTTTGAAAATGAAAATTTTTAAGGACTTTAAAAGATTTGAGCATGACAAATTTCCTTACTCTTTGTTTCTGTTTCAAAGTACAGAGCAGGCTCTGTTTTTGCTCCAAGCAAAAACTCGTTGCTTCACTGCTCTGCATTTGTGTTCTAGATCTGTGCTTGTATGTACAAATGGAGTAATATTTTAAAACGTTAATTTATGTTAATGAATACGCATGACCACAGTAAAAAGTTAAAAATTTAAATTCAAACTATTAGCTAAATACTAACACAGACATAAAATGGAAAAGACTCGCATAATAAAGTATGACTGAATTTTATGGAAGTAATGCTGGCAGAAATTCTTAATTTTATGTGGTGCAGTTAAAAGGAAGCCATTTTGTTAACAGTGCAAAGAGAAATGAGTTATCTCCTCTACTGAGCTTTAATGAGAACATGAAATCAGCTATTTCCAATATGCAAAGCTCTGTAATTAACAAAGACAATCAAATCTCTGTGATGAACAAATTGTAAGTTAATAAATTGCTGGGGATGAAAGTACATTTCAGAAAAGTTAAAATATTTAGCATAATCTTCGACGTAAATCTTTCCTCATGAGCAAATTATGTATATGATTAGAAAAGCATAAAATAGCTTCATTTCAGAAAGGTGCAAAATGATGAAAATTGCAATGATGCATTGCAAACTGATTTTTCAAATTTAAGGTGAAGAAAATACTTCACCATTAAAAAAGACATTTAGTTGAATAATAAGTTCTTTTTTTTAATGTTGAAGGTGAATAAAAAAGATTCCCCTCCTACCATTTGCCATAAAAAGTGAAATAAAAAAAATTAACTTCTGCTCAATATCTAAATGATTGAAAGCCATATATATACACATGATTACATGTTGAAAAATGGAATAACAGAAGAAATATTTAAAAGAAACATGAATTCAACAAAGCATTACAAATAATCCTCCAATACTAAAACACAAAATATATGCAATACTAAGTGCAATTTAAAAAATTTATTTAATGAATTGAGTGCATTACTGTTACCTCTTCTTGTTGCAAACATGAATAAAATTTTCCCTTCTCTTTAGTAAAAAAAAGTTGAACATTAATAGTTTACAATGATTAAAATATTTAAAAATGCTTATAAGAATTTTTAAATATTTTAATATTGTTTTTATATAAATAAACAAGGGAAGTTTAAAAAGCTGCACACAAAGAAATTAGTTTCTGATCAAGAGTTTAAAGATAAAAATTTGAATCATTGCTAAGAAAAAGCATCATACCTGCACTTGTTCTAACTCTTAAAACTGCATCAAATGCAGTAGTTGTGGTAATATTTCTTTCAAGATCTTCGAGAAACCTATCTCCATCAATATGAGACTGAAGAAAGGAAAAAAAAAAAATAAACAAAGTACATAAAATAAATACAGTAAAACTCTCCTAAGCGGACATCAGCTAGGCAAAAATAATTGTCTGTAATAGAGAAATGTCTGCAAGAGGTTTTTTTTAAGCTTCTTTAAAACTGTCCATCTAAGAGGTGTGTTTGTTAGGAGTTTTACTGTTATTACAATCCATTCATTTGTATTTAAAATGAACTTTTATGAATGAAAAAGATAGCAGATATAATTATTAATTATTTTTAACTTAATAGACAAGCAGCCAACCATTGAGTTGTGTATGCATACAAATCAAATGTCAAGGGAATAAAAACAAAATTAATTTAGTACTGTAATTGTCATAAGAGCATGATTCTAAAATTAAATTCTAAATAAATAGTAACAAGAAAAACCGACACTTATGCAGTAGAAAAATTCCACAATAAACCAATTGTTTGACTGACAGCAACAGCTGAAAGTGACAGAAGCAACAAAAATATATTTTGCTTTATGAAAAGTTTTACTTTTAACTACTGCTAAGGATTTGAAAAAGAATGTTAAAGGTATGCAAATGAATTGAAAGATAACCCTAATACTGAGTCCTGATTATACAGTAAAGGATCAAAATTGCAACTAGTTAATAATAATTTCTGTCAACGTGGAAAAACTTTAAAAATTCCAACCATAGTCCTGAATATTTCTCGCAAATAGCGTGCTAGCATGATTTTTTAAGGCCGCATTCAGCATAAGTGTTATTGATGACTTCATAAGAGAAAAGTTTCACGCATAAAAAAGCTGAAGATTATGGTGGTCAAGAAAAAGACTCACCTCCACCAGCTCAGTACAAAGTTCTAGTTAATTGTTGGCAACAGTGTTTAAAGGGTGAAGAAGCAATATTACACTGAAACCAAAACCTTCTCCAGATATGCAGAAACTTCAATGAGAAGATTTGCTACACTATGTAATTTATCTGCCTGTACAAGAAATTAAGTAAAGAAGGAGGCAAGGTCAAATCAAACAATTGTATTCCACTATATATTGATAGAAAATCTTAACTGAAAACTGTCTTCTTCCAATACTTGTCGATCATATAGGCAGCTTTTTGCCATGTCATATCTTCTATCTGAATCTGAGTACCTCAGATTCAGAATATGGCTCTCATGCTAGTTGAAAAATTTAATTCAACAGCACATAAAAATTTCTTCTCTTACTAAAATACTTACAGAAGGCTAGCCCACATTAAACACGACAGCATTAGAGGATTCAGTTCATAAAGGTACCGGAATACATGCCCAATCCGTATCCAAAAGCTAAATCTGCTAGAATAACTTACCTCATGGAATAGATACTTGTTGAATAAGATTGGTTATCGAGTAGATGAATAAGAAAAGGCTAATATTCACTCTCTACTCTACCTTAACTCTTTATAATTTTAAAATAGAAAATGAATATAAGTCAACAACCTAATATGACAGGAGGTTAACCCCTTTCACATAAATGCTCTCTCTAATCTCATAAATTACATAACAAAAACATCGTTAGAAAGTATTCTTTTTATCAAACAGGAGATGAAAAATTTCAGACTATGGTAGTTTATTTCTTTAATTATATTTTTGAGCCATTTAGCAAGGACAGTCTTCCTTTTAAAACAAAGTAGAAAGCTACATTAAAATAAAAATTACATTTTTAATGATTTACAAAGCATACAACATTAGTTACCATTTTTTCCAAATCAGAAAATGTAGTTAAGTTTACCTGAAAATAAGTATATTTGTACATTTGACCACCAGTATGCCTACACAAAGGAGTCAGACTTGCAATATCAACATAAGCATTTGGAAATAAAAACAAATCAACAGCACAACCACCAGCAATGCAGTCTTGAGCCAATTTGCTATAGAAATCATTTTGAGGTGTTAATACACCCTGAAAGAAATAAGAAAAAAAAGTAATGTACTGTAAATAAATAAGCAAATATATACATATATATGATAGAAACAATAAACTTACAATGATGCAATGATGAATTAGAGCGGCATTTAATTAAATTTTGTTATTTAGGTTGTATGGAAATGGACGACACAATGCAGAGTTGAATTTATTAACAGAAAATGAATACTGAATCAGTTAGATATAAACTTTCACTAAGCCTTCAGATATTTGGGTGGGAGATCCTTATGAGATTTGGCAAGATATTCTGTGGGGACATTAGTGCACCACTTAAGGAGCATCGCCTGCAGTGTTCCTCATTCAAGCCTTGTCTCTTCCTGCATCTTGTTGAATTTTATGTGCCTGTTCGCCATGATCAACCTTGACATGGCTGCACATTCTCTGTTCTATACTATGCTGCTGGCTTTCAGCAATGGCACCTTTGCTGTGGTATCCACTCCACTGCCTGCAGTTAACCAACAAGCCATAGACGGTTTGGTTTGAGGTTGTTCTTTCTAGCAAACCAACATTATTCAAGCATCTCACCATGTATCTTATTACCCTGTATTACCTTTTTCAAAGAAAACCATGTTGTCTACAGCTGACGGTAATATTCACTTCCATCACTGGTGTCCACTTTTAATGACAATGACAATGGTATCTGTCTCACACTATTTGACGACCGCCAGCACCAGCTAGCTCATGCCCTCTAGTGTGTATTTCACTGGTTCTCCTTGTCGCAGCCTGTATAGTTTTGTTGTGAGAGTCATTGCATCAATTACTTCTGTATGACCATAGTATTTTAAACACTTTGACATCATATATAAAATTGGCAAAAGCAGCATCAAACTGATAGAAAACTACTTTATTAGAATTCACATACACCAGAGGCGCAGTTAGAGTTTTCAGCACCCGGGGACAACTGAGGATTTTGCGCCCCCCTGTGCCCCTGGGGGCCAAGGGGCGCCTCTAAAGGGAATTAAAAAAAACTTTTATGCTTCCTAAATGATAAAGCTCTAAAAAGCAGCCCTTTTACCTTTCATTTTCATTAGCGACCATTCACTTCTAAGGGAAAAATGGGACACTTAGGCTTCACAAAATTATTTGTCTGATTGTCTGATTTCCCACGCACTCCTGTGCTACATTGGTCATTCCCGATATGATTTGCGGTGCTCCCACTTTTTTGTCGAACATATTCACACCTCTTCAGTTCAAATAATTTTCTTTTCGCATTAAAAAATAAAATAAATTAACCTTAATTTGGCACCCCTTGACACTGCAACCGGGGACAGCTGTCCCTCCTTGCGCCCACCTAGCTACGCCTCTGACATACACATATATAGAGTATAGCAAAAAGATTACCATAAATGCTAAGATTAGTTAAATCGATAGCATTACAATTAATTGAGAAAGAGAGGAGAAAAAGTAAAAAAAAAAAAAAAACAGTTCATTTAGGGAATTGTCAGGAGAGGGCAATTTCTTTTCAACCTGGCATTCAGAAATATAATGTTTTTATACCTGAGCACGGATTTTGTCATTTTTTCCTATAGTATACATCGTGGAAGCTTTAAAATGAGTCTGGTTTAGATGTTTAGTGATTAAAAATGCACTTTTGTAAATTATGTATGTGTCAAAACCTTAAAAGCCTTCAGTTATAAAAAGTAGCAATGTGCACTTTATATTTATTTTCCCTATTTATACCTTCATAAGAAAAAAAAATTTATTCTTCAAGTTCAGAAATATTTTCTTTATGCAAATAAAAGATATTCTTTTTAAATTACCTTATTTTTACTGTTATTTTAATTCCCCTTCTTACTGTATTTGAATAATTATTACTGTCCTGTATTAGTAAATATATGACAATGAATCCTGTAAATAATTTCAGTTTGAACTGCATAGGATTACGAATTGCATAGCATTTAAGTGCAAGTTTTTTTTTGCAGAAAAAAATTAAGTTATAATTTTTATTCATGTCAAACCTACTACGACATGTAAATATTGACTCTTTCCTTCCTGGAGGACACATTTAATCAGTATGTTAGTCTTGTTTTAAGAAGGATATGAGGAATTTATAAAGTTTTTGATAAATAGGCTTCAAACAAAATGAAGAGATGAAAAGGAAAATAAATAAATAGTTTTAAAAAATAACAGAAAATGAAAAGACATTTTTTTCACATTACCTTTTGTTTTTCTGTACCTAATAATTTTTGGCCTTCTCGATGGGGCAACTTTCCAGGGGCATCTGCGTTTGGAATGGTTGAGTGGAATACTAATAATTTTCCAGAACAATTGGCATTCTATGAATAAGTAAAGTAAAACAAAGTTTATAGTTTTGATTTTTTTGTAAATTAAGAAAACAAGAATATAAAGAGGCTTACTTTTAAGGCCTCAAGCCCAACTTGAATGACTGGTCCTAAAATTATTTCAGTAGCAGGCTCGTTTACAAAAAGACGAGGTATGTGTTCCATTAAACTGAAATAAACAAGTGCAATATTACTTAAAAATCTTTTTCTTTCTTCGAGTGTTCTAAAATATTTTTTACAGTTCACCTATTAGTTATATTAAGTTGTTATTATATTTATCACTAAATATTAATATTAAATAATAGTTTTGAAGTCTATTTCTTAAACTACTATAATTTAAAAACTCTCAAAACAAAGTGAAACTTCAGTTGCAAATTTGTATAACTTTGCTTCCTTTTAAAATTTAAATTACAATTTATTAATTTTTTCAGACAAAACTCATCTTTATAATATATAAATTGATAATTTTGTTTTTATTAACCCAAAGTCAGGCCTTTAGAAGTTTTTGATGAAATTTATCCCATTCTACACAACCATACACAAAACTCTTGTGAGGTCCTACACTTTTGTCCTACACTTTTGGAATTCTGCTATTTCTTTCTTTCTTAATTTTCTTATAACATTTAAACGAAGTATCCTTTGAAAGAGGGAATCTCAAGTATTAAAACAGTTTGAGACGAACAAAAGTTAATAATTTTATAAAACTGGATAAAAACTGATTTTATTCTTTTAAAAACATTCTTCGTGAATATCCTAAGTACTACAAAAGAGATTGTAAAATTATGTATTGCAAAACAGAGCCAGAAATGATGAATCAATATGAATGCTATTTCTGTAAATTTCATTGAATATTGCAAATTCAAAGTATTTTTGTACTGTCAAGTCGGTAAATGTTGTAGATATAAATGTATTTCATAGATTGTTTGAAGCAATAAATCGCACTTGAGAAATTGTTTTATCAGAGAAGATTGCATTTTCACTACTAAGCCCCCTAAGAAAAATAGCACATCCCCAAAAGTGCCACAGCTTTCTCCCCAAAGCAATGGCCTTCATTAAGAATCTGACAAAACCCCCTCTAAACACCACCTTAAAAATTTCCATGATGCAGTCTGCGCTTGACTATGCTAACCACATTAGTATGTATGCAAAGATTATATATTCTCTAGGCTATACAGAGAAGATTATTCTCAGTACATGCTTTATTTTACAATAGAATATGTAAAAAAATTCTTTATATTAACTAATCTGTAGCAAAATATATTCTAACAGCATATTTCAATATTTAAAATGCTGGTTTTTTGGTGGAATGTGGTAAATTATACAGTTTAATTTTTATGCAGTATCAACTTAATTAGAATTTTTAACTTTTTTCCCCGAGTTTAATTTAAAAAAATCGTAACTGTCAACTTCACTCAAAACAGAAAGCTCAAAATATTGAGCATAAAACAACTTACCATTCCACTAAAGCTTCAGCTTCTGAAAGTGTGACAAGAAATCCATCCAAAAGAGGAACAAATGCATTGTGAACATCTGATAACACCATAATATGAGGTTGGGTTAAATTTTTCTAGAAATATTTTACATTTTAGAAAGAATATTAGGAATACAAATACATATTACCACATTAGTAAATTGCTTTAAACAAAAACTTTTAAAGAACAATTTAAGTTCTTCCTTCAACATACTAACAATGATGTTGGGAAAAATTCTAAATTAAACTTAAAAGGTTTATTGACTGCTAAGAAGACAATAACACCATGTGCTATGGCAGTGTGACAATCAGTAAAAAAAATGCTGGACTGTTGGCTTCTCCGTCTCCACATGCATGTTGGCAGGGTTCACACTGAGAAAAAATACAAGGTGGAATTTCCCACCTTGACCAAAATTTTAAGTGGGATTTTTATCTTTAAAAATATTACTAAATTGTCCGATCATGATCCAATACCAAACTATGTTATAAAAGATGATTATCTAAGCGATGCTCAGCAAAAGAAGAATAAACATCAACAAGGTTCACACAAAACGGATCCTTCACAAAATTCGTGATCGCAAAAATGGGTGCTTTATAAAATGCTAAGCATGAAAAAGATGCTCTGGTATTTTGGTTATTTAACCAAAATTCTTTTATGTGTGATTTTTATAAAAAAAATCCTAACAATTAGTTTACTATTTCCTCTATTTTTTCTGATCATATGTCATTTTATCTGTTGATGTGAATAGAATGAATGAAGATAAGTCTGCATTTACAAAGGGCTTAAATTGTTCAATAATCCCAATTAATGACGAAGTTGTCAATCCCCATGTTATTATATATGATAAATAGGGTTCTTAGATTCTTTTCATTAATGATGATAAGATGGCAGTTGAAAACTAACATACTCCATTTAGTTTGTATTGAACTATCAGTTTAGAATAGTAGTTTCATTTTGGGATGTTTTGAGCTTGAACGCGTGTCCGCTAGTTGCAGGAACAACGCGCAAACCCTGATGTTGGGTTATCATCGGCACATCCAGCTTGTCTGAGACAACACAAAACAAGGGCACAGCTAAAAGCTTTTAGAGGTTAAAACACTATTTGAAATTGAATATAAAGTTTTCATTTATATTTACAATAAAAATATTTCTTTCTTTTATATCCTATTTGTATTGCATTGAAGTAGTTCCATTTGAATTAAAATGGATTTGCCCATGGTTGTTCTGCCTTGAAGTTCAACATCATGACACAAAATAGTTTGAGAAATTTTTAAGCAAAAAATTAAAGAACCTTCTCTATAAGAAATTTCTGGCTATGGCTTTGACACCAATTCAACATTGCCTACATTGGAGGATTATTGACAAGTACCTTAAATGACACCGAGATCAGAGTCCGATGTTATCAATGGATGGACATTTTAAAACCACTGGATCTATGCCAACTGGCAAATGCTGTCAAATAAATTATACCAACTGCTGCTAGAGATTGCTCAATCCTTTCAAATTTGTGGCATGGGGTTGTCTTTAGACACTGCTGGGATTAACTGTGCCTTCTCTGATCTACTGCTACTAAAACTGCACATTAATATTGCTTCAATCAACCCACTTCTTGGATGTCTGTAATACAATCTCTTTTAAAGTCGAAGAAATATGCATAGTGTCACTGAGAATGCCTTAAAGGTATTTTGCTGCAAAATGCCATTTATCAAAGATGATAGTCCTGTTCTAATTACCGGCGTATTGGAGTACCAGCTCTTTTAAATGTTGCTTTCTGTGCAATTGAAATGCATGCTGTACAAATCTTTAGTGGTCATCGATTCTGAATTGTTAATCATTTACTTGTTACTGTTGAGTCCTCGTGCAAGGCATGGAAGAATGGATGCGCTGCTCCTTAGTCTAACAGGGCCCTTATAGGCAGGAGTCCAACTTCCGCCCCTTAGAGAGGTCTCGTCTTTTTTGAACCACCTCCCAGACGAGAGACTGCCACCTGGGTTGCCACCCCCAGAGGTATCATTTCATTTGGAGGACATTGGAACCATGACGGATTCAAACATGCACCAGCTCTCCTTTGGCGTACACGGTCCCAAACAAACAGCCACGAGAGGTTGTCACTAGGGCTCGATCGATGGGCCGATGCCGATTGTTCCGAGGTCGGCCAATGGTAAAAATTCGCTTTAAGCCATTAAAACGCATAGAAGGTTTGTCAAAAATATCATTTAAATCATTTATTTATTTTTAAGTTGATACAAACATAAATGCATAATTCAAGCACCATAAAACACTTTGGGAGAAGTTTACATAATAACTAAAACCAAAAGAATCTCTCATGATTCTAGTATAGTAATTAAACTATTTGCCGGTAAAAAAAAGCTATATCCCAGAGGATTTTTAATTCTTTTTTCTTTTCTTTGCAAAAAAACACAACACTATTGGATCCAATTGGGTCTCCTTCTTTTTCCTAACATTTTCTCTTTATAACACCTGCAACAGACTAACAAATAGTGTGGGTTTGTATCTTTAACAAAATTGCCCCCTCCCCGGGATTTTTTTTTTTCATGATTTCGCCTCCGTTTTTAAAAGAAAAGAGGGAGCGATTCTATGTTTATTTTTCGATATAAGAGTTATTTTAACTAAAAATAGCTTCTTTTATAAAATAAAAATAAAATATTAGAAATTTTTGCTTGCAGTAACGACCCCCCACCACTCCCTGTTCATGACCAAGAAATACTGAATATTGCTTTGAAAATATAGATGTGAGATTTTTTTTATCATTACAAATAAATGATGGGGGGGGGGGGGGGGGATCCTAAGAACCAATCTTAATAGCTTTTTTCTTGGGAATTGAAAATTTCGCTGAAATGCTTGACAGATTCTTTATATTTTTATGAGCACAATGTAAGGTCACCAAAATGAACCGAAATTTTGTAACGTGAAAAATATTTTGAGCACCAGCTGTTGACAAATAATCTTCTGAAAAACACGTGATCGATTATAAAAATTAGATGTACTTTGAAAAAAAAATATACGTATATACATTTTCAATTTTTTTAACATAAAGAAATTGTAGCATTTTTATTAAGATATTATTCCACCCTGTCGTGCAAACTCGTTTTTTAAGATTTAATTTTTTGAAAATTGAAAGTTGAACTTTTTCTTTCTTTCTAATGGGGCTGCGTATGGTCATTAACCTTTGCAGACCTAGTGCGTTCTCCAGAAATTGACATAATTATTTCAAGTAGCACCTCTGTCGGTGGATGCCATTGTCACTGAGAATTTGTACGCTCAGTTTCCCCTAGGTTGCGGCACTTGAGGTCTCATTTGATGCGACTTGCACGAGGTATTTAATTTAGCCGAGAGTATCCAAGCCAAACGGATACTCAAAGGATCTTTAACATGCCCCACAATGATGCGAGATGTGTGCAGACGATTTTCTTCACCTTAAAAATCCACCGACTTGGGCCAGGTTTGAACTTACGATCTTAGGTGTACGAGACTTGCGAATTACCCCTACGCCACCCTGTCAACATTGAAAGTCAAACTTGGACACATAAAATTTCGATCAATAAACATTTATACTGAAAAATTACTTCATATTTTTTATTAATATGTTTTATGTTGTAAACCAATAATAAAATAACAAGAAATATTCTAAACTGAAAGCAGATGCAACATGATTGTTGTACAATAGCAGAAAAGCTGTCAACTGTCTTAACACGTGGCCGAAAAAGCCAAAAAAAAAATACGCTAAAAGAACGATGTTTACACGGGGAAATTTTAAAATAATTATCATATAAAAAAATTAAAATGTATTTTGAAAAAAAATATGCACTGATGAATCTTTGAAAATAAAGAAATATTAGCATTTTTATTAAGATGCTATTAAATAATGTCACGCGAACTCGCATTTTCAGAATTCAATTTTTGAAAATTGCAAGTCGAATTTGGACACATAAAATTTCGATCAATTAACATTTATACTGGAAAACGGAAAGCTTTCTTATTTTTCATCAATGTGTTCAATGTTGTAAACTAAAAATAGAATAATGAGAATAACCGCCAGTGGTGTAGTCCTGGGAAAAGAGGTGGGGGGGACGCTTTCAAATGTGAACATATATCTTAGTCACCCGAAGCAATTTGCTTTCAAAATGTTTCCAGAGGGGGGGGGGGGTCCCAGGCCCCCCCCGAAATCTCGAAAATTTTCCCAATGTAGCATATATTCCTCCCTGAAACTTTCCTCAACGCTAGTATTTCAAAGACAGTCCCCCCCCCCCCCTCCGAAAAAAATTTCTGGCTGCGGCCTTGGGGGTAAGCTACATAGTTTTTTTTTTTTTGTCTTGCTTTGTCCAATGGATGCTAATAAGTGCAAATCAAGACTAACAACCAAAAGTTGTAAAATCAAGCCAGCTGGGCAACTCACTATTTCAGATGAATTTAATTCAATACTTTTTTCCCTTCATATCATTAATATATCATTAAAATATGTCTGAAAACAAAGAATAAGTCAGAAAAAAATTGTTATTAATGCATAAAATAAGTCAATTTGTTCATTTTTAAATAATTATTGAATTATTTGTAAACAATATTTTAAAATAGGGAGCTATGATATGACAAAATTGCGTATGTATTTGTTGCCCCCTCCCCCAAATTAATTTTGAACTTGTTAATTTCATGCACAGACATATCCATGCTTGTTCATGCATACATAGATGTGTTTAGCAGACAAACTAAATCATCGCCTTTAAAAAACAAATCATCTTAAAATAGCTTGAATCACAAAAATGTTCATTTTTTGGTAAATCAAATTACATTTAAAAGGTTGAAAAAATATGATCCCATATTCCTATTGAGATTCCAAGTTGACATTTTGCGTAATCGATGATAAAATAGACAGAAATATCTGAGAATATTTTGAAAATTTTCCATTTTACGTTTTTCGAGAAATTTAAAATTTAAGGTCATTTTTTTTAATTAAAAATTTTTATAAAATTAGTCATGATGCATATCATATGAAACGGCATACATTATGCTTTTTACTAGAACTTTTTATTTCTATTTGTTGATGAGCCTGTTTTGTGTTGAAGCATACCATGTAAAAATGTGAGTTTTTTACAAAATCAAAGTCTGATAACAAAGAAACAAAACAGGATAAAAATCTAAAAATTTGGATTTTTAATTTTCTTGCGGGTGAGTTAAATTTTTTTTCAGATTTTGGATCACTTGCATGGAATGACCCCTAAGTCACTTCCATTTTTTCCCTGTTATTTCTCCTATGCCGGTATTGCATTGGAGAAATAATGGAAAAAATGGAAGCTACTTATATGAGTTTTGGGAAGGGAAAAGTTAAAAAAAATAGCGTCGTTTCCCTCCATTCAACAGGCGCGGCATTTGATCAATCAGGAGTGGGGGTCAATCGCCCCCCCCCTTGATTTTTAGAAACTCATTGCATTTATACGTGTGATTATGTATTTTGTTGTTTTTTTCCTATAATATGCATTGAATATATATCCCCGGAAAATTTTGGAACGACTGGCCATTCAGTCTAGGTTTGTCGTTTGGTGGCAAAAAGGATGACAGTTCTTAGTAAAGACAACAATCCAGGCAGTGCTCCCCACTGAAGAATGAATTTTACATGTATCTTGTGAAAATAAAATACTTATATTAACAAAATTTCAATTTTTTTAGCTATTGAAGTGCTTAAAAACAATGTATTAAAACACCATATGTTATGATATTTCTACCTTGATTAATTGAAATAATTTTTAAATAACAACAATAATAACTTAAAAACAACTTCACATTTATTTTGTTTCACATATTCATAAATATGTAACTTTTTTTAACCCTTTAATAGGGCGGTGGTTAAAGTATACTTCACACAAAATTCACGAACTTAAAAATTTATAGTAAACTATTTTAGCGGGTGGGGAGGTAAAACGCATCGTAGTTTTTAATGACCAATATGAATTTTATTTTTTGATCTATATTTTAAAAAATATATTGATCTACCATTACTAAAAGGAAACCAGAGATTTTGGACCAGCCTTATAAAGAGTTAAGACGTGATTTTTAGGAAGATAGCAATTTACACATTACAACCCTAATAGTCATTAAGTGACTCATAATAAACTATTTTCTAAGTAATTATTTCTATTCTTTTCATTATACAGGGTGGTAAAAATTACTGAGCACAAATCATGTTTGAAGGAAAAAAAAAAAAGGGAGAGAGAGAGAGAGACAACACAATGGGAGGTATCATGGTATCAAATGGTATCATTCGATTAACTTCCGCAACACAATTCAAACATGAAAACTTTTACTCATATTCTTTATTTTGCTCCTTTTTTTTTACAAACATGTAATGTGCCCAGTAATTTTGGACCACCCTTCACCCTGTACGTAAAAATACCGAAGCGCAAAATTACAAATATATAATACGGTGTGAAAAAAAAGCATATAATATATATTTTGTTTTTAAAACAATAATTTAGCTTTAATCAAATGCTCAATTTCAGAGGTTAAGACTGTTAAATTGAAAAAAAAGTCAAAAACTTTTATTGTTCAAATTTGAAGAACTATACAGTTCGTCAACAAACAATGTTAATAATTACATTAAAAACATAAAAGAAATCTTATACAAATTATTCTCAGTGGTTTTTACTATTTTCGGGTAACATAAGGATACCTGATGCATTTGGGGAGAAAAAAATTATTTTTGTTTTGAATTAAAATCAGCGATCAATTTGTGTATTTTATTTGCATAACATCATAGACATCAATAAGCGCCGAACAAACGAGGGCAACCAAATGTAGTGTCGTTGGATCTGTTCATTCCTTAGAAATTTGCTAGGAGGCCAACAGGAGCTAACTTTTACCAAGGCAGTAGACAGAAATTTTTTTCGGGGGGGGGGGGGGGGCACCCTGACTTTGAAACACTTAAAAATGCTTCCAACGGATTTTTGTTGCCTAAATCTTTTCATTCTTTCTTTTCCCCCCTGCTTTTTGAGAAATGGCTTGTTCGATCTATAACGAGTGATCAATGCATCAATGGATGGAGTAGCATACCACTACCAGGACAGACAGATTATATTTTTGTGCGTTATGTCAGTCACTTTTAGAACTTAGTTTGCATGTGATGTCGTTCAGCAGGTGTAGACAGTATTGGTTTCCGAGAGAAATTTAAACAGACCCATATCTCCAGACTTTTTCTACGAATCTGTTTTCCTTTTTTGGCTTGGGGGAGGGGGTTCGGTCGAAACCGACGATCACGAAAACAATTATCTTGAAGGGACCGTAGGACAGCATGGTTTATTTGTCTCAAAGGGGTTTCTGGTCGGGTGATTGAAGCCTTGTAGCCCTGGGCAAGCAGCAATTTGGAAACAGCATAAAATACTCAACTGGGTATCGGCTACCTGATGAACTGTGGCAACATATGGGGTCACGACAGAGAAAAGCTATTCAGCCGGTTCCCACTCTCCATGTAGATGGTTTCAATTAGCTGGCAATAGCAAAGTTTGTTAACAATAGGAAATAAATGGAAAAGCGGGGGACTGAGAAAAATTAGTTTGCTTTTGCTTCATTTCAGTCTTATTGAATTTTCTTCTGACTGTGAAAATATAGGCCTTTTATGTGGTTATAATTTTTTTTAGTTTTATATAAAATTGTCTTTGAAAAAAATCAAAATTAAAAAAAAACCCCCTGAAGTATTTTTTGGGCCTGATAATCCCCGAAAAAGAAGAAAAAAAAGCTGAATAAATTGAAAGTGATAATGGCATTTTAAAATACAGATAATCATTTGTAATCCAAACATTTTTTTACATTAATTTGGTTTTGAAACAAAAAGCGTAATGCATAAAGTTTGAATATGCAAAAGGCTTGAAGCGATGACGAGAAAACAAATGATTGTGAAAGAAAATGTTTAATATGCTTGTAGGTTTTTCGATGTTGCATACCAAAAGGAAAGCTACTTTTTTAAAGGTGGAGTCTAGGGGGGACGAAAGAGGACGTTCATTGCCCCAAACCTTTTTACTCTAATAATATCAACGTCTCACTGTTTTGTAAAAAAAAAAAAAAAAAAAAAAAAACAGTACAAGCAGTGTAAATATTCTGATTTCAAAACTTATGATGATATTTGAAACCTCTCCCCCCCCCCCCCGCACACCTATTTCCTAGGCAGGCCAGCACAGCTGAAACCAATTCTCTGAATTGGTGTAGTTCCCGTTTACTCATATTTTAACGCGATTGTTTTGAAGAATAATATTAACCTGCGATTGTTAATTGTTGTTTGAGAGAATCAGGGAATCCCTTTTTTTTTCACGAATTTAAAGTAGAAGTAGCAAGCAGCCTTTATGTGTAGTTTTAAAAGCTTCTGTCTTATTTCATAAAGCTGTTAATTTACTAATGAGTGCCTATTTTGAATATTAAATAAGTTAAGAAGTTCAGTGTCCCCTCGCGTCCTCCCTGGAAATTAAAGGTGAGGGGACGCTTGAGTAAAAATAAAGAGGTGGGGGGACGCCGTCCCCCCGCGTCCCCCCTCGACTGCACCACTGATAACCGCACACTAAAAGCAGATGCAACAAGATTGCTGCACAGGGCCGGCGCTAGGCTGAGGCAGTGAGGTGCCCGCCTCAGGGCGCGCCGTTCTTAGGGGCGCATTAACCATAAATATTGACTTCATCTTTATAAATAAAAAACAACAGTTTTTATCTCAAAAAAATTAAAAACCGATATAACGTTTGTTTTTTATGCGGTTTTAGGCCTCTGGACAGTTAAAAACCGATTTTTCTCATCCTTGTACCACCTTGCCGTGGTGGATGGGCTCTCTATACTAAGAATGCCACAACTTCCGAATGTTCTAACAATGATTTTTCTAAGTAATTAAACTATACTATAATTGAACAGAGTAGAATTGGTTAACTCTCCAACTCTAGCCGCCCCAGCTGGGCTCAAAGTTAGTGGTAGTCAAACCTATCTATTTTATGACGAGCAAAACGCAATTTATTGCTTTTTCTCTTTTTCTGTTCTTTATTTTCCCTTATTCAGTCCATTCTGATCAGCGATTGCTTTCCTTCAGCTTTTTGAAAGTTAAAATATGTATTATTAAAGTTTGTATCGATAATTTTTAATCTATATTTCTTCATAATATATAGTAGGCGCAGGAAAAAGCTTTTCGCCTCAGGGCGCCATTTGTGCTAGCGCTGGCCCTGTTGCTGCGCAATTGCAAAAAACTGTAACACGTGGCATCAAAAAAAAAAAAAAAACTCCAAAAGAAAAAAGTTTACGCAAGTAAAAATTAAAATTATTATCATACTTTGATTGAGTTGAATTTGTATTGTTTACAATTTCGGAGTAATTAAAAACATGACAAACTGAAAGTAGGTGGTATAAGATTATTTCACAATGACATCTAATGCACTAAGTCATTATTAACCGAAAAACGGACAAAAGTGAGTCAACTAACCTGCGAAAAACAAATAGCACTCATAATAGCCTCTATTACTTTTCCTTGTTCTATTTCGCGAGCATTCTGTTCAGAGAAATAATTTTAATAATGAAGCTTTTCGGGCAGCGATAGCTTAAACTATTTTTCCGAATTTTTTTGTTAAATACTTCGTAGGATGACATTATTTTTGTGCTTTTTAACTGCTGCCTGTTATTGTATGGAAATAGAAATCTAGCTATGGAGGAAAAAGAAAGTTAAACACAGAATGGTTTTCTGGAACGTTGTCCCTGCATAAAACCATCGGCCTTGTATAGGCTTTTAGATGTTTTTCACGGCCGATGGGCCGATATTTTTCTGAAGTTAACATCGGCGCTGATGCATCGGCCGAGCCTTAGTTGTCACCCTCCCAAACCACCAACTTCAGTCAATGTTGCTTCTACGGGAACCAAGCTTCTACCAACTGGTCCACTCTAGGACTAATCATTTACATAAATCATCAGATTACATTGGAATATGAAGTTGCGAAAGGTATGACTCAAAAGTTTATGGGTGAACAAATTTTTTCCAAAAGTGTACTTTTACAAAAGAGGTTTTTAATTTTTTTTAGAAATTAAAACATATACATAATCAAAACAAAGTAAAATTATACTATGAATTCTTAATATGTTAGTTGAAACTACATATTAAATCAAGAAAAACTAAATCATATAAAATGAAGTAGTTAAAAAATTAAATAAAATTTATTTATAAGCAAGTCAAAAAATATAATTGTAGTTGACAATTGAAAAGGAATCCCTTTAAATGTCTTCATTTAGTTTTATTTTTCATATTTTCGTTTTATTTTTAATAAAGAAATAAATAAGGTCTTGCAGTTTTAGATTTAAGAAATAGAAAATTACAGCTACATAATTGATTAATCCAAATACATAAGAACTAAAAGCATTAGTCAGTGCAATTTTTAGCATTGAAATTTCAATAAATTTAACTAAAGTATCATTTTTTAAAATGTAATGCTTTTCAAGGTTCAAAATGACATTAGTTTTAATTAATTTAAAAACATAAATTCTAGCTACAAATGAAATTCATTTAGAATCTAAGTTTCAAATAATAGAATCTAAAACAAAGTTTCAATATAACTTCACTTACTTTCAAGTTATAAAAATGGAGAACATTGTTATAAGTCACAAATCCAACTCTCAATTTAGATGTATCATTCTTTTCATCACTAGAAGGAGGGGAAAACATTTTAAAAAGTGTATTTCAACAACAGAGGTTATTTCATACTATAATTTTAAAAAGCTTACTTTTGCAAGCACTGTAAAATGCTTTTTAGATTTTCACACAGCAGTGGCACTAAACCATTTCGAAACGTGGCACTTGATACTTCAATCATAAATATGTAAGCAGGTGGATTTGGAAGCTCATCATTCTAGAATAATAGAATACTTATATATATATATATATATATATATAAACATGTTACAGTTACAAAAAATAATTTTCATAAAATTGGAAATACGAACACTATTGAATAGTTTTAAAACAAGCTAATTATATACAGAGGGAAATCCAGATCAAGCAACCATTTTAAAAACTGAAATGCATTACATTGCAACAAGAAAATATTTTTCTGAATTTTTTAAAGTAACTTCTTAATTACCCTGCAATATTCTTTAGTTGCCATATATTCATAAGAGCCTAAACAAAGTTCAGGTCGATGATATTTATCGGTTCTTTCTCCCATGCCATCCAGAAAAGTAAAGTAATCTTGAGGAACTGTCAGAATATAAAAACATTATGGTAAGAGAAATAATAATAACAATTGAAACATGACTAAAGTGAAAAAATCAACATAAATAAAACAAATTGTGAAGAAAATGCTAACTATTTAATTTGTGCTTTTTAAGATGATTTCAAGTTTCTCATATTTTAGGTCAAAGCATTTCTGATAATTTTTAAACAATTAAAATAGTAAAAGAAGAAAAAAAGGAAAAGGGTTGATTTTGATGAAAAACTCATCAAAAAAGAAAAAAAATTGAAATAATAAACTGGTTTTCCAACATAATTATCAAAATAAAAAATTATGCTTCAAGACAAACCTTCAGTAACAACTTTACAAAATGCACATTGAAAAGCACGGCCTCCTTCTATAAAATTCATAAATGGACATATGTAAGCTTTGCACCTCTTGCAGCGAACAGGACCTTGTTCTCTGTACAAAGCTAGTGGTGGTTCCGACTGTAAAAGACAAAGTTTAATGTATCACATAAAAATTTTCAGCTCACAAAAGCTTTTCCTTAATTTGGTACATAATTTTCCCTTGATGTAACTTAAATAATGTATCAAAGAAAAAGATTCATTATCAAATAACAATATATATTTTATTTTGTTTTAGAATGAAATTCACATTTCAATCCATACAGTATTTGTGAGCTGTAAGCAATTATCTTGAAATTATGGCTTTTATGTTTCATATGACATATGAGAACACAGTTGAACTCAATTAACATTCTGGCTGGGCATCACATGATTTCTACAGGCAGTGCAGATGTACTCAAATTGTGCAAAACCTGCGGTTTTTGTGGGGATGGATTTTTTCCGTCTATTTAACTGCGCAAACCACTCTTTTCCCGTTCAAGGAGGTTATAAAAATCCTTAAGAAATGTAAATTTAGAGCAAAGTTGCAAGTCCTCTTTTAACCAAGTAAAAAAAAAAAAAAAAAAACTCCAAGTTTTTTTTATCAGTATTTTAAAAACAAAAATAAAGCCCGGGAAAAAAAATTACCACTTTTTGCAATGTTTACATCGAGAATGTAAACATCACCAAAAAATTTAAATTAATCGCCAAATTCGCCCGGGGTTTGCCGCTGAAAAAAAATGGCGCCAACGCCCAGTTATCGGAAACAACGAAAGCATGTGGACGTCAGGTTTTGCCAGGCTATAACTCTCTATATACCTTGGTTGGCGGCATTGCAATCCTTGCTGCGTAAAGGGTTGCTACAAAGGGAATGTTGATCGCTTTTCGGCGTATTTTTTGTTCCCATCCGCTACATTTTCAATTTTGAAGACTGTAAATACTCCGATTTTTAAAACACGGGAGGAGGATATAAAAAAACCCGGATTTCTGGGGTACACCCGGAATTCAATCACCCCTGTCTTATATTTTCGCTGCCCCTGGAAATCATGGGATATGTAGCCAGAGGGTTAATGGAATATTGGTTAAACGAATGTAATAAATTTTCAATGTACCTAATCATAGTGTATTGCTCTTGTGATCCTGGATAATGGTGTATCCAGCTTATTAGAATAATTTTTTGTGGCAAATTGACTATTCTATTTGGCTGAACTAATAATATATGAAAAATAGATAAATTTCATACATAAAAAGGGAAATACATTTTATTTGGTACAACCCTTCATATTTTTTCATTTATGTTTAAGTAATAACAATAATTATTATGTTTTTATCAAATTACCTCTGCTTTATTTTTCATTAATGCTGCTTTACACTTATATGTTTATGGAAAAATGTTAATGTACATATAAGTTATGAGACAAAAAACTGCATTAGAGAGAAAAAATCTTTTGGATGAGAATTTAAATGGTACCAAACCTGCTAAAATATTTACTTATGTTTCACATCTATTTAAGAAAACACGACAAACTGCAATTTTTGACTTTTGAAAATATAAAATACATAATTCTATTTCTATTATATGTACATTGAAAGCAATGTTAATAAAGTGGATACCTTTTGATAAACAGACAGTTTAAGCTTTTATATTTCACATATTTAGCATTAAGGAATACCTCATCGTCTTCCATAGAAGCCATTGGTGATATTGTAATTGCAAATGGTATAGCTGTTTGTTTAAGAACATCTGGGTGATTAGGAAGGCAATAAACTGAAGACCTAATAAAACGAGGACTGCACATTCCTAAAAGAAACTAGTTGTGTAAATTACCTTTATAAAGTAGTAAAATCATAAAACATTTAAAATTTTTAAATAGTTCAATGAATATTCAATATCGTAATTACTAACCACACAAAGAATTTTAATCCAGATGAATTTTCAATAGCAAAGTAACACTTTATTCAGATTTTTTAAAGCAGAAAAAGGCTCATATTTGCAAAAGATTTCTAATGCATTTACATCATCTGATTTTGTTTGATTCTGAATTTTGCTGTTTGTGTTGATGAGCTCTGCCAAGAAACAAGTATTTTTCATTTGTTTTTAGTATGCTAATCAAAAAAAAGAAAAAAAAATTGTGCCCACAACAAATTGCTGAAAGGAATCTTAATTACAGAGTATATATGAGAGTGAGATATGCAAGTAATTTCAGCTCCAAATTATTTGTGGAATAAATAAATGACAAAATCAACACATTTAAAACCCAAAAATTGTAAAGTTACTGCAGACACATGTTTTGGGGTTACAGAAAACCTTTTTTCAAAGCAGAAAATAGAATTCTTTGCATCCAAAACATGTGTCTGCAATAATTTTGCAATTTTTTGTGATTTTAATAGTGTCAATACTATTATTACCATAGTACTTTACAGTAGTAGTAGTTCAGAGGTGTACTTTAATCGACACCTCTAAAATTAAGGGACTTTTTCTGGTCCCAATCCCTTTGAATAGGAACCGCAATGTATTTTACCTCTGAAAAATGGACATTCACATAGAGACATTTAAAAAATTCAAGTTACATAGATTTTTAAAAAATACACTGGAAGCTGAAGTTCTTTTAATTTTCTAAAAATTAACTTCTGAAAGTTGGTATGAGTCCTAGAAGCATGAACAAAAGAACAAGTGTATTTTAAAGTACTTGCCAAAACCTACTTGTGAAGGCTTTTCCCTCTTTTGTACTATGTATTGTTTAATATTTAATATGTTTTAGAAATGAGTTTGACAGCAGTTCTGGCTCATCAGCAATATCGCATTAAATATATAATCTGTTATTTTAGTTGTACCAGAACAACATATTTTAATTGCGTGGGAGCATTTTCCAATCCCCCCCCCCTTGGGTTCTTAACTAAGAAAAAGAATTGCAATCACCCTATATTATACAAAGTAAATAATTTTGACGGTGTTCCTGCAAAAATTTAAGATGTTCCGAAGGTACTTCAAGTGTCCAAAGTTTCGTGGAAGCATTGTCAGCATGTTGAGATCATTTATTACAAATCAATGATGAGGAAAATTAGGAACTTTAATGTCTGGAAAAGTATAGTAAATTAAAATAAGAAGACTTTTCTCCCTCTCTGACCAAGAAAAACAATAAATTTTCCCTTGTTAATAGATTTTCTTTTTTCTATATTTTTTTCCTTACTTTAATTTTCTTGTGAAATTTAATAACACTCTCAAACTTTTTTAAAAATCAGTTTGGGAGTGCCTCAAAATTTAGGATTTTTCCTTGAGAATGGTGGCTATGCTTAAGGTAATCTCTCGTAACTAGAATTGTGGCAGTGCATCACATAATTTGACTACTTAACTCTAGTTGACTGGAAAAGCAGGACACTAACCCTATTGTTGATGCACATCTTCTTACACTATGTGATGCAAATGTGAGGAATTCCTTTGCATTTAGATTAATTAAACATCAAACTTAACACCTCAAACCATTTATAAAAGTATTTAATAAACTGTCAAAATCTGTAAAAGTAAACTTTATGAGTATTACCTCTGTCTTGCACTATGAAATTTGTAGTGACTAATGGAGGAGATTGGCCTTTAACATCAGTGCAGAAGTATCCACTTTTAATTTTTTTGTCTTCTTCGCGAACTTGCACCTAATAAATGAGATTTTTTGTTTTAATCAAATATAAACAAAAGCATTAAATATTAATAAGGGCAGAGTAAAATTTTTAATTACTTATTAAAATTTAATGTTTGAAATCTCTTCTAAAGGAAAAAGTTCAGATTAAAGCAAAAAAAAAAAAAAAAAAAGAGGGGATAAATCCCTGCATATAAGAAAATAGAACAGCATAATTACTATCCATATCATAATGAGCATTTGTATGCACATATAATATTGCAACTATTGACTAATTATAGTTAGAATGCAAAACATGTCAATGATAGTTAAGTTTTTAATGCCTATGTAACAAGTGTTTTCCAAGTTATTAATATTGAAACACAAAATATTAGTCCTATTTCATTTATGGATCAATGCATAAATAATGAGTAAGATTTTAAGTAAAAATGGTTAAAACATTGACTTACAACACTAGGCATTTGATCCAAATCTAGCTTTCTGGGTTGTTGTTGGGGTCCTTGATTCTGGGAAGCATAAGGATAAGGGCTTGCAGGTTGTGGTCCACCAGGAATTTGTTGAGATTGATAATTCATCTGATTTGGAGAAAGTCCAGAAAACTGGGGCGAGCCAGGAGAATATGCTCCAGATGAATTTGGCGGTGAACCTATCTGAGAAAATCCTGCTGGAGCAGGTTGTGGAGAATAAGATTGATAAGCCGACTGTTGATTTTGAGCAGGAATACTTCCAATTGGTTGACTGTACATTTGAGCATGCCCTTGTCCACCTTGAGGAGGAATAGGAAATCTTTGATTTGGAGATTGTTGTGATAGATTATTTTGCATGCTGGATTGGAGAGGATATGATTGTGGTACATGAGAAGAAGGGGTTTGACCCTGTCCTTGATGTGACATGGAAGATTTGACTTGTGCTTGATAAGACTGGGGTTGTTGTGAAAAAGGAGGCGACTGGCTTTGTGGGGGGAAGCTCATAGGAGGGGATTGCACATAACCCTGAGGAGGAGCCATTTGTCCTAACCCCTGATATGATGGAGTCGATTGCAAATAGCCTTGATTTTGTTGGGGACTTACACCTATATTCAGTTTAGGATCAGCATGATGACCATTGGTAATACCATTGGTAACATGTTTGCTACTTTGTTGAATTTGAACATCATTAAATTTATTGTTGCTTTGATGGCTACCTGCATCTCCATGAGTTATTTGTGCAGAATTTGAATTGTGTGGATTGTTGTTCACTAATGGTTGTGGAAAATTAGGGCCTGGACTTCCAGGAGGATTATTGTTAGCATATGGATAGGTAGCTCTAGGCTGTGAACTATAAGTAACTTGGGTAGACATAGGTCTGTGTTGTGGTGATGGAAACTGCTGAGAACCAGATGAAGGCATCTGCTGCTTATTTAAGTTGCCAACTGGAGGTGCAGTATTTTGCGGTGGACCTAATCTTATATCTTGCATTTGCTGGGCCAACTGAAAATAAACAAAATATATTAGATAATTCAAAATAGAAAACTTCACCAAGGAAGAAAAAAAGAAAGATTAATGAAATGTTTTGGTACATTATTCAAAGGAAAACTAAAAAAACGCAGGGATGCATGTACTTTCTATTTTTGATTCTTCTTTTCTTATCCAAGGGACGGTGCCAATATGACGTGTACTATACCATCATTTAATTCTAAGTAATTTCTTTAATGAAAATATTTCTCTGCAGAGTAATAAGCATGATTGCTTACCCCCCCCCCCACACTTTCAACAACTGAATGTATATTTTATTAAAAAATGACTTTGGATTGGAAAATGTATAAAATTTTTAAACACACATTAAGATAAAAAACATTATTTTTTATAAATATAAATGAAGAAATAAAAGCTATCAATAAATTATTAAACTTAAATGCCGAGTTAAAATAAAAATTAGGAACAAGTTGCATATTATCTTTTAAACTGAGCATGGGCATACTCTATGACATGGAATAGAGATTTTTTTATTTTCTTACTAGTAATTCTTCTTGCCTAAAGTCTTTAAAACCCCTAAGGTTGTAGTTTATAACTTTTTACAAAATAGCAATAATAACGCCTAGTGGAAAAGTTCTGGATGTTCTGCAACAGTTCCTCGACACGTGAGATCTGTTAGTCAAAGGAATGCAGAAAAAGCTTAATTATTTTCAAATTGTAAATGATTTTCAGCTTTCTTGCATCACCGGAGCAGCTCACAATATGATATTGAAAAGCTAAACTCTGAAATTCTGCAAAACAAGATGTCAACCACCTCTGAGCCAAAAGCAAAGAGTGGCTTGTCTTGTAGAGGAACATGTTGCTTTTGGGGATCAATGGAAATACAGTAGACTGTTAAAAATTCAAAACTCAAGGGACACTGAAAAAAGTTTGATTGATTGAATTAGTTTAAAATATGAGAAGGTTGAGAGGGAAAGAAAAAAATTCAGATTTAGCAAAAGCACAAGAAATTTTACAAATTTGTACACATGTACCTTTATAAGTAACATCATATTAAATGCACAACATAATATGCGTTGCATATATTATTGATACAACATATACATTATACAGTTGATTGAAAAAACCAGTATCTTTTTCTGTTTTAATTTACACTGCCGCATCAGTTGATCTGTCAAACATGAAGGGAGACCCATCAAAAAGTTATCATACTTTCATGCCCATTATGAAGATTTGTGAGAAATGATTTTTTTAATATCAGTTGTACTAATCTCTTTGAGAATAATTACAGTAATAATTATAGTAATGGACTTGAGCCCTGGCCTCCTTCAAGTCATAATTAAAATGGAAAAAAGAAATAATAAAAATCTTACCATATTAGGATTTTGATACATAGCTGAATTTTGTGGTGGAAGTTGAGAACTTGGCGATGGCAGCATGTTGAGTAGCCTCAAAATAAAATAACAATTGTATTTTACTTTATTCCATTACCTGTTTCTAAAAAGAGCAGATAATGATGTCAAAAACAGAGATGTAAAATCAATTTCATACAATTGAAAATATATTTTTTTCCTGCTATATATGGGACCTACATAACCAAAATTAGTTTGAGGGTGATATGCTTTCATGACAATGCAAGATTTTCTCTTATTTCAAGCCTTCAGATTGTTCTGCAGTGCTATGCTTGTTTTGAGGCATATGCCACATTTTATGGTATATTCTGCTTTGTGGGAACTGCGTAAGCAAGTGCAGAGTGTAAGTGATTAGTATAAAACTATACTGGGGGTTTAGAAAAGTCACAGAAAGTGGGGGCTTCAGTTATATTACCATGGAAAATTTTGCAGATTTATGCATAAAAAAAAGCAGTTTTAATTCATAAAAGGTATGAAAACACTAAATTTAATACAGAAAAATATTTGCAGTTTCATATTAGTCATCGCTTTTTTAGGGGTGAGAGGTACCCCCGTGCTCCATCTGCATGTCTATGGGGAAACTGAGTAGCTTAGTTTGGCAAGTTCTAACTATTATTTAAAGTAAGCCTACAGTTTACGAAAAGTCTAACATTTTTGCTACAGCTGGGACTTCTTCACTCTTATAATTTGAAATTGTCAAGTTTAACACTTTTGGTTAACTAACTAATGTTTGGTTGATCAGTATTCAAATAATCATTGCTTTAGTGAAGTGTTGTATGATGTGATACAAGCAGGGTTTGTTGATTTAAATCAAGTGATTTTTTAAAAAAAAATCATTGATTTAAATCAAGTGATTTTTTTTCAAAAAAATCATTAAGTTTACAATGTTAGAAAGTGTTGTAAAAATGAAGTATGTTGCAATTACAACCACTATTTCAAACAAAACTTCCTAGGTCCACCTGTCGGTGTGCATAACATATTTCATAAGTTTAGAATAATTACTATTTTTTTTTTTAAATTTTACAATATTACTCTTATAATTCAAGTGTCTTAACAGCAAAGCATAATTCATTCAATCAGTCAAATTAGAATTCACAATAATCATACACCATTCTGTGTTTTTTATCTTAAAAATAATATTTCAGATAAATTTAATAAATGCCACACAGTTAGATAATTCAGAATGAGTGTTTAAAGCAGCTATTGTTAGAATATGTATCTTTAAAGTTTCGTCCATGTCCCCTAATAGCTTAAGGTTTTTTCCTTCTAAAATATTCTTTTATTATAGAAGTTTGCAATAAAGGTATTTGATTAAAATAAAAATTTTCAGTTTTTACAAATGGTGTGAGTATATGATTTTACTAAATGGGTAAAAATATTTCAGGCTTTTACATTTATAAAACAAAAAATGATTAAAGTACACTTGATGTCAAAATTAAGTAATACAATTGTTACATTTTCAGCTTTAAACAGCAAAATAATTCAGATTAAATTTGTTCATTTTCTCTATACTTATGAGTGTACTATTATTCCTGGCAGTGTTAAGTTTCATTTGAGTCATGCATTTATATTAAAATTTGTTTCTTAATAATTATTATTAAAAAATATTTATTGCTGTGAAAATCGCTTAAAGTTTGTTTTTGCATATTGATTAACATGTCATATTGTTTCTATGAATATATCATAGTAAATATCCAAAATATTTAAGGCCTTTTTTAAAAAAATCAAAAAAATCTGATTTAAATAAAAAAACCCCGATTTTTTTAATGTAAAAAATAGAAAAATCACGAACCCTGGATACAAGTAATAACAATACAATTTCAAGAAAAAGAAGAAAAAATCAAGCACAATATGATTAAAGAAGTTCAACTTAAATATTAGAGCTCATATTGCATGCAGATGCTCATTGTTCAACAGTTCATTCTTGTGCAAAAAAATTGAACAATGAGACAAAAAATCTCGTACAGTACTCTTGATATATCAAACTTTGATATCTTGACAGCCTTGTTAAGTTGAAAAAATATTTTCCCCTATAATAGTACAGATTAATGTTAATTTCAGTTCTTACCTCGAAGAATTTTTCCTCCAAAACTTTGTTACGTCGTATATTTTTCGAAGTAAAAAAAGAATTTTTCCAGAAAAAGCACGGCTCAATTGTGTCGAAACAAACAGAGACATGTTTTCTGGACTCTCTCACATCCTTTATTTTCTCTCTGAGGGATCAGAGACTCCAACTACTATAGTTTATCAGTAGTATTTAAGAAATTTAATTCTTTACTACGGAAACGAACTACGCAAATGATAATCTTTTCTATGGGAAATTCAGATTCCGTTTGTTTCTCTAATTTTTATTAACATAATTTATTAATGAAATGCTTTAAAACTAATTCCTTCATTTTTATCAAGCAATCTGAAAGCAAAAAGAAAAGAAAAAAAAAACCTCCTTGAAATTTCAGCAAAACTGCCTTCGAGATAACATTTGATGGCTTAATCACCAGTGTCCTGCTTGTGCATTATTTTGATTCTGAACCAAAAATATTTGAATATTAAGATGATTTTACTCTTTAACTTTTCCTTCATTTTGATGATTAAAAAAGTGGATTAAAGTTTTGAGATAGCTCTTTTTACTTTTGTGAGTGCTGTACTTATAATCATTTTGTGAATGATCAAAATGTACAGCTTTAAACGAACTGTGGATCGGGTGATTTATGCTCTAAAAGTATGAAGAGTTGCTAAAAATTTAGAACGATACGCAAAACATTCCTTGTTTAACCCTTTCAGACATGTTGTACAGTATCACAGTATTTTACTAATTCTTTTCAATTCAATGTAATTATTTTCAACTATTTGAAAAAATTATTGCTCATCTATCATGCATAAGTTTTAGAATATAATTGCACATCTTGTTTTTTTACACACATTTTTATGCTTTGGTAATGCCTTGTTACCTCAAAAACTTGCTATCTTGAATTTTTTTAGCATCCCTTTGACTTTGTGATATGGAGAGTATACTGTACTCAATTTTGGAAACATATCATAATTATTTACAAATGATCATAGAAAAAATACAGGAAAAATTTATGCAAAATTAAAAAGTTAAATCCATGAAATTAGAAAGGAGGGAAAATCCCACAAATATGTGCCAAACTCAGAGTAATTTCTTTGTATATTATTGTTTAGTTGCCGACATCTAACCTTCCTTTATAAAAAATACACAAGGGATTTCTGGTAGCGTGGACTTGCTGAATGGCATTATTCACCCCCCAGTCCTGAATATAATTTTCTCTTCTGTGCTGCAAAACTTTACATTATGCTCTCTACATTTTGTACTATGAGTAGGGGAGAGTGTTGCACCTTGGGACATTGGCAATTTCTAAAAACCTATTGGCAACATTAACATTTTTTTAAATTTCTAATTGTGACCTTAACCAGCAGATAGCATCACAGTAAAAGGCAGCATTAGAAGCACTGAATTGATAACTTGGTGAGAGAAAGAAAATTTTATCACTCAAAAGTAAATATCTTTCTCATTCTAATTTCATTTACTGAAATAACATTTGTAAAACTATTCTACTGAATTTTAATTGGATATTGAACATATTTTTAAATGTTTTGGTTATGAGAAAGTGATGATACTGCATTTTGATTGACCTCCATTTTGATTTTATTTAAACCATGTGATGATTGTACCTTGGGACAGTAAAATGTGTTGTACATTGGGACATGTCTCAAGGTACAACATACACATGGTTCTTAATAATTTGGATATATTTTAGTATAAAGAGAGATATTCTAATCAAATGTAGTCTTGTATATGTAGTTTTTTTTATAAATGCAGTCAAATTAGGTTTTGAAATTTTGAATTTATTATTTGTGTAAATTACACATTACAGTAATGTATCTTCTTAATTTAGTGCTTTAAACAAATAAAGTTTTTGATTTTTTGTATAAAATTGGTTATGTATATGACTGTTGTATGAATCACGAAGTGTGTCCCAAGGTACAACAGGGTGTTGTACCTTGGGACAATTTTCAGTTATTACTTAAAATGGCTGGCAATTTTTTATTTTTAAACTTTTTGAATTTGAAAAAATACATTATAGAGGATAATGTTGGTGTATTTAAATAGTGTCTTCAGACTTTAAATCTAATTTTAATGTTTGAAGTTAAAAATTAAGATGTGAAAAGTGTCCCAAGGTACAACACTCTCCCCTAATATTGGACGAGCTTATAAGTGGGTTTTTTGTAAGCAAGAGCACAAATTCCAAAATAGATGTTAATCCTACAGATATAAATAAGTCATTTGTTGAGGCTGTTCTTGCTTATATTTTAGGTTTTATGGGAATTTGGAAATATCCTTAAAGAAATCTTCATTGAACTATTTCTAAAGTACACAGCCACAATATGCTTTTTAATGCAGAGCAGCAAGCCTTCGGTTTGTATGAGTTTCCTTACAGCATGAAACTAGGAAAGATAATCAATTTAAGGCTCAAAAATAGAGGGGAAATCACAATTCGAATAATATATTTAGGAACAAATAATTAAAAACAATATGACTCATCAAAATTTACCGAATTTCCATGTTTACGCGAAAGAAGTAAGAAAACTTCTTTTAGATATATAAATAAATATGAGACATTGTACAAAATAACCACTTCTTAAATAAAAATAATTTTAAACAGTTCTTTCATATGGACACTAAAAAACGTTCATTTGAATTTTGTTATAAAGACAAAATGTATATTTAAGTAATCAAATATGTGCGTTTATAAACTAAAATTCAAACATTAAGATCATTTTCGACAGTTAAAAACAATCCAGAAGAAGGTTAACTCATTTGTAAACATTAGTAAAATATGTTAGAAAACTCCCATTAGGGATGGATTTTAAAATCCTTTCAAGAAAGAAAATACATACTCATCGCACAAAAAAATATTATGCAGCAAAATGCTGAAAATAAATGTCAAAAATTATATACCGAATTTACAATATGCACCGTTGACAGACGACTGCTTCAACGCTTCAACGTGGAGGGAAAACAACACGTCAGATAACAAACAACTGTTGCCACCACGAATTTATGCAATTTTTAGAACAGCTGATTAAAAAGGTGAGCCAGAGTATGTGGACGATTGGAAAAAGTTTATAAGCTTATTTTA
Source organism: Octonoba sinensis (assembly GCA_038502835.1). Taxonomy (NCBI): domain Eukaryota; kingdom Metazoa; phylum Arthropoda; class Arachnida; order Araneae; family Uloboridae; genus Octonoba; species Octonoba sinensis. The sequence continues at coordinate 96,592,809 of CM076600.1, read as the reverse complement.
GACTACATATGAGTAATATATATTTTCCGGATGTGGTAAAATTTACAAGAAAGGAAAATTTCAAAGTCTGGAATGATCAAGAATGGAGAAACAGAATAGGAGCCAGAACTTTCGACAAACAAAATGCAAATTTAATAGTTTGCGATAGGTTGAAGCATTGAATTCTATATACTGTCTGGAGTGACTCCTGAGCGGGACGTTTTGAGTGTCGTCTGCTGGAATAACTTTTTTATTTTGAGTTCTAAAGCACTCTTGCCTTGCATTAATTAAAAGATACACATAAAACAGGTCAAAAAACAGAAAGATTTTTTTTTTACGATTAATGAATAATGTTATAAGGAAATAAATTCTTACATTCACCCATTCACGTGAAAAGCACTTCACGCTGGAGTAAGAAAAACATTCCAAAACAAATAATGCTAAATTTCTTACCAGTGATTTTGATTTTGCCTTTTCCCATTCCTACGCAAACGGCTCCAGAACATGTGATTTCTCCATATTTAGCTTAGACCAAGTAATTTGAAATTGTCTATGAAGGATTGCCGCTTGTTTTCCGTCACTCTGCACTTTTAGTTTCGGATTGAGAGGGCGTTATATTCTCTCGCTCGGACCGGCGCTTCTAGCTTTACGGTAGATGCGACTCTAGAAGACTCTTAATGGCTAAAAAATTAACTTGTGATTTTGATGTGCCTTTAAGGCATTTAATGTTATGTACTGCGTAACAATCCTCAATGCAGCTCCTATTTGATTCGGTAAGATCATTATCGCATTTGCTTGTAGAACGTATGAAACTTTTCACTCCTTGGTGGCAGAAAAGCGGATTATTGGGCGCATATGAATATATGAGGGCAAATATTTCAAGAAAAAGTGTTGTTGTTACTCATGATATCCTTTTCGTTTTTATATTTAAAGGACAAGTTTAAAAAAAAAGTGAGGAGAGAATTATTATCAAAATTTTTATCCCCTGAATTAATTTCTGGAGATTAATAATAATAATAAATCGATCATTTGTTTTTTTTTCGGTAATGTGTCTCTTTTAAATAAATACTGTGCCAAAGTTTATGAGTGGTCCTCTGATAAATTTCTCTTTATTGCCTCACCGTGAAAAAACAACTGAACAAAATCTATGAGATTATTCTCAATCAATTAAAGAACTTAATCTTCCAAATTTTATGCATTCAATGAAAAATTGTGGACGGAAAAACAAAATCAAAAGTATATACAATATCAAGGGTGGTACTGGCCCTCCCCAAAAAATCCTGAAACTAATTTGCGGAATCTTTAAGGTTGAAACAAGGTTTTAAGCTATTATATGTATATATACGGTATTATTACTATTTGTAAAGGAAAGTTTTATTCTGAATCGTCATTTGTCACATAAAAATGCAGGTACATCATTTGTAAGAATTGAATAAATTTTTATGTATTCACAGATATATTAATCTTTGAAGAACATTCTGAATGCACTTAACTGCATAACTTCCATCTTACAGCTCCAAACAAAATATAGATAAAACCTATGAAAAATTCTTCATCACATTTTGCAAATTAACTTAACATATTTCACAAAATTTTCAAAAAACATAAGGATAACGCTAAAAAAAGTTAGAAATAATTTTTTAAGATCCGGAATTCCGGACTTAAAAGCCTTAAAATATCCGAAGTTTCGGCCTACGGCCGGAAAAGTACCAGCCCTGTGGCCTTTTTTTCATTTTAGAAGTCGAGTAAAAAGTAAATTAAAGAGAACTTGTAGTAGTTTAGCGCTATGAACATACATAATTGCAACAAAACTGCGAGCAAAACTTTCAGCGGTATATCATAGAATGAACCACAATCCAACCGCACTGAGTATTCTTACAAACTAGCGTTTCCATCTCGTGGATTTCAAAATCATTCTTCCATCTTAAAAAATATTATTATTATTATTATTTGTTTTTTATCTTTGCATCAGATTTTCTCTTTCTTCTTATTCTTTCTTTCCTTCTTTTCTTTTTGAAGTTTGATTATGGTGTGAAAATTGAATCGAACAAATTCGTGTTCGCCTCACGAGATGTGACATCACATGAGGTGTGATTAATGTATAGTTATGTACATTTAACGAGTACATCCGAGCGCTATAGCTGGCTTAAAATATATACTTTAATTAGCACAAATGGTTCTTAAGAACAAAGACATTTAATAGCAACCAAAACGATACTAAACTTCAGCTACTGAATATAAACAATACAAAATCTTCTGTAATAAAGTTACAGTTAATCTTGAAGCCACCACAACCACAACTCAGCATCAGACCATGGAGTATAGCATTATGACTAATACCACATCTCCCCTTTTAAAGATTTAGTCTCTGTGGAACTTTCACAACTCTACCACTCCGAGTGACAAACAGGTTGCTTTATTCTTGGATTTATGTTGTCTTCCTTTTTATTCTCCTTCAAACACTTTGGTTCTCTTTCTTTGTTTCCAGGAGTATCCACTGAAAAATCTTCCTCTAAGTAATTTGATTTCTCCTCTAACTTTGTTCCAGGTATCAGATGCTTCCTATTTCGCCTAAGGACATTGCATCCTTCCTTTACCAGGTATGATCTTGGCGAATCTGTTTCTCTTTCCACAGTACCTACTGCCTTCCTATCAGTTATCCATACTTTTTCTCCTGGATCTAGTACTCTCAGCTCATGGGTACGATGTCTTCGATTAAAATCTTCCTCTTGTTTTTTTACTCTATACTCTTCCCTCTCCTCCAATCTTTCTGTTGGAAGGACTTTGGGTTGTAGCTCTGACAATGCAATAGGCAATGTTGTTTGCAGACGTCGCCCCATCAACAGTTCAGCAGGGCTATAGCAGTTTTTCAATGGTGAAGCTCTATAGCTCAACAAAGCCAAGTAAGGATCTTTCGACTTTTTCAATCTCTGCTTGATTATCTTTACAGCTGCTTCTACAAAACCATTACTTTGTGGATATCTTGGGCTTGATGTAATGTGCCTAAAGCCATAGGTCTTAGAAAATTCTTGAAATTCACCCGTTCTTGTGACTTCAAATTGGGGTCCATTTTCGGATCTCACAATATCAGGAATTCCATGTCTTGCAAATATTGATTTGCAATGCAAAATAGTTTCACTAGAGGTCAGTCTGTCAAGCTTTGCTATTTCAGGGTAACAAGAGTAGTAATCTGTGACAAGTAAATACCAATCTGAGTGAAGTTTGAACAAATCCATTCCCACACTTTCCCATGGTCGTGGAGGAAAATTCGTTGGCATTAGAGGTTCATAACAGTTTTTTGCTTCCTGAATGCATGATGGACAGTCTGGAACTAGTTGTTCGATTTGTTTACTGATCCCAGGCCAGTATACTGCAGAATTTGCCAAAGCACTGCATTTAGTTATCCCTTGATGTCCTTCGTGAATTTTATGAAGTATTTCGAGTTGTTGAGACTTCGGAACGATTTTTTGACAACCTCGCATCAAAAGTCCGTTTTGCATCGAAATTTGATATCTCAGAGGACAGAAAGACAAACAAGAAGGATCAACTTTAGTTTTCTCAGGCCACCCTTGTAAAGCATAACTTGTTAGCATCTTGCACGTTTGATCTTGTTCTTGCTCCGACTTTAACTTTGAAAGTCTTTGAGGAACGACGGATACTGTTTCGGTTATGAGATTAATATAGGCTTCCACTTCCTCTTCTAATTCCAGGTTTGGAACTTCTTCTTGATGAGGTGCTCTAGATAATGCATCTGCTGCACACAGATTTTTCACAGGTGTATGAAAAACATCATAAGAATATCGCATTAGTCTCATCTTCAATCTTTGAGGTCGAGGCATCAAATCATCAAGGCATTTACTTGTTCAAATGGGGACAAGAGGTTTGTGGTCTGTTTCCAAAAGAAACTTGGTACCCATCAAATAATTGCAAAACTTCTCGCAAGCCCAGGTTAGTGCAAGTGCTTCTTTCTCGATCTGAGCATAGCGTTGTTCAGTTGATGTTAAAGTTCTGGAAGCATAAGCTATTACTCTCATTGTTGAATCTTCCTGTTTTTGACATAATGAGGCTCCTAGACCATAAGACAACACGTCAGCTGTTACAGTTGACAATTTGTTTGGATCATAGATTGCAAGTACTGGTTCAGATGACAATATCTCTTTCAGCCTGTTTAATGCACTTTCTTGAGGAGTATCCCAGACAAAATTAATCTTTGTTGACAACAATGAATTTAAAGGTGCCACAGTATCCGAAAACTTAGGAACAAATCGTGTTAAATAATTGGCCATCCCTAGCATTTGTTTGAGCTCAGTTTTGTTGCTTGGCGTTTTAAACATCTGAATGGCTTTGATTTTATCATCATCTGGATGTATTCCCGACTCATCTATCTTGTGACCAAGAAATTTGATGGACTTCACGGAAAAACAACATTTGTATTTATTTAAGGTAATACCCTATTCTTCTAAACGTTTTAATGCATTCTTAAGACGCTAATCGTGTTCTTCCTGAGTTTGGCCCCAGATGAGTATGTCGTCCATGTGACAGATTATACCTGAAGGACCTTCTAAGGTTTGAGACATTCGGCGTTAGAAATGCTCAGGAGCTGAAGATATACCAAACGGCAAACGTAGGAACCTGAATCTACCAAAGGGTGTGATAAAAGTGGTAAGATAAGAAGATTCTTCGTCGAGAGGTATCTGCCAAAATCCCGAATTTGCATCGAGTTTCGAAAATATTTTAGCATTAGTCATGAGAGACAAATTGTATTCTGTAGTAGGAAGGGGATGCCATTCTCTCAGAATATTCCTATTCAACATTGTTAAGTCCACACAGGTCCTCACGTTACCATCTTTTTTTCGTACAACTACAGTTGGAGAACACCAATCTGTAGGTTTTTCAACTGCTTGAATAACATTCAATTCCTGCATCCTTTTTATCTCTAACTTTGTTTTTTCTAACAATGGTATTGGAATGCGACGTGGAGCAGTGAGAGCAAAAGGTTTAACTTTATCATTGAGTTCTATATGATGGTTACCCTATATTAACCCAAGTCCCTGAAACAAGGAAGGAAAATCTTGCAGAGGATTAAAGTTATGAATATTGCACACATATTGAGGCTGTATGTTAGGACCTAATCCAAAAATTTTCAAAGTAGGTTTTCCTAACAAACATGTTTGCAGTCCTTCAATGACACAGATTTCTTCCAGACAAGTTTGACCAATATATTCAATCTTTTCAACCAATTTCCCCTTTAATTTCAGAGGTGTCTTGTCAGGACCACAGATAACTTTATCTGGACTCTTCAGTTCAGCTTTTTTCAACACTGTTTGTGCTACAGTATCGGAATTACAGAATGCTCAGCACCACTATCGATTTTAAATCTAAGCGATTTTCCTAATATTTTCACTGTTATTACCCAATCATCTGTATTTTTATCCTCTCCAACTAAACCAATAAAACCAGCTGCAGAATTAATTTCATTCACTCTTTTTAGAGATGAAAAACAAACTTGTCCCCAATGACCTTTTTTCTTGCATTTTCGGCAGTGTGAGTCTTTTGCGGGACAGTTTTGTTTCGAATGTGGCTGTTTACCACACCACTTGCAATTTGAAACATTTCCTTGTTTGGGTTGCTCAGAATATTTATGCACTTTATTTCCAGACGCCCTGGGTTTAAAAAAATTACTGCCTCTCCTTTCGTTTTGTTTTCCAGCATGCGAAACTGCTCGAATTGATGACGGATCACAAGTTAAAATTTCTTGTTGTTTCTTCACTCACTCAGATAACCGAACTTTTTCAATAGCTTTACTTAATGTAAGTTCAGAGTCTAGTTGAAGCTTTTCACTTAAATTTTTGTCCATATTCACAGTTCTCAGCAAGAGAATAAAGCTCTGTAATGAAATCATTAGCAGATTCATTTTCATTTTGAACTCTTTGATTAAATTTGGCACGCTCGAAAATAGTATTTCGTTTAACGATAAAGTGATCATTAAAATGTTTTACCACAGTATAGTAATTTTTCGATTCTTCTTCAGACAGACAGAAAGAAAGAAATATATCTTCGGCTTTATCCCCCATGAAGTAAATCAGAGCATTAACTTGTTCTTCAGAAGGCTTTTTATTCAGTCCAGAAGCAAACCGAAACCTATCAAACCATCAAACCGGTTTCCATTTAGACCACAGCATTGGTGCAGAAAATGTAAGGTTATCAGGAAGAGTAACTTGATAAGCAAGAGATAAATGTTGAATTCCCTCTTTCGACATTTTTTTTCTACTTTTCAAACCGTATACACGGTATAATTTTCTTCCTTAACTTCGAAAGATTTTTATCTGTAGTATATACTAATATAACAGAACCATTATTAATTTCTTACCGCTTTAAACCGCTGCCACCATGTGTAGTTATGTACATTTAACGAGTACATCCGAGCGCTATAGCTGGCGTAAAATATATACTTTAACTAGCACAAATGGTTCTTAAGAACAAAGACATTTAATAGCAACCAAAACGATACTAAACTACAGCTACTGAATATAAACAATACAAAATCTTCTGTAATAAAGTTACAGTTAATCTTGAAGCCACCACAACCACAACTCAGCATCAGACCATGGAGAATAGCATTATGACTAATGCCACAATTAATAATGAAAGCTAAAAGTACTGAAGCTTAGAAAATGTAAAGAAAACTAAAATTTTATCCCGAATTCAACAGTATGGGGCTTTCTGAACATAGTGCAATAGTTAAGAGCATTTCAGTCAAATTATAGGAATTTTTAACCGACTTCACAAAGGAGGAAGTTATACATTCATACCGTATGTATGTCGTTTTATTTTGTTTGTTTGTCCACCCATAACTTCTCTCTGGATGAACCGAATTTCATGATTCTTTTTTTAATCTATCGACGAGGGTTTCCTATAGGTCCCGTATCTTTGTTTGACCATATTCGATAATTGGAAAAATAGTTATGGGCAGAAATGTAGTCATTTTTTTTTTCATCCATAACGTTTGACCAAATGAACCGATTTTTATGATATTTTTTTTAATCGATAGAGGGTGGTCTAACTTAAATATCGTACATCAATTTGACTACAATTGTTTTTTTTTTAGAAAGAACGTTATCAATGAAAAATATGTATATTTTTCTTTTAATATTGGAAAGGCTTACCTTGATATATTTTTGTTGAGTAAATTATTAGGTACTAAATATAACACTCTTTGTGGAAAAGAGATTGTTGCCATTAATCTGTAATATTGAAAGCAATTACAATGAAAGTTTGAGTGAAAGCTTCTCTGAAACAAAAAGTAACTTCATTCAGTCTGTTTTAAGACTGAAATCTGTTCTGGACTTTTAATATAAATTTTAAAACGCAATTTATCATACATAAAGAATATATGACTACAGGGTGGCTTCAGACGGTGAGACGGAACTGGATACTGTAGCGTTGCGAGTCAAATTTCTTAAGCAATTTTTTCCCGTAACCAAAGGGCGCACCTTTTGGCAAAGCGGTAAAGCTTCCTCAGTTCGAATCGGGCCACCTTCTCATTTCATCTTTGCACCTCTAGAAAACCAAGCTTTTACCGGTCTTTCACGTCAATCCCCCTCCTCAATTCCTCTTGAGACTGAGCCCTGTTCCAAAATCCACAGCAAGTCAAATAAGTAAAACAAGAAGTTCCGTCTAGAACTATACGAGCCTACTTTCCCGTATACACTGAATTCAAATTTATAATCTAGCTATCTCTCTCTCTCTGTCTTTCTCGTTTAGCTTTAGTTCTTAATTGCTTCAAATATACCTTTTACAACGGTTAATACATATTCATTCAATCATTATTTATTAAGTCATTCATGTATTTATTCACTCATTTATTCATTCATTCTTTTGCTTATTCATTTAATCATTCATTAATTAAAAAATATTCTTGAAAATCCGGATCAAAAAATTTCATAAGAAAATAGGCTCGTTAGTTCTGGATGAACTTTCTATTTGTACATGTTCTACGTCATAAGAGCTTTCCGATAATGTTTGTTCCAAGCAAATCGGTCCGTTAGATCGGAAATTATATAGGATTGAAATTTCCCCGTAGGCGGTATGTTAAATTTTTTTGAACTGTTCAAAAATGAACAAAAATTGTTGAAATCAATATTTCACGCCAAGAACTTCTTCCAGTGAGCTTGTTCATGGGAACTTATATCTTGTACCCAGGTTTTACATAATTTGCTTCATTTTCACCTATAGGCGCTAATGTTAAATTTTTTTGAACTGTTCAAAATTGAACAAAAAATTGTTCAAATCAAAAAGTAAAATATGGAAATGAGATGTCCTCGCCGAGATCTTTCGAATGCAAAAAAGATTTTTCCAATCGGACAATTCGTTCAAAAGTTATTAGGGGGGACAGACCGACAGACCGACAGACCGACATACCGACAGACCCGGCATACCGACAGACAGACATACCGACAGACCGACCGACACACTTTTTCCCCATCTCAAAACCCTACTTTCAAATTTTTTATTTTTCAATCTTTATTTAATTACTTCACTTTTTTTTGACTTTTCTTTATTTTTAACGATATTTTTACGATACATTAAGCCTTCATTCATGCTTTATTATTATTTTTTTTTACTTTTACGGGAAAGTAGGCTAATAAATGAAATTGAAATTTGCTAGTTTTGTGCATGAACAAGAAGTTCCGTCAAGAACTATACGAGCCTACTTTCCCGTATACACCGAATTCAAATTTATAATCTAGCTATCTCTCTCTCTGTCTTTCTCGTTTAGCTTTAGTTCTTAATAGCTTCAAATATACCTTTTTCAACTGTTAATACATATTCATTCAATCATTATTTATTAAGTCATTCATGTATTTATTCACTCATTTATTCATTCATCCTTTTGCTTATTCATTTAATCATTCATTAATTAAAAAATATTCTTGAAAATCCCGATCAAAAAATTTCATAGGAAAATAGGCTCGTTAGTTCTGGATGAACTTCCTATTTGTACATGTTCTACGTCATAACAGCTTTCCGATAAAGTTTGTTCTAAGCAAATCGGTCCGTTAGATCAGAAATTATATAGGATTGAAATTTCCCCGTATGCGGTATGTTAATTTTTTTTGAACTGTTCAAATATGAACAAAACTTGTTCAAATCAATATTTCCCGCCAAGAACTTCTTCCAGTGATCTTGTTCATGGGAACTTATATCTTGTACCCAGAGTTTACATAATTTGCTTCATCTTCACCCATAGGCGCTAATGTTAAAATTTTTAGAACTGTTCAAAATTGAACAAAAAATCGTTCAAATCAAAAAGTAAAATATAGAAATGAGATGTCCTCGCCGAGATCTTTCGAATGCAAAAAGAATTTTTCCGATCGGACAATTCGTTCAAAAGTTATTAGGGGGGGGGACAGACCGACAGACAGACCGACCGACACACTTTTTCCCCATCTCAAAACCCTACTTTCAAATTTTTTATTTTTCAATCTTTATTTAATTACTAAACTTATTTTTGACTTTTCTTGAGTTTTAACGATATTTTCACGATACATTAAGCCTTCTTTCATGCTTTATTATTAATTTTTTTTTACTTTTACGGGAAAGTAGGCTGAAAAGGAAAAATAAATAATAATTGATACAACAAATTCTTCAAAACGTACATTGATGTTAGCAAGTATGAAATTATTAACACAAAAACGATAAAATAGAAATGCTTCAGGATATCTTTTATGATAAAATTAATTTAATAATCTCACGAAAAATCCGTAATCCCCCCCCCCCCCCCCGCCAGCACTTGCAATCACGAAACTTGTAAAGAATCCAGAAGAGTTTTGAAGAAACATGATGTAGCCGGCCGTAAGAACTGAGAATAGAGAAACTTTATTGCGCTCCTCAAAATTAAACGATAAAGCAGCTTAGTTTTTCAAAGCAGAAGAAGCGTTATTATCTTCCCAAACAGCAGCAAAATGTAATTGAATCCCAAAATGAGTAAAAAAATCACTTTTCAAAAGTAAATGATGGAAATTAGGAAATGTGAGGGGAGGGGCATAACGGTTTCAAAGGTAGGTTTACTAAAATCGTAGGAGGGAGGGGGGGGGGATGAAGAGGCATTCTTCTTTTGATTAATGCATAGTTTCTCAAGCTGAGGTCCTGCTTTTGTATAAGGAATAAGGGGGGGGGGGAGAGGGGTCGTAATCTGACAAAAAAGTATCTATATTCCATCACTATTTTTAAACTAAGTACCTTAAATAAAAGCAAATGTTACAAAACTCAGTGTTGTACAGAAAAAGTATTGCAGCACGGGGGTTGCACAGTTTTTTAAGTACGCCTTTGACCTTTAAGGGGTCGCTATTCTCAAAAGGTTGAGAAACGATGGCTTGAGGAATTCCCGTCATTCGCGTGGACGAAAAATAATAGAAGCTCACCTCAAATCGTTTAAACGCCCTTTTCCGACCATCTTAATAAAATATTTCTTCCACGCAAAATCATCCGCGTTCCTTGGGGCCCTGGAATTCTAAAAAAAAAAAGAGAAGAAAAATGTTAGCGCATAAACCTTGGGATTTTTTTTCTCTCGCTTTTTTGTGAGGTGTGGTCATCTCTACTCTGGCATCTATCCAGGTCATGAGATGTCATTTACCTAATAGAAACTGAGCACGAAGGAGTGACAGCTATCAATGTCATCTTCGAGAATAACGTATAATGCTTTTCTACATTTTCAGCTAACAATTACAACTTATCCAGCAAATATTCTTCCAAAATGTTTTCATTGCGTTTAAATCGTCAAAAGTTTCCGTGAGAAAGATTGTGGGCCCTCTATTTTACGATTGTAATTTAATATGTACTTGTCTAGTTATTGTCTAAAAAACAAAGTAAATAAAATGAAATAAAATAAAAAAATAGCTGAATAAATTATAAATAAATAAGGATTATAAATAATTAGAAGAAAAAAATAAAATTAAAATTAAAAAGTGCACAAAAATGAATAAATGAGAAAAAGCATATTTATTAGTCTGAGTCCTCATTTTGATGTTTTGCCGTAATTTTAAACCGAAAACTGATATTCATTGATTTTTCCTTGAACTTCATAGGGATCATTCATAAATGATGTCACGCTTCGAGGGGGGGAGGGGGGTTCGCGATATTGTGACAAGGGGAGGGGAAGGGGTAACAAGAAGTGTGACATCATGCATTATGCAACATAGCGTGAAATGTGACAAAGGCGGAGGGGGGTCCGCTGAAGTGACATATTGTGACAAAGGGGGGGGAGGGGGGTCAAATATATGAGGAAAAAAAAGTGACATCATTTATGAACGGCCCCATGGTCGAGTAAGTTTAGCAAGAAGTCAGCAAAATGATTTTAGTAAAGACATAAAATATATTGGTTAATTTTCCGCAAAAGAAATAATTACAGCAATTTCGCAATCGTGTGGGGGAAGAGAGCGAGGAAAATTTGTTAAAACACACACACACACAAAGCAAAATAACAGAAAATAAAGACATAAAAGGAGAAATAAATAGAGCAAATAATAAAAAAGAGCTTATTTTCCACTTTTAATTTCGAAATCCGCAGTTCTATATTCTGTTGTGAGGTAAGAGATGTTACGAAATACTATGAAAATTTTTCGATTCGAACACAGCAAACTATTTTAGTTTCAAATAATGTTTTTCTTCGCTGCTGATAACCGTAACTTAAATCCGCTATTGAAGTAAATTTAACCGCATGTGCAAAAGTTCGGCTTCGAAGTATACTTAAGTCAATTTCTTGCTAAAAAAATGTGTTTTCTCTTTCAGTATTTTTGAGAAATAAGTTTCTTAATTCACAATGAATGTTAAAAATACACACAGAAATGAGGAAATGTTTTTCATTGTTTGATGCATTTTACGAAAACAAATCTAGTTTCATAATTTTTCATAATAGATAAACGCAAAATTGCAAAAATTTGCTGATACAGTCTAAACTAGACAAGTATATTGACTAGACAAGTACATATTAAATTACAATCAGAAAATAGGGGAGCCAGATGCTCGTCCACGGAAACTTTGAAAGATTTAACGGTATGGAATCATTTTTATTGCATGTGATGTTTTAAGTAGGGATGTAACGAATATTCGGCCATTATTCGGTATTCGGCCTATTCGGGCTTTTGGCCGAATATTCGGCTGGCCGAATAATCATTTCATCACCAAGCCGAATATTTGGCCTGGCCGAATACTGAGTAAGGTCAATATTCGGCCTGGCCGAATATTGATGGACTATTCGACCGAATAGTTCTGCTGCAGTAGAAATGCACAAAAATAAAGAAATTAATAGATTTTAAACATTTAAAATTGTATTATAATTATTGCAAAATAATACATTAGTTTATAGTTTTAAAAAATAAAAATAATTTAGAAAAAAACTACTTTTTTAAAACCTAGTTTTAGGCTTGACTGAGTAAAAGCAGATTTAAAGCTGTAATATTGTATTTTATATTTAGCATTTGCTCCCAAAGCTGGCAAGAGTTAATTATGATACATGAAAAATTAATTTCGTTATTATTAACAAAGTGGAAGTCAGGCTTTGTTTGGGTAGACTGATTTATTGTGAATATTGGGTAAGAGAGAAATGTGAAAAGCCTAGAATATATCATGCATATTTAGATGGCATAAGTTATTGGGGTTTTTGAAAATGAAAATATATTCCAGTTAAGTGTATTAAATTTTAATAGATCGTTTAAAGATAGGTATGTAAAAAATCCCATAAAATAAAAATATTAACTTTTATAACTTCTAAAATATCTTTAAGCGTCATAAAACAGCTTTAAGCAAGGTAAATTTTCACTAAGCAATAGTAGTTCCTTCATTTGAATTAAATAATTAGAAAAATAGTGCTAATGCTTACTACCATAAAACCTGTCTTTTCTATTGAACCTGTGGGTGAAATTCTTAGTTTTATTACATTCAAGACAATAGAGAAAATAGATTATTTTAAATAGTTTTAAATTCTTAACAAGCAGAATTAAATCATTTATGATACATTGCGTGTAATTGGTGTTTGACTTTGTCAATAATTTTAAATATGTCAAATAAATTTCTATTACAACGATTTTTTAGAAATTTTAATATTCGGCCGCCGAATATTCGGTATTCGGCCTTAGACATTAGCCGAATATTCGGCTTCGGCCTGGGAGAAGTGGCCGAATATTTGGTATTCGGCTATTCGGCCAAATCACTATTCATTACATCCCTAGTTTTGAGGTAGGCAATTTAAAGATCAAGCACAAAAATTTTGCCAGTTTCGCATTAACGCTGGGGCCGTTCATAAATGAGGTCACGCTTTTTCCCCATATATTTGACCCCCCTCCCCCCTCTGTCACAATATGTCACACTTCATCGGACCCCCCCCTCTCCCCCTTTGTCATGCGTCACGCTATGTTGCATAATGCATGATGTCACACTTCTTGCTACCACCTCCCCTCCCCTTGTCACACTTTGTCACAATCTCACGCACCCCCCTCCCCCCTCGAAGCGTGACATCATTTATAAATGATCCCTTAATAATGGGGATACCACGGTACCCGTAGTGATAATTGAGCGCACGCCTATTCTTCCTGTTCCTTTTTTTTTCTGCATCCCGATAGGAGGAAAACCATTAGTTTGGTAAGGCTTTATTTGGAGTATGCTGTTTCAGGTTTGGTTTCCGTACCTACAGAAATATGTTGTCTGATTGGAAAGGGTTTAAAGGACGGGTACTATAAGTTAGTTAGTGGACTTTCACGATTAGATTATGATACCAAGCTTAAAAATCTCAATCCGTATAGTCTCGAGCAGAAAAGAGTTGCAGAGGAGACATGACTCAGTTGTTTAAATTTATTATAAGATGAAAGGTGGGGATGGGGTTGCACAGAATGCAGAACCAAAGGGTACTTACTGTTTTAAGTTATTCAACTCTCAGGCTACTCCTGAAAATTAGGAAAAATTACTGTTTCAATAAGGTTGAAGGCACTTGGAGTAGTTTAACAGAAGCAACTGTTAACTGTAATGGGTTAATAAATTTTAAGAGGGCTATTGATCTTTTCCGGGAATCGATAAATTGATTAGGACTAGCCTAGTTGGGCTCAGAGATTGCTGCTGGTTGCCACTTTTGTAGATTAGGGATGGTTCATACATGATGTCACGATTTTCCCCCACATATTTGACCCCCCTCCCCCCTTTGTCACACGCTATGTTGCATAAGCAGGGATGTCACACTTCTTGTTACCCCCTCCCCTCCCCTTGTCACACTTTGTCACAATTTCACGAACCCCCCCTCCCCTTCGAAGCGTGACATCATTTATGAATGAGCCCTTACAGTTAATCTGTAGTGCCCTTCGAAATTTATCATAAAAAATCGAAAAAGAAAGAAAGAAAGAAAATAATAAATTAAAATGAATTAAAATGATATGGATGGCTCATCCGCAATAGAGCAGTGAGTGATAGGTTTGCATTTTTTCGATCAGCAAAAAATCTAAGCTTGAAAGGAATTCATACATTCGATGGAAATTTTATCCCATCGTTTGATGCCATCACAAAAGCGTAAGTGATTGACAAGTTCCAAGGGAAAAAATAAAGAACTACTGGACTCGGAGAAGTGGATATTCCAAGGTTGACTTCATTATTATGGTTGCTAAGGGAGGCAGTACTTAGGAAAAGATATCAGAGGGTTATATTAATTCATTGCATTTACTATAACTCAACTTTATGATGAAGGCACAGGCCCGTCATTTAGGGGGTTCAGAGGGTCAATTGCCCCCCCCCCCCCGGGTTGGGAAATATAATGTATGTGCATGTATTTTGTTGTTTTTTAATGCAATATACATTGAGTTTATACCCTTTGCCCCCCCCCCCCCCTGGAAAATTTTGAAATGACGGGCCCGGGAATGCATATTTGTATAATCAGGAGTATTATTACGTTCGATCAGGGAATTTCGGCATTTGGACACTTCTGCGCATGGCAGAAAAGAACGAATTTATTCGGTGTTTAGGGAAGTTGGTTTTGCAGGTGCGTTTGTTTAGTACGCGAGTCAGAATATTTGCTTCTCTGTTTGTTGAAAGCAACTAAATCTATAAACTGGCATATAGCATCAGTTCGGAAGAAATCGCGTATGCTAAACGAACTAGAACGAGAACAAAAACGGTACATTTCTCATACCAGCAGTTCCTCCCTGGAACATGAATGGATTCTTCTTGGCAGTCTGCCAGGTAGATTGCTTTGGTTAATGGTAGAGTTGTAGGCTTTTCAGAGAATCAGTTAAAAGAAAAAAATAGGTTCAGGCTGTTAATCTTCGACAAGAGTGACCGAATCAAATGCAAAATATCACTAAAATATTCAATTGCTACTTATACACTAGTTTAACTAATATTCATTATAACTCGTGAGATTGAGGTGTCACGCAAAGGTTTTTCGAACGAGGAAATGAGCTAAAATAAATAAAAAAATAAAACTGCTTCATTTCAATCGTACGAAGTGTCCACTGGAAAAACGACCTAAGTCACATACTACTTTTTGAAATTTGCTTTGTTTTATTCAATCATTTTATAACATAAATGTTAATTTTAAGTATACGAGCCTACTTTTCCGTAACACCCCACTTCAAATTTATAATACATACTTTATATTCATTTATAATACATAATTTATAATAAAACATAAAGCAAAGTTCAAAAAGTAGTATGTGACTTAGGTCGTTTTTCCAGTGGACCCTTCATATAATTTCTTCAAAACTTATTAGAGCTGGGTACTAAAACAGATAGAAGCCACACCGACAAACACTTCATCTCCATCCCTTGTTTTCAAAAGTAAATACTTATAGAATCAATTCGTTAGCTTTGCCTTCTTCGCAACTTTTTAAAATTTTCATTTCCTCTTTTATCTTTTTCGTCGAAAAAGTAATATATAAAATTCGTCTGATAAGAAACCACAGTAAATATTTAACTGTAGGTGATAAATTAATGATGAAAGATATACCGTGCATTAACTATAGCACAGATTTCGCATCATTTAATTTCTAGTTTCGTTATTTTTATTAGTAAGAGCAAATGGCATCCAATTAAGACTCGAACATCTGAAACACAGTTTAGTTTTAGTTGAAGACATCCAATCATATTCCTTTGCTGTAGCATTTTCATTTAACAACAAAGTGTAGTAACTTCTACTTCACAACTCGGGCCTCAAAATGTCTCACAGATAGTTGATGACGAAAAGTCCGCGGACAATTTGAGAAAACGTGATGTAAATGACCAAGAATAATAACGATTTTTTTTCTATTGTTTTTGATATGTTATTCTACGAAAAAAATGTTTTTTATTTTTTAAAAAACAACAATGTGTTTGCTCTAGACTTCTCTTTTCCTTAACTACGGAAATTGAAAAAAAAAAAAAAAAAAAGAAATGTATGAAATGCACATAACTGCATAAATGTAAAGTTTCAAAAGAAGCAAAATTATCCCTTTAAATAATTCTTAAGGAAAAAAAAAAAATTTAATAATCTAATTGTGCTTGCATCATTTAGTGTGTTCCAGGCCTGCAAAAATTATTTTCATTGAAATTTTTTATGTTAAATTGCAAAAACTTAAATTTTATTTGCCTTTTTATATTTTTTAATTAGTGAATAAGGCTCTTCATACAAAAATCAAGTTTTACGAAATTTATGATTACATTAACATGAGTGATTTTAACGTTAAGGAGTCTTAAATTAACGATATTACCTTGGGAACCACTGCCGTAACACATTTCTATGGGGGAAAAACATTACTAGTACTAGAAGATCAGAATGTGTTTGAACCTATGGAGCAAGTGATCATTGATAAAACCGGTTACAATTCTACCTGGCAGAGTGCCAAGAAGAATCCGTTCATGTTTATGGAAGAAACTGCTGGTGTAAGGAATGTGCTGCATTCGGATCTCGTTCTAGTTCGTTTAGCATACTTGATTTCTTCCGAACTGATGCTATGTGCCAGTTTTTAAATTTTGTTGCTTTCAACAAACAGAGAAGCAAACATTCTGAATCGAGTACTAAATAGACGCATCTGCAAAACGAACTTCCCTAAAACTCAAATGAATTCGTTCTTTTCTGCCATGCGCGGAAGCGTCCAAATGTCAAAATTCCGTGGTTGAACCGTACTAGAAGTTGACAATGTTTCTTTTTTCGTTAAATGAAAGAAAACCACACATTTTAAAAGAGCATGCATTTTGTTTTCTGTCTTAGATAAAATGAAGTTTCCTTGTTTAAATAAATATAAGCAAGAATTTTATTATATTTGTAAAAGTTTTGACAAAATAAATGTAATAAACGTATTTCAAAGAGAATAACAGTTTGAGACAAAAATAATGCGAGTCGTGGAATTTATGCATAAATTCGTCAGGGAAGAAATTCTAAAAGCATTCGGCCATGTGTATATGAAAAAACATGAATAAAACATCTCAAAAGATTACTGTACGTAGAAACTATTTTAAAATTCAACAATTGGAATGAGAAAAACGATTTAAAAAAAGAATATTGGGATATGATTCAGATAGGCAAATCCCGAAGAATGTGGCGTTCTTAGAACAGAATTTTGGAAACAATATTTCAAAATGTGGAAATTACATTAAATATTAATGATTAGTATTATTTTCTTACTTTTTGTGTGGAAAATTATAAGCGCTTTATATGGAAATTATATATTTTTAATATTTAATATTATTCTTACAAAGCTCTGGTAACTTTACACATTTTCCTGGAATATTTTTCACTATCATGTTTTGCGTAATGCAATAATTCTGTTGCATTCCTTGCTTTATGCGATAAAGGCTGAGCCAAAAGATGTTACAGGAAATTTTATTTGAATCTTGAAAGAAGGCTTCGTTTTTCCATTTTTTGGAAGAACTTACCCTAAATGTCATGATACCATTCTCATCACAACATACATCTATGATACCCAAAATGTCATGATCCCATTCTCATCACAACATACATCTATGAATGATATCCCCTTCAAAACTAAATGGACATTTTGCATCTGCGAAGCAATATTTTAGTTTCAAACATAACTGAAAACTTCGTGTTGAATTTTAGCGGCTGTTAGGGCCCCCCTAAACCGCCTTTGGCTATGGGCTGGATGATAGTTGATGAGTTCGGACGCTGTATTTTCTGTTCCTATTTTTCATTTTTTAAAACAATGCAACATCGTAACAAATATATAGTTAGCCACCTCCCTTATTTCAGTAAGAGAGGTGTGCTTAAGCTAGCAGAAATAATGTGTGGTTGGTTCTCTGTTCTGCGCAGAATTGGTCTTGCCTTAAATGCGAAGTTTGTGTCTTCAAATTAAAATATACTTCTTAGTAAAATGTGTGTCCTGTCCACCTTCAATTACAATTTATCCCAAGCCACCTTCCTTGTTTTAGTAAGAGAAGTGCGCTTAAGCTAGCAGGAGTATTGTTTGTTATGTGCAGAATTGATCTTATCCACTGCTTGACAACTGCTAAGGAACAGTTACATTTTTTGGAATACCTAATAATATACATTGATTGAAGAAATGAAACTATGAGTGCATATTTAGTAGAGACAGTGCACTTATTATTATGCAAAATGGTATGGATATCGCCACATCTCAAAATAAGAAAATTAAAAACAAAAAAGATGGCTCTTGGATGATTTCCAAACAGCCACGTAAAATGGGTCTTGTTGCCAAAATGGAACAGATAAGTGTACCTCAGTGTGATTACTTCGGACACTAATACACATTTTGCATCTGTTATGCATGCTTTCCCTTAAACTGTCGTGGAGTACTTGGGGGATATTCTCCCACTCTTCTCTGAAGGCGGTTTTCAGTTCTTGCCCGTTTCGGGGAGGGGGTGTTTTTTGCGAAACACGCCTGCCAAGGGCACCCTAAGTATGTTCTATAGGATTTAGGTCCGGGGAGTTATCAGGCTATTGCATACGGACAATATCTTCACTCTCTAGTGTGTCCGATACTTCAGCACTTCTGTGTGGTCTCGCGTTGTCGTCCATAAACAGCAAGTCTGTACCTACCGCACCCCTAAAAACATGAATATAATCCAGAATAATCTCTGTGCAGTACCGCTGCGATGTTACGCTGCCTCGCTGAGAAATGTGAAGCGGTGTTCTGCCACTGTGCATGGTGCCTGCCCACATCAGCACACCTGGGCTAAAACGATCACGTTCATAAACAGTTCATGAACATATTGTTGTGCATAACGTGTTCCCCTCTCTCTCCACACTTACTGGTGGCCAGGCCAGAGTCACTCATCACAGTGAAACGGGATTCATCGGAGAACATCACTCTGGACCACTGTTGGTGACTCCAACCAATATGTTCCTGACATCAACGTAATCTTTCTTGGCGATGACGTGGTTGAAGCGTGATGTATCGAACAGGCTTCCGTGCATACAGACCAACTACTTTTAATCGTCGTGAGATGGTTCTGGCAGAAACATGTGTACCGGTAGCGGCTGCAAGGCCTGCAGCTATCTGGCTTAGAGTGGTATTTCTGTTCCTTTTCGCCACTAGGGTTACAAATCGATCCTCTTGAGGTGTGGTGTTACTACCACGACCACCGGCATGCTTTCGCATAGCATTTACACCTTCAGCGGCCTTTTTTAATCGCGAGATGACACTTTTTAACATTCCCATTGCTGTGGCTACAGTGGTGACACTTTGACCTGCTTCCAGCCGTCCAACTGCTCGTCCACGATCGTAAGCACTCAAATGATGTCTTTCAGACATTTTTCACTCGATTATTGCAACACCACACTGAATTTCACAGAAATAACTTCAACAACATTCGGTGCTCTTTTGGTCAAAAGCGTAACAACATGAATTTTCGCATGAATGAAGAGCTTGTGTGCACTGCCATTTATACAGATACTATGTTCTACTCTGCCACGCCCTCTGAACTTCATGTTACTGCTATTGGTTGGCTGTCGGGAACGCTACTTTGCATAAAGTAGTTGTTCCTTAGCAATTGTCAAGCAGTGTCTTAATGTGAAGTTTTTGTCTACGAATTAGAATATATTTCTTAGCAAAGTGTGTCCACCTTCTATTGAATCGTTTCTTTCGAAAAGGTAACAACTCTGAAAAAGATAGAAAAAAATAGCTTATGAAAAGTTGGAAAACTTTACGGGTCTTATCTTTTACTGTTTTATTTTAGTAGTTAATAGCAATGGAATAATGGTAAATTGAAACGATTTTTGATAAATCATGCCATAAAAATTAATAAATTAATAATGAGAGTTCTTTGTTTTTCAAAACGGAGATGTTACCTTTTAGAAATAAACGATTCAATTACAATTCATCCCAAGAACCTTCCTTGTTTTAGTAAGAAAGCCGTGCTCAAGTGAGCAGCAGTAATGTGTGTGTTCTATCTAGAACTGCTCTTGTCTTAATGTGAAGTTTGTGCCCCTGCGATGTGTTTCTTAGTAAAATGTGTGTTCATTTTTAATTGCAACAGATGTTTTTAGGAGAGAAGATTTCTTTCTCTAACTATGCAGGAGATGATTTTGGAAATGCTTGTTAGCTACGAAGTTAGCTGTTGAAGGTAAATATAATCCTAGTCTTAGATTGACGAAAATATTATGAAATTTACAAATACACTGTTAAAAATGATGTGCTTATAAATGAGAAAATAAACCTGCTTATTTTTCTTAGGTAATTTTGTCTTAAAAATGAGCAAGCACCGTTCTCAGTTTTAAGTACCAGAGCTTACTTAGAAACTATAGTTACAGAAAGGGCATGCATTATTTTATTTTTACTGCAATAAATTAAAATTTTATAGAGCAACTTTATGTTCATAATAAATGCAGGGCTTTTTTTTAACGATTAACTTTTTCAGAACAATAGTATTTATTTGTATCAAAATTACCGCGCGAGATGTCAGAACGATTCAAGAATGTGAGTAGTCTGTTTGTCTCTTCAGAGCAGGAATACAAGATGCTTGATTCGTCGGTTTCGGATCGGATGCAGCAAAATGAGAAAGCAGAATGGACGAGAGGATAAATAACTCTCTTCCGGATTGAGATATGTATAAATTTGGCACGAAAGTGCTTCAGCACTCTGAGCTGGGACGTTTGGAAGCTATATAATCCAATTTTTTCTCTCTATTTGATGTTTTCTTGGTACAGTTGTATAGTATAGGAAGCAGTGAGGATAGTCAGGATTCTAACAACAGTGAGTATAGTTCTTTTTCCCCAGTGGTCTCAAAAATGAGATCGTAAAGGATCATTTCCGAAAAAAGGGCTACTCAAAAAAAAAAAAAAAAAGAGAAGTCAATTTTTCGAATGTAAGTCATTTTAACTCGGAGTTATTCCACCTAATCCCAATAACAAGAGTTCTGATTTAAGTGTCTAAAACTCAATAAAGGGAGGAGACATAAGTATAAAAAAAAAATCTTGCTTTATTTCCGAAATCGATTCTCGAAACAAACAGCTTACACAGAACATATCAGGATCAATCAGTTTACACAAAACGTGCTACCATACATTTAAGAGATGCAACACCGGGTCAAAATGTGTTTCATGCACAGAAGCAGCAGAAGCTCTTATGACTAAAAATGATTAAAGTTGGGTTACACAAAATTTCCACGTGATTGTATAACAGAAATATTGAATACATTGCAAGAGAAATTATAAACAATTGTTACATTTTAACTTCTTTACGACCAAATGAATAAATAAAATTCGTTAAACTTGAATTGTAAAGAAGTAATTTTAAATTTTAACAGAGTACAGATTTTTTTTTTTAAAAATATAGTATAGCTATCAGAACGAAATGTTATGAAGCGAAATTACAACAAAAGTGGAAATATCAACTGCACAGCATAAATACAAATGAAATAATGTGTTTTGATTCCACCAGTCATATATGTTTATTTTCAAAAACAACTCAAGATGTTGAAAATTCTCATGTGAGTGGGGGGGGGGGGGGGGGGGGGAGATCCCACTGAAACCTTATTAAAAAGAACACAGATTTTTGTATTTTCGCGATAGACGTGCCTCGCAACTGTCGACGACGTAGAATAAACTATTTAGAACTTGTAGCTGTTTAGAACAATAATATAAAACGTTATACTATCTGTAAGCAACATTCCACACGAAGAAAACCATTTATATTTCATTTTTTATTTTTTAACACAAATGAAAACATAGGTGTGTTTATTGGTATCCTTTCGTTCTTTAGATTTCCTGCTTTTATATTAACAATGGGAAAAATTGATATAATGACAAATTTTATAAATAGCAACAGTGAATAGCTATTAAATGACGCAAATTACAAATGCGTTTGAAATATTTTAATTGTCGAAATAAAAATAAAAAAGAAGATGCAAGGCGGACTGCCCCCCCCCCCCCCCCGAACTGAACAATGAGAAGCAGCGTGATTTGCTGGTTAGAGTTACGTGGCTAGCAAATCATACAATTCAACACTGAAATTGGTTGCGCAAGGGACGATATTGGTTATGCATTAGTAACACGTCATGTGCATATACACATTCACTTTAAAACTCAGACATGACGCAAGCCTTAAATTCCACGCTCCTAAAAGTTTTGACTAGAAATATTGACTTTTCAATCACAATAGTAGTCGCATTGCCATCGTAAAATGAGAAACTTTAATCTACAACGTCAACGAGCAGAGGAAGTCGAATATAATATTCGTCTCGAGCTTCTTCACATTTTCCTCAAAACCGTAAAATTGAAATCTGTTCTTCATATTTTCAGGCCGATATAACACTCATTTAAAAAATAAATTTTATCTATTCGGTTTCTTGTAATAAACGAGATTTAGATCTCGTGATTTTTTGGTTTTTGTAGTATGTACATTGTACAATCAAACAATGCGATGACTTACTTATTAGAATAATTGATTAATACAGCAACAGATCTTGCATAGAATACATTTCCGATGCATTAAACAACGGTTTTCGATATGTGATAGCTTTCCGATTGCAGTTCGACCCTATGTCCTTAATGTTATCATATTTGTGAGAGAGAAAAAAATTGTTCGCTTATTTTACACAAACAATATAATTTTTTTTGAAGATAAATTCATTTTGACTAGAGATTTGCAAATGTAGTTTTAATCATATCACTTATTTTCAGCTATTTGAAAATTGTTTCTTTAATCCCTTTATTTATTTATTTATGCCTCTACATACCCTGTACTATACCTGTCATGCAATGACTTCACCAGCGTAGGGTTGTCGAGGGACGAAAGAGGGACTTCAACTTAAGAGAATGAACTGAAAGTGATTTATTTCAGATTTATTCCTACAATTTTAACTGATACACATATTGTGGACTCCGTATATTATTGTAGAAATAGTTTAAAATAAAAACTTGAAAAATGCAGATACTTCTATTATGATGAATGTAATTTATTTTTGAAAAATATTTCGAATATTGTAGCAATAAATTATAGATAGAATTTTGTAAAAGAAATTTGCATGTTATATTAACAAAATGTCCTGCATTATCAAATGCAAGATATTTCTAATGATAACAATTTCTTCCAATAATTTGCGTTAAGAATTTTGGCAATAAAACGGCTAAGTTAAGCACAGGGCTCAAAAGGAAAGATAACTTACTCAACTAGATTTTTTTTAAAATTGAGCAAATCATTGTTAAACACTTTAATTCATTTCAAGGTTGCGCCATAAAATGAAAAGTTTTATAAATAAAGTG
Organism: Octonoba sinensis; assembly: GCA_038502835.1. Lineage (NCBI taxonomy): Eukaryota > Metazoa > Arthropoda > Arachnida > Araneae > Uloboridae > Octonoba > Octonoba sinensis. Next base: position 96,569,135 of record CM076600.1, on the reverse strand, counting down.
TTTTGAATGCTTCAGTACAAGATATTTCATGAAATAAAATCATATTTTTGTTTAACAAATAAAAGAGCTGCATTCACTTTGAGGAAAGCACCATATTAAGTTGGCAATTTTAGAAAAACTTCATTGAAAATCGCCGTAAAACCATTGTAAACAATTCTTGAAACTAATAATACATTCTTCTTTGTGTAATATTGCATGTTTTACATATATTGCTTTTCAAATAATTTTGCAAAGTTGGCATTCCTCGTCAATTTTAAAGAAATGTTAAAAGTAGTTACGTTTATCAGTTCACACAAAGCGTGAATTTCATTAAAGTTTCCGGTTTAGTTAGCAGCAACAGTGGGATAAAGCATGTCTTTTCAAAACTTGAATAAAGCAATAAAATTACATTTGCATTCTTGCAGGAATAACTCTGGTGGTAGCTGGGAAACAGAGCAATTGTTAATCATTTAGACTCAAGATAAATTCCAAAATTTGTTTACTTACTGTCACCAAATTCAATTCTGAAAACCACATATAATGCATGCATTTTTCAAGGTATTTATGAAATGAAAAAGCTCAATACAAAATATGTGTTTATCTTGCAAGATTATATTTGGAAAACGTAATCTTCAGCTCATTCTCCAAGATCGATTCCGTGAACAAAATCTTTACAGCTATCAGCTCAACCATGAAACTTTTCTACAGTTGCACAGCCTCAGTGTCGCCAGGTTTCCACACTCAGGACACGAGATGTGTTTTCCTTTTCCTCCTTATTTGCCGGTTATTAACTACTTCAGAATGTTATTATATTACTCATCTTCTTTGATTCTCATTTTTTTTATCTGGCCAGATATTCGGTTTGATATATTTGGCTTCATCCATACCAAATATCAAATTATTCTTTTCTACTGATTGTTTCATGTATTCCTATTACACATGATACAACTATGGTTTTAATAATCTGCCAGAAATCTGCATTTTACTTCGCGTATAAAATTTAGTTTAACTTTTTGTTATTTAGTGAAATAAATTTCGAAATAATCAAGTGAGATAATACTTTTTAAAATAGAACACAAAATTAAGGAAAGATACACAGAATCGCATAACTTAATGAATTCAGCCAAAGCATTTTTTTTTTTTTTTGAACAACTTCAAGGTCGATAAAGTTAGAGAATTTTTCCAAAGATGTTAGTGTTCTAATTTGTGATTTAAAAGAAAGAAAATTGCCAAAATTTTGGTAAACAATAAACGTTTTTAAAAAAATCTTTTCTTTTAAAAATAGTTCTTTTAAAAATCTTTTGTTTCTTACATGTACGGCTTCTGTAAAGTTGATCTAAAGAGCAATTTAATTCTAGAATAATCTCATCACACACCCGGTGTTTATCTATTTTCTCATTTTCATTGTTTATACTCGGCAACACTTAAAAAAACGATAAATCGAGGCTCTACTGAATGCGAACAAAGAATTCAACTAGCTGACAAGCGACAACCTTTTTGTAGTTATTGAGAGGACTTGACTTCATTTCATAAACACTATATGCACCGATTTAGAGATCTATCAAAGGAAAAAAAATGCTACTTTAATCGTAGAAATAACTACTGCCTTTTTATTTTTTCCTCTATACTCCCTTTACTGATAATTAGGTGTTGCTGGTCACTTTCATCCCTTTAATCGTGTCCAATTGCAATGGAAATAGAAGAAAGTTGTCTACAGAATTTTTGCATCAACTTGAGATTCACTATAATACTTTTAATCCTGAAAATAACACAACAGATTATCAAAATCCGCAAGCTGTTACTTGAATTCTTCTTACTTGGGTTTTAAGTAATACTTTTTAACCTTAATTTTTTATGTACTGAACGAAAAATATGTTTCATTTCATATGTAGACCTCGGACTAGGATGCATAAAAAATATTCTGTTGTCGGGACAGGATTTGTGCAGACAGATTCGAGAAACGAAGTGCAAAAGGGAATAATACAGTAACTGCGATTTTACAGCGATACGCTGTAAGAAAAGGGATAGAAAATGACCATAAATAGTCTATTGATTATTAAAGGACTTTGACTCGAGAAGGATCTACTGTGTGATGATCCCGAATTGGTTTATTAAATGAAGGGTAACAGCTATTCGAATCGAACATCAGGTAGCATGTTCTTAATCATTTATAAATGTTAAGCAATCACCATTGGGTTTGAAAGTTGCAATATATTTCAGTAGGAGGATGAAAAGTCTGTAAAAAACTGTTGCCTTTTTACTAGGTTATTTGAGCACCTCAGCACGGATCCAAATTGAGGGTTAAATCATTGCTGAGGTTATTACAACCAATGGGGTGAAGAACTCAATGCAGCAACATTGTATACTATGATCTGGTACCATATTGCAGAAATGTGGGAATTGAAAAGAAAAGGAAATAATTTTTTGCAAGGAGAAAAGCTCAAAATTCAGATTTCTGGTAAGATAATTTTGCGCTTTAATTAGCTAAATTCTTAGCAAAGATTTGTTCTCAATGGAAAGCATTTGTAAAATCGATGATGTACTGATGAATAGTAATAGTAACTGCATCTATTTAGAATCTAGATGTAGTATAAACACAGTCAAAACCTGAAAACACAGCTACTTTGAGTTTTCATTAAATACCTTGATGTCATATGGAGCAATAAAGCCAGGTCTGAACACAAAATCAGCTCACACGTCAATCACAGCCTTTCGAATTAGAAGCAAACGATGAATAAAATGAAGCACGGTTGTGTGTAGTTCCGTATAGTAAATGGATGAAATGACATATTGATAAGATTAGATGGAGTCATATGCTTATTGGTTTTGTCCGAGTCACTTGACGGTTTGAGAACACTTTGACAACACTGCTAGCATCTTGACGGAACACAAAAACGTAACAAATTTCACTTATCCATTTCACTGAAAAACACGAATACATGATATGTAGAAATTTAAATAGATTGCATGAAATAATAAATCCAATATTCCAACTTAAGAGCACCATCCGGTCGATTTAAAATTTTATTTTATTTTTATATGATTGTATGCCTCAAATTGCGAACTGTTCTTTCATATTTAATGACCATTTTGATAGTACAGATTTCAACCGATATATTGATTTAATATAATAAAACTTCATTAAATCTGCTACATTGTATATTTCAACTCCATTATTAAACAAATTTATGAGCGAACTCAGTACATAAATGCTTGCTTTACGATTTTTAGGATCCTGTTGCAGCTTGTGGCACTGCAAGTATTGAGAAATATATACAAATATTTCAATCTGAATAACATTTGCTAAATAGTAAATCAAATGTGAGAGCGTGCAATTCCTTCCAACTGATACTTAGACAGTAAGTCGAATGCATGTTCCGTCTTTTGAACAGGAATGTGTTGTCGAAAAATGCCAGTCATCAACGTGAGACACAAACCTAACAACCAAGAGAGTCGCCAGCCACATTTTAGATGACATCGTGCATCACCTCCGAAATTTAAAAGGCCGAGCAACCTTGCTGGAACGTCAATATCATCATCCGATGAATTCACTCGCTGCGGTGGCTCTTCTTCACCGCAATAAAGTCCGTTGGTTGGGACGTGACTCCAGCACGACTCGTCCGGCCTTCGAGATTGCGGAGGCCTTCATAGCATGAGCACCCTCTCAGCTGGCGGTCTGTTGTTTGGGCAGGAAGGAGTCTCTCGGGGTGGAGCTGTCGTCTCCGGGAGATGCTGGAAGATTCTGCTCCCCGGACAGGACCACGACCTCGCTGAGCGGATGTCCCCCCTCGCTGGCGGGTGCCCCGTCCGTCACGGACGTCAGCGTCGTCTTGTTGGATCCGGTCTCGACGATCTGGCGTCCTCCGTCCGGCAGGACCGCGTCCGTCTCGTGGACGCTGCCGGACGCCTCGCTGCTGCTGCTGCTGCTGCCGCTCTGGCAGCTGTGGAACTCGTCCTCCTCGGGCGAGAACCTCTTCTCGTCCGCTGCTTTGCTGTTGGCCATGAGGACGTTGGCCGTGAGTTCCGCGGCCGCAGAGTATACGGCCTGCTGCTGGCCTTTCTCTGGCGCATTCTGCACGTAGATGATGCGGTTGAAGGCGCGCCACCTCTTGAACAGCTGTACGTACATTTTGCACTGGACGTACATGAAGACGAGTCCGCCCGTGAAGCCGATGGCCACGACGATCAGCTTAGTCCAGAAGGGCCACTCCAGCACGCCTGACCGCATTTCCTCTGCGGTGCGGTCTATCAGCACATACAGGGACCAGACCACGCACGTGATGGCTACCACGTGGAAAGTTATGGAGCAGAGAACCTTGCGCTGCTCCACCGGAGACATCTCGAGCTTCTCCCACTAGACAAAGAAAGAAAGAGAGCTGTTAGAATAACTTGGAGTCATGTTGACATCAACACTGGCTCGCCACATGTGGCTAAAATTAGCCATTATGGCTAGTTTAAGATAGTGCTAGCTAAAAGTATTTTCAATTACTAGCCACAAACAACTGGGCACACTGATAGAATTCACCTCCTATCTGATATCCAAACGCTTATTAAATATCCGGCACCAGATTCAATCACTACACGAAAGATCCAGTGAGTAAAATGTGACTTTTGTAATTTACTGAATTAGCTTGCTTTGAAAATATATGTAAGTGAAGAACTTGTTCGGTGTTTGGAAGCTATGGCATATTTAAAAATACGTATGGAACTTACAGGTTTTAATCAATAGAGCGGATCAGTACCGGATCTTGGAGTTTTCCGAGGCGGGGCAAAACTTAAAAATGCCACCCCCTCCAACCAATTATTGTTGATATTTCATATAACTTTCATGAGCTGGCCATTTTTTTTTTGAGGATCTTTCCTTTTGGGGTCACTCATAAACCCATAAAACTTTCGTCAATGTTCCCGCAGCATGGCCGTTTTAGCTCAACATTAGGAGGGATAGAGCCATATGAAAGGTCCCTCTTAACTGGAGATATGAAATTCTGACAGTTGTAGGGGGTCCGGGGTATTAACCCCTGGGAAAATTTTGAAAATTATATGAAAACTGGTGCATTTTGAGGCCTTAGGAGTGGCTTTGGGACTTCAAAATTTTGGGGGAAAAAAGCAGACAAAAGCTTTTCGAAATTTAAACGTTTTTACTCATAAAAGTAATAATAAAAATTCAGGAAAAATTGGCATTTTTTTATTAAATCTAGAGGGCAGGACTCTTCCCTCCTCCTCCTTTTTACTAACGCCCATATCGAAGAGCCACGTGTTTGACTTCTGAAATGACACTTTACAAGCTCCCACCTCCTCCTAAAAGGATGCTTTAAAACTTTCTAAAAGAAAAACCATTTTGTATTGTTTGAGCATAGCCTGATTTATACGTATTTCACTATCACAAGAGAGAAATAATCTTGACTTTTAAAATTTTAATTTTTAACTTTGACATTGCGAAATTTGCCACTCTCTAACCTAAATTTTAGAATTTCCGACAGTTTATACAAATAAATAATTCAATGAACCGGTTTTAATCGTTAACAAAATAGCTTATCAATGATAAAATCGGAGCGCAGAACTAGAATTTTAGTTCTTTACCAAAAGTTAAATTTTCTTAAGTATTTCCTTCCTTTTTTTTTCTTTCTTTCTCCTTATATTTCTTTCTTTTTTTTGGTGCATCACCGTTGAATTTGCTGCCCCCCAGAAGTGCCGCCCGGGGCATGGACCCCGGCTTGCCCCACCCTAGATCCGGCACTGGAGCGGATATCCGGTATAAATTCGTCAGCCAAGAAACCCAGGATTTGGGACAAAATGAATATCCGATGTGGAGCTCGGGTATCTTCTAATTGGCATTATAACAACAACAAGAGCAACAACAAAAACAGCCGAATTTAAAGTAAATGGCTAATTTAGTAAATGGCTAATTTTGGCTAATTTGCTTCCCACTACTGGCTAAAAATCATCTGGAAAATCTGGCAATCCTTGATAAACATATTACGATAATCTGTTGCAAGTATATAGTACTATATTTACGGGAGAGTGTAAAAACTATTGTTAATTTTCTCATTTGCATTTAAGTGACAACAACGGTCAATAAATATTATAGCCAACAAATTATTGGTAAAGAGAGATCGTCTTAGGTTAGGATTGGTACAATATTCTAATTCCTTCACAGAGTTTTTTTTTTTTTTCAAATAGAAAAATGAAATATAAGACCGGTGTTTGGTCCCGGGAATTTCTTTTTCCCTTTTGTTCGAATCGAATTATTCACACAAATGTTATTAGGGACAAGTACATTTATATAGACTGATAGTCACAGACATATCCCCGTTTCATAACTTCCATTTTTATTTTTATTTTTCAGTACTTACTAAATTCCTTAATTTTGAATTTTTTTTCCAGTTTCTTTTTTTTTTTTTTTTGCGACATTTCTTTTGTACGAACTTGTTTCATACATTAAAAAAAAAAAAATATCTTTTACTAATATTTACGGGAAAGTAGACAAAAACATCGCTACAGTCCAGTAAATGTTACAAAATAAATTACTCCAAATTAATTACATTAAAAAAAAATGCGCAAGGAAAATTGCAAAATATTTAAAATTTGACAGCTTATACAAGATTCACATTACTTATTTTCCAAGAATGTCATTTACTTGTATGGAGAAGTAAAATATTAAACTGTCGCAACTGCAGTTTAAAAAAAGTATTTATGTAAAAATTTAACTGCTTGAGTCATCAATTTTCAATAATATTTGCATACGAAATTTTCAAGCCACACGATGAACTTTTCACATTTCAGTCGCAATAAATTGTCTCTTTATCACGCGCTATATTTTTTCTAATTCTTTTACTATTTCGCACGTGTAGTGATATTAAACAAGTGTCACTTTTGACAAAAACTGATTACGTTTCATATTTTGACGAAGTTGACTCTGAACGCTTAATGAATTCAGCGGCACGAGATGAACGGATGGAAATGGCAACTCTCCACATACATGTGTTTTCTTTCCCTCGAAGCCCTCCATGATTCTTCAGCAAATGACGCGGAATGGCATCCACTGCTATCTCACCTTTCCAGCTTGCCTTAATGGGAACTTTGCTAACGAGGAATAAAAGAAAGAGTGAGAAGCCAAGAAATATTCGGCTTCTTTCTTCTCCTAGGTGCAAATGGAATTTTCGGGTCCGACCGATTAGTAGCAGTTCATTCGTTTTTCGTAGAATATATACATGGGTTCGTAGGAAGACAGCCGTCCTTTTCATTTCGATTTCAAGGAAGAAATGCATTTGTTCGGGTAAAAGAATTTTATTTAAAAAACATTCCAAGGGAAAAAATTGGAGAAACCCAATAAAAAAATTCAAACAAATGTCATTAAATGCTCAACCTCATTCAGGTAATTTTAATTAAAAAAACGAAATTACTCTGCTGCAAAAAGAAATAAATAAATGTACCAAAAAAAGTGCTCTACGATCATGAAACTCGACATGTCCATCCTATTTGCATTGTGAAAGATTACAAATTATGAGCACAAAACGATCTGCGGAGTAGTAGCAGTGAAAAGAACTTGAATAGAAGCCCTATAAGCTGCACGAGCTGATACTCTATGAGGCATGGAGGCAGTGATACATTCTTCCCCATATGTAGCAGCTAATCAACTGGTTCGGTAGTACTCCAAGACGGCTGAAGCTGTTTCCCCAAAATGTCCCAAACATGTTTTATTGGAACATTATCTAAACACTTAGCAGCTCACGAAAGGACATTATGCCTATGCAGTATGTGATTACAAACTCCGACTTGCTGATAAATCGCCCTGAGACACCTGATGTTATAGCTAGTACCACCAACTTCAGAATATCGTCAAAGTGTTTTAGGTTCTATTACCCCCCCCCCCCCCATGCAAATTGTTAAAGTACCCTACTTACGATAATTGATGTTTTTCCATTTATATACTCACGTCAGTTTAGGGGATATGTCATTATTGACACGTGATAAATTGTTAATTTTCATGAATTCACAAAAATATGAGAACTCTTTCTTGGATCAGCCTAGCATGAACAATAAAATCAGAATAAATTCTCTCTCTTTCTTCTCTCATTTATGATGGTAATGCAATTTTTATTTATTCGCGTTACTGTCCTGTCATCGCTTTTACCCTTTTTGTTGCGTCTCGATCGTTTTGGCGAGAGTTGATGGCAGATACATGAAGAGTGTACAAGATTAAATTTCTTACATAACAATTCACACTCTCGGAAAAGCATGCTCAAATCTCACGAAACTTTCGTCATATTTGACGAAATGGCTTCGTGAAAAATGCTCCGAGTAAACCTTTCGTCACATTGCCGAAATTTCTATAGTAATTTTTTTAAGTCACGTGATCTCGCGAGGAAAGTTTCATTATAAATGACGAAATTTGCTTGACGATAGAAAAGTCCTCAAAAGTGACGATTCTATTGCTGAGAGTGCAAGTGCTACAAGATTCTACACAATGACTTTTAATGTTAAATTAATAGCAGCGGGTCTGTCATTTATTTTTTCTATAAGAAAAAAATGTAATAAGTTTTTGCGACGAAAATATGGAGTACTAAAAATGTTGAAAAAAATAAAGTCCACATCATTATAAATAGATTTTATATATCCTAATTGAAAATTTTGAAAAGCTATAATCATGGTACTTTACCATTGATTTTCTTTTGACAAGTTTCATGCTTACTCGGAAGCAGCGAAGCATATAAATCGAACTTCAGAGCAGACAAACTCAAACGAAGTTTCCATTACCTTATAATATAATAAACCTTTCCATCGTTTAATTAAAAACGAGTATACGAAAGCGCGAACGTTTCAATTTATATTTTTATTAAATATTTTGAGATGAGAAAAAATTCTAAAGCTCTCGCGTCTGCTTGTTGAAGGCTCACTGCTTTTGCATTGAAGGCTCCCGAAAGATGGATTTTACAATTCTGGCTTTGAAGTTTACTTTTTATCCCATTTTCCGCTTCGATCAATACCTGCAATGCTTTTAAGGTTGAAAATATCAACGGCACAGACGCTTTTATGGATAATTCGCTAGAAATAAGGAGGGCGAGGAAAACTGCAGGATTTCTTTTGAGAGGAAAATGCACAGATGATATATTTTCTCCAGTCTCAGCTTTCTGGAGGCTGAGGTTCCATGAGCAATTTATCATAATTTAAAGAGACGCATACGAATTTACACTTCGTTAAATGAAACGCAGTAAAAAATCAATTGAACTAATTTATTTAAAATAGTGAGAAAGTATCACATTAGGAAGTGAAATAAACGTTATTCTAATGATTTGAAATTCCAGCTACTTAAGAAATTAAAAAGACTTTTAACAGGCAGTTCTCGAGGTGTGGGAAGAGAGAGAAGAAACACTAAAATCATTTAGTCGTCATCTGCAGCCACGAAACAAACAAAATATCAATTTTCATCAATTAAATTCTTCTTTAAAATTAATTAAAGTTAAATTCTGATTTGGGGAGCGTATGGACACGTAAAGCGGACACTAATGTGAAAACTCTGATTTTGAACACAGAGTTATGTGGTTCTTGTGCGTAAATTTTGTCATTTTCACCATTACAGCGTTAAAATGGTTGGGATCACATTTGATTTTTTTTCCTCAGAATGTTCTTATTCTCGTTACTCTTTGTTTTTCAGAAATTAGATCATCAAGACATGATAAATCCTCGTTTTGAAACGTCTATGTATTCAGGGGTCGAGTCAGAAAAAATTCGGGTGCGCTTTTGGACCCTTCCCAAAATTCCAATTAATCAAAACGCTTCACAAAATTCCAAGCTTCCAAATCTTACTTCCTTACACTATTTATTGTAAAAGGGGCAAATAATAACAATTTTTTATCACTATATGTTTAAATTTTCAATTGTCACAAAATTATTTGATTTTTCATAAAACTTTCTTTAAAATTCTTAAAAAACGGCCCCTGTTAAAAAATGCTGATTGATCCCTGGTATTAGTCCACACTAACCAAAAGGTTTAAATATTAATGATTCAGTTCAGGAACAGTAAAGACTCTTCAAAAGTAGACTTTAAAACCAATTTATATATTGCGTCTATGTGTTATATCTCGGGTAGGCTGGCGAGTGTTGGAGGAATACACAGATAAAAGCGGAATTGAGGCTGTCTTTAAATCCTTCTTCGAATTCAGACCAATGTCCAATGCACGTGTGTCAGAAGGCGTCTAATAAGTGTGTTCAGAGATTCATCTAACTGTCGCCCGACACTCAACCTGATGCACAGTAGTTATGGTTTAAATATCATTTACTGGTATTGGTTAGCTCGGCTGATTTCCACCAAGGAGGAGACCCGGGATAAATGCCCGTCATAGCAAGAACCTGAACGACTTCTCCTTGCTATGTGGCTACGCATTGCAATACTTAAAGTTTCAAAGTTTAAAATATTCATTTCTGAATGAAATGTATTTCAAGGTATGCAAATAAATACCGAACACTTTGTTGATTCCTTTCTTTTATTTGTAAATTCATCTAAAGAAATTTGAAACTATTTGTTCCTTTAATCAAGAAAAAAAAGAAAAAGATGAGATCATTTTAACTTTCTTGCACGCGAAATTGATGGTATCTCCAACTCCACGCAATGTATGATCAGTTTTCTTCAAACCAAAGACATAAAACCGTTTATGTCATCTTCTCCTAACGTTATGAAGGAAAGGTGTTGAACGTTTTGACAGAAGGGTCTAGGTTGTGAACTAAAGCACACGATACCTTCAACACGCAATTTTATCATCGAAAAAATTTGCGCTCGGTCATGCTTTTTGTAAACTAAGTCGAGAGTCTGTTTAATAAAGTAACTTTTTCGTAAAACAAACTCATTTCCTTCGGATTTTTCTCTCATGATTATTATGTCATCTTAGACAAGTAACATTAATCTGATTAGCTTACATTTAAAAAATATTAGTGGTAGATAATAGAAGTTATTAAATTCTGCCCATTTACTTATTTTATGTTTATGTAGTTGTCATCTCAAAATCGTAGCCACAGAAAAATAATGCGTTTTCTGGGGCGAGGAAAAGCAATGGACAGTAATATGAACTTTAAAAAAACGACACTTTTACAACTTTAACCTGTTTTCTCAATATTCAATTAACTAAACAACACACACTCAGGTTTCGGAACTTTGTACTTTTATTTTAACACGAATTCATGCTTTCACCATTGATTTAATTTAGTTTGGGAAATTGTGTTCACAGTTGCAATAACACAATAGTTTGAAAAGGTGACACTGGCTTTCACATCAAACGTTAATTTAAAATATGTGGGCAAAATTTTTCCTTGCATGATAATGCAAAATAAAGTTTACGTTTGAAGTTGCAATTCGAAGAGAACTAAATATACGCATACGAGAACTTGAAAATGACTGGTCAACAAACTCGTTTGTCATTCTTCTCTTTAGTAAACGTTCTCTCCCAGCAAGCGGGGATCTGTGAACATGGCATATAACAACACCACTAGTCTGAAGCTATACCACCTGAATAGAATAAATGTGTAATTCTAGCGGCAGACGTCTAATGTATAGAAGTTTATAAGGGTTTTTAGGTAAAAATTTAGTCTTTATTTCAGCAAAATGTATTTGTCACATGCGAGCATTTTATATTCGATTTAATCTTTCTTTAAGTTACTATACACCAAAAGACGTTATCGAAAGAGTTGAACGATAAGAGCGTTCAAAGTCAGAAAACAAAAAGTTTTATTTCACATCGATACGCGAGCTTGCTTCGAAGGAGCAACTGATGGCCGAAAACGTACTGAATAGCAAAGTTCACTTCTTTCGTTATATAAAGCAGTCGCCAGGTAGAACATTACTGACAATGACTTCAGAATGATTGAACTAATATAAAATTTTCATGTGTGGCAGATGCATTTTCCTCCATTATAAACTATATTTTTACCTAAAGGCTATCATAATTTCTATACCGTTTGACGTCTGCCGATAGAATTCCACATTTATACTATTCAGTTGCTGTAGTTTCAGCTCATATATAGCCCCATATCCCCCCCCCCCCCCGATGCTCGATTGTTGAGAGAGAACGTTACAGGCGTTGGTTTTCCAGGGATGCACTTTGTCTTAGAATTACTCTTGCAATTCAACGATCAGTCCATACATCAGCTCACAGTGCAGGTACGTCATCATCGCACGTGAACTAGAGCGCCTCCTGTTAACCTCCAAGGATTGGCTTCTGGAAACCTCACGCTACCAACGCGTTACAGCTGCATTCTCATCAAAAATAGTACTTGGATAAAGTAAAATGTTTTGTACGTGTACTGTTGACTCCCATCAATAAAGGAGAAAAAAGTTATTAAAGATACCAGGACGTTGCGGAGTTCAGAGTATAGGTTTAAACACTAAAAGGTTTTACATTTAAAGCTTAGGTTTTCACCCCAAAATAATTATTATCAAAAGCCCCCATTTATGACGACAAATTCAGTTAACGTTCAACTAAGTTATTTTCTGGTTCAGTTTACGTTTGTGTGCGCAACATTCATTTTCGGATGCTAACTTGTTGTCGGTGGATTTTTGTGATTTTACTATTGAAAGGAAAATATGATTTGGATATTAACATTGAATGCAGTATTCAAACTTTGTAATTTCCTCACTTTTCGCAACGAGCGTTTCCATGTTCCAGAGTTAGGCTGACTTCAGACCTGGAGCAAGAGCAACATAAATACCGTCTTTCGCGTTTTGCGGTTGCTGGCTCTCTTGCCCCCTTTGCACACAATTCGCAGGCGTAAACTCCGACCGACGGGATTTCTGTCACTGTTGCCTCTGGTCCGAAGCCAGCATTTCCTAGTCATCAAAGGGACTCACCTTCCGAAAAGGTTTGATCTTGGTGTGCATGATGAACTGAAACTTGCAGAGCTCGCAGCAGCGTGTGTCCGAGCTCTTGATCCACTGCTGCAGGCAAGACTGGTGCACCCAGCGCAGCGAGCCGGCACAGAAGCAGGGCGAAATGAGCGGCATATCCGGCTCGCCCTCGCAGTGGCAGATGCGGCAGATGTCCGCGCCCCCGCAGCCGCCGACGCCCCCGCAAAGGGAGCTCCTGCGGGACACCGTCGACGGCTGCGAGGATCGACGACGGTCCATGCGCGGGCAGCACGTCGGGGAGCCGGCGGTGAAGGGCTGCTCGGTCTAAAAAAAAAACTAGTCGTCAATAAAATTATAACAACAAACTGTATAAAGTCGTATATTAACAAACAGTATAAAGTCATATATTAGCAAACAGTGTATAGTCATATAGTAACAAACAGTATCTTAAAAATATGTTAAAAAAGGTCCAGTTCCGGTGCCTGACAAGATTGTTCATTTCTTCTTTGGCAGTTCACTGAAAAGGCAAATTGTTGTTGGTGCAACAGTTCAGTTGAATTACAGTTTCAGTTCTACTGCGATAACAACCCAACTCAACTCTGCCTATGATGCTTTTCCCCTTTCCCTAAACTCCCCAAGAAAAAAAAACTCTTTCAATGAACTTGAGACTTTAAACTTACCGTAGCCGAACATAAAAAGCACCACATAACTCAAAAACTAACAGGGTTATTGAGGCGTAGCGTTGCAGGTTTATTGAGACGTAGTGTTTACCTTTTCACCAAAAGAAAGAAAATCCCCCCCCCCCAAAAAAAAAAAAAAAAAAATTCTCTCGATGACCTTGAGATAAACTTACCGTAGCCGAACATTAAAAGGTCATATAACTAAAATACTGAAAGGGTTATTGAAACGTAGTGTTGCAAAGGGAGAAAAGAAATCGAGTTTATTCACTAGCAATAAACCAGGGCTTCGGGAAAGAAATTTTGAAAATTTCTGGGAATTTTTATACAATGTTAAGATTTAAAATATTAATTTTTCATTTTAACTTTTTTTTAACGAATTTAATTTTAAAGCTTTTTTTATTGGCACGATAACGGCAATTATTTAACTTTTTCTCATTGTGACGTAAAATGCGGTCAACACATTAGCTACTCTTGCAGCTAACTAAATTGCGCAAACAACAATATTTCATTGGTTTTCAGTTTAATATTTAAACAATTAATTTAGACATTTTAATTTTTTGTTTTTCAAGCTAACATCAAACCATTCATAATGATATCTCGTAGTATGTAAAAATTGCTTATGTTACGTTAATTACTTACATTCGGACATGAATCACAAGTATGAATCATTGGTTTAACACGAAAAAGCTGTTTCATAAAGTATATTTTTGTCTTTCATTCAATATTACTTAAACAGTTTTTACTGAGAACATGCAAGAATTTAATAAAGGATAATCATTTGAAGCAAATCATACATACTCATGAATTTGGTTTCAGGTTAACATTCCTAATAATTTAACATTACTAATTTTTTAACGTCAACTATATTAACGCATAAAAAACGAGAGAATTTATTTACTCTCAAGTGCCTAATGTTCCCCTAAGTGCCGAGTTATTTCCTAAAATCCCCAGGTTTATTAATGTCTCTCAAAACCTTTGGGTTTTGTGGGTTGCCTCTACTGAGATGTAATTTGTAACAGTTTGAGTGAATAAATTTAAGATCGTTTTTACACTAACCAATAGTTTTTTAACCAACCTACTATTTTATGTGTTAAAAAAATGTGTATTTTAAGTAGTTTGGGAGAGATATAACTGATGTTAGAAAGCTCTTGGTATACCGAAAATAGGCTCTTTTAATATAGGTGAAAATTAGCGGTCGCCATTTGCTACATGGCGATTAAAGTAGTAAAAGTGGAGATTGAAAAATGTGTTAATGATCGCCACTTCTGCGCGGTCACTTTTTAGCACATTCTACGGTAATCCCTTTTTCTTTATTAGTGAGAAAATCCTTTTTTTTTAATTTTTCCCTTGGAAACATGCCAATATTGAGCACCTACGCAAGTCTCAATCCTTCTGCATCCTGTATACATTTAAATCATTTTAAAAGTCCTAAAGCATTTTAGCATTGTGCTAAATCAAATCTGCATATTTCTTGTTTTGTTTCAACAATTCATTTATTTTCTAGACGATATTAGAGTTAGTCTTCAATTCTTACTAGCAATTTTAAAAAGTGCCTACTAACTTTAAAAAGTGGCCACTAACAGAACTGAGTCTATCAGCCACTAGCTATTAACCAAATTTCGCAGTTTTCACCTACATCTTTTAATTCTGGACGAATTTGTTTTTAATGAGAATGGTGTACCCGTGTTATAAGAAGCCGCAGAATATCAATTCTGCGGCACATGGTCTGCCGGTGGCTGCAGAAAATGTTTTTTGGTTCCACTGTCCCTTAAACCAAATATTGAAACTGTCTTCATTTGTAAATTTACGATGTCGAATATGACAATTCCAAAGTTAATTAATTTTTGTTAAAGTAATTTGTTAATTGCGCTTGACAAAGACAAAGAAAAGATTGATACGCTCTTTCTTGTGTTGTTTACACCTACAAATAAGAAAAAATTGCTATACTTCAGAGATTTTGAGAATTATATTCATGAAAAAACCGATACAATTACAGCGTTACATAAATATATCATTTAAAGATATAAAATATTAAAGATATAAAATGTTTAGATCGATGCTGGGGTTTTAGCTGCGACCGTGGCCGCTCGTGACTTGACCTGTTTGGATGACTTAGCAAGGAACTCCAGTGCGAGGAAACGACAAAGCGAAACAATGTTCAATTGCTCAATTTTATACCACAGTAAATGCTTTAGTTGTGTATGCTTTCTTTGACACACATAGTAGCTTTTCTAATAAGTTTCCAACAGAAGCATCTGAGTATTTACGAATTTCCATTGCAGAAATTTCCTCGTCGAAATGCCCCCATTCTGGTTGTTTAAAGACCCCATACTTATAGGAGGAAAGCATTTAAATGATGTTCCAAAAAATGAATTTTCAATGACATTAAACGTTCTGCCTTTTTTTTTGTATTTTTTAAATATATGCTTAGTCAATTTTACATATTTAGGATTTCGAGTATTTTCTAAAAAAATATGTCACTATATTTTGAAAACAGAACCAATCGCTTTTACTAAATCGCTCAATGTATCCTCAAAATTTTTGTCCTTCATAAGGTGCCTAATCTGTGGGCAAACGAAAATGTCCTTCCTAGTTTTTGAAAAGTTTAGCGATTGAAACGGTTCTGGCAGATATGAAATCCACGCTCCAGTTTAGTCCTTGCTTTAAGGAAATTCTTCACAAATCTAACGTTTAAATGAATAGATGAATAACTTTTCTTTTATCGATAACAGGAACGTTTTGAATATTTGTTCCACCTGCGGTACACTGTTTGCGCTATTATTTTTGATGTAATGGCGCAACGGGGAACCTAGCGACATTCTTCAAGGTCGCATACAGAAAACTTACTGAAGTAAAATATATTTCTATTTTTATTATATGTTATATTGCAACAATTAGTTGAAACATGAATGAGCGACTGTCATGTATTGAGCGATCGAAACGCGGTAATCTAAAACATGTATTAGCGATCACGATTATCCGCGAGAGCACTGTACGCGTAGCGACACTGTATCTGCGAGCGCTTCTTCTCATTGGTAAGTCTGAGAAACCTAGGTCATCTAAGAGCACAAGAGCAGAAAATTTACGACTTCAATAGTTTAACTATAATCAAGGAGGGATAAATTAAACATATATTTAGTTGGAAAAAGTTTTTGAGCCTCAAGTGTGCCAAAAATGGATGCTAAGAAAAGTGCGGTCAAGAAAAGGAGATTTCGCTGTAAAAAATGAACAAATGATAGTTCATTTCAAAAAATATAGCAGAAGACAAGTTTTCTCTTTTTTTCTAATAAAGGAGCTAAACATTTAAAAATTATAAATAAAACATTAAAAAAATAAATAATAATTAATTATAATAATAATTTAACTTTGTGCAAGGAAACAGTAATAGAAATATAATTTCATGTTAAATTAAAGCACAAATGAGCATTAAAACGCAGACATATGTTTCGGGATTGCTTGGAATCCTTTTTCAATGCGACAGGGAGCTTCTAGATGCAAAACATCCAAATGAAGCAGACAAAGCAACAAAAACAAAGCTTATATAGCCTAAGAATTAGCTGTAAACCAATGAGAATAAAGGCAGTGTGAAGTGGAAGTAGAAGTAGCAGGGAAGGCACCAATAAGAGAGTAACAAACGAATGCAGTTGAAAGTACAGAAAGTAAAAAAGAATATCAATAAAAATAAAGCAACAAAGACAACAGCATGCATAAAAATGTGAAAATACATGAAAATTGCAAAATAAAATATCAAGAATAAAATGGAAATAAAATAAGTGCAGAAAATACCAAAACAAAAAGCAAAACAAAGTACACATGTAATGCTCATTTGTGCTTTAATTTTGGCGTGAAATTATATTTCTATTACAATAATTAGTTATCTCATGCAGGTAAATAAAAAGCATTAAAAATTATAGTGGCGCTTTTTGCGTAATGGAAATGACATGCTCCCGACAGGATCATACAGTTGAATTTTTAGGTTTAGGCAACAATGGACGCATTCAATTCCCATCCCAGCATTGAATTATTATGTATGTGCACTAAAACAGCAAAAACCGTAGACCGATGAAAAATCAATCTGGTTTCGACTTATCGTTGTTTTTGTAAAGCTGGTCGTCAAGGAAGATGCTAATTTTTAAAGTATCGATTCGAAATCCTTTATCAGTAAAATAGGCATGATGCTAGTAGGGCTCGTCAAAATACAGAAAAACATGTTATTCGGAAAAGTTTCTGAATGTTTTTGATACGAATGTTCATCGATTCTGATCCTGTTTAGTGTTTAGATCATTCTGGGCAAACAAATTTACAACCGAGATTAAACGCCAGCAAAGAAGAAAGTATACCCCAATGGAAGTGAAAGGATTGCATTGATGAAAATGTTTCATAACCAGAGGTACTGCACGAAAATTAAGTAAACCACATGTAAGTGACTGGACTATAATCAGGCTATGACCTAACATGTTAGGCCAAACATTCCTCTTTCCTATTGTTTTAAAGCTGAATTAATTTTCGTTCTCACTGTCCATTTCGAGAATAAAAAATTTTTGCCCACTTTTTTACTTCCTTGTACTGAGTAAAGGTGCTTAGAATTCCCGTAAAATTTCCCACCCAATTTTCAACATAAATTTATATTTTAATCATCCATGAATAACTTTTGACTATTTTTTTCGTGACGGTTGGGAAATCGAAATACTCATGTTGACCATTCCCGAATCCATTTTGACACGTTTTGTCGTGTGTATTATATACGTATAGCGGATAATAGCCGTAGAATGTTGAATGGGGGGGGGGGGGGGGATTTACAAGAATTTTACAGCTTTTAGTTGTGCATCTCTCTGTTTATCTTTCTTTCTTCCTTCTTTTACAATTAGACGTTCCAAGGGGACACTTTACACGTTTTTTAATTCAAGTTCTAATTAAGTCGCTTTTAAGATTTCAACGGAGTTTATTTTTTAGGAATTAGGCATCTCTATTATTCAACAGGCACACAAGGAAGTTCACATCAAAATTTTCTCATCACATCAAAATTTTCTCAAGAAATTAGCAATAAAATATTTCAACCAGCAAAACCAAATTTATATTAATTTTTACTTTTAGTTTTTTCCGTATAGAACTAATTAAAAATGCACAGATTATTTGCTGTTATTCTAATTTTATTTGTATTTAAAATACTTTATGTCCTCCTTGAAAACTAAATGAATAAAAATACTATGAAACTGAAGAATTAAATAACCAGTTACGCCTAATATCCAATAACGTCAGACTGTTTATACCAAACAGAGATAGAACCTTCAATTTTTTACGCAGCATCAGTATGGGGTTCATTTTTGAAGCAAAACGATCTAAAGAAATTTGCAACTATACAACGCCACTTCCTTCTGGTTGTTTTAGGCGCCCTATAACGCATCAGTTCATGCCACATTACATGTACTTGCGGGAATTCCACCAAAAGCTCTCACAGTTCATAAAATAACTTCTCTAGGAAAAAAACTCCTTACTTAAATAACTGAAGTTCCAAAAATAATATTTTTTCATTTAATGACTTTGAAAAAACTTGCCATAAATGGATAGAACATCCAAACCTGCAGTGCTTAATTCCGAATATTTGTTTAGAAGAACCTGATGTGTCAACATTTCATTCTGGAATTTGCACGATAAATCTCCACCAATCTGCTTCCTGCGAATATTAGGTTCTCTTTGCGGAGAGATTACTGTACCAAGACAGTAAAGCAGGTAGCAACGCTCGCCAGTCCGGTCTCTATGGCCAATCCAGTAGTTTAATTAAATTAACGACTGTATTTTTTACTAACCCCATTTTTTTCGGGGAACCACAACGCTCCAAATGATACTCTACTAGCATAGGGGTATCAAGGAGAGCCAGGTTCATACAGCAAGAGTTCGTTAGGCTGGGCTGGCGCCCAGCAAACCTACCTCGGAGCGTTCGGTGGACTTCACTTCCCCGTGCCCGGGGAGGGCACCCCTAAGGCCACGAGCTAACAGGGGAGGGGAATGGAGTAGAAAGGTCCCTATGGCAGGTTCTGGGCAGTTTTGGGTTAAATGTCTGAGAGTTTTTGGAAGGAACGAAGGATGAGCGCTGCGTTCCGTGTCTCTTGGAGTAGCCTGTAAAAGCCTAGATGCTATATACGGTAGTGAAGTATATATACGTAGCTAGATGCTATATACGTAGTTAGCGTTACGCATAAGTAGTATATCAAATTTCAAGAAAAGATGAGATGTGAGATTTTGAGCCTCAGTTGTTTTGACGTGAAAATGATGAAACATTTATCATTTAATTCATTCGTTTGTGGTATTCAACATCTTATTATGCAGTTACTTCTCTTTAATTAAGCTTTTGTTTTAATGCGGTAGAAGTTGCCTCTTGAGACCTTAAAACAGTAGTTTAATTTTTTCTAAGCATTTCTAGATGAAACTTTTCGTAAGATGTGTTAAAAACTAAATTTTTACAAAGATTTTAGGAATTCTATAACACTGCTTACTGAGGTCGCTACTGAAAAGTCGATCTAAAAGTCAGTGAACCTTAGAGAAAGTTTTTCGGACTTTCTGTTACTCAATGCTCAATATGCCTAGAAGTTGCTGTTATAAAAGAAGTGTTTCCCACAGATTTCCTCCCCAAAGCATCAATCAAATATAAATGAAATAGTTCGAAAAGACCTTATATCTATATCATCTACAATCCGCCAATCCTAGTTTTTTAGTGAAGACGGGAAAGAAGGATTGTACTTTACATTGTACTTTCCGAATTTTTAAAACCAATAACTCATCAACAGGGCCCGACTAAGAAATTTTCATGCTCAGGCGGTTTTCACTCTTTCCTGTTCCCTTTGAATATCTCACTTACTTTATATATACATATGTATGTATCTATGTATGCATGTGTGTGTGCGTGCTACGGTCAAGTGAAATTGGTTATTATTAAGAGTAACCTGTTATTATGAAAAATTACCAGCGGTTATTATTCGTTAAACCGGTCATTTTATTTTACAATTTTTTAAAAATAAATTTAAATGATATTACGGAAAAATTTCCTGCCCCTTAGATAATTCCTGCGACACGTGCCTCGGGTGCCCGTACGATAGGCAGGGCCTACTCATCAATGAACATTTCTCGTCAAATACAACAGCAATTATGCAAATATCGTCGACCATTCAGATGCTCAATCCGAGCAGTTGTCAAAAAATAAATAAATAAATAAAATCAAGCCTACTGTTTTTTTTGTATGACTTGTTACTAATTTCGCAACAATAAAAATTGATTGTAACAAGAGCAAAACGTAAGGCGGACACGCTGAAGGCTTTTTTAATCTAAGAGATTCTAAGTCCAACTAATTCTGTTTGCATAATAAATGAAAATCATTTTTCACTTTTCAAAAGAGTCTCACATTTACCCTTGTTTATTGTACGCATTATTCATTGCTTTATCCAGGCGTTCATTAAAGATTCATTTTCGAACAACAACCATGCCGCACTTCAAAGAAAATTAAAAAAAGAGCAAACATTCTCTTTCACCCAATCCTCTTCAAAGATAAAAATCGCACGAGCGAGAATGAAGTACGAAAATTGCACTTTGTATTAATCAAAACATGCCAGGAATGTAAAAGACGACAGATTGCAGCTTACTTTCCTTCTTCTTTTTTTGCTTAATGAATTCTCGACAAAATGTCACCAAAAGACTGTCTTACAAGAAAGAAAAATCACAATAATGATGTCATTAATCTTTCCCGGTATGTCGACATTTGAAGAAAGTAGCGAATCGATAAAATGTGGTAGAGTGAGTTTAAATTTCGTGGTAAGTTGGCTTGCAGGCAAAAAGAAGAAATGGCTGTTACCTAGCACAGCAAATTCGTCGGTATCGATTTTTGATATGATTGTACCGTTAAGAAATAATGAACCAACAACCAATCGCAGGGGTATACGTAAAAATTTGGGGGAAAAAAGTAATCTTGATATGAAAAAAATGAATTTGCGTAGGATAAAAAAGGAATGGTTCTAATGAGCTTAAGGAATTATGCATAACGGCATAATTTTATAACAAAATTAAAAGAAAAAACATTTCAAAATTGATATTTTAAAAATTGAAGGAGAACTGATCATTTAAAAAATGTACAGGAAAACAAAATTGCATCTTACTTTTAGGGAAAAAATACCTAAATCCTTCCAAAACATTTGAAGGGAGAAAACCATTAGCTGATGTACTCAAGTTTAATTTAGCATAAAGGAAACATCAAACAGACAATGCATTCAGTCTTATGCATTTTTTCAACCACTATTTTATAAAATTTTTTTGTTTCATAGAATAACCACTGAAAACTTATTAAAAATATTTTCGTCCCAGGTGCCAGGTCTGACATAGGTGCCTATGTTTTCCATGCCCGGAATGTTACGAGTATCATTGCAGAAATTTAAGTGCTTACAATGATATTTCAAGGTATTTGTTTGAAGAGCAATACACACACACTTATTCGTTATGTATTATTCAGTTAAGCTAGTATTGCTGATGAACTAGTAAACACTTTGTACAAGAGCTGTAATCAAAATTTCCAAGTGGAGAGAGAATTCCTCCAAGCTTTATACACAGCTTTATAATATAAGTATTTTCAGAAAGGACACAAAATGGCAAACGTATTTGTTTTTAAGCCAAACTTAAGTATATTGGTCGTCTAGAGTTAAAAATTTCCGTAAGAAAATAGTAAAATAGCCATTTATTTGATTGTTATTTTACCATATTTAATTACAACAGTTGAATAACCATTAAAAAGATGGTACTCAAACCGCTGATTGCGAAAAAAAGCGTTTGTTCTCTGTTTATCCTAAAGAACGTTTAACTAACCGTAATTTTCAAGTGCTCAATAAGAATCGGGTGTCCATCTTGGTTGCGAAACCTTACCGGTCGTACACTGTTGTTAAAATATGAATAAAGATTTATCAGTTCAAATCTGCATGTGTATATAAAAAAAGAAGAAAAAAAAAGTGGCTTAAGCAGTGGTTACTAAATAGAAAGACGTGAATCAAAAATTGGGGACATCGGATTCCCGAACTGTTTGCGAATGAGCGAACCCATAATTTGAGCTGCTGAAGTTTTAGAAATATAATTTCACGTTAATTTAAAGCACAAATGAGCATTAAAACGCAGACATGTGTTTCGGGATTGCTTGGAATCCCTTTTTCAATGCGACAGGGAGCTTCTAGATGCAAAACAAAGGGATTCCAAGCAATCCCGAAACATATGTCTGCGTTTTAATGCTCATTTGTGCTTTAAATTAACGTGAAATTATATTTCTATTACGTTTACTTGCACAAAGTTAAATTATTATTATCTGCTGAAGTTTGTTTGTATTTTAATTTTTGCAGCAAATAAAATGATTCTCGTCCATATACAGTAAATTTAGACCAAAGGAGGCGTAAAAATGTTCCAAACCGTAAATTTAACGGTAAATTAGATGGACAGACTGCTGCCGGTCATTTAACCGTAATTTCATGATGAAATTTCTAACAGTGTAGATTCAAAACCAAATACATCCACTTTTTTCGATTTCAACTTTTTTACACCTTCTAATAGTTTAAAGCAATCTTTATATGGTGTTAATTTTTTAAGTTTCTAAAGCAGCTACTTCATGCTAAAAAGTGTGTTTGAAATGTGCCGGTTTGTTACAAAACCAGTTCCCCCCCACATCGACCATGCCTCTAAGCTCTGCTTTTTTTCCCCTCCAAATATCTTCCAAGGGAAAATTATTTTTGTGTTAAAATTTCAGCAAGTTAAAACTCTATCCCAATGCTCTTAGCTAGAAATTCGAATTTCTTAGATATTAGTTTTTTGCCCGCCGTGAGCAATTTCATTTTTTGGATGTAGCTGGTTTTGAAACTAGACGACTCATATATTCCTTGATTGTAAAACTTTTTAAATCCTAGTCAAGAATAAATTCTACTTGTAGTTGATAGGTATATAGTGGCGTAAACAGAATTTTCTCCTTGAGGGAGAGGAGTTATAGCAGTCTTTACACACATATATATTACCATACCAGGATTGTCAATATGATTTTAACCAAGTAATGTATAATGAAGTACGTTGTATCGTAATAACCATAAATAAACAAACTTAATATAATCAAAGCACCCATGAACCTGCGCTGTTAAACTGCCGTGCATTGGGACAAAAATAGCTTAAAAATCTTTGTCATTTTGTGAAAATGAAGTGATTGTTTTGATTGAATTTGGAGAAATATGATTGACAATACAAAAGCGAAAACGCACATTAATGGTGGCGATCTATATCGGCTGCAATGACTGCAAAACCTCTGTAGTCCTATTTTTGTTAATGCACCTTTAACGCTTTATTTGTATTCCATATTATACCTTCAACAATAACACAATCCATTCCTTCAAAAAACAAAACAAACAATTGAGCTGAATGGTGACATACTCGAGTGCATACAGTTTTCAGGTAAAAAATTGACACATAAAAAACATCATTTTAAACCAAGTTACACCTTCGCTGTGAAAATCAGAAGAAAGTAAAAGTAATTTCTAAATAAGGACAGCCAAGGCTACCAAAATAATTACTAGCATTTAGATTATTGATTTTTAAAAAATATATTTTCTCACACTTTGTTTACTTTCTCTTAGTGAAAAACCGTTTCAGAACTTCCAAGAAAAGGAGCAAGGACCCTTTCTAGTGGCGCTCCTATCAAATTTATTATATGGGATCTAAGTGCATTTATCGTTACATAAATAGTTTAGCAATTGTCCTTTCTTACACAGACAAAACAAAACTTAGCATACTTTAAGCTCATTCAACCAGCAGATTATCAAACTTGACAAACTTTCGCAACAGAACTCATAACAAAATGCGAAATTACAATAATAAAACACAGAACTGCAAATGTAATGTCAAAGGCTACCTCCTGGAACAATAACAATGCTCACGCTTTTTTAACCTAAAACTTTTCTTTCTAAAAAGTTAAAAAAAAAAAAAATAAAGCTTTGAAAAAAATAGCACTTAATAATAATTCGATTTAGAAAAATATCGGGTTTTTTTTTCTCTCACAGCACCGAAAAGAACAAAAATAAGTGAAAGCAATTAAATAAAGATTGAAAAATAAAAAATTTGAAAGTAGGGTATTGAGATGGGGAAAAAGTGTGTCTGTCGGTCTGTCGGTCTGTCTGTCTGTCGGTCTGTCGGTCTGTCTGTCTGTCTGTCGGTCTGTCCCCCCCTAATAACTTTTGAACGAATTGTCCGATTGGAAAAATTCTTTTTGCATTCGAAAGATCTCGGCGAGGACATCTAATTTCCATATTTTACTTTTTGATTTGAACAATTTTTTGTTCAATTTTGAACAGTTCAAAAATTTTTAACATTAGCGCCTATGGGCGAAAATGAAGCAAATTATGTAAAATTTGGGTACAAGATCCAAGTTCCCATGAACAAGCTCACTGGAAGAAGTTCTTGGCGTGAAATATTGATTTGAACAATTTTTGTTCATTTTTGAACAGTTCAAAAAAAATTAACATACCGGACTACGGGGAAATTTCAATCCTATATAATTCCTGATCTAACGGACCGATTTGCTTGGAACAAACTTTATCGGAAAGCTCTTATGACGTAGAACATGTACAAATAGAAAGTACATCCAGAACTAAGGAGCCTATTTTCCTATGAAATTTTTAGTTCGGGATTTTCAAGAATATTTTTGAATCAATGAATGATTAAATGAATAAGCAAAAGAATGAATGAATAAATGAGTGACTAAATACATGAATGACTTAATAAATGAATGATTGAATGTCTATTAACCGTTGAAAAAGGTATATTTGAACCAATTAAGAACTAAAACTAAACGAGAAAGACAGAGAGAGAGAGAGAGATAGCTAGATTATAAATTTGAATTCGGTGTATACGGGGAAGTAGGCTCGTATAGTTCTAGACGGAACTTCTTGTTTAACCAGAGATAAAACTTAATTCTAAATTCTAAAAAGTTCAACATCGGAACTAAAACTTTTTGCAGACGGGAAATATTGTCTTTGAAAATTCAAATCAGACACTTGAATAATAGATTCGATTTAGAATAAAGTATGGCTTGGAGTGCTTCCTTTTTTTTCTCCTCATAGCACCGAAAAGAACAAAAAGGTAATGATGACAACGCCATTAATCTCTGGAGGAAGTCTGACATTTGAAGAAACGGATGCATAGATCGATCGAGGGCAGCCGAAGAAAGTTTCGTCACGACAACCAAAAGTTACAGCGATTCCCCAGGCATAAGCATTGATTGAGCTAGCTACCACGGAATACGAGCATCCATTATTTAAAAGACGCTTTAAAGTAATGATGTATTCTATGAATTTTAAATGTGACAAAAGCAAAGATAGAAAAACAACGAAGTGTACTGTCCTGAATTACATTATGGCAGAGAAGCTCAGTTTTGAAAACAGAGGAACACGTGAGACATACAAGAACTAATATTTACACCTATCACTTAGTCCTATCATAGCTGCCATGTTATGAAATAATAAAATAATAAATTAACTTTGCGCACAGGTAATCTGTAACAAACATTTTCACTTTAAGAAAGCACAAATAAGCATTAAAATTCATACATATGTTTCGGGATTGCTTGGAATCCTTTTTTCAAGGCAATAGTGGAGCTTTTAGACTTCTAGATGCAAAAAATTCCAGATGTTTTTGCATCTAGAAGTTCCACTATTGCATTGAAAAAGGGATTCCAAGCAATCCCGAAACATATGTCTGCATTTTAATGCTTATTTGTGTTTTAATCACGCGCAAATATTTTTTACAGCTGCCATGCTGTGATCTGGGGTGTACACAGACTTCATGCTGTAAATCCGCATATTTAATGTGGTTTAAATGTTTTAAAATAGAGTTCTACAATAAATGCAGCTGATATAAAAACGCAGCTGGGGCTTTTTATCGTGTTCTAATATAGAAGGACATTGCTGTGGAGCAAAATTTGTGGAACCATGTCATTAAAGTACGTGCCATATGCAGCATGCTTCGTGCTTCATGCACTTGTTCTTGATTTTTCCCCATCCTTTTGCAGATAACCTAAAAATTCTCGAATCCAGGGCCCACGCGGATCTCAGAACACAGAAAAAGGCTATCTAATTTTCCAATTAGCTCTTGTTTCAGCAGTTTTAGTTATATATTTTGTGTTCGATTTATTTACACTGGTTTTTTGCTGTAGCTCTTCGTAAATCTGCATTGGGAATCAGAATATATATATATATATATATATATATATATATATATATATATATATATATATATATATACTCGTATATATTTTTTAAAATAAAAACACACCTAGAACTTCTGATATTTATTCAGTCTGATTTTTGTTCTGTGTTTCAAACATTTTAAAATTATATGTCATTGGCAATGGCCACTCAGAGAGTGATATATACTTTTTGGCAAATAGTTGAAAGTGCCTGAGGTCCCCATGAACCCTAGGTCATAGTAACAGGACTAAGTGCAGCGCGGTTCTAATAACATGACACCTAACACTGAGAAAGTCAATTCCTTTTAAGGGGAGAACAAACAGTAAAGACAAGGAATTCTTATACTGGAACAGTACTGGTACTCTTGATTGAGTGTGCAACTACCATTATTTGTAATCAATAATGAAAGATTTTTTTTTTCTCGTTAAGGGGGGAAATCCACAATTTCATAAGTAAGGACTTTAAGTTCCCTGACACACGAATGTTGTCTCACGGTTAAATATTTGTAAGACGAAGAAAAAAAAAAATCTTAAAATATTACTCACCATTCAGTACAGTTTCGACTAAGTTCATTGCGAGTATTAAAAATTATGCCACTCTCGGGAATAATGCAAACATTCTCAATGCGTAATCTCGTATAGCAAAAAATTCGACTAAAAAGTTGTTTTTTCATAGATTCATCGAATTAAGTAATATGGGCACCTGTATCTCACTGCGTGCTTCTTTAATTGTCATAAAATTTTTCAATAAAAATTAAATTTAAAACTTCCTTAAAGTGGTGTATGTCCATCATAATTCTCCTATTGTTGATTTTCATTTAGTACTTAGCTCTGCAATCTTTATTTGCTTTCAGAGAAATCTATCCACCAGCTTCAAATCGGCTACACTTGGTAATATTTCCGTAGTTATAACGAGCGTTTCATTATATCAATATATCCCATAGAACGCCATGGTTAAAATACGATTGAGATCAAGAAAGTACTAATGATTCACTATTATTTTTTTTATATTCTTGGATTTTTGATTACAACAAATAGTCGTTTTACTCTGATGATTTTGTGACAGTAGTCTTCTTCCATAAATTATGAAATGAACTAAATAGAGATCATTTTATTTGTTGATGTCATATTTTTGTAATGCGTAAATCTGCACTAAGAATCAGACTTCAGAATAAATTCTCAAGGTGGTCCATTCAGAAGTTTGGTTTTCTTAACTGAACTTGAAAATAAATAAATACATTTTCCAATCATTCACACATCACTTACAACTTTCATAACTTCACATTTCAGAGCAAAACAATCGAAACGAGGAAGAAAAACGAGATTTTACGTCATTTGGACTCGGATTAATGTTAACGTGACTGACCAAGAAGGAAAATTAAACACACCTTTTCTTACTACAAACAATTCCGATACCTTTACTAAAGCTATAATTATAACGGTAAAATATAATGGCGGCACAGAACAAACACGTGCACATTATGAACACACGTGCAAACCAAAAGTTTGCTTTGTACAAAAGTAAATAATTTAAAAATCAGTTATTTCCTTCGAATATTGAAGTTCTTTCTAACATTGGCTATTAATTATAACCAATATAAGTTATACTCTCGCTGCAGAGTAAGACATTAAACAATAAAAATACCCGCAGTCAAGGACAAGCAAATGAGCTACTGTACAAGGAAAGGACAGTTTTTTCCCTTCCGGCATGCAACGATTCTAATTAAATCATTTTCATTGTATGAAAATATCCTTTTAAAAAGGCGACGCTACCTATAGGTTCTTCTCGTTCGAAGACAATGGGACCAAAACTGATTAACCAGATAAATCATGTTTGTTGGGCAAGTTAATTTGTTAGACCAATTTACAAAACACGCGAAGCTGTAAGAGGAATACTTTCTTTAAGTTGAAAACGCGTATTTTTAGCTTGAAAACAGAAAAGACATATTCTCGAGAAAGTACACCAAAGTTCTTATCAAAAATGGTTCTCATATTTTGCGTTAGTGGTAAATCTTATTTACGGCTAAATCGAGCTTTAAATATATCAATAAAACGGATAATAATAATAATAATAATCATAAACAAAGAAAATCACTGACATTTCTTCGATTTACTACGACCATTCTTTCATCTTTGAACTTATAATTTTCTTAGTATAATTGAAGCATCAATGCGTTACGATTGAATAGAGCTTTAACTATATAAATTAAACTGAAACAAAATAGATAATAATAATAATAATTAATAATAATAATAAACCGTTAAAAGAGAAAAAAATCACTGACATTTCTTTGATTCACTAGCACCATGCTGTCAATTTTGAACTTATAATTTTCTTGGTATAGTTGAAGCATCAATGCGTTACGGCTGCATCGAGCTTTAACTGAATCAATTAAGCTGAAATAAAACATATAATAATAATAATAATAATAAGCGTTGAAAGGAAAAAAATCACTGACATTTCTTTGAATTACTACTACAATTCTTTACTACGACAAACGTATAATTTTCTTGCATAGTTAAAACATAAATGCTCCAAACTCTAACACATACTGCGTTCGCGTCAAACCCAGCTCCAGTAAATTCATAGTTTTCTACACTACTATTCATTGAAAGCGATCATAATTGCTATTATTATTTTTCTCAGAGCAAAACAGAATTTTCCATGACCTGATTTACTTTGGAAATTCGTATCAAATTTAATATATGAAAAAGAGCGTTCGAATTTTTTTATTCTAGTTGAATAAAATTTTTCCCATTGACACACCTAGAGCTTGACTTTCATGCCTTTCCCTACCTCGCAAATGTTTGCTTTTGACCCATAATTATGCTGTGAAAGTACATAAATGTCCTTATCTGCCCTCGAAACTTTATGAGAACAAAAGGATCTTTCGCATGACCATTACCCTAATTTACGCAGACGATATTTCTTTTTATGCGTAAAATAGAGCAAATGAGCTCATTTTTACCGGAAAGTTGAGCAAGAGCACTTTTCGAATCTTGATTAATTTTGTTGATAAAAAGTGTCTTCCGCTCTGATTTGCTTTTTGATTTGCACATTTTTCTAAATCCAATGTGCATAAGAAAGTATTGCATTCGAGAAGATTTTAGGTTTTTTGAATTTTGACGGATTTAGACGCGTCAAGATGTGCAGAAACCCATTTGACTATTTTTGGACAACGTGCGTGTGTGTGCCTTTCTGGAATGTGTACTTGTCTGTATGCGGCTGAACACTTTTTTATAGGTACTCTAACTCGAATCGAAGAAATGAATCGAATCGAAAGACATTTGGTGCACATATGAACCCTGATGGGAAGTAGTACTGATTACTTTTTGTCATCAACCCCTCTTAAAGGGGTGGCGCAATCAAATGTTTTTCTCGCTACGCAGGACTGTTATAGCTAACTGCCATTTATTATGGAAGAGTTCAAAGAAAAATTGGTAAACGGTTGACCTCAATGGGGGCAGGTGCTGATTAAATTTTGGCGACATTCGCTCCTAGGAGTAAAGAGGATTCGAACTTATTTACCATGCAAAGTCTGCCTGCGATATCTCAAGAAGTAAGCAAGGATTAAAACAAAAATTGGTACACAGGTGGACCTGAAATACATTTTTAACACCAATCGTTCCGAAGTGGATGACACAATCAATCACGCAATCCCCCGCCAAGCGTTTTTCTCACCAAGCGTACGTCTCAAGAAGTACTGCAAGGATCTCAAACGAAATTTTCTATACAGGTGCACCTCAATGGGGTCCAATTACGGTTTAGTGCCAAAGCCTCCAAAGGAGCGGCCTATTCTGATAAGTTTAAAAAGCAATCATATGATAAATAAGGAAGACAGTTATGTGATGGCCACAACATATTGGTTTTTTCTTGTGGCAAATGCAGTTTTTTCATAAATGATTTAGCCTGCGAAATCGGCCTGAAATATTGAGACATAAAAACATTTTTGTAAAAAGATAACTGTATTGTCCGAACAGAGAAATACAAACTTCTGTGGTGTTAGATTTTTTCCCCATCAAACTTCTTTTCCGAAAATAATTGTTTACTCGTGAAAAGAGAATGGTGTTAGGTGATTCTACAAGGGTAATTGTTGAAAAGAAATAGATGTTAACAGTTTTGTTTTGCATGGTCACTCTCAACTTAGTTAACAGGAATTATTTAGTGGGCTGTTGTAAGAATTGGATGCACATTAAAAAAAAAGTACATACTATAGGAAAAACAGCTTATATAAGCAAAAATGGTGCAATCAACCTTTAGTTGACCCCTTGTTTTTCATAAGTTTGCATCAAGAAAACATTTTAGCTCCAACCAAAACGGATCTGATAGCGTTGATATTGGCAACCAGAGACTCAATCAGGGAATGGTTTTTAGGGTTACCCCCCCCCCCCCACAAACTCTTGACATCGCGTTATGTTTCCGTTCCTAGTATATGAATATTTCATAACTGAACCCCTGGCCCCTCTCCCTCTCCATAAAAAACTAATTGTGCCACCAAAATTGCCAAACCTGGTGAGTATATGAACCACGCCTGATATCATGTGATTTTTAGCCTAACAGCGATAATACGTCAGTACGTTTTTTTCTTAAATCAATGCTGCATCTACATGTGACTTGATAAAAATTCGTTTTTGCACATCTAAGGTATTTTTTCAAATTCTTAAGACAAAATAATTTTAAAACAAAATCTTTGAAAAAGAGAGATGTTTCCATATTTTAGGATAAACATTTAAAGCATATATTTACACAGAAAATATGCAATTTTTTTGTACATATAAAAATTTTAAGATAGCTCGTGTACTTTACATAGTATATATGGTATGACAAATTCATGCTTTACATCATCTTGCCATTAAGGATATTTGATACGCATTGTCTTACGAAGGATGTCAAGAGGCGAACCATATTGTTTGATGTGTGCACAAGCTTCATTATCAGTAAATGAAAGGAAGGAAAAACGATATCACATATTGCGCAACAGAAATAAAATAAATATGAGCAGGATACCTTATTCAAATATGAAGAATATAGAAATCGACTTTAGGTTCATTTGAGGAACAGGTGCAGAAATGGGTCATGGAAGGAATTTCGTTCGGAAAAACGTGCATTCAGAAAATGAATGATGAATACAGACAAAACAGACGTCATTTATATAAGTGATTATAATTTCATTTTTGCCAATTTCAGCAAACTTTTGAACACTTCATTCATATACACTGTAAATACAACATATACACACAGCGCAACTCCTGCATCCGTACTTCGAAGGGGAAGGGGAAGGAAACTTAATGGACAAACGATAAGTAAAAGTAGTAGAATTAAAAGAATTGGAAGTTAAAGTAATTATTTTAAATATTAAGAAATGCAGACGATAATTAAAAAACAGAATATTAAATAAATATGAAATGGAATAAATATAAATTTAATATATAACAGGTGACTATTAGTCACCTCGATGTGAAGTTGGATTAAGTACCCTTCTCTTACACATTTAAACGTATATTAAACTCTTTCACGGCAAAAAAGACAGCTGTATTTTTGACCAGTGATCTGGAGCAGGAGCGTGGAGGAACGAGCTTTTGTTCGAAACTGCTGAAACAAAGAAATTTGTTGTGCAACACAGTTCCGATTTTTTCCCTTCCCTTCCTAATTTTTTTATCATAAAAAAAATAATTAACTAAAAAAAGAGGTAAATAAAATAATCTATTTAAACTATCCGGAACTGGGAGGGTAGAGCAGTAGCAAGTATTTGGAAGGCAGAGCGGAGATGGAGCAGATCAACTCAATAAACGTTGCAGCTCCAGGTCCCTTTTTTTGACACCTTTCATTACTAAGCTAAAAAAGTTATTTTAAGAATCTGATAAAGAAAAATTCTTCGTTGAAAACCATTTACGATTTCATATGATTCGGCAGTTGGTATTAATGTGAGGGCGAAAAACGTATTTGTTTGCAGCAAAATGAGCTTGCTCAAAGTAATCTTAAGGAAAAAAGAAACCTTAGAATACATGATAAATACTTGTTTTGCTAGGGTTGAAGAGGTTGTTAAATCTAACGCAAATAAACATTCGAGAAAAAAAGGGAGTACTGTTGTTTCATGGTTGCACAGTAATTTTTATTCAGAGCAAGAAAATGCAGTTAAGAAAAGAGATTCTCTGATA
Source organism: Octonoba sinensis (assembly GCA_038502835.1). NCBI lineage: Eukaryota > Metazoa > Arthropoda > Arachnida > Araneae > Uloboridae > Octonoba > Octonoba sinensis. The sequence goes on along the minus strand of CM076600.1, from coordinate 96,536,239 downwards.
GCTCCTTGTAGCTGTAAAACACGTGCATGCAACTTCCTTTGCAAAATTAGCACTTTTTTTAGCCTACTTTCCCATAAAAGTAAAAAAAAATAAAAATAATAAAGCATGAAAGAAGGCTTAATGTATCGAAAAACATCGTTAAAAATAGAGAAAAGTTAAAAAAAAAAAAAAAGTGAAGTAATTAAATAAAGATTGAAAAATAAAAAAAAGAAAGTAGGGTTTTGAGATGAGGGAAATGTGTGTGTCCGTCTGTCAATCTGTCTGTCCCCCCTAATAACTTTTGAACGAATTGTCCGATTCGGAAGATTTTCTTTTTGGCATTTGAAAGATCTCGGTGATTACATCTCATTTCCATATTTTACTTTTTGTTTTGAACAATTTTTCACTCAATTTTGAACGGTTCAAGAAATCTTAACGTTACCGCCTATGGGCAAAATATGAAAACACTGGGGAAAACATCGAAGTTCCTATGAACAAGCTTATTGGAAGAGGCTTGCGGTGTTAAATATAATTTGATTTGAGCAATTTCTGTTCATTTTTGAACAGTTCAAAAAAAATGAATATAGCGCGTACGGGGAAATTTCAATTCTATATAAATCCTGATCTAACGGACCGATTTGCTTGGAACAAACTTTATCGGAGAGCTCTTATGACTTAGAACATGTACAGACAGAAAGTTCATCCAGAACTAACGAGCCCATTTTGATATGAAAGTTTTTGATTACGACTTTTTAGAATACTTTTGAATGAATGATTAAATGAATGAGTGAAGGAATGAATGAATAGTTGAATGAATAAGTAATAAAATAAATAAAGGGGTGAATAGATGATAAATTAATGAGTGAATGAATCAGAAAATAAATAAATGAGTGAATAAATACATGAATGAGTAAACGGATGAATGAATAAATAAAAAGTGAATGAATATGTATTAACCGTTGAAAAAGGTATATTTGAAGTAATTAATAACTAAAGTTAAATGAGAAAGAGAAGAGAGAGAGAGAGAGAGATAGCTAGGTTATAAATTTGAAGTTGGTGTATATCAGGGCTGGGTTTTTGCCGGCAGAAACTAGTTTCTGCCATGCCAGTGGCAGAAAGTGGTTATAACCGGTTTTAACCGGCAGAAACTGGCAATAACTGGCACAAACATATTTTGGGACATTATCTGAGAATTTTTTAGTAGTATTAAATTTCCAAAGTACATTTTATTCAGAATACATAAAAAATGTTGGGGATAGTTTTTATTAAAAAATAATTTTGTATTAGAAAAATAAGTACAAGTAAAAATGAAGATTTTTTAAATTTAGTAATTTTTGCATCCGCAATAATGGCATTGCCAGCAAAGAAATGCTGGCCTGGGAAGAATATTTTAAAGCTTTTCTTTCATTCAGAACAAATTAAGAAACATTCTGGGTTCAGAAAGGTTAGCAAAATTAATCGTATGTTATGAAATGCTCCTTGTAAAAAGTGATAGTATATTTGAGTTCGAGTGGTAATTTTGTAAAATAATTGTAAGAGATATTTCATTAAAAAATATATCTCGGATATTTTATGTGCTTCAATTATTTAGTGATATATTTTCTCAAGAACCATTTCTATTTGTACATAAAAGATAACCTTAAAATTATTGCCATTGCATTGTAGTATTATTTATTTAAAAATACTCTGAAAAGTGATTTGTTAAAATATCATAGAATTTTTTTTACCTTTAAATAGAAATTCAACTGTAAACAATAATATTTATAGTTAAACTTGTACAGCATTAGATTACCATTATGACTTTTTTTTTCAAGTGAAAGAAAATTAGCATTATATAAACAAAGTATATTTATATGATCATTTTGAAACTTTTTACTACTTTGAATAATATTCATTATCTTTAGTTTTAATTTTTATCGTTAATTGCTTACGTATCAAATACATGTGTTAATTATGAATCGCGGATTAAAGTTCTTATTAGTATTATTTCTTTGTTTCTGCCAGTTTTTGCCACTTACTGGCCGAAACTAGTTTCTGCCATGCCGGTTTAAACCGGTTATAACCACTGGTTTTAACCACCCCGGCAGAAACTTGCCAGCCCTGGTGTATATGGGAAAGTAGGCTCGTATAGTTCTGGACGGAACTTCTAGTTAAAACTTGAATTAATGAAGTCTTCATCAGAATAATTCCACAGATATAAATGAAATACAACCAAGGTTTTCATGGTTCTGCGAAGAATGATGCACTTGGAAATATCAATCCTTAGAAATTATAAGCTTTTGTGCAACCCCCCCCCCCCCCCGCCACAAAAAAAACCTATCAGTTAAAAATGCAAACGAGTTACGTAATGCTATCGATTTATGTAATACCGTTTGACTTTTGTAACTGAAATGCTCAGTTTATCGGGCAATGATAATGTAAAATGCATCACTTACACGTCAGCATTTTGTTAAGTTGACAGCTGCAATGCAGTGGAAGACATCACTACAGAAATTACAGAATAACAGTCCAGCACGTCAAACCATGTTCAAACACTACCAACGCAACATATCCATAAAAATTCTTCAAAACATTGTACGGCAAACAGTATGTTCAGACTCAATAAAAGAAATCAAGTAAAGGAAGCTCGCAAAAAATCCTTTGAATTGCCTTCAAGAGCAGAATAAAAGAAATATTAAACAAAATTATCTGCTAGAGCTGTTAATAACACCTGTTTCGACAAAAATGCTGGTTTCGAAACGTTATTGAGTTTGAAACATTAAATCATTCAAATACTAAAATTCCATTAAAATTTGAAGGCATTCTTAAAACACTTCTGTCGTCCTTCTGCTGTACTTTATTATTACTTTTTGCCCTTTTCATATTCTATTTAATTATTGTTATTGCAATTTCAGATTTACGTCGACAAGAAAAACATTAAATTTCCTTAAAATTAAAATTCCCGTTCTCAATGAGAGGCCATTTATAAATGACGTCAGAATTTAAGGGGGGAGGGGCTCATAAAATTATGACTGTTTTTGACAAGAGGGGAGCAAAATAACGTAAATGTTGTCGTGATGACAATCGGCTACAGTTGTGAATAACCTCCAACAAAAATGTAAGTATCGAAACATCATTGAGTTAAAAACATTGATTTTAGAGTGGACAAATTTCTAATCAAGTAAATACTAAATTTCACTACAATTTGACGGGATTCAAAACACACAAAAAAGATCCTTTGTTTTTCCTTTTTAGCCTACTTACCCGTAAAAGTAAAAATAATAATAATAAAGCATGAAAGAAGGCTCAATGTATCGAAAATATCGTTAAAAATAGAGAAAAGTAAACAAAAAGTGAAGTAATTAAATAAAGATTGAAAAACAAAAAATTTGAAAGTAGGGTTTTGAGATGGGGAAAATGTGTGTCTGTCTGTCAATCCCCTTGAACGAATTGCCAGATTCGAAAGATCTTTTTTTTTTTGCATTCGAAAGATCTCGGCGAGGGCATATCATTTCCATATTTTACTTTTTGATTTGAACAATTTTTTGTTCAATTTTGAACAGTTCAAAAAATATTAACATTAGCGCCTATAGACAAATTATATGAACTCTGGGAGCAAGGTCCAAATTCCTATGAACAAGATTATTAGCAGAAGCTCTCGGTGAAAAATATTTTTTGATTTGAGCAATTTTTGTTCATTTTTGAACAAAAAAATATAATAATAATAAGATTAGCGCCTACGAGGAAATTTCAATCCTATATAAATCCTGATCGTGATCTAACAGACGGATTTGCTTGGAATAAACTTTGTCGGAAAGCTCTTATGACGTAGAATGTACTGATATGAAGTTAAACCAGAACTAAACAAGCCTATTTTCCTATGAATTTTTTTGATCGGGATTTTTAAAGATATTTTCGAACGAATGATTAAATGAAGGAGTGAAGGAATGAATGAATAAAGTAGTGAATAAATGAGTGAATAAATAATGAAATAAATAAAGGAGTGAATAGATGGTAAAATAAATAAATGAGTGAATAAATACATGAATGAGTAAATGAATGACTGAATAAATGAAAGAATGAATGAGTGAGTTAATGAACATGTATCAACTGTTGAAAAAGGTATATTTGAAGTAATTAAGAACTAAAGGTAAATGAGAAAGAGAGAGAGAGATAGCTAGATTATGAATTTGAAGTTGGGTGTATACAGGAAAATAGGCTCGTATAGTTCTAGACGGAACTTCGTGTTCAAATATAATATTGGCTTATTTATGGCAAAGATTATTTAGTTTATTTATGCAAAAAAAACCCCCTATTTTTACTATTTAAAAATTTCAGATGCAATTTCTGAAAGTTGGTATATGCGGGAAAGTAGGCTCGTATAGCTCTAGATAGAGCTTCTGTTTTTTTTTTTTTTTTTTTTTTTGATGGGTAGAACTGTAAAAAAGGTATAAAGCTGCAAAATGCCAAAACAAAACTTACTCATTTCATTTTGCGTAGCATGATTAAGCAGGCGTCTGATGCTTGACTGTTTTCAAAAGTCTTACTAATACTGTAAAACCAACTATAAATTTAATCTAGTGTTTTGTTCTCTGTTTACTGAATTCTATCTTTAAAGTGATAAGTAACACCGCTCTCCTTTTAATCTTCAGGATTTGCGATAAGAAATTCTCCTGCCACATGTTTTTATTGCCCCCGAGAAATAAGTCAATACTGAAACTCAAGAACGAGACAAACATTTTACAGAAAGAATTTTTGAACAGAGAAAGTAAGCACACGTACCTTACCTTTTATTGTGGTTTCATAAAAGACTAGCGGCGCTCATACTGTCTCTACTGTTCAGGTAAATAAAGGATTTTTTTCGTATCATTTTAAAAACTCGAAACATTATGTACACAACAATAAAAAATTGTCAACTATGGCTTAATATCATAATTACTACCTATAATACGAAATAAATATTTGCAAAATACCTCTAAAACTTGTACAATGGGTTCTCGAAACTACAAATGGCCTAGGGGGCGGGGATTTAAATTAATAAATTGTCAACCCAGTCATTTGCGTTACAAACCATTGCGTATTCCAAGTATTGTATGAAATTCTGATTTCAGAAGAAATGGTAGCCTCTGGACACATCCACTCCTGAGAGAACAATTTACATTTAAATTTCACAATTAAAGAAGAGCGATTATTGCTTTCAGAGATAAAATATATTTGTTTTAGTTTCTTGTATTTTTCATAGATGTATCTAAGTAAAATTAAAGCTCTGGTTCATGTGTCGGGCATCATTACAGCATTTTTTTTTTTTTTTTACTTTTTAATCTGACATACTGGTATATCTGACATATGAAATAATTAGAATATTAAAGTCAGTGCTTAACACAGTGCAAATAAAAAATAAATAAAACAAAGAGAATAATACTGTATACAATCCGTAAAAGTGAAAGGGCTAAAATAGCGAGAGATTCACTAAAAAGTTGCGCAAACGAAATTGAAATGTATGATGAAATGAAATGTAATACTTCAATCACCACCCCCTCTCTCTCTTTTACACGTACGGACAGAATTTTATTAACAGGTTGGTTGTGAAGGGAACGTTCTGGGAGATTAGAAAAATACGAAACTAATTTTGAAACAGGTTGCCCACTGTCACTTACGCCTTGCCTGTTTTGGAGTACCCTAGATTGAGATGCCAAGTCATACGGATAATCCGTAATCACTACAGAAAATAGCCATAATTTTCAATTTGTTGTTTCTGATGCCACTCGGTTCATCGAGCCCGGAATTTAGGCTACAAGGAAGAGGCTTCCGCTTTTAATGAGCATCACAAGGATAGAAGAATTACTTGGCTCAAACACAGATAAGGTACTCGGATGCCACTAGATGGCTCCATAACAAATAGTCCGGAAGCTGAAGGGGAAGGACATTACCTGTAGTACCCTCGGAACAGCCTCGGGACTTCAGGGTTCACGAATTTTACATGCCCGTATTTGTATCCAAGTGAACAGGGTGGGTCTTCCATGGGTCGGGTATTGCGTCCCAGAACCTCCGATCCGGAGTCCGACATCATGGCCTCTCGACTACCACGGCGCGAAATTTTCATTTTATTACGGACAACGGGAAATATCAGATTTTCTACCGAAAATTAAGTATTTTTACTTATTGATTTTTTTTGAGAATAATTATACTGAATCTGAAATTTGATCGCTGACAAAGAAAAAAAAAGTAAGAAGTACGTTAAATTTGTTTCAAACATAAATAAAACAGCAATTAAAATACTGATCGTTATGGATGAATATTCTAATGTGAGTATTCTGCATTTTCTATTAACTAGTTTTAACTAGAGCTGTGTTGACTAAAAATAAATTTTACTTTTAAATACCTAATACAGTTTGTTGCGGAATAATGTAAATCAGTTTTCGTGTATTTTGTTTCTGCGCACATTATAAATGTAGCAACACATTAACAAAAGTTTTAATTTCAAATACATTAAATGTTGTTAAATATCTTATAGCATTACAACTTGATTCCATTTTATTTAAATACATTGACTTGTTCATGTATTTCCGATTTCAATTAGTTGTAAGCTATAGTGTAGATTCCTGTTCACATTATATGTACATTTATTATTTTTAGTCACAAATCTTAAATTTGAATATAGAACTTAAGGGCAAAAACCAATCAATTTACCTTACAACAAAAAAATAAATAAATAAATAAAAATGGAATACTGTTTTTCTTGGAATCGAAAACTATTTTTCCAGGTTGGCATCTTTCGAACTGCAACGAGATTAACGGAAAGACTGGGTTTGAGAATCATAATACAATTTTAAACCGCAGATGAGACTTCAACCCAAGTATGAAAAATTACTATGTGACTTATCTCTTGATTACCAACCAATACAAGGAATAGAAATGAACTTGATCTGTCATATTTCAGAAAGCTGGGTGTCTTATGGATTATACAATAGCGTCTTACTCGCAAAAAGATTTGAAATTCAATTTTCAGAAAATGTCATGCCTTTTGAATTCCACAGTAGGTTTTTGCAGGGTGACAGATTTCAAATTCATTTATAGGACATTTAGGCCTAACCAATTGCGCAACAGCTTCTTACAAGCTGGAAAACTTCAAACTCAGTTTCCAGAAAATGTCATTTCGTATGGATTGTAAAACATTTTTTTTTTTTTTTCAAATTGAAATGTTTCAAATTTCACAAGTGGTTCACCAAGTAATAACGATAATGACGACAAAATGAATAAGTAAATAACAAATAAACAGAATTTCTATCAAAGGGAGAGAAGATGGAAAATAAAGGAAAGAGGAGAGGGAGAAAGAAAGAAGAGTAATTGGATGATTTAATTCGCAAGTATAAATAGAATCAGACAAACTATTCCAGAATAAAATAATCACTGGATTTTAATTTCTTTTGAGGGCGTCACCAATGATTTATTTATTTTCTTCCCATAGCTTAAAGTCCTAAAGAAGAACGTCAGGGATCTGGAGAAGCCATTTTTTTGGAGTTGACGCGCTAGAACTCAGCTCTGCTAAATGCTTGCTCCAGCTCCGCTCCGAGCTCCGAATAATTTTAATAAATTATGTTATTTATTCATTTATTTTTTAATTATCTACTTTTTGTACGATAAAAAAAAGGAGCAGTGGAGCACAAGAGATTTTTTTGCTCTATCTCTGCTCCAGTTTTAAGAAAAATCTTTTGCTCACTGCTCCGCGCTCCTGGCCCACGCTCCATTTCAGATCCTTGCTAATAATAAGTAACTTAGATGTGCAACAAAAAGTTACAACTTTTACCTCACAACTACGGTTCTTTTAAAATTTGGAAAAAATACTGATTTATGAGACTTATATAGAAAATTTTGAGCCGATATGTTCACTAAAAATTACCATTAATCAATTCAACAGCAAGAGCATATATGTCGAACGTCAAAATCACATGATAAAATAACATACTAATTTCCATACATTTTATTATTTGATTTTAAATTACATTTTATTTTCAATATTTGTAATAGTGTTGTATGCGTTATTATATTATTTCATTACTGTTTTTTTATATTCGACATCTGTTCATTTTTCATGTACTACCCATAGAGCTTTTCACGTCATTCACATGCTCAAGGAACATAAATTAAAACTACTATAAATAAAATCTTTCTTTTTTAAAATATTACTCAAACAAAAAGAGTACCACTGACATCAGATCCACTGTTCGACTTATTAGAATGGCGCCGGCTCGGATTAAGCTTTATTGCCTATTTATTTGGGCTAGCTTTTGACTTTAACTGGTCACCTGGGAATCGGAGGCCTTTCACAAGCCGAATAAATTGTTTCAGTTTTCCAGAGTGAAACGAAGTTGGCTCTTCCTGTTCGCGTGGGTGTTTGGCTCATTCTGCCTTCGCTGCTTTGTGGCTCCCTGGAGGTTCGCAAGCGCAAAAGTTAAACTGGAACGCAGAGTTTTAGCCAAATTATCTAGATCAAAATTTGCACATGATCGTTTCCACAACGCTATGGATTGGCTAGAAGTCGCTTAAGATGCCACAGACGCGCTTATAGTTTCGCATGGTAACCCAATTTACGATTAACCCTTACAGAATTACCATCAAAACTGTTATTCGGGTAAATAGCGGTACGTACGTAAATACGAGAATTCTTTGAATCCTCTATTTCGCTGCATACAATAATAAACTGAATGCTTAAGTGGATTACATTTCTTCTAAGTATGTACTTTCATATCCTTCATTATTCCGAATTTCATCAGATAAGAACCGAATTTAAAATATCAAGATGTTTAGGGTGGGGCGGGGGGTAAAAGCTAGATTATGATTTGAAAAACTGTGAACTTAAAATTCAATTATTTATTAAAACTAGTTTTAGAAATTTACGATTTCAAACGATTGTACAAACTCAAATAAAGAGTTTTTTTTTAGAGGCAGAGAGCTTGAAATGAAAAGAAAACACAAAAAAATGTATTTAATATTCATGTAACTTACTTTATTTCAAAGATAAGTTTATGGCAATATTGTTTGAATATAATGTTGGGCATGGTGGCCACCACGGCGGGCGCGTACATGGCATGGAATCCCTGTTTTCACACATTTCTCGCAGCAGGATCTGGCTGATTGTCGGCAATAATGCGCCGAATCGTGACTTCCATGTACTGCATTGTTCATGGTTTATCAGCGAAGGCAAGGAACTTCCCACATCCCCAGATGATATAACCCAAGAACGGCAAATCGCAAGAACGAGGTGGCCAGCTAACAGGAACAGGTCCATTTCGGAATATTATTCTTTTGCCAAATGTGTAGGATATTATGCCAAATAAGGAAGTATGATTCAAAAATGCAGCTTATAGTGTTGATGTGTTGCTGCACTATTGCAATTTTAACACATTTGAACACTGCCTTTGAAATGATTCAAAAATGATACATAGCTCTACGAAATGTAAAAACAGCCAAACAATAGTCGTTACACTATTTAAATAGGAATCAAAATTCAAAGTTTCCTTTAAAAGCCTGGATTTTTCATGAAAACCCCAAGTGGATTGAGCTCTTTCAAAAATAAATAAATAAATAAATAAATAAATAAATAAATAAATAACATATATAAATAATAATAATAATAATAATAATAATAATAACAATAATAATAATAATAGAACAGAGTTTTTTTTTTTCAAACTTTGGGAGAAACACTTCAAAATGAAACAAGAAACGATACCATTTAATACTCAATGGTATTGTCTACTTTCCAGTGTAAGTCAAAGCGATTATTTCGCTAAAAACCTTAATCATTCATATAAAAAATAATCATAAAATCTTTTATTTTAACTTACAAATAACAAACGAGTTGCAAAACACAGAAAAAAAAAGCACTAAGCCATAAATTTTTAATTTCCCGTTTACCGTGGCAAAAGAGCAGATGCAGGAAATAATTAGCGAAAATTCTAACTGAAAACGGTAGTCATGAAAACTGTAACCAAAAACTGAAGGGATTGCAAAAAGAAAGACAGAAAAAAAGGTGCAGGGGAAGGGGAAAAATCAGGTATTATCAGCATAGTGAGACATTTATTCGCACATGTTGTTCATGAAATGCTTTTTCAGTGCATTGTCCTTCCTTCTATACATCCCGTTGATATTTCGTAACCAATATTACAAATCTGTCACTCCTGTTCTTATGGGCATGTAACAAATAGTGATTTGGTCAATCAGCAGAATAATCTAGCCATTTCTTTAAAACTGAAGTTGAATATTCGTTTAAATTTTTAGACCGAATGTCGAATATATTCCACATTCGAATATCAAAATTTTTCAAAAGTCGTTGTATTTCAAGAGTGACTGAGTTAAAAAATTCGGAAAATTGCCGTAGTAAAATCATTAAATTTTTATACATAATACTCATTTTTTTTCTCTTTTCCTAGAATTTAACAAAAAAAGAAATATCTGCATTTCAAAACTTGAAAAATTTGGCGCTATTGATTTATTTGTAGATTGTTTTTTTCTGAGAAAAAATATAAATTCCCAATATGATTGGTGAGAGGGCTGCCAAACGTTCCGGGAACTTCAATACGGAACGGCAAAAGTCCCGTATTCTTGCCAGAATATTGATTTTACCGGATATCGGGTATCCGGTGACCATTGCGCGACAGGTCAGTACCGGATATCCGGTATCAAACCTGTAAATGGTGTGATTTTTTTACATACAACTTTCACATGTATAATGAGTTTTTAATTTGCATATGTTTTCCAAATATGCAAATTAATAAAATTTTAAAAATCAAAATTGACATTTCGGAAAACTACATTTGAAATGAGTGAATGAATGATAAATAAATGAATGAGTGAATGAACGTGCATTAACCGTTGAAAAATGCATATTTGAAGCAATTAAAAACTAAACCGGAAAGAGAGAGAGAGAGAGATAGCTAGACTAAATAAATTTGCTGATGGTGTATATGGAAAGTAGGCTCGTATCGTTCCAAGACGGAACTTCTTGTTATTTTTATTTTCGTTATTGAATTGTTTTCTTCGGTTTTAAAGATAGTACATTATATCTTGTTGTATTTTATTTTTAGAGAATATTCCTTTCAACAGAAACTGGAATTTAATTGTTTTTTTTCCTGCAAATTATTACATTATTGAATTTTTAAAAAAAATGTTAACCCAAAATACTCCTTAAAAAATATTCTTCTGAAAAGTGCAATAAGTAAAAGTTTAACAATTCTGTAAAATAGTAGAATTCGAACTTGAAAAATAAAAATATTAATAAACTGAAAGGGAGAGCATATGTTCGCTCTATTTTTTCAATCAAGACATCCCTAATGCGCATTAATATATAAATAGATGAATAGATAGCTATAAGGGCTTCATCCAGAACAGTTTCCTAGCATTTTCTGCTCTTGAATTTTTAACGATATTTGAAAACTACGATTAATACTCTATAAATAATTAACTTTAATTAATTAAAGCAATCTGAAAAAACTCGTCACCATCAACTAACACAAAAGTTCATTCATCGTTTGCTTAAAATACAATTTATCCATTTTTTACTACAAGACAACTGAGAAAATATTTTTTTTCTTCATTTAAAAGAATGATTTAAAATAGTGGTGTTTTCTAGCTAATATGTGTGTGTGTGTTGTTTTTTTTGTTTGTTTTTACATGTGTGGGTGTGTTTAAAAAGAAATGTAAAAATGTTCGTCCTTTCATCCATAACAAAATGATATTAATTTTTTTAAGACCCGTCTTTGGTTCATTTAAAAAGAAAAGTTGAGTGTTTTGAAAGTTGCATACAAAATCTGAATCTTTTGCAAAGCATTGGTTACAGATAATGTACGACTACTATATTTTCCACTACTTCTTTTAATTTACTGCACCATTCTGAGCTAGATTAGAAAGTTGTTGACATCTTTGCTACATTTTTAGCTTTTATGGTATTTATTATTATTATTTTTTTTCAATTACTTTCTTCTGTTCCACAATTAAAAGAATTACGAGGATTTTCCCAGTCCTTGTTCCAGAAAAATCCACACGCTAAGTAATTATTTAAATACGTTCAGGTTTTATTTCCTTGTTTTGATCTAACCGGTAGCGGAGAAACCAGATATCCTTTTAATATCCCTTCCAACACTGAGCAAGCTGCGTCATAAACTACATTGAAGTTTACAATTATCTACAACGAAGTTACCAGAAACGGAAACGCAAAAGACCAAAACGAATGGGTTCAGTCACTTTAATAAGTCGGAAGGTTTTTCATGTTTTTAGGCGGAAAAAGAGGGGCTAGGGGGGGGGGGGTCACTTCACAATAAGCAAAAATATGAAAATAAAAGTGTAACGTATTTTCCTATGAAATCGTATCTCGTCACATCAGTTATTCACGGCGCGGTGTGAAATCAGCTATTCGATTAATCAATTAACGCTAAATATATCCAACTCTTTGTTAAACATTTCGCGCGTTGCAATGGTTTTGACAATCCAAGGAGTTCAAAACTACTTTTTCATCATTATTGTTTGAATTTCCTTTAATTTTTTTATCTTATGATTTCCAAAGATTCACCACGTCTTGTGTTTAAACTAATGCCTCTAATGTAGTGCATGAACGCAGTCTTCAGAAATAACTCTTCACAATAACGTGTTTTACATCATGAACAGCAGTGTTCGAAAATATTAATATGTAAAGGTCTAGCAATTTATCTGAAATAAATTTAATAATAATGCTTCCTATGTGTTAGTTCACAAGAAGAAATTAGCTATTTTCCTACGTTCTCGGAAGCACCAAAGAACTTTATCAATTTTTCACAACATATTTGCTTTATAAAAATACCGAGGAGGCCACTCATTTCGATTTGAGAAAACATCTTTACATGAAAGAGTTAAATAGTGATTCAACTTCTTTTCATTTGGGCCTCATACGCATGACAACTGACTCACAAGGTGGTAATATAAACATTAATGAAAATTAATGTACGCTTGTTTGTCCCTGAATTCGTTCAACAATCTTTTTCTCCAGGTCAAACGCAATTACAAAAAAAAAAAAAAAAAAGGGGGGGGGGGAGTACTTTTAGGGTAAACCTGTACGAAAATCAGTAAATATTACGATGTGTTGAGTGTTTTAATTGCCGTTCACAAAAGCTCGGAGGACTGTATACACCCAGTAGGGTCACAGGATAATTATCCCTGCTTTGACATAGGGTGGTGTATAGTAAGGACTTTTATATCGCTGAAACCGCTACCCTAATAAATAGTTGATTCAATTTAATGGAAACACAAGCACGTTCTACGACAAAGAAAAACAAAATAGTTTTCAAAAGGTGAAAAATAACATAAATCATGATGAATTAAAGTCGGCTATGACAACGTTTATTTTAAAATAATGCTTTTTAAAGATGTTTGTCTTTAATAATTAATTCATCAACTCGTAATTATTATTATTTTGACTATACATACGTTTATAAATAAATATAAAACATGAAAATATTCTCAATTAAAAATCAGTTTCCTGAATTATTTGTAAAATGCATCGCGAAAATTTAAATTGGGAAAGAAAAAAAATTAAAAATAAAACAAAAGCATAAATTATACTTGACATACATATGCCCTAAGAAATGTTTTTTAAAAATAAAACAATTGCATAAAGTATCCCTGACGTACATATGCCCTAAAAGAAAACTTAATTTAAATTAATATTGATTTTTCAGAAATTGCCCTATTGGCAATTACTCCAAATGTGATTCCTTTCCCCTTTCTCTTAATTGCTAGATGTCCTTTCAGCTAACGGTATTAAAAAGTTTTATTACCAGTATTTCACCGAAATGGAAAGGACTGCTCGCATACTAATGCAATCAGTGGTTTAAAAAAAATCCGAGGGTGAAATTTTTAATTCTGATGGCATTTTGGAAGCCTATCGTGAGAAACAACTGTTAAGACTTTTTATCGCAGCTTGAACGTGACCTGTATAAAAAATGCTCGCGAAGGACTGAAGAGTTTATAGCTAAATTTACAGAACATTCTATTTCTCAACACTCATTTATGAATGTATTTTTCTAAGAATTTCGGGGAATAATTTGATAATTATTGAACAAAAACTCCTCATACTACCACTAATGCCAAGCTTAAGACACCAACTTGCTATTTCCCAGTTTCATTTGTCACGAAACCACTTTCGCGATTTAGTTCATTGAAAACATTATCTAAATGATTTTGAGGCACATATTTTGCTACAGATGAAGACATATTTATGGATTACGTGATTTGATCTCTCTAATATTTACGAAACGCGTTTTCTTCAATAGCATAAGACATAGGAGTACCATTTTTTTTGGAGATATTTTTCCCATAAATTATTTTTTTATTTCTTTTAATCACAGAGACATTTAAAAAAAAAACTGAAGGAAAAAAAATCATTCTAATAAGCTGTCCATTGTCGTCCGGCTTCAACCATTATTGCACCTCTATGGTTTCAACTGTCGAGCAATCGAAAGAGAATCTTTGCTGTCAAAAATAAATAAATAAATTATTATTATTATAATAAAAATATAAATAAATAACGCTCCCAAAATTTTATTTTCTTTAAGTTTCATTTTGGATACAGAAGCACTCTTGCTTGCATTAATTAGAACATTATAAAGAACCAAAAACTTTCCATGTAAATTTTGCATCAAACACAGCTCGCGTTGGAAATTTGAACAAGACTGACAAAACAATAAATAACTTTAAACAAATCATGCAAATGTCTTACTTAAAAAACTGGAGCTTGTTGCTCTTTGTTCAATTGTTTAAGCAACCACATGCAAGACACGATTTCACCATAATTAAGTTAAAAACAAAACAAAAATAAATAATAATAATTTAATAGAAGAAACCCCGAAATTTGATTTCATTGTACCATTGCTCTCTATGGACGAAGCACTTTGTTTTTCCCTCAAGTATTCTGGTCTTGAGGGGAAATGTGCCCTTTCGCCGGACCACACTTTTTAATATAGATCCCACAAGAGACCGCGTTAGTAAAATCTATTTTGAATACCTTTTTAAAAACTAAACATTTTTTCTTATTGCTTGAACTTGGTTTCCATTACAGGCAAGCATTTTTTGCAAACAAAGTTCCGCTAAATATTGCTTAGGGTCAAGCAAGGAAGAATAAAAAGTATATAAGTGATGCATATTTTCTTTTCCTTTTTTTATTACTAAACTAAAATTAAACGAAGAAAAAACAAAGAAAATAGGTGGGAAGAAAATTTTCTTCTAAAAGACATCGGCCCATTAGGTTTTCAAATTTTACTCTCAGTAACTAGTACACAGAATTCATTTATAATGGGATCGAATGATAAGTACAATTATTTGGGTTATCGATATAAATCATTCGAAATAACTTATTTTATATTATTCCTTTCTTTTATTTTGATACTTAACAATTTTTTGAGTATTCAACATTTTATGATGTATTATTGAAAGCAAAATTATTTTCGTAGAAATCCCTTTTTAAAATTCCTTTAACTGTAGTGAAAAACGTTTTTAAACAAAACAATGAGTATAAAATAGATTAGTCTTGGACAGAAGTCAGAGAATTGTTCAAAAATAATTTCCGAGCTAGACCGTAAATGGTCGTTTCAATGCAATATCTTTAAAAAAAGTTTAAACTCGTGCAGCTCAAAATAAATATGCAACGGGATCAAGAAATCACCAAAATGCAAAAATAAATTAGAGACCGTCCATAAATGATGTCACGCTTTTTCCCCATACATTTGACCCTCCTCTCTCCTTTGTCACAAAATGTCACACTTCAACATACCTCCCCTCCCTTTGTCACATGCCACGTTATGTTGAATAAGCATGATGTCACACTTCTTGTTACCCCCTCCCCTCCCGTTGTCACAATTTCACGAACCCCCTCTCCCCTCGAAACGTGACATCATTTATGAATGATCCCTTACACATTTGCCGGCTAAAATCCAAGAGAAATAGTAGGGAAAATTAAACAAAGACGGAGAGCTTTTTTTTATAAAATGCATAGATTCATTTGACAAACCTGTTTGAAATGCGTATATATTTTTTAATGAAAAAAAATAAAGTAGTTTCGCGTAATCTTGCATTCCAAAGAAAAAAGGCGGAAAAATAAATTTATCCAAACAAAAAACCATTAAAACTAAAAGACTGAAAGGAGAACTCACAGATTGACCTCATTTCCACGTAATAATAAGTTGCGTGGAACATTCGAACATTGGTCAACTTGCCGAAATGTCTGGAGATCTTGACCTTCAAATGGGACTACTGAACGAGCAGAAATTATGAGGAAAATAGCACAGACGATTATGCCAATTTTTCTCCGATTAAAATTGGGCAATTGGAAAAAAAAAATCCGGAGTGAAAACCTTGATTTTTTTTTACAAAGGAGTTCTGTTGGCCGTGAGAGCAACTTAAATTTTGCTTTTTTTCTATTCCCAACACACTTTTAAGCGAAGTATTTATTACTAGGGTACAAAGATTATAACAAACAGAAAAGAAAAGTACTTTTTAAGTTTTATTACAAAGTACAATAGTTTGTCGTTGATTTTCGTACTTAAATGCTGTGTCGTAACCAACCAAAGTTGACATCTCTGGGTATGTCCTTAACCCTTTTTTACTTTCCACAAAATATCTAAATAAAATATTTAGTTTCAGTAGGAAATAAGACTGAGGTGAAGAAAAAAAATTTCTTTACTTTTAAGATTATGAAAATAGTTATTTACTTAATTTAAAAAAGAAAACATTAGTAATGTAAAAACCATAGCACGCCAGTTAAATCAATCCTTAAACATTTTAAAAATGCTACTATTTACCGTGGTTGCTTCAAAATTTTTCCCCTTTCATATTTCGCTGAGCTCATACTTAATTATAGGAATGATGAAATTTGATTTTTTTTTTCTGGTGAACACTGCTCTCCCTACACTCTATATTTATGTCATTTTTTTATTATCATATTATATACGTGATATTATATGATAAACGTGAAAAACCTGTGAAATTTTAAAAAATGTGTAGAGTAACTTTTCTCCATATCGGGAATATATAATTTTGCACTTGATAAAGTTACGTTTAAAGAGGTACTAAGTCAAAGGTTATATCATATTCGTAGCAAAAGAAAATTATGCTCAGCTGTTGTATCGAAAAAATAATACGCCTTTAATTATACATGTTTGAGGGAAAGTCACACCTTTTTATTGTTCTTTAGTAATGAAAAATGAAAGGTAATTTTTAGGTCTTTGACTTTCTGATTAAAACATAAAAATAACCACATAGCTTACACTCTACTAGAAGTTGAAACGTTTTTTTTAATCCTTGCACGTGCTTTTTGTTCATACTTAATTGCACAAGTATTTATTGCGACATTTTTTTTTGGGGGGGGGGGGGATTCATAATCACCCTATGCATGTATATTTTTGATGGTTGTTTTTACGTATTGTTTGTTTTCCATCATAAATATGCAACAAGGCGCTTTATTTAAATTAAAATAAAGATACGATTCGCAACGTTCATGACCTACTTTTAATAAATGAATGTCTCGCAAACCATCGCTATTTTCATTCAAGGAATGTTTCTTTCTTTTCTTTCTTTTTTACAGTTACACAGACAACAAGCGGGACTAGTTCTTGCACGAATAAAAAAGATACTCTTTATTTTTTTTTGCGAGATGCTATAAGGAAAAACATCCTTCCCATTATTTTTAATATTTTGCTCCATTTATTGTAAATAAGTAGGGATTTTGCTTTGAGGGAGTGGGGAGGGGGGTAATGTTTAACAAGGGATGAATTATGGATACATCTGACTTTGATTTTGCCGGATATAGGGTATTCGGTACTGTCTAAAGGATCCGCACCGGCTATGCAACTCTGATGTTGGAGATCTGTAAATTCACTTTTATATTTTTAAACATCTCACAACTTCTAAATACGTCGTAAGTTTCTAATTTACATGTATTGAGAAAAAATGATAAATGCAAATTTTAGAAATCAAATTAGCCATGCCAGATAACCGGAAGTGGCTTTATCTCGGATTTCTACGAAATCGATCAGATACCAGATTTCCGATATGTTCTGAAGGGAAGGGGGGGGGGGATTCCAATTCCCTCCCCGCATTCAATCAGCACGACCAGACAGATAGATTTATTAGACCAGATTATTACATTCACTCCTTGAAAGCAGTCCGGTCTGGAGTCTCCCTCCCACGGAAGATTTAGTAATACATGCATAAAGCTTTTACAATTTTATTAAATTTTAGAGTATTTAGGTAATTTTAGTGAAATAAAAATAAGCAATTAGCAGTGGTCAATTACCAAGGACTTAAATAGAGCTGCGAAAAACGTAAGGAAGACGTCAAACACGCAATTTACGATTGTGGGAGTGCATAAACATTGGAACAGGGAAATATATTTTTTTTCTCCTTCACAAAAATTTGTGATACTCTCCACACATTATTAATCCTCGGAGGAGCATCTAACCCCTCTTCTAAAAAATTTGACTTATAGTCCATGATAAAAATTTATATACATATGTGTGTACGTACATTATAGGAATAATAAAAGAATGAAAGAGCGAATTATCATAAAGTTATTATTTTTATAACAAAGAATTTATAGCCCTTTACGATACGTATTTTACTCGTGGATTATTGATTTAATTTCACTTAGTGTTGCTAATCAAAAATATTGACCAAACAAACCATCACCAAATTTTGTTGACGTTTAGAAATATTTGCGAAGTAGGGCATATAGTTAGCCTCCATCCGTATAACTATAATAAAATTTAATGACAGATTTTAGATAGCGTTTAAAACAGAAAAAAGCATCAGAATTTTTTTTTTTTCAATTTTTTTTTGTTGTAAAATATTGTTAACTTTGTAATTAAATCTTAATTTAACTAGCAAAAGGGGAAAGTGAATACTGAACGAAATTATACTAACGAAATTATACTAAAAGGCCAAACACTAATTCTTATTTCGTAGAAAATTCTTACCTGAGTTGCCGTTGCATGGATTCAAATAGACGAGCCTCACTTTAATTAATTAAAAATATCATTTTCGAATTTCTTCTACTAATCAATACTACAGCAGATGCTTAAGCCTTGATCCAAGGTCTATCCAACGTTCCATTTAAACCACACTTCCAGGTCACTTTTACATTCTCGACTCTTTCCTTCTGCGTGATTCAAACTCAATTTTTAAAAATGTGGGGAAAGTGAAACTGAAATTTCATTGAGTAAAGAAAGGTTTTTTTCCGCTTCAACGTTTCCAGCGGAGCGAGCAGAATTTCTTAAAGGTAGCCAAGACCGCCTCTCTGTTGCTAACAGAAGTTGCGGCAAAACGACAACAAATACCAGCGCCCTCTCTTAGTAGAAAGCCGAAGATCCAGGAAATCATGACATTCTTACGTAGTGGCCTCACGCAGAGGAAAATATGTAAGATTACAGTCATTTTTTATTATGTTTTTTTTTCAAAACCTTTGCTCATTACGAGTGGTTTACAAACATTTATTAGGAGGATTTACAGAACGGCTTTCAAGGCCATTATTTAGCTTTGTTATATTTTTGGAACAGAATATTTAGTATTTAAAGAAGCAATGAAAGCACACGTAAAATAAAATTGCACATAATCAATTTGATTTATTATTATAAATATTAAGAAATGCAAAATGCGAAAAAGTAAGAGTATATCCAATAGGAGGGCAATTAAAATCTTTCAACCACTTTTAAAACGTATTGTAAACCTATGACAAAATTGTATGATTGATTTACACGCATAGATAACTAAAGGTACTTCCACAATGTTTTAAAAAATAACAACTTGGGCTCTTAATGCATTCTTTTATCGTCATCTTCTAAGAAGGACAATCGTTCTTTTTTTTTTCTTTTTTTTTTTTTTTTTACTTCTTTATGGTAGATTTAATTTTTAACGAAGTATTTCCTGGATACTTATTTCATAAAATAACATTTCTATTTTAAAAAGAACGAAAAAATTGACAAAAATATTAAGCTTAAAATTGAATTGTACTACTTCTTAATTTTCCCGCATATAAACTATTTGCAAGGATGATAGTTTAATTACAGCGGGCGACTTATCTAATGAGTACTGATAATAAAATGTAAACCCTTTAAAAATATTTAAAAAATACAAAGGATTAAAAAAAAGGACATATAAAAAGATCTGGCTTCCAATCAAAAAATATTTGCTTGTTACAATTTTCCCTGTTTAAAATGCTTCGTCTTAATGGAATTTTGTCAATAGGTCTGATGTAATTAACTTCCTATTTTTCTTCCTATTCTTCTTTAAATATATTTCCATTTTTTATCTTTCTCATTGAAGGGCCATGTTCCAAATAACATTACTTTATTTTAGGATATCTTTAAAGATAATTTTCTAAGTAGCAGGGGCAAAATGTTAACGAGGAAATTTTCTTATAGGTTATTTCGAAAAAAAAGAAAGAAAAATGTACATCCAAAAGGAGTAACAAAAAAGGAGTTCCTTTATTTCGGTACTTAAAATCGCTTGCAACTTTTATCTGGGCAAACTGCCGGGTTGGGAAACATATTAAAAAAACATCAATTATGATTGTTCCTTTACTCTTTCCGATATAATCTTTTTATTACCCCTCCCCTTTTTTACATTTTGAGTCTTATTTTAATGAATGAATTTAAAACTATACCCGTTTTTTACGTCAATAACTCATCAGTAGGGTAATGAAATTGTTTGTTCAGCATTTATTTATTTATGATCATTATTGCATTTTACTTATTTATTTGTCCTTATTATTTAAGTGATTCCTCCCCCCTTATTTTTTCTTTATTAGTAAGAGAAATTTTCGACCGCTTGATACACTGTGAACATGAAATTATATTACGCTTTTTGTCTTTTAAATGCTGACATCGAGAAAAGTACAAAAGTTTCAATGTTTAGTTTTTTTTCTATTAACATAACATTTAAAAATGCATAATGACAAAGCGTTGTCTGTTCCAATTTTCATTTTGATATTCATATGTTTAAGTAATATTTTAATTAATTTGTAGTAAAAAGTATAAACAAAACAAATATTTTGAAATTCACCTTCACTTCCGACGTGTAATATTATTAGTATATAGTTTATAACTATATTTTTACATGGATTTGGATAGATCAATTTAGTGTTCTGCTACTCTGTGATTTAGCAGAAAATGCTCATGGAAAGTTTTGGTTTTTGTAGTGATTATTTTGTTCCCACAAGAATTATTTTGTCCAATCAAAAGAAACTAGGAATGAGGATAAAAGTTGAGATTTGTCGTTAATAGACATTTTTTTTTCTCGCGTTGCTATTTATAAGCGGTCTGTGCGTAGTCGAGCAGACTACAACCGATTGCTCAGATAGTATTTCAGTTAGTTACATAAGTCAATAACAGCTGGTGAATTAAAACTCTAAAATTGTGTAACAAGCTGTATTTCCATGGAAACTTAACTATATTTTCAGTATCTCATGATCCTCAGGCACCGACTAACCCAAATTATTAAATTGTTCTCTCGATTCACCAACAATATAAATTTGCTCTTGCTTTCTTATTGCTCTATCTTATTTCTTTAAGCGCCGTTTCACTAAAATAACTTCATGTAAGAGTAAATCTAGAGTATGCCACGGTTTCTCCGGGCGAATAATAGAAAATGGTTGCCATGTTTTCTTTTTCAATCGTAAAAAATTAATAGATATTCCCTCCCTGATTTCTACTCCCATATCACATTTAGACCGTTTTTGGGTCACTATTCCGAACACTATTTGTTCATCTCATGGTTTTACACGAACGTTATTTTACAGAAACATTAAAGCTCATTCATTCTAACGTTTATAAAATAGAACACGTTCCAAAGAAGCCATCGGAACTTCACTTTGTTCGGGGGCATGATAAACTGAAAAGAAAATTTCAAAATAATCTGAATGAAAATAATGCTAAAAAAAATCTTCTTAAAAGTATTTTTAATCAAAAGTATTTGACATCGTGAATATTCCTGAAAAAAAGAGAGAGAAAAAAAAAAGTAAGCATTATTTTACAGATCCTTAACTCCTACAGTTGGTTTAGGTATGAAACTTTTAAGCTGTGTAATCGGTTTATAGCATGAAATAACTAATTGCAATTCTTTTTAACTGTATTAACACCTCAAATTTCTATTGAAAAAACAAAACCAAAAAAAAAAAAAAAGATGGATTATTGCAGTTAACCATATTTATCGTTGATCTAAAAGGATTCTAGCAGTTTATTTATAGTCTTCAATGGAGGGGAAAAACTCTTCCGTTTTATGTTTTACGTTGACACAATGAAGGTTCTACTTTTAAAATGATCTTTTAGTGCACAATAGTGTTATTTGTTTCCAAGTGTGCATCTCAAATCAGACAGCATCATTTACAAATAATACGGTTGATTTATGTTGCAGTTAAAAAGTTTTCAGGAAGAATTCATGATAGGTGATATTCATCTAGTATTTGCATTTAGTTAGTTCAGGATGGAAGTCTATTAGACAATTTAAAAGTTACATATGTCAGAAATTCCAACATGGAAAATTGCAAGCAAAGCCATTTTCCGTAATTCTGCTCGTAGAGAGGTTGATAAAGTCTGGAATCATATATATAGTTTTTAAACAGCAATACGTTAGAAAATAAAAAAGGATCATCTAGAAAGTAACTCATAAATATCAAACCCATAAACAATTAAATGTATTTAAATTAAATGGAGTGGATTTGTAATGTTATAACAATTTAACTACACATAATGCACACAAAAAGGCTAAAAAATTTTGAAAAGCAAATTTTTCTCAATGTGCTGCTATGCTTATGTGCATAAAGCACAATATGTAATAAAATGAAAAGACGTTTATTTAAATGAAGGCATTTATGTTTTTCTTTTTTGCTGCAAACTGACTGTATTCAGTATGAAAAATATTGAAATTTAAATATATATATTTTTAAAGATTATCTTGTTTATTGTGTGTATTTGCGAAACAAAATTTCAGTAAACGCTCTAATTAGTACAAAAAGCAAAATAAATTTCACAGCATTTTTTGTTTTTAGCAATCAACATTTTTAGCTGTTATTTTTGGAACAAATTTAAGAATTTTAATAAATGCATTTGTTCCATTAGTGTGATCAAATATCAGATTCTGTGCTGTTAGTTTTGAAAAAGCAATTTAAAAAATATATTAAATTTTACGTGGAAAATTTAGTATTTTCATTAAAACGGAGTAAAATTTTTACTACATTCCACAGTGACTATACGCCAATCCGTATTGGGTTGTTATCTTTGCGTAAGTAAATCTTCTGTTAGAGTCAGGCGTTTGTAAAATGATTTTTTCTACTTTTCCCAACAATTTGAAGGTTTAAATTAACAATATCTGTGAATCGGAGTCACTTTTACCAAAACGCTACGATATAGATTATTGAGCGATCATTCATGTTTCAATTATAGTGTTTCATGCTTAATTAATGTGCAATTTTATAGGTTCTAAAGCAGCGGTACACCATTTTTCCCTTCTCGGACCACACGAACGTAAGGATTATAACATAATTTAAACATTTTCATGAAGTAATATTACGAAAATTTAAAAGAAATCAAAACAAAAAAGACACCAAAAAATTTTAAGTGTTGAAACCAGTGAATTTTAAAATTTAATGATGAAATATTGAAAGGCATATTTGAAGAAACATCCATGAATTTCCTGAGAACACATATAGATTAGGAAGAACCTTGGCAATATCCTACAATGCCATGTGACATCTTTTGCATCAAAAATGAATTCATCAACTGCTATTTCTGGAAATAAATTTATTTCAAGTTCACTTTTTCCACACAAATCTTATGTGAACACAATCCTCATCAGAGATTTGAAAAACCTATCCTACATAATAGACAATTTCCTTATCTTTTTTTGAAAATTTTGCAGCTATATAGCAAATAAATTTAATGTTTCCATGCTATCAAATATTTATTTGATTTTAAGAAATTTACTGTTTTTATTAATTATTTGCATGCTGACTCTTTGCATTACATGTGTACATGTAAATTTACGTAAAACAAATACTCTAGTGAATTTAATTTGTACTTTTAGACACTTGAATAGTGGTTTACTGTGCCCCATGTAAAGGTGGTCTACTCTGCCCCATGTCGAATTGAAACAAAAAAATGACACTGAAATGATAAATAAGTTATAAATATGGAAAAAAAATTTTAGGAGCTTAAAATTGTACGTTTTTACCTTTCTAGAAGAGATATTTAGTACTTAGAGACATTAGGGTCAGTCTTGATAAAATTTCAAAAATTGCAAGAAGAAAAATTACTCCCAGCTGCTTAAAACATAAAATCTGCACAAAACGTGTACCAAAGTATATCCCGCATGATAATTTTGGCTGTAAACAACTATAACCACGATACCGCCCATGAGACTTCATATGAACGAAAGGAATGGAATAGTGGTAGCTTTAAATGGAGTGGTCCACTGTGGATGTAGGTACCACTGAGCTCCGGTCTCCCCTACATCATAACTTGTCAAGTTTTTAAACTATATTTACCGGACAGCTAAAAAAACTCCGCTTGCCTTATGCGTCCAGTGGGCCGCATGTTGAGTATCGTTGGTCTAAAGGAATTCTAGCAGTTAACTGATAAGCCTCGAGAGGAAAAAACCCTTCATTTTATGTGGACACAATGAAGGGTTTCTCTAAATTTTTATTGGGCTGCTGTTGGCTTCTGTCAATTGCAGACCTAGTGCATTCCCGAGAGATAGGTGCCATCTCTTTCAGAGGCCTCCCAATGAGTGGGGTACCATCACCACGTGATAATTTCGACGTCCGGTTTCTCCACCGGAAAGGCCGAACACCCGGACTCTGTTGACGAGAAATTGCACAAGGAATTTAATTTAGCCGAGAGCATCCAAGCCAAATGTCTACTCAAGGGATCCTTTACATGCGGCATAATCATACGACATGCGCGCAGACGATTATCTGCATCTTGAAAATCCACCGACTCGGGCCAGGTGTGAACCTGCGAGCTCGGGCGTACGAGGCTTGCGCCTTACCACTACGCCACCCTGCCGACTGCAATGAAGGTTGTACTTTAAAAATGATCGTTTAGTGCACAATAGTGTTATTTGTTTCCGAGTATGCATTTCAAAACAGACAGCATAATAGAGCATCGTTTACAAATAATACGGTTTGTTTATGTTACAGTTAAAATGTTTTCAGGAAGAACGCATGTTAGCTGATACTCATCTATGTCAACGTCCGAAAATAAAAGACGTCTGTTAGTGCAAAAAAAAAAAACCCCTCCTCACAAATACATTGTTGTGCGATGCCTTCGCAGCCACTGTTAATTAGGAAAAAAATGCATATTTAAATAAATGGCACAGTAGCTTCTAATCTCCCCCCCCCCCCTCCGATGTACAGCTTGTTTTAAATTGCTCATTAAAAAAGTGTTCCCGGATCCCTCCACCGTCTCTGCTAAAATGTTCTACTTGTTTTCACTGCAAAATGATGTTCTTTCATGAAGTTTGTGGGTTATTTTTCATCATTATTTAAACCTAATAGCTCGTCATTTTCTTAAACCTTCTTAACATTATTATATATATATAAAAAAAAAATATTTAAAAAACCAGTTTTATGTATCATCAGTTACAATATATATATATTTCTGGACCCTCTACAAATGTTTGTTGTCGTATTGTCTACATTGGCTCTTGCGTCACTAAAATTCCAACCTAATAATCGAAAACTATGGTACGATAGAAAACTTTCACGGGCAGATTCGAAATAACCACTGAAATCTAAAAGTTATACACAGAATAGTCATGAAAAAAATGACATAAATAAGTCAGAAATAAAATAATCAGATCCATGTTATATCGCAGGTTAATCCACATTCCTTCTTAGTATCTACTAGGGATGTAATGAATACTGATTTGGCTGACCATTCGGCAAGGCGGAATGGGCCGAATACCGAACAGTGGCCGAATATTCGTTGCATCCCTAGTATCTACCGGTGCTTAGAAGAGTAGCCGTTCTCTGGAACCAGAAAATTGGATGTCTAGATATCCGTATAGTATCCTCTATGCATAGCTTGAACATTTGGTATTATTAAATAAGAGAAGTATCCACGGTCTTAACAATTTACTAAACGTTGAAATTTTATTTGAATTTCCCTGATTTCTGTTCATACATTTATTCCACGCTTTGTGTTTTCAGGTTTATATTTCAGGGATATGAAATGCAGGAACTGAATTTCAGGAGGGTGTTTACTTTAAAACTTTTATACAGAACATAAAAGCCCAAGTTCCTTTTTAAGTCGAGAACGATGGAAATGCAATGGAATTTGAAAGGTTTCAAAAATTTTTTTGTCTGCATGTGATATAGCTCTTACTTCATTCTAAAAATATTCTTCAATTTATATCTAGAATTACAGCATTTAGAAGCAAGGGAGCAACCGAAGTGAACGGAAGAACCATTGGATTTAAGGCATGTTTACAATCCTAGTATGTTAATATACATTAGGCGTAAGAACAGCTTTGAATCCCCCTTCCCCCCGAACAGTAGAAGAAAAAAGTCCGATTATGCCAGTTCAGAAGAATAAACGAATTAAAACATGAAGCATCAACTTCCAATTGTGACAAGTAAAAGCAAAATTACCTTGCTTCGCTTCAGGTTGTTAATCGCTCGACCATCATTTCAAATAAAACTTTTGCGCAAACTATTTTCAGAATTCATATAAAATTATAAGAGCTTGTGAGGGAAGTAACTTATGAAGAAGATAAGGGCTTCACAAATGAAAATAAATAGCAAAAACATGGAAAGTATGATTTATATGTTATGATTTTTATCTATTAATTATTCACGAAATAATCTCATGTCACGGATTCAATAAAGGTTTCAATCTCAAGTAAATATCATCATTAGTCACTAAAGTCTTTTTTGAGGTTTCCACACTTAGGAAGGCGCAGTAAACGCCCCGGAAAGGCGTATTTGAATTTGAGTGCCTAAATAGCCGGGTCGATAGAATGGCTCTTTAATTATGCAGTAGAAAACTTAATTAGCACCCCGTGAAATTCTGGCAATCATGCTTATAATATTGCATTCATGGTAGTAAATATTAAATAGAAAATAAAAGACAGTAAACTTGATTTAGGGTTTTGGTCGATGGCCAAACTGTAAGGTGACATAAAAACTTCTATTTAAACAAACAACGCGAAAGGTGGAAAAGTTTTGATCGACTTTAAAAACTGCGAATGCATCAACACAAGTGAGAGAGAAGGAATACTTATTTTTGGGATGTTAATTCAATCTACTTTAATGAAAGATTCCTAGCTCTACGGAAAGTCTTGGAATCAAGGTTCTGGGTTCGAATTCTTGCGTTGCAGTCTTTGTCTACTGAACCGAAGAGGTGTTGTTGTTGTTCGTGTAACATTTTCGATTCTTCTTCAAGTTGAGTTTTTTCTGCCTTCTGCGCGAAAGGCAGGCAGCTAGCCATAAAGTCATTTAGTGCAACAAATTTCCTTTGACGACGATGGGAATGGCTACTTGGCCATTCGGAGTAAAATTTATTGACTTACAGTAAGTTATTTCATTTAATTTTGCATGCAGTTTCTTTCTTTCTTTTAAAAAAAAACAGTAGAATTCTTTATATGTCACATTCAAAATATCATTTTAGAAATTATCCATTGCGTTCTTGCGTTGCAGTCTTTGACTTCAGAACCGAAGAGGCGTTGTTGTTTGTGTTACATTCTCTATTTCTCATCCAGTTGCCTGAGAGCAGCAAAAAGCGGGCAGCCAGCCATAAAGTCATTTAGTGCAACAAATTTTCTTTGACGACGATGGGGTTGACAACTTGGCTACACGGAGTGAAATTTTCTGACATACAGTGAGCTATTTCATTTGATTTTGCATGCAGTTTCTCACTTATTTATTTATTTTTTCAACTCGAATTGCTTTATATATCTCATTTAAAATCTAATTTTAGAAATTATTCATTGCATCACCATCTGATAACGCCTACGTAAAAAGTCTTTGAAGTGATTTAACATATGAAAGTACCAGGAAACTTTATTTCGATGGTTTTGGAAAGCCTGTTATCGCAAACCTAACATCACAGTGCATTTTAACAGATCACGCTTCATATTTTTGGAGTAAAGCTTCAAAAAATAAATTCTAAAAACTTTGTTGTGAGACAGATTAAAAATGCTACAATCTATCACAGGTTATGATTCTATTCTTTTAAATATCTCCTTTGACACTATCAAAAACTTTGTTGTCAGACAGATTAAAAGTGCTACAGTCTATCACAGATTTTGATTCTATCCTTTTAATTATCTCCTTCGGCATAGTCAAAAACTTTGTTGCCATACAGGTTAAAAGCGTTACAATCCATCACA
The DNA here is from genome assembly GCA_038502835.1 of Octonoba sinensis. Taxonomy (NCBI): domain Eukaryota; kingdom Metazoa; phylum Arthropoda; class Arachnida; order Araneae; family Uloboridae; genus Octonoba; species Octonoba sinensis. The sequence continues at coordinate 96,507,877 of CM076600.1, read as the reverse complement.
TATTATGATTCTATTTATTTAATTATCTCACTCGACATAATCAAAAACTTTGTCGTCAGAAAGTGCTACAATCTATCACACATTATGATTCTATTCTTTTAATTATATTCATCGAGATTATCAAAAACTTTATTGTCAGAGAGATTAAAAGTGCTACAGTTTATTACAGATTATGATTCTATTCTTTTATATATCTCCTTCGACACTATCAAAAACTTTGTTGTCAGACAGATTAAAAGCTTTAAAATCTATCACAGATTATGATTCTATTCTTTTACTTACCTCCCCCCCCCCTATTCGCATTATCAAAAACTTGAAATTAAAAGTGATACAGTCTATCACAGACTTTGATTCTGTTCTTTTAATCATCTCACTCAGCATTGGTTGTAGGGGAACAGGGGGCAAAGTGAAATGATAAAATATTTACTCTGTTTGTAGGGCCACCTATTTAATAACATTTGTTACATATGTTAATGCAAGCCATTTTCAAAATTTGCTGCTCATGTTGTAATATTTCGTGTTAAGTCAAAAATATTTTTTTGTTAAATTAAAATTCCTGTTTTTACTATTTTAAATATTAATTAAGACCTACTGATGTCCAGTGCAGAGTTAATCTATTTTGTGTCAGGCTTGTTTTGATTTCAAGTGTTTAGTACAATTTGTCGTGTGCATATGCGGCAAATTGAAATAGTATATTATTTTACTTTGTCCTTGCACCAGTCATCAAGTAACTAAATTTTCCGTTCATCATTCAATTAGCAATTCATTTATTAAGTAGATTTTTCATTCGTTCCTTTAGTAAATCATTTATTTTATACATTAATTCACTCGTTTTATCAATAAATCATTCATTCTTAATAAAAAGTGTTTTTAACTCTCTGTATTCGTAAATATGAATCATTATTGTTATTTGGACTACCATAAGACGACATACGAATGCAAAGGGTTAAGTATCCCATAGAAAACTCTTTCATAAAGAAAATATTTAGATTTTTCACTTTGCCCCAATCATGGTGCCAAAGTGGTAGTTTTCCACTTTATTTTAACGTAAAAATTTACTGCCTAAAATTAAAAAAAAAATTTCAATGCAAGTTCTATTATGAAAGTTATAGTTCTCTGTTAATGTACTATTATTTTTAAAATAAATTTCCAATTTGTTCATTTCGAAAAATGCAATTTTATCTTAACTATTTCACTTTGCCCTACATATACCCCTACATACCATCCATGAAAATTCTTCACTCCGCCATATAAATCACATCAAAAGTTCCTTTCCGTACCATTGGTATTCCATTTCTTATATATATTATTCAGAATAAACCTTTTTGCTTTCTTTTACCTATTACAATTCTCAAAACCCTCCCCCTCAATCGTTTGTTTTCAAACTTTCTTCTTCATTTCTTTTCTTTGCTTTGTCTAGACGGACGAAGTTGATGCAGATGATTTTTGAAATCTAGGGATTTAGAAAAAAATATCTTATTTTTCGACGGAAGGTGTCTTACATTAAAAAAAAGTGTCTTAAAGATTTTCGAGACATAGAAGACTGCAAAGAAGAAGTTCAAGTGAATAGTTGTATGGAAAAGATGTTTTCAAGTTTTCCTAAAAACGTATAAATACTCTCAATGGAATGTATAGAATATGTTTTTATATCTTCCATATAGACGTGCCTAGACGAGACTAAACTGGCTGCATAGAAATATGCTCCAAAACATATTCCATTCAGAATTCTATTTTATAATCTGTGTAGGTTCTACTGAAGCCTTATCGTTGCTGACTTGTAAATCTCTCTTTGAAGTGAGAGTTGGAGGGGGAGCTCCATAAATCAATAAGATTCTATTCTGATAATATATATATTCAGTAAAATTGTTTTGCCACTTTTAATGATATTTCGATTTCTATGTCACGTGACAATGTCTATTGCTTGAAAAATATAACATAATTAAGACAAAGTTAGAAACAAAGCATTGAGACAAATTTCAGTTCTTTCATGCAAAACGGGTGTATGTTATTATCAAAGGGGCAATTTTTCTGAGATTTTTGATGCTTTCAAACAGTAAGAAAAATATGTATATTTAAGACAAAAGGTTGTTGCTTTTATTTATTTATTCATTTTTTAAATTTTTGATCAGAACTTCCTGGTTGCGACGCAAAAAGAGCTAAGCGTGTAGTGTCAAACTAAAAAATGTTTTTGAAATTATTAAAAAAAAAGTTAGCTAGCACAATTCTACTGATATCGGAAAAAAGTGAATCCGATTATTTTGTGTAGCAACAAACGTTTCCATCACAGCTCTGAATGGATTGGGGGGGGGGGGGGGCTATTATTGCAGTAAAAAGCCGAAACTAACGGCGTGACATCCACCGATACATCGACATCACGTGACCGTTTGTGTAAATGGAGCGCGAAAGATCGAACTCCTTGTTGATAATTGGAGAATGATTTGGACCACTGGAAGGAATGAGGATTTATAGGAATGAATTTTCCCAAAGTTTTGGGAAAATTCATTCCTATAAATCTTTTAAAAGAAGAGGCTTTTGGGCTCAAAACAATATATTTCTCTATTTTATTTATTTATTATTTGATTTTCCCTTTCTTTAAAGGCGGTATTTGATTTCTGTAAAGAACACATAATTTGGACATGCATTTGCATTAAGAGTAGCATAAACTAAGTAAAAGTTTGGCACTAAAACTGCAATTACGTGCTCTAATCCAGCATAAGAACAGCAGGCCCTGAACCAGACCCGTTATTTAGAGGGGCAGGAAGGGGCACCTTCTCCGGCTTTGAGATTTTTCTTTTTTTTTTTTGGCACAGGCCTAACGAATGACATTGACGTTCGATTGTCATATTTGAGTCCAGGTAAAGGAACATACATTAAAACCTTGTAATAAAAATTGATTATATACTGCATGTATGATGGTGGGGATCAGATTGTAATATTTATATTTCCTTTCTAAGTGTATGTCTGTTTAAAAAAAAAAAATCCTGAATCACTTTTCGAATAGAAACAATCTTGATTTTCTTTCTTAGAATGGCATACTCGGGCCCGGCTTTGTTTTTCATTCCATCAGCGGAAACAATTAGCATAATAAACTCACAGATAGCACGAAAATTGCAGAACCGTGTTTCGAGGTTAAAAAGCAACCACTTTATCAATGAAAAAACTTCAGTTTCGGAGCGTAAGAAGTCTGAGGGAAAATAGGCAAATGCATTTTATCCATAAATAGTGATTTTTGGATAAAATGGTTTCATCCAGAGTAAAAGGAAAATCCAATCGATACGTTAGAAAAACATAATGCACCTATCAGGAACCATGTTGGCATTATATTTTCTCTCCCACCTTTTTGCATTGATAAATGCATTCCTCGTTGATCCAGATACACGTGTCAATTTATCACATTACTTCATCTCTTAAGCTCTTCAAATGCAATTGAGTTTTAATTTTTCATACAAAAAGGATTCCACAAAGCATCACACGATAATACTCAACCCATTTTCCGCGTTATAGATCCTTGAAGTGGGCTATAAAAGGAGGAAAATCGCTGAGCTTTGTTGAAAGTTTTTACAAAATAGTTCTCTGCATTTAAACTCTGCGGCTCTCATTTTGCGGAATTTTTATATTAAACAGAGTTCCTGTTGACAGAGGGAAGAAGCCAGAGAAGCTTTAAAATAAACATTCACCCCAGCGGGCTATTTTCGTCGCCATCAAATTGACTCGCATGAACCGCTTGGTTGCAGTAAACACATCGAAAGCCAACGTGCCTTCTTTCGATCCTCGTTGTCGTTCTCTAAGGTAGTGAACAGCACAGTCCGTCCTGAAGAATCTCAACAGAAATATATTAAAGTGCTGTATTGGCGAAACATATATTTCCACCTCCTTGCTTCTTAAAAGCCTTCTCTTACGCTTTCGAGGATAAGTTGAAAATTCGTTATTATGGATTCTATCAGGCACAGATACAGGAATTTGGGGTATAGGAGGCAATTTCTTAATGGTTTTCCACATCCAATCGGAAATTTGTTCAAAAGAAAAAAATTCCAAAATTATTGTTCTTTACTTATGTAATCTGTCTCCCTTTCCTCCCATAGTAAATATTGCAGAAATAGTTTAGAAATATGTCCCCCTCCCCTCTCACTCTAAAATTACAAAAAAAAAAAAACTTCACTCTCTATTTTAATTCGTTCCCTTTAATAATTCTACCTTTTTTATTCCTAACAATCAATTCTTATCATTTGCTCTTATAGTTAAATCTTATATGTTTATTACTATATTGTAAGTCTTGTCGGATGCCCATCCCCCCCCCCCCGTTCAATGGCGCAAATGCCGTCCCCAGTTCCATGACTTTTCCGGATACCGAAAATCCGATAACTCTTGCCTGATGAGTATCTACCAGATATCCGGCTCTGATGTTTCAAACTTGTAAATTATATACATATTTTTAAGCACCCCACAGCTTGCAAATGCATAGTAAGTATGCTATTTACATACATTTTCAAAACTTGCTAGTTAATTAAATTTTAACATGCCGGATAAACGGATATTTCGTGCAATGACTGAATCAGATTCCGGATATTTGAAAATTAGTTGGATACCAGATATCCGAAGCATACAAAGAAAAAAATCTTCTGAAACCCCCTCCCCCAAAAATTCTGATGGCGCAACTTGCGCCATGACCCCCTCCTCTTACCCGGGTGCTAGTAAATGATACTTAGAGGAAGGAGAAATGTTTTAGGAAAAATTTGAGACAGACCCTTTTTGCTAAAGAGTTCAGAATACCCAATCAAATTTTAGACATGCAGAACAAAATTATTACGAATGTTTAAATACTAATTTTAGGTCAAATTTTTGTATCAACGCTGTTTAAGGTAGCGGTTAATGATTTTTGCCACCAAATTCAACAAATTTAAGTGTCAAAAAAAGCTCTTTTTGCCATTCTGATTAGTTTAAAAAATTTTATGACTGAAGGAAGTACTTATCCCATCATTCTTATTTTTTCTGCCATAATGTATCCTCCTCTGAGACAAGGAAAGAGGGGGGAAGCTATAAACTAAAATGTTTTTTCAGTAGCCTAAATGAAAGAAATAATTAATTTTCTTAAAACCATTTCGAAACTAGAGTTGAACTCGCTTAATACGAAATAGCAAAAATTCGAGAATTTGTCCGTATTAGCCGTTATTAGTAACAACCGTGAATAAGTAAAATTGTGTTTAAAAAAATGATTAGAAATGCATGCTTATATTTTAAAAATAATTACTACCATTTATAATAAAAATTAACATAAATAGTGAAAACAAATTATTTATTTTTTACTAATATACACTTTTCAATCTTACTAGTACATTGAGAAAAAGTGAACTTACCTTTTAAAATCTAACAATTTTGGAAAAAATCCTTAGTGGTTAGTTGTTTTTTTTGGTACATTAAATTTTATCATGCAAATTTTTCGTGAATAAGTCAGAAATTTTATTCTTCTTATCCGAAATTTGTATTTTAGCCTTCGTAATATGCGTGAGATATTTAGTGTAATTAAATAGTAAACCAAACTTAATGAACAAAATGTTCGTTTTAGCCGTGATTTCGTATCAACCGTGTTCGTATTAAGAAAGTTCAACTGTATAGCGTTTGAATCTAGCTGTAATACATACAGCAGCTTCTCACTAGCAGCAATTACTCAAACTGGAAATTATAAATAATTTATTTTGTGTTATTTGTGCACCGTTTACTTAAAATAAAGACATAAGTTACATTACGTGCAAAAAAAAAAAAAAAATGATAAGTAATTTCATCCCTGCTTAGCTATAAACCTGTCATAGAAATGGCGTTAGCTTTCTTTTATTTGTGTTATATATATTCTTCTTTTATGCTAGTTTAGTGTCAATCATAACATCAAACAGTATTTCTCGCCTTAAAACATGGAGTAGCACCTGACGTATAATGTTTAATGTTTTTGAAGATCAATTTGAAATCTCTATTTGCGTAATAGACTAAATCTGGGGTAGTTTGAAAGATGAACTTGTCATACGTATAATAGTTTTTAATTGCTTACGTAGTTTTAAAATAAAATAAATATAAGTTGTCCGAAAAATTTTGTGATAAATATATATTAGGACGCCTTTTTTACTTGTTTTAAAACAACACCCGCAAAAAAAGAAAAAAAAAAAAAAAAAAAACGCGCAGTGCAGGGTTGCAATACTTTGATTAATGATAATTTTGCAATATTTTGATATTTTTAAGTGCCAAACTGATTTTATTGATACTTATTTGCGTATTAATGATGAATATTTATTGCGCATTCAACATTATGAATATTTTACATAACGCGTCTTAACTAAAGTACGTTTTATTTTGGACAATAACTATGTTCAACTTTCAAAGGGGGGGGGGGGTTTATAGCGATCACATGAAAATTCTAATTTTATCCAAACGATTTAATAATCATTTCTCATCGATAAAGGCTCCCAATGATTTATTAAGCAGTAACAAAAATAGCATTTCCTTTCTGGTAATTATAGATATAAACTAAAGAGTCAGATAAACTAGTTTAGTTTAGCAGAAAAGTAAAAATAATTGGTTTGTTCAGTTTGTCAATTAATCTTTATTAACTAACATTTGATTGAACTAAAATCTTTTGATGTAAGGCATTTTGATGAACACAAAAAATAAAGTTTTCGGATAATGTTTATTTGCATTATCTACATATAAATAGGCAGTTAAGTACCATTTTCTTCTCTGTTCGTCACCCGATTTTGTTACTTTTTTTTATTTAGTAACTACTGATTTTAGTGTTATCAATAAAAAAAACTTTGGAAATAGATAATTCTTCTTCTCTTACTTTCGATGTTGATTTGAAGCCTTTTGTTTGAAGTCGTTTTTCCTCATATTTTAATACTACGCCTTGCATTTACAAACCACAAAATTTGTATAACAAATACTCATTACATTTTTTACCATTTATATTTCAAAGAACTTCTTCTTTGTCATTCATCTGACTATTTAGATTATATCCCTAATTATCAGAAAGGAAATGCTATTTTTGCTATCGCTTAATAACTTATTGTGAGTCTTTAAAGAAATGTCAAGAACAAAACAAAAGAGAAAACGTAATCTATTGAATGAAAGTCAAAGCAAAATAACACTGATCTTAAGATGTCAGTCAATACATTTCCAAAAGATATGCCAGTCAGATTGGCTATCCAGTACAATGTCTCACAAAATAAAATACAATTTGAAGCTAACAATGTCTCATATAATATAAAGTGAGATACGTGCGGTTCGAAGTTTGATGATTTGTATTAGCGTTTTGAACTCTAGATTAAATCGAAAGTGAGTGTTTGTATTTCTAATTTCTTCAATAATAGTAGGGTGGCAGTAAAATTTTTATTTCTATTTTCTTTACCCGGGAAGGAGAGCAGAAAGATAGAATTTGTGTTTAATATGCGTTTAAAATTGCATTAAATTAAATAACTGACTCTGTGGTCAATAAGTCGGACTGAGGAGAACTTTTCGCTAATTGGAAAACTTAAACAAAACAAACAAACTGTCAGACAGAAAAACTAAAACGTCTAAAAGTAGCTTAAACGTTCTAGGTTGAAATTGAAAAATCTAATGAATTTATGGTCGAATTTCGGCATTTGGGTGAACTCTAGTCAGTATTATTACATCAATCGCATCTTTTGCAATAAAGAAATGACGGTTGAAATTCATTCCTCATTCAAAATGCCTAAAAATGAGTTATGTTTTAAGGAGAGTATTACAGATTTTTTCTTCTAGACGAACTGTCCTTTAAAAAGTTTTTAAGAAATTCTACGCTTGAATTTTAAATATAGTAAAATTGAAAAGCACTCTTACAGTGCAGAAATTCCTAAACAGATCATCATCGAACGGAAATGTTATGAGAAAAAGTATTTTTATGGGTTCTTTATGCACTTACACTGGACAGAATACTACACCATGAAAAAATTAATTAGTTTTAAGTAAAAACCAGAGTGTGGTATAACATTCTACTTTTATAGATTGGTGCACTTCATTTTTACTTTGTTGCCTCAATTGAATAATTTCCTTTCAGAGTGAGTGAGTTCTTTATTTCAAAATGTTTAAAAAATATTTTCAGGTATTTTGTGGTAATAACGAGCATCCTATCGTGAATCTAAAAAACACACTTTGGAGCGAGTTCTTACTCACAGCGGGGGTGCCAATTTTCTTATTATAATTTCACGATTGGAGGAATTAGGCAAGAGTTTTTTTGTGTATTTTCTTAATGTGTACTCACTCATTATCGTCAAAAATGAAGCACCTAAGGTAACAATATTTGATACTTTCCTCTAAACATTTCTCATTAAAAAAAAATAACAGCACCACGAGGGTAAAATTTGAAATTTACCCTCTTAACGATTCCCTTCCCGCCCCCTCCAGTTTGTACAGCACCCCTACTGATTTAAAAAAAACCCGCGCAACTGCTCACAGTTTTGATTGCAATCAATATTTTATGGTAATTCATTTTTTTTAGCAATGTTATGTTGTTTTGAATTTTTTTTTTAGAAAGTTTACTGCCGCACAACAAGCTAGAAATTTTTCATCAGGATCACCTGAATTTTATACTTATTTTAAAATCAGTATTTTGACACAGTTATTCAATACAATAAATATTTTTTCATGATAAACTGTCTCTGTGATGCCTATACGAATTATATACCACTGTTAAAGGCATTATAATATAAACATACTGTGTCATTTCTATAAGTCAATTTGTAATAGATTATTATAAATTAATTGCCGACCATTGCATGGCGTACATGTGTTTTGGGTTTATTCACTGATTTATTATCTATTTATTTTTAGTTGGAGAGATGCTAGTACAGTGAAACCTGTGTAAGTTGATCACTTGCGGTGCAGCACTTTAGTGGTCAATTTAGACAGGTGGTCAACTTATAGAGAGTGGAGATTTTTTTTTTTGGGGGGGGGGCATTTTTTACACTATGCGTTTATTCATTTGTAACTAATTAAAATACAACTTCATGTATTAACATTACTTTAAAATTAGTAATTAGCTATTTTTTTTTCACAATCATCTAAAATATCATTAAATACATTTAATCTGAATGACTTAGAATGCATCCTACACAACTTTAAAATTAAAGCACTTAGCTAAAATAAAGATAAATATCTTATTAATTACGTAAGTTACTTATTTGATAGTAAAGATTCCATAAAAATACATAATTTAAAAAAATGGTTAGATCAATTAGACGGAAAGGAAGAAACTTACTTAAAGAACAAAAGAGTGATTATAGTAGTTTTCCCGTATGGTTAACTTACACAGAGGTTTAGGCAAACTTTATATAGAGGTTTCATCCATCCAGACAAATACTGGTCTAACATTATAGCATAAAAAAATCCTGGAGAAGTTATTTAAGTTTTATTTTTTATCTTTGCAAAAATAGCTAAACAAATAAATATAGTAATTTTTAGGCGGTCAACTTACACAGGGTTTTTTATAATATTTCCACCCAAATTTGGCGTGCATAAATGGTCAATATATACAGGTGGTCAACTTAGGTGGTCAAGTTACAAAGGTTTCTCTACATTAAATAATATAGGGCTTGTTCCGTTCCGGAAAAAAGTGGTCAACTTAGACAGGTGGCCAACTTACAAAGGTAATCAACTTTACAGGTTTTACTGTATTTATATTGAATAAATCCGACTAAACAAATAATTAATTCGACGGCTATTCTCTTTTCAAGAACAGTTCCTGTTCTTTCTTTTGAAAAAGGATTCCTTTCGAAGCATGTGCTTTAAATTTACGGCTCATAAGATTAGATTTATCCAGTTGTAGAATGGCTCAAAAGTAACCATTTAAATCAATGAGAATTTTCAGTATCAAACATTGTCTAAATTTGTTAAATATTTTAAAATGTATTTAGTATTATTCAAAATATCATGCGATTTACAATTTCTCAAAGTCCATGGAACATTGTTAAGGCATTGAGCGCTGTTCAAGCTATAGAGTGTTAACTCAACACCCTTGAACCCAATTCTACATCAACCCCTATTGCGACGTTTTGGTTATTTCTTTCGCATAATTTCGTTTTATTGCACCTTGTAATTCCGAAACACGTACATGCACAATGCACATTTCTTTGTAATTTTGTGCCAAGAAGACAGATTTGTCAATAAATTATTTGCAGAAAGCAAGATTTATTTTATAATTTCTATGAAAGTGGGAAAGAGAATGATTGAATTGTATCTGGTACTGAAATGATAAGTAGCAATGCACTTTCCTATTGAAATTTTGCTTAGAATATGATTACCATTTCCGTCGACCATTCATAGTGTAAATTTTCATAAATAATGTCCACAGCAATTTTGTTGAAATTTTATGAGTTCATTAAATTAATTTTTCCTCTTTCTCTTTTTTTTCCCCGCTAGAGAAACCCAGGTAAATTATAATACTTAATGTAGCATTTTGACATGTTTGGGGGTGGGGGGGGGGGGGGGACTGAGGCGGAGAATACGCTGCAGGCTTTGAGAAGTTTAACGTACTTTTGTTATACTATATGTATACAACTTCGTTTATTTATTTATTTTGTACGCTCCAGGTATTGAATAAAGTTGATGAAAAAAATATTGATACAACAATATGCTCTCATCAATAGAACTAATTATATAAATCAAATAACTACATAATTCCATCCAATAAAATGTTTGCTGTAATCCCATGCACACTAGCAGGATTGTTTATAAAAGTGGAATGGAAGGAAAAGAAGTCTTAATAATTCTTCTTCTAAAAATTATTTGCATGTTAATTAGCATTCAAATAATCAGTTATACAATATCTGTTTAGAGGGATTAGCTTACAAGATCTCTATCAGTATACCAATGCCCCATATTACTCCTCTGCCATCTTTTGACGTCACCCACGCACCATTTGAATCATCAAATAAAGAGAGAACATGAAAAAAACATACCTTTTGCTCATACTTGACTTTCTCTTTCCCATTCGTGTTCTTTCGATCTGCCGGCGTCACCCGAATCTGCTGCAGCGGCATTTTTTCTCAAACGCCTCCAAGTCCTCATGTCAGGCAATCGCACCATCGTCTCCGCGTGGTTCCGAGTGCTGCATCCATAGCGGAATCACAACAAAGCTCTGCCCCGCTAAGCCTTCTTCTCTCCCGGGCACCCCATTCCTAAACAAATCTCGCAGGGAAACGCAAAACACAAACCGAACATGGAACACCGAAACTGAAAAAAATCCTCCGATTGCTCCAGAACACTCGACGAGAAGGGACTGTGTTGCTTAGGAAGGTGGACCGGAGACTTTTGAAGAGATATTATTCGATGTTGGTTTCCAGGTGAATGTATGTATATCTCCTTTTTGTTTGTTGTTATTATTCCTCTCTCCCGATGCCCGTCGCGCGCTCGGTCCCATTCGCCAGCTCAGTATCGTCTGAAGGTGTGTTGTCGGGAGGTCGCGCGACATGTGCGCGTGCGCTTCACCAGCTGACGTCGTGAATGATACGGAGAGGTGGGGGCCGTTTCCATTCTGAACGAAATATGCGGGGGAAGTTTTTTTTCTTTCGGACCCATTTTTTATCCATTTTTTAATGCAGCTAGTTAAACTATCATTGTGCTTCAATAAACATATAATTAGGGCTCGACCGATGGCATATTGTGGCCGATGGGCCGATGCCGATTGTTCCGAGATCAGCCGATGGCCGATTGCCGATTATTCTCGTCTTCCATCGCCGATGGCCGATGGAAAAAAAAAAAGTCGCTTTAAACTATTAAAACGTGTAGAATGCTTGTCAAAAATGTCAGTTAAATCATTTGTTTATTTTTATGTTCTATGCTTTAAACTTCTTTTCTATGTTGTAAACTAAAAATGAAATAATGAGAATAACCGCACACTAAAAGCAGATGCACCGAGATTGCTGCACAATTGCAGAAAAAACTAACACGTGGGATCGAAGCAAAAAACGAAAAGAAAAAAAAACGCTAAGAAAAAAAAGTTCACTCTGGTAAAAATTAAAATTATTATCGTACTTTGATTGAGTTGACTTTGTATTCAGTAATAGAAATATAATGTCACGTTAATCTAAAGCACAAATGAGCATTAAAACGCAGACATTTGTTTCGGGATTGCTTGGATTCCCTTTTTCGCTTCATTTGGATGTTTTGCATCTAGAAGCTCCCTGTCGCATTGAAAAAGGGATTCCAAGCAATCCCGAAACATATGTCTGCGTTTTAATGCTCATTTGTGCTTTAAATTAACGTGAAATTATATTTCTATTACTGTTTACTTGCACAAAGTTAAATTATTATTATTATTAAATATTATTGACTTTGTATTGTTTACAATTTCGGAAAAAAAAAGAAACATGACAAAGTAAAAGCAGATGGTATAATATTATTGCACAATGACATCTAATGCACTAAGTCATTATTAAACGAAAAACGGACAAAAATGAGACAACTAACCTAGTGCGAAAAACAATAGTACTCATAAGACGCCTCTATTACTTTTACTTTAACATATTTCGCGAGCATTCTGTTCAAAGAGAAATAATTTTAATAATGAAGGTTTCGGATTCTATTTTTCCGAATTTTTTATCAAATACTTTGTAGAATGACATTTTTGTGCTTTTTTTAAAAACTTATGAGGTGTCTGTTATTGGATGGAAATAGAAATCTAGCAATGGATGTAAAAGAAAGTTAAAGACAGAATGTTTTCTGGAAAGTTGTCCCTGCGAAAAACATCGGCCTTGCATCGGCTTTTAGATGTTTTTCAAGGCCGATGCCGATGGCCGATGGAAACTTTGTTGAACAATCGGCGCCGATGCATCGGTCGAGCCTTACATATAATTATAAAAACTATAACCTCTACTTCTATATGCAACATCGATTGAACGAAATTTGGAAGAGAATCAATGCACTCTCGTTTCAATGAATTTTTATTCTGGTCTAGATTGGGATTTTACGATGAAAATTTAAAAGAATGATTTTTTTTTTTGCTGTTTATTTGCTTTTAGATTTGTCTGTACTTAAGTCTGTGATGTCTGTAATCTTTCTCTCTCTCAAAAAAGAGCTTTGTGAGGAATGTAATGGGAGCAATTGAAATTTTCTTTTTTTTGCTTTTCTTTCCTTTAAAGATATACAATTTTAAAAAAAGCTATATTTCTGTCAAAACACTAACTAAAATTTTTATGTTAAAATTTCTCGTCTATCATATGGTTATCGAAAAAATCATAGTCTCTTACTTTTGCGTACTGTGGGGTTCATTTTGATTTTATAAAATTGTTATCACAAGTGATGATTTCAGACTTAATGTTTTGTTAATAAATTTTTCCAAATTTGAGTTAAATATAGAACAAAAGTTTTATTTACATTTCTCCAAAAAATATAGCACAAAAAAAAAAAAAAAAATCTCGAAATACCTTCCAGAAAGATAGGTGTAACTTTTGAATGCTTGTCCAAAATGAATTTACAAGAATCGTGATAAATATCAGCTTTACCCTTTACTTTATTCATAAAGGTCTCTTCCCTACATGTCTTTTTGATTTTAAAAGTTTAAAAAAATTGTCACCTTTTTTTATAGTTAAAATTATTAATTTATGCATTACTTGTGAGGAACTATGAACCAACCACATTAGACGGAAGAAAAATATGTGAGTAATTTTTCTACGCATTTTAATTGTTTTTTTTTTTTTTTTTTCATTTTTGGACTGTTTTTTTCTCATTCAAGACAGTTTTGCTATTTTTAAGAGTATTTTGTGATTTTTGATGCATTTTTTAAAAAATGTCTACGATCTTTTTTTGGTTTAGGATCATTTTTTACACCGAATGTAAAAAAAAATCTTATAATTTTGCGCTGTATATTGTAACCGTCTTAAATAAATATGTTCCTCATAAAATCTAGCATAGAATAATCAGGAAGGTAGTCAAGAAAGGTTTGTTCTTTAATCAAATCAAAGTAATTTTGCTCTTATCTTATGTTTAAATACGCTTAATGTTACATACAAATTTATTCGAGACATTTCCTGTTATACTTATGCTGATCAATCTAAATACAACTGAAATTACTTTTTCTGATTTGTCATCATTTTAAGATAGCGACCTGAAATATATAAGTGATCTGAATCAGATCTTTTTTCTCACTACTTAAAGAATAAAAACTAATTGGTAAGCTTGGTAAGTTTTTTTTTAAAAATATTTTAGCTGCATCTTAAAAAATAAAACAATAAATAAAAAATAAAAGAATGATTGAATAAAATAAAAACAAAAGAAAAATGAAAGAAGAGAAGAAAGAAATAGAAAAATTGGGGATGAAGAAACTTTTGATGTCGTTGACACTGAATTAAAACTGTACTCAAACTATGAAATATTAAACGAAAGAAGCAAGTATTTCAAGCTTGTGAGCGTGAAAAAAACGGAAAAAACAAAGAAAATAAAAGAAAAAGAAATTAAGATAAAACAATCTTTGATGTCTATAACACTGGACTTATTGCGATACGTGAAGAAATAGCAAAATAAAATTAATTTATTCATAGATGTATCGAGAGAGGAAATTGTTAGAAGAGGAAAATTTTATTTAATTTCTGAACACTGGAAATTTAAAACCTTTTATTTTTCACGCAGTAGAAAGATCCGCAAGAGATCTTATTTTTGAAGTTGGTGGTTTTTGAGATACAAATATCATATTATCTGCTTAAAATTAAGTGTCGTTGTAAATATTCTGTAAAAATTGCCATCTGTTTGTCTGATTTTAGGATTTGAAATTTCCTATTCATGCGGGGAGGGGAGGCATGGCTGTAATTAAGTTATACGATTTGTTTATCCTACGTGTATTGAATAATGGGTTCAGTTTGATTTTTCATATTAATAAAGACATGAATAATTGAAATTTACCGAAACGTACCGAATAAAAGTTTAAGAGAATGAATTTGATATTGGTTTCATAATAACAAGTAACTTTCTTTTTACTTATAAGAAATCTATCTCAATATTTGTATAGCATGAGGCAAGTCATAACTAATGTTATAAGTTTGATGTTTGTATACTGGAAAGTAAGCTTGTTTTCTTAAAAAGAAATGTTACATAAGCCGAAATTTAATTCTACTATGATTAATTTCGACTGAAGCATTCAGAGAAATTCTAGTATTTAGGGATAATACTTTTGGAGCGTAAAAAATAGAAATGAAATAAATTTCTGTGGAAAATTTTGGCCTTTTTAAGCAGTCGGTGATGTATAAATCTGAAGTAAAACAGTAAATGTGTGAAACCGAGCTTAAAACAAAGAAGGGAGGGTGGGGGGGAGATGCACTGCTACCAGTAATAACTCGGCAGCTTGCATGGGGGGGGGGGGGCGAAAGGGAGCTACCCAGTTACGTCATCGATCTTTTGGTTCGCCGTCCCAAGTGCAACGGGGAAAGAACACCTGCCTCCTGTTGAATAGGGGGATCAAAAAAGAAGCGTGAGTCGGTGGAGGGTGGATAAAAACTTGAATTTATTTATTATGTTATTTTTATGGGGTTTAATTTTTAGTAGTTCGCATAACATTCAAAACTGATTTTTTTTTTAACTTGTTTTTTTTTTTTGGAATTTTCAATTTGATTCAATTGGTACTTTCAAAATATTACTGAAGAATTTTAGTAATTTACTGCGTTTAAGTGAAAAATGAAAAGAATAGTTGATAAAATAAAAGAACTCGTTATACACAAAGCAAGACCAATAACGGTAATGTATAAATAAAAATTTCGTACGAAAGAAATCAGCTGTTTGAAGGATACAGTATCTTCTTAAAATTCAGCACAAAGCACAAAGCACAAAAATAACACAAATATCTAGTGAAAAAAAAGTTATTGAATGTTGAACTGCTTAATCGGAAAGTAAATAGAAAAAGAGTAAACACGATTTTATAATCTACTAAAGAAAACTCTCATAACAAGAAGTTCCGTCTAGAACTATACGAAGTTTACTTTACCTTATACACTAATATCAAACTGATAATCTCTCTCTCTTTCTCATTTAGCTTTAGTTCTTATTACTTCATATATATATACCTTTTTTAACGGTTTATAAATATCCATTCACTCATTCATTTATTCATTCACTCATTCATTTATTCATTCACTCATTCATTTATTCATTCACTCACTCGATTATTCATTCATTCATTCAGAAATATCTTTAAAAATGCAGCTCAAAAAGTTTCGTGGGGAAATAGGCTCGTTTAGTTCTGGATAAACTTCGTAATTGTACACGTTCTACATCATAACATCTTTTCGATAAAGTTTGTTCCAAGCAAATCCGTCCGTTAGAACAAGATTCATATAGGTTTGAAATTTCCAGACGCTATTATTTTTCATAACTGTTAAAAATTGAACACAAATTGGTCAAATTAAAAAATGTTTCCCGTTACGAGCTTTTTCCAATAGGCTTGTTCAAAGGAACTAGGATCTTATGCCCAGGGTTAATATAATTTGCTTCATTTTCGCCCATAGGCGCTAATGTTAAAATTTTTTAAACTGTTGAAAATTGAACGAAAAATCGTTCAAATCAAAAAGTAAAATATGGTCATCTTTCGAATGCAAAAAAAAAACCCTTTTGAATCGGACAATTCATTCAAAAGTTATTAAGGAGGGGGGGGGGGGGGCAGACAGACAATTTCCCCATCTCAAAGCTCTACTTTTCATTTTTCAATATTTATTTCATTATTTACCTTTTTATTATTTTCAACGATATTTTTTACAATACATAAGGCTTTATTTCATTCCTTTTCTTTCTTCCTTTTTTTTTGCTTTTGTGGGAAGTAAGTTAAAAATTGATTGGTACTATGCCATAGAGAAAAGAAAATAAAATAAGAAACGAAAGAAATTAAAAGAAAAAGAAAGAAACAAAGAAGGTGCCAAACTCGAGTTTGGGGGAAGTAGATCTTGGCAATATTGAGGGATACCTTCCAAGATGTATAAAAAAAGCTTTCAAAAATCAAGATCACGAAGTTTTTTTCTTCAAAAAATAGAGCAGAATGAAATATAAACGAGCAATCACACATCTCATTTTCAATAACGTTGAGAAGTATTAACGAGTCAGCTTTAGTTCTTTTTCTCTTGGAAAACAAAAATATTCATGTGCAATGTGACGTATTTTAAGAGTTCATTTATACTACCAATGGTATAGACATGCATTTTATTAAATGATAAAAAAAATATTCAGAAAAATAATCAATCATCGTAGGGGAGTAACTTCTGCCAATAACCACAGCTCTGAGAAAATTAAAGCTCTCAAAAAGTAATTTTTGGATGTGAAGAGTATTAAAAGTTCATAACCGAAAAGTGTTAAAAGCAGCGTATTTTTGTCTTTGATCCGTCTGTTAGATCAGGATTTGTATGGGATTCAAATCTCTCCGTAGGCGCTAATGCTAAATTTTTTGAACTGTTCAAAATGAACGAAGAATTGCTCTCAAATAAAAAAATATTTCCCATCGAGAGCTTCTTCCAATAAGCTTGGTCAAAGAAACTTGGATCTTGTGCCCTGAGTTTACATAATTTGCTTCATTTTTGTCCATAGGCGCTAATGTTAAAATTTTTTGAACTGTTAAAAATTGTTCAAATCAAAAAGTAAAAATATAAATACGATGTCTTTGCCGAGATCTTTCAATTGACAAAAAAAAAAAAAAAAATTCAAATCGGACAATTCCTTCAAACTTTATTACGGGGGGTAGATAGGCCGACAGAGACGGACCCCCGACAGACTTTCATTCCTTTTTCTTTCCTTTACAGGGTTCGTACGCTTTTGGCAAAACCAAAAATAAGGACTTTCTAAGGACTTTTTAAGGACCTACAAAAAATTTTAAGGGCCTCACAAATTTTTTGAAATATACAAACTGTTATGTTTATTTCAAAAGGAAGCATTATTGAAAGAGGAAATTTATTTAACATCGTATTTTTATTAGGAACACAACACAAACACTTTTACGGGGCTCTCTTTGACTTGTTGCTTTTTTAATGTCCAGTACCGTCAGGGAGTTAAATAATTATTGGAGCTAGTAATAAGAAGCACACAGCACAAGTATTAATCATATATAAGCAAATTATCATGACATGAAAAATTATCAAAAATAGTTAGTGCTATAAAATACAAATTAAATGAAAAACAACTTAAATACAAAAAATTGTTAAAGAAAACATTGCACTTTGTCTTGAAAATTTGTGTTTAATTTAGAATTTTTTTCATTTTACTTAACTTATGTTGCCAGCATCTCAATTTAGGCTTACTTAAATTTTATCTCTGCCATAAATAATTCTTTAAAATTACTTAGAAGAGCTTTCAAAAATTCAGAAAAAACTTTTTCAACTTGAGAAAAATATTTCATTTTGGAAACAACATACAAATAAAAAATGGAGCTTCTTCGCTTAAAACTTTGTACATTACCCTCAAATAGTAACTACCAAAATTTAACTAAAATAAAGTTTCAAAAAATTAAACAATTTTTTAAAATAAAAAAATAAAACTGTCAACTTTCTAAATAATTGATATATTTACAGGATGCAAAAAGATAGAAGTCTTAAAAGCTGCGTGCAATTTTCGGCAAAGCACATGCTAGATGTTAGCAAGTTCCCGAAAAATAGGATTTTACATTTTCGCTTTATAAAATATGAAAATTCATGTAAATTAATACATGCATTTTTAAAAAGTTTCTTGAAACATTTTCTTGTTTTGTAGTATAACCCCTTTAGATAAAAATACTTGTACATCAGCTTGAAAAACCGGATCTTTTTGCAAAAAATTGAATTTTCTAAGTTTTCAAATAAAAACAGAAAAACTAGGGGGAAACGGGGCGTTTGGCAACTACGGTGTATAGGTTTAAGAAGAGGTCGATTCCTTCAATTTAGTGCAAATCAAGAAAGTCCACGAGATACAAATTTTGATTAAGGCAGCAAAATATCCATCGTCTCCCACACAACAAAACCCCACAGCGAACGATCGCAAAGCCAAATTGGTCAATAAAAATTTACTAAATATTAAAACATTGCTTTAAAACAAATTTTCGATACAAGAATTTATTTGATCTAAAAAAAAAAAAAAAACAATGGGAGAACAAACTGTTTAGCGAAAGATCAGCTGAAAAGTGATCGGGAGAGTTGGTAACTCAGCGCTTATTATAGTGTAAGACACAAGAAAAATGATAATAAAAATAAATCATTCTTTTACTTTTACCAGTATAAATAAGCTATAATCATATATGCGATTGGTCAAACGCAAAAAAAGCTGAAAGTTTTTTTTTTTTTTTTTGCCTACATATTAGTTAAATGTATCTCTTTTATTGAGCTAGATGTGAACAATATGCTTCTTTGAAGTATTCCCGCCCTCCTTAAATTAAAAAAAAAAGTTTCAAAAGCAATATTTATTTACTGATTACTTGTTGACAGCTGCTCCTACTTGCTTTATTGATAATTGTTTAGAACGTATTTAGATTTAGTAACAATTTTCAAGCAAAAAAACTATTTATTTGCTTTGTAACTAAACTTAATAAATAGTATCGAATCCCAAATTTGAAATCCCGAAATTCGGCCCTTTTTCGAAAATTCCCGATTTTTGTTTATTAAATTTTTTCCTCTAGTCCTTAAAAGTCTGTTTTTCAAATTTTATTCATTTTTCTTTTCTCTTTTAAAAGCAAAATGAGGGAACTTGTGTGATTTGTTTTTCTGTGTGGTCTTAAATGGTGCACATTGCATTTTGTACAAATGCTTGGTCTTTTGATTCGACTTCTCTACTAATTTTTTAATATTTTTTTTTTAAGATGTAGCTCGATTTTCTTTTCATACAATTGCAGGAAATAGCAAATTGGGAACTGCCATGTGGGTGGGTACAAGTTCATTTTAACTGAATTGGGTGCTGTAGTTTGAAGCATTTCATCAAAATCCATAAACATTTTTTTTCTTTTTTTTTTTTGTAAAAATATATAACACATCAATTTACTTATTTTCAAAAAAAAAAAGCAGAACATAACAAGAGTTGATTATTTTTCTACCAGTTGAAAAAGCACTGCAATTTGTAGTAAAAATTCAATGATGTTAATGTAAATCCGCCATCTTTGTTCCTGTTAATCAGTCGTTTAGGGTCTGTGCAAAAGCCGCGATAGTACCGGACCCGAGCAAACCAAATTGGGGTTCTATTAAGTAGTCGAAATGAAAGAAGTTTGATTCTTGTGAAGAGTACAAAAGATAGCAAAACAAATAGAGCGCAAGGGTACCTTCTTACTTTAACAAAAAAAAAATAAGCACCTGGAATAAAAAATAAGGACTATTTAAGGACTTTTTAAGGCCTTAAAAATGAAAATGAACATTAAGGACTTTCTAAGGACCTTTAAGGACCGTACGAACCCTGCTTTACTTTTATAGGAAAGTAGGCAAAAAAGGGTGAGAAATAACAAATTTGTAATTGTTTAATAAAATTTTTAAAATTTATATGTTGTGCCTAGGTATCTTTATGGAGTTTATATACATCTACATTTGCGAATTTCGCAGTATTAAAATCTTGGGGTTTGAAACTTCTGCTCTTCAGATCAATTTCTATTTTTTTTTTAAAATTGAGGTACTAGAAGAAAAGGGGTGTAAGTGATAGAAATGAAAATTTGAAGATGGCTACTGCAAATGGTAGAAGGAGCACGCATCAGATTTGTGGCAAATGTGATAGTACCATAGGGGTGCTTCTATCCAACGTGATTTAGAGAACTACCAAATGGAAGCTCCTATATGATTGAAATTTTGCACGCGTTTTATTCAAAATGTTTCTTTTTTCACTTTCACCCCTTTCCATCTGTGTGAATTTAAAAAAAATTACCTAGTAATCAATAAACCCCTTTTTCGCTGCAATACAAAATGTTTGTATTTCGTAGGCAATCTCAACATCAAAACTTGTTGATACTTTATTGCTGAAAAGTGATCCTTGAAATCTATGCCTTAGTATATTTTTGATATATAAGGTGCACTGTGATTTTCAATTTATTACTGATTGATTTTCAATTTGGGATGAATGCTGATTCATTTGACACATAAAGTGATTGGCGATATAAGTATTAAGATTGGAAAGATATTAATTACACTTATCCTCTTTGTCAATCGTTGTACTCAAAAAAATTTCTCTCCATTTATTATGAAATCTTTACTTTCAATATTGTACATAATACATGCTTATATTTTGTTTAAAGCCATTTTATTATATTTATTGTTTTCCTGTTAAATATGTTTTTGTTTAACCGCTACTACACTATATTGAGTGGAATGAAATTCTTAGCAATTTATCCAATCATTACCAATCAATGTTGTTGCTTGTTGTTTCAATTGGGCTCCTGGCTTTTGGCTCCTCATAATTTGCACACCTAGCGCATTCCCCAGGAACTGGTAACCATACTTTCATGGGACAGCATTATCGGCAAATTGCCATTACCATTTTAGAATTTTGACGCTAACTAGTTTCTTCCTAGATAGAGGTTCCTGACGATGCAAACTGCACTACGAATTTAAGTTAGCAGAGAATGTCCAAGCCAAGTATGTACTTGAGATATCTTTAATGCCGCATAATCACCCCATATGGACGCTGACGACATTCTGGATTTCGAAATTAGACCAATTTGGGTCAGACTTTGAACCCGAAAACCTGGACGTAAGAATCCTTACCACTACGCCAACTTGCCAAACGGCACTACGCCAAATTTGTATTTATAAACAAGCAGCATGGATTATCAAATAGATGCTGAAGTAATAATAAGTTTCTTTCTTTATAATGGGGTTGCAGTATTGGGCCTCAACCATTGCAGACCTAGTGCGTCTCCAGAGATTGGTACCAACTCTTTCAGCTGCCCCACAATGAGTGAGTGCCATTGCAGCAATTTTTTTGCTGTTCAGTTTCCCCTAGATGGCAGCGCCTGAGCTCTCGCTGATGCAATATCGGCACTAGGAATTTAATTAAGCCGAGAGTATCCATGCCAAATGGATACTCAAGGGATCTTTAACATACCGCATAACCATACGACATGGGCACAGACGATTTTCTGCATCTTGAAAATCCACCGACTTCTGCCAGGTTTGAGCTTGCGATCTTGGGCGTACGAGGCCCACGCCTTACCACTACGCCACCCTGTCGACAGCAATCCTAAGTAAAAGGGGGGGGGGTCGTTTTTCGATAGAAAAATTTAAATGAAGATATGTACTGTAAGTGCACTATATATTCATGCAAAAAACTTCACAAGTATTTATCTACCATTTAAAATATGGTATTTAATGCCATTTAATACGCAGATTTTGTATCGAAGATATCATTATGCGACATAAAGCTCAGAACAGCTCTTAAGTCCGTTTAAAACCTTTGCTGCGTATTTCATAATTCAGTGTCTTCTGTAATCCGATGGTTTCCTTTATTGGTGTGATTTATAAAATAAAAATTTCTGTCGTTAAGCGTAGCTTCCTCAGATCAAATATCGTAACATAAAAGTGTTTCTTTATCACTGTTATGAACACGCATCTGTCACTGAGGGCCCATTTAGCTAATCAAACACTCCAATAGCAAATGAGTGCACGCGGTAAAGAGCTGTAATCAGATGTACGTGCTTCATCTGCTAACAAATAGAATGCTTCGTCGCTCGTATCCGATTCGATTCGATTGTCATTTAGCGCCGGGGTTTTTTCGTCGTCATGGCAATGGGCAGAGGGCCACTGCTGATAAATCAACTCTTTGTCTGCCGGTCGCGAGGCACTGAAAAATTCAAGTCAATGTCGAACGGGTGTCGCTGAAGCAATTTGTCTTCAAATTCAGAACATCAACTGCCAGTGGTCGCTCTCGATCAGTGAGGATTCTTCCTAATGCCCTGATTTCTGTAATCTGGACATTGGAACTTTTGGCGATCATGAATGGGACCACCACACTCTTCCAAATCTACTTAAAATGTCCCTGAACGTGATGCGCATATAATACATCATTCAAAGTCTTTTGAATAAAGTGAACTTCTTATAATAGCAAGCTGGACTAACACGTAAGTTTACTGCCTACAAAACTTACACGCACAACACCTGATGCTATGGTATAATACTTATCTTCTAATATCCCATCCTTCTGTACCCTATTTCAGTCCCGTTGAATTTTAAGCAGTAGTTTCCAACCAAGGGAAGACCACCCTGCCCTTGACTTGGGTGATGAGGAACCTTCCGGATATGGAGTACCACCAGGAGAAAAGAGGGGCTCCGGGAATTCCCCTCAAAAGTTTTCAAAATTAGGATGCTGAAAATTCATTTTGAAGACAAATCTTTTCAACTAACAATCACACGTCAGGAAAGGTTGAAAATAAGGAAATTTATATGTGATGCCGGACCCTCTCGCGAACCACAACGAGGCTATTAGGGACCATCTGGTAGTGAACCACAGATTAGGAACCACAGCTTTAAAAGAATGTAACGGGATGGCGTATGCTGAACGTACTCTTGGTGAATCCTCGGGTTTCTTAAGAAATTTCTAAATTCAGCTCTTCGCAGAATAAGTATCTAATTCATGTAGCGTACACTAATAGCAATTCGCTCTCGTATCATCTCTGATCTTCGAACCACCGGTTTGAGAAACATCGATTTAACACATTGAGGACGGTGGGCATCTCACATGCGAAAATAGTTTATCTGGTAGCGTGTACCACTTGTGGATCGCACACGAATGGTTCATCTAGCGCCGTGTACCACTGGTGGCTCACACACGGATGGTTCATCTAGCGGCGTGTACCACTGGTGGCTCACACACGGATGGTTCATCTAACGCCGTGTACCACTGGTGGCTCACACACGGATGGTTCATCTAGCGGCGTGCACCACTGGTGTCTCACACACGGATGGTTCATCTAGCGGCGTGCACCACTGGTGGCTCACACACGGATGGTTCATCTAGCGGCGTGTGCCACTGGTGGCTCACACACGAATGGTTCATCTAGCGGCGTGTACCACTGGTTGCTTCTAACAGCTATAGTCTTATAACGCAGTTTTGTGAGATGAAAAAAACTTCATGTGGTTAAAAATAACTTTTTACTGAAAAATTGAAATGCTTACTTTTACAGGTAGCGAAAATCTGCGCCGTCCTCAACGTGTTAAACTATTCTGCCATTGCCTACACATAACATTTTCCCATGTGCATATCAGTTGAATGGGAAACATCTCTAATTTGATTCTACGTGTTGCCATGGAAACTTTTAAAGAAGAGTCAAGAAGAAAATTTAGTTCCTTTTGAAAATTCTATAATATGCCTTTCAATACAAGAAGTTAATTATCTGGATGATAACATGTAAAAAGAAAAATGCAAATGAATTGAGTTATCTATATACCTACTTATCAATAGAATTACATGACGTATCTTAATTAAATTCGTCCTTACTGCTTGATAACCAGTTGAGTTGAAAATTGGTTATCAGAACGAATGTTTAAAAATTGAATTGCATAAGTTTCTTTCAAAAGAATTCACCCTTTCTGTAAAAATTTTAATATATTTGCTATCTTACTATCTTCTTGTATCAGATAAATGTTGAAAGTCTGCCAACTTTGTGAGCAATAAATAAGTATATTCAACACGGCAATAAGCAACGAAAATAAATGAAGGTTAACCCACAAGTTAGTTGTCCGTCCAACGAAGGTTCATATTCATATACTATGCATATCATTTACAATTTAATTATGCATGTGCATAGATTACACTGGCGGTCCTCTAATAATAAGCTAAATTTTTTCTAATACAAAACACAAAACTTGTCACGTACTTATACTCTGATTAAACATTTTTGAGGGAAGTGCGTTAATTTGTAATGTAATCATGCAGGCATAGCGGATAGTAATTTAAAAAATGGATATGCCATTATATTGCATTTTTTAAATCATCGCATTCAGTATATCCGATGATGACGCAATGCAGTTTCAATATTTTTTTTTATAAATTTGGATATTTCAGTTCTAATTTATAATTTTATTTTTTAGGTTTTTTCCTTTCACAGCGGATTTTTACGAATATATATATTCATTCTCAATTTTATTAAATATGGTTTAAATCTTGAAATATTTTTTTGTAAAAAAATATATCATCAAATGGGGCGAAACATAAATCATTTTAAAGCTTTTTCAGTTTTTTACTGGGAATATAATTTCGAAGAAAAGTACTATTTAAAGAGTCAAAATGTGTGAAAAAATCGAAATATTATACCCGTGGGATTTTCCACGCGAAGCGTGGAAGGGGTATTAACAAATGTGTACAATTAACTTCATTTTTTCTCTCATCCGAAGACACGCTCCTATCGAGAATAGGGTTGCTTCACCCTCTGTATACTATTCTGGAACAAACGAACTATGGGACAGATGGGAGTGGGCAGAGAATGAAAGAGGGATGTTGAAAAAAGATGCAGCAGAGTGTGAGAGAGTTTTAACATCGCTCTGCTCCCTCACCTCCTGATCATGCAAGGTAGCCGGATAGCGCAACCCTCCATTTTTGTTCACGTGGCAATAGTGAACATTTTTTTCGCTCTCTAAGAGAATAATATTAAGTATTTAAGTGAGCTAATTCAAAGATAAAAACTTAAAATTTAATTAATTTAGAAAAAATTTACTAATTTTGCCTTTTAGAACATATTACACAAAATGAAAATTTTACAGCGTACGAATAAAATGCATAATTACCCCTATTTTGTTATCGAATATACGAGTTAACATTAATAAATAAATGAAAGTGATATATGTCAAGCCCAATTTACCTAAACCCCGCATGAAAATGTAGAAATATGTTTATACATTTTGATTGGTTCAAGGCATCTTTACTTAAGATATTTAATATATTAAATTCATTTTCATGTGTCTTGCTTAATTAAGTATAATTCCAATTAAAATTTACTTTTGTGGCTTTTCTAATAAAGTATACTCCAAAGTTCGAATTTTATATTTATTTATCTAAAACTTCAAATCATCAAAAAGTATCTAAAGGGCATGTTTGCTACGTACAGGAGGATTCATGGTCAAAATTATAACACGAAAAAAGGAAATAAAAAAGAGTTTATTTTTTACGCGTTACCAAGTATAACATCCTAGTTTTTCTCTAACTTATGTTGCATTATCTACCTTCTCGAATTTTTTCTCTTTTCACGACTGTGCATGGTAATTTTACAATTCACGATAATCACTAATGATAATGAAAAAACATAGTACAAAAGCTAATATGATCAGGAGTATCCTTTTCGGCTACATTGTACTAAAGACATTTATAAAATTTTTAATATAGCTATTTAGGCCAGTCAATTTCAATGTGAGGAGCCTAAAGAGCCGGAAGAATGACAAGGCGGTGTCCCAATACGCGTCAAGTTAGTTTAATATTTGAGCTGTCACGATTAATCTGTGATTCAAACCTCAGGCGTTTCAATATTTTGAACTTGTGTTGTAGTCAATCTGCTTTTAATGTACTGTCAGCAGTAAAAATCGAGAGGAGCAGGGGCAAATTTAAACTCCATGCTGCCCATAGGCAGAGCTGAAATCCGCCGTCCCGCTTTATCCATGAACTTCTTAAAATAATTTATTCATATAATTGGAAAATATTTCATTTTCACCATATGGAAGAATATATTATTTAATGTAAAGGAAAAGATGTCAATATAGAAAATAGAAACTTACTGATTATTTGTTTTCAAAGTGAGTACAAAATGTAAGAAAAGGAAAATCTGCCAACGCTAAAAATTTTCCGAGGAAACTGCCTAATCTACCTATTTCGAAATTCGGCTCTCTAGAGGAATATTATAAGGTGAATGACTAGCCAAATGTTGAACAATGTAGGCGAGAATTGGAATGTCAACTTGACATTGTTCGAGCTTCCTAGCATGCTCACACTGCAATTTTTTTTCATGCAAGTAGTTATATTATAATTTATAAATGCCTTTACAATACATCAAAATAAATATATGTCTAATCACATTAGTTTTTGCTCAATTAATTCTTATAATCAGTGAACGACTTTATGGCAACCCTGTACTTTTGACAATGTTGACTGTGGCCGAAGATGTCGGTGCCCCGAGACATTGGAAAAAAGTCGCTCTGGCAAGCCTCTCCCCGCTCGGTTATTTATTTATATTTTCCGCCGCATCCTCGACTATGGTGCATTGCGAAATGGAAGCGATTGGGTGGAAGCCAGCCCTCGCTCTCCTTTATCTTGGCAACGAGCGATTATCTGCCTGGCTCAACACCAGGACTGCACATGTGTTTCTGAAAAATGAGAAACCCACCTTGCACTCGCTATGTTTCAAAACGCATCCGAATGCCTTCGAGATGGTACGAGGATTTGTTTGGCAGGGGTGATTCTGGATATACACACTCCGTTTCATTTTATGTCTCTGCGCTCTTAAATTTTCTCAAGTCAGATACATTGTGCTCTGCTGCAACCATTCTACGTCAAATTTCACGGGGACACGTGCCCCTGAATATTTTTGGAGGCATTTGCCTCCTGGGGGATACCTCCTTTTTTAGTTTTTTTGTTTTTAGCCTACTTTCCCGTAAAAGTAAAAAATGAATAATAAAGCATGAAAGAAGGCTTAATGTATCGTAAAAATATCGTTAAAAATAAAGAAAAGTCAAAAAAAAAAAGTGAAGTAATTAAATAAAGATTGAAAAATAAAAAATTTGAAAGTAGGGTTTTGAGATGGGGAAAATGTGTGTCTGTCGGTCTGTCGGATATCTCTCAATGAATGAATGAATGAATGAATGAAAGAGTGAACGAATGAATCAATGAGTAAATGAATGAGGAAAAGAATGAATAAATGAGGGAATAAATACATGAATGAGTAAATGAATGAATAAACACAAGAATGAGTAAACGAATGAACGAATAAATGAATGGCTGAATAAAGGAAAGAATGAATGAGTGAATGAATATTATCCGTTGAAAAAGTTATATTTGAAAAAAATTAGAACTAAAGCTAAAGGAGAAAGGGAGAGAAAGAGATATAGCTAGATTATAAATTTGAATTTGATGTATACGGGAAAGTAGGCTCGTATAGTTCTAGACGGAACTTCTTGTTTAAGCGAATTTTTTGTTTGGGAAATATAATGAGATAAAATAAAGTCTATTTTTATACTGGAAGTTTTTTTTAACATTGGATAAGGTAAAAAAAAGCGTTTTTAAAAAGTACGACCGAGACCGAGACAGCTACATTTCTACCATCAACCAAAGCGATCTGCCTGGCAGAGTGCCAAGAAGAATCCGTTCATGTTGATGAAAGAAACTGCTGGTGTAAGAAATGTGCTGCATTCGGATCTCGTTTTAGTTCGTTTAACATTCTTGATTTCTTCCGAACTGATGCTATGTGCCAGTTAATAAATTTAGTTGCTTTTAACAAATAAAAAAAGCAAACATTCTGATTCGCGTACTGAATAAACGCACCTGCAAAACGAATTTCCCTGAAACTCGAATGGATTCGTCCCTTTCTGCCATGAGCAGAAGCGTCCTAATGTCCAAATTCCGTGGTCGGAGCTGTTTCTTCTTGAATTTTCTTTCGTTCTCTAATACTTTCCCCTAATTTTCATTTAGCTTCTCCTCAACCCATTGGTTCCTTCGTTTTCTCAGTTAATTTCAATGCACGGTAATGATTTGATTTTGGAGTGAACTGGTGAATTCCTGGTGTTACATTTTGATCAATCATTTCTTACCTATTTTTATGAGTTTTTGTGCTAAGAGTAATTTTAAGATCTTGTAAATTTAATGCATATTTGTAACACTCTCTTACGCTTTTTTTTAACACAAGAACTTAACTTTCTAACGTGAAAGTTTTTTGGCGGTAAATTTTTTTAATAACAAATTTTGGCTGAAATAAACGAGATTTTTAAAGGAAATCTTAGTGAAATTCGTATAAACTTATTGCTATACAACTTTCAAAATAATTACCAAACGTAATATTTTCCGGGCTTATAGGCCGTGGTCCAACCAAGATATTTTTGTCTGACGTTTCGCCTGACATGTTTCAGCCTTCTTTAGAGTGAAAATGAAATCAAGGCAGAGGTCTGGTCCTTATATGTCAAGCATCACATGTGCTTAAACCTCATTGGATAAGCTACCGATCTCAGGCTTGCTGAGACTGATTCTGATTGGTTCCTCATCTTTGTTCTTGGCATTGATTGGTTCTTTTCGAAGCAGTGGAACCCATAACTTGTTCACTTTCAAAATGTCTTCTTTTCTATTTATGTTGTAAGGATGTTTATGTATTTCAATAGCTTCTCTATGAAGGCGAGCAAAGTAATAAATATTAGTAGAGAGCGCTTTAATTTCTTCAAACAGATTAACCTCAGATTGGTGGCTTATCCAATGAGGTTTAAGCACATGTGATGGTTGACACATAAGGACCAGACCTGTGCCTTGACTTTCTTTTCACTCTGAAGAAGCCTGAAACATGTCAGGCGAAACGTCAGCCAGAAATAGCTTGGTTGGACCACGGCTTATAAGCCCGGAAAATATTACGTTTGGTATGGACATTGGCCGTGAAAGCCTAAGTTCCTATATTCAAAATAATTGCTAGCTTTAACCCATTTCTTGCCGCACATATTTCCAATGCAAATTTTAAGGGATACTGTTTTCCGAAATCACATGTGTCTTTTTAACTTGTAAATGCACGCAGATTAATTGTTATTTTTGAGGAAGTTATAAAATGGCTCACAATTCATTATTTTCATCTATATATATAAAATTGAATGTACGTCTGTCTGTCTTATGTCCTTTATGCATTACTACACCATTCGTCCGATCGCCATGAAACTGTGGGAAGTTGTTGAGCACACTCCTGCGAAGGTTTCTGAAAAAAAAAAAACTTCTACAGGTAGTTCTCTTTTTATTCTAATTTTACTCAATTGTCCACATAAATTCCCCAATATGGGGGTGAAAAAATCCTTGCACATATTGATGTAATACATCGATCGAAAGCGCTAATTTTTCTGCACAAGATGATATTTGTTCCAAGTTTTTAAGTCAATAAGAACGCCAGTTATAAGCTTTTTAGTGCGATTTCTTAAGGCTTACCTTGATGCAAAAATAATAATTAGCAGTTTCCTCAACTCCGGGTGAATAGTGTTGGCTTAATCTTGAAAGAGTATAAAACGACGTCGCTTCCAGTGTCTGTATGCTGAGATCTTTTAAACTACGCTACGGATTTGAATGCAGTTTTCATCAATAGACAGAGTGATTCAAGAGAACGAATCATAGACCCATTAGAAAAAAAATCCGACAAGTAGTTCTTATTTTATTCCAATTAAACGCAATTGTCCCCATAAATTCCCCAACATGGGGGTGACAAAAACCTTGCGCATATTAATATAATATATCGATCGAAAGCGCAGATTTTTTTGCACAAGATGAAATTCGTTCGGTTTCTAAGTCAATAAGAACGCCAGTTATAAGCTCATTAGTTCCATTTTTTAAGGCTTATCTTGACCCAAAAATAATAATTAGCAGTTTCCTCAACTCCGGGTGAATAGTGTTAGCTTAATTTCAATATAAAACTTATTTTTCACAATAGTTCAGTTTAATCAGAGCCCCCTATACTAAATGCCTTCCGATATGAGAGAAAAAACGGCCGTGAAAAGTTCTCCGCTAGGTGGCGCAGATGAGCTGCTGTATCAACTTTAAATTTCTTTTAAGAAAACTAGTTAGATTTTAATCAAAATTAGGGTGCATTGCGTTGTGCCGTACTGCAGAGTCAAAAACTGAAAAAATCAGTTTTCATGAATTCCCTTCCGACGAAGGATTACGAACAAAATGGATAACAGCTTTGTCTAGACAAGGTAATTATTATTTTTCTTACTCCAATGTGTTTTATGAAACTTTAAAGGTTTAATTTTAAAATCGCTGCCGTTTTATTCTTTTAATGTGCTTTATTTTCGATATCACAGATCATGTTTCGTTTCCGTATATTAGAAACGTTCATGTTTCTTAATTGTTTTAGCCAAAATTCAAAAATATGATGGTTGTACGGATTCAAATAAGCATTTTAACTTTATACAACTCTTTAATTTCTTCGCTAATTTAATTAATGGAATCAGTGCTACTATTTCCTATTTTAGAGTGGATATGTCATAAATGCTTTTATTCAAGAATAAAAATACGTTAAGAATTTCAATTTTTCAGTAATTAGGGTAAAAGTTTGCAATCGGGTGGTATGACTTGATTTTTTCGCGATTTGTTTTGACGCCAAGATGTGATTAGTAAGATGTCCGCTGCCTAACCAGAAATAAAATGTTATCGCCAAAATATAACGCCAAACTAAGGGATGCCCGATTCTACACCGAAACCGTAATTAAATTAGTTCAATTTAATTTAAATTTAGAATAATATTTAATACACATTCTCGCCAAGTCCTGGTCGCGGTTGATCGCCAAGCTTAGCGGTGTTGCAAAACTGCAAACAGGAATGGCGCCAAATAAAAATCGCCAACTTTGCGAAGGGGCACCCGAAAGTTAATTTTTACCGAAAAGATTATATAGTACGAATTAAAGAACTAATTCCAAGAGAAAGATTATTAATTTGTTTGATATAATAACCTGAAAAGTGAAAAAGTAAGGATTCCAATATTTTATAATTTGAATCACTAGAAAAATATTTTATATAAGAACTTAAGAATAACGCATTGAGCTGTCTTCAATAAATTCCTTAAATTACAAGTCAAAATTTTGCTTTTTGGAAGATTTTGTTTGCTAATATGTTCAAAATTAAATAGTTTATGTAATTTAAACACTCAGTTCATTAATCTTAGCCATATGTATCTACTTATAAAAGCAGTATTATGAGCAGGGAACTAGCGCCCTCTATATAAAAAGTTGCGGCCAAAATATGTATGGATTTAAAGCGCTATTGGAGGGCATTTAGTATAGGGGGGCTCTGATTTAATAAAGATAAAACAATAATAAAGCATATTTTCGATTTAAAGATTTTCTCAAATTAGCAGTAACTTTTAAATTCGAGATTGAACTTGATAAAAGTTTCGTCTCCCCGATTTTACGATTTTCTTGATTTAGCAACAGCATTTAAATAAATATCGCCTCGAAAAGTTTACGGACGTATACTTTATTCTAGACTTCAAATAACGTGGCGAATGACGACACGCAACAATTTTTTAATTAGACGTTGGTGATAAACTGGCGATAAAGAATACTAACAAAATTGTGCATACGTTTCTTAGGTATGGTTTACAGTATCATTTAGCTATAAATATTATCACCTACGATTTCATCTCTATGGTACCTCTAGCGAAGCTTCATTTCATTATGAAACTTATCTTTCGGTTAGCGAGACAACAGCTCACAATGGCTGGAAAATAAAATTAATATGATATTGCAATTTCATTCTTGCAATCAATCTAAGATCTTCGCCAAAACTCATTCCAGATAAAAAGTAACGCAACAAATGACGCCGTGCTACAATTTGGCAGTTTTAATTACCCTCTGGTGACAAATCTGACCCAACTGAGGGAATTGCTCCTAAGTTGTCTTAATTGATCCTTCTACATGTTGTATTACTTTTTCAAGCTTTAACAATGTCTAATTTTTTTTTTTTTTTTTTTTTTGACAAATAGACACACGATGTTTTTCAAACACTGCAGACTTTATGCCGCAGGAGATTTTTTTATACTCTTAGCAAGGACAGCGCCGCAGGCGACATTTTTGAAATTCAGCCCGGGCAACGCCGTGCGGGCACCGCTAGTTGTTAATATTAATTTATCATTTTAAGTATTGTGAAAAAGGAGGAAAAATGAAACCAATATCTTGTCGAAAGATGCCATTTTGTTATAAAAGAGCAGAATTTGCTGATCGATTTTTAAAAACATTTTTCTCACTACCTGCCATAAGCTTCATGATCTAACCAAAATTTAAAACCTCAAATCATCTTCCTTCCTACGTTAAAATATTCGAATTTAAAAGGAGTTTTTTAATTTAGGACCTGTAAAAAAATTGTTTTTAACAGCAATGTATGAATAAGTGCTTGCAATACTGGTATACCGAATACCGGTATTTCGTGTTAGTTTGTAAAACCGGTATTTTCTAAGGTAAAAACTGGTATTTTCCGTAATAGTTATTGAAATATTTTTTTTTTCAATTAAAGAAATTTTAATTTTACATTTTAGATATGTGTTATTATTTTAAGTTCAAACATTTGAAGCCACAATTTAGCTTGAAAAACATGAATTAACAGAGTATCGGTAAATATAAACAGTTGAAGATGATTGGTATGATATTATTGCTTCCACTCCCTTGTTCATGTACTTACGCTCATCAGGCTGTCCTACTTGCCACTTTGAAAAGATTCAGTTCCCCCCAAGCATGTGTCGCAAATGTACTTTTTCCAATGAATAATTAGTTCTTACCGTTAATTGTAGCATTGCTTTATATTATTTTTTAAAAATATTTGTCCCATCTATGTTGGGATTCGAGGAAATCTTTAGGTATTTTTTAAATTGGTGAGTTTCTTTTCCCCAGATAGTAGTACATCTTGAATTACACTTTAACCGTTCAAAATATCTATATTTGCTTCATGTACTGTAATAGTTACTTTAAAAGTTTATTTTTTGTTGCCAATTTAATAAATTATTATAATTCTTCTCATTTTATAAATACAGTAAAACTCCATTATACCAGGGAATCGGATACAGCGAGGTGACTATCATGTCCAAGCACACAATTATTCTAGCCTCCCCCCACCACCACACGCACTAACAGATAAATCCCCATTGAGATAGGCCTGATGTGCACCTTTCTCACGCTTTTTCTGTCTTTCAACCCAGCACACTATATAGCTTGATTTCAAAAACTGGTGCAATCCTATTTCTACTCATAGGTGCAATCGCCCTGACTGACTCTGCTTCGCGCATGTCAAGAGAAACTAGGCAATCTGTCAGGAACTGTTCAGGTTCAGTTCAATGCTTAAAACTATCTTCCATTTTCAGAAGTCTAGTTATGCGTGTGTAACTTCTTTTATAGCGTTATCAACCTTTGTATTCCACATTCTTTAACAGTCCTGAAAAGCAAACATATTCTTCAGTGTATGCAGGCTTAAAACATTGTTTCTTGAGAAGTGCGTTCCTCCCCTTCCAAATCTATTTTTTCCTTAGGAACTCTCTCCCTTCATAATCCCATGTTGATAACATAAAGAGATTTTTATGCCCCCTTTTTTCTCCGAACACAGTTGGTTTGTAACCTATCGCTGGATGGACTAATTGCACAGGTGAGATGAGTGCTTCTTGCACAGCAATTACAGCAGCAGAAGAAATCAAAGAAGAAAATAGAAAATTATACTATAGAAGAAAAGTTAAAAATGATGCAACAAAAGCGAGTATTAATTCGTAATATGATTCCGCAGAATAGTTTCATTATACCGCTGTTATGCTATCACGCGGGTGCCAAACATGTCCCCCGACACCCGCGTTTTAACGGGGTTTTACTGTAGTACTTGGTTTTAACATTTGATCCTTTGTTTTATATTTCTTCGCAACAAAATTGTTTACATTACTTCAGTTTATAAATTTTTTGTATGAAAATGCGAAATATGTAATGAAAAAAATATGTTTCTGTTCGTTTCTTGAAAAATGTTCAATTCCGGTATAAATACCAGACCAGCAGTACGGTATTACGTTAAAAAAATATCGAATACCGGTATTGCAAACACTAGTATGGGTTACTTTCTGTCAAAACAAAAACCGTCAAAATAATTACTTCTTAAAATAATAATAATAATAATATTAATAACTATGATTATTACTATTTTAAGTAATACATGTATCCGTTTTTGACAGATTAAACTTATCACAATAGTGTGGTCTTTAACAGTAACGTCTAAAGAAAGTATTTTAAAAGAAACAATTTTTTTTAATTCCTTGATTAAACTGATAGAAAACGCCGACCACGATCGACAAGGAATTAAAAAAAAAAAGAAAAGAATAGTTGAAGTGAAAATGTAACGAAAGTGAATCATGACAGGATTTCTTTTTCTTTTGAAAAGTGTCTGATACATCAACAGCAGTGGAGCAAAAGCAAAAGAAAATCAGTATAAAAGCAATGAAAAACAAAACGTAGCTGTAGCAAAAATTTATCTGTCTTTTTCTCTATATATGTAGGCATATATTTGACCATTGTAATAATAATAATAATAATAATAATACACTAATAATAATAATGGAAAAAACGGAATGAAAACAAATTGCAAATTAATAGTCATTTGTAACAACAGTAAAATCGTTTGCTGTTTTACACGGAAGATAAAATGCTTTAATTTTCAAGCTTTCGTAAATTCAGTGAGGCAATTCCAGAAACCAATGAGTGCAGAAGAAGTTACATATATCAGTGTTATGTTTTCTAAGGAGAGATTCCTTTTGTTTTGTTCTTGATCGTTTTCCTGTGTCTAAAAATAGAAAACTAAAATATAGCTGCACTTTTGTCGATTTTTTAGTAAAAAATGTAATTTCTTCTTTATTTATCTTTAATAAATCAATTTCAATGTCTTTCGTAGGTGCTAATGTTAAAATATTTTTAGTTATTATAATTAAAATAAGCATATATTAAAATTAAAAAATCCTACTTTTTAAAATCTGGTAGTTAAAACTTATCCGAAGTAAATCTGCTTCTTGAATCAGAATTTATGTTGTATTCAAATTTCCACGTAGAGCCCAAAGTAGTGTAAAACCGTTAAATGCAAAGAAACCGTAACATGAACTTCAATCAAACAAAAACAACAAACTTTTTTTTTCAAAAAAAATTAAAAAAAAAACCTATCATTTTTCTTTTTTACTTGCTTTCTTTCATTTTTCGTTTCAGATACTTTTTAAAAAATCAGAACTATTTCTCTTGCTCAATTTTATCTTCACAATTTATAAGAACAACAATCTTTCTTTCTTTTTTTTTCATTTGCTAACTCTTTTCGATTCCTTGTTATAAAAAATAGTTTTCAACTAGTAATATCTTTGTTGTGCATTCTCGGTAGTAGGGCATCACGTGGACAGCCTTGGCAGTTGTAAATCAAGGGGGGAAAAGCAATGGATTCATTTCGTTCTAAAAATATTGTTAAATTACATGGAGACTGACCTTTAATCAAGTCTCACAAATGTTACCGATGCTGGCTGAATGCAACGTTTACTTACTGTGGTTGCTGTGAAATTATATTTTCACATTGAAAACTGCAGAATGCAGCTTGATTCAGCAGACACGTTAGCCTGTGAATGGGCTTCTGTACAATTGTACAATGCTCTCAGTGAAACGTAATGTAAAGCAAATGCCGCCCGGATACTCTAAGACGACGTTTCCTAAAATGTGGGTCTCCAGTCAAGTTTTAGTGGGTCGCGATAGCAGTTTTATTGTTGGGGTATTGTTTTGAACTTTACTTCTTAAATTATTTCATAAAATAAAAATATCATGAACCAAACAAAGGTAAAAATGTTATTCTGTAATTTTCGAAAACTTCGCTTTGCGTGTTAAGTGTTATTTAGTATAAGTTTTTATTGACGTAACTTTTATGCAAATTAACGCTCAGCTCGCTTAGTTAAGAGCTATTTAATGCTTGAAAAATTTCTAGCGGGAAAAAAATTTAAAAAAAAGTCTAAGGTTAATTTTTAGAGTTTTGTAGGTTGGTCAATTTCATAAATTTCTTTCGTAGAAGATTGAAACCAAAACGAGACTGTTTTGTTTAAGATGTTAGTGTATTGAGAATATTTTATTAAATGGTAACGTATCTCTTCATGTCTTATTAAGTGCCAATTCTCATAAATGTATATTTTAAAAGGTTATAATGTATTTTTTTCAAAAAAAAGAAAAGAAAAGAAAACGACAGGAAAAAAGAGGAAACGGAGAAGAAAGCTTTTTAATCGAACACGAAATATCAATAATTTTTTTTTTTTAATAAAATAAATATGCTGACAAAAATACTATTCTGCTTAAAGCAGGAAGGAACGTATGTTTGTATGTATTCGTTCATTTTCGTGGGAGTCTCAGAAATTAGAAATTAAAAAAAAAAAAAAAAAAAAAAAAAAAAAAAAAAAAACACATGGAAATTGATACATGTAGGTAGGTAGCCATAAATGCATTGAAAGTACTGTTACGCAATCGTGAAA
This sequence comes from Octonoba sinensis, assembly GCA_038502835.1. Lineage (NCBI taxonomy): Eukaryota > Metazoa > Arthropoda > Arachnida > Araneae > Uloboridae > Octonoba > Octonoba sinensis. The sequence continues at coordinate 96,470,760 of CM076600.1, read as the reverse complement.
ATTGTCGTTCTTTTTCCGGCATGTAAAAAAGCTTGATGCGTTAGATGCGATTGAATTTTGTTACACTCTACGTATTTTAGTGTTTCGAAGTCTTTCTTAATAAGTTAATAACTCGGCTCTTGCAAGAATATTTTTGATCAGTTTTAATTTAAAATGTCATCATAAATACTACGCAGTTTGTTCTTTTTCCCTCTCGCATAGTGTTTCTTAGTAGTAATTTTTTTTTTTTTTTACCCAGAGGCATCATTAGAAAAATCTTTCTCTTGCAGTTAAAATTCAAAAATTCTTTTTTCGCGTTCCATTTCAAAGGAATTTCTTTAAATACTTCAAATAACGACTCCTCTTTGTTTACTAGATCTAAGTTATTGCTTTTGGCTGAGTTCCCTCTTAAAATAGTAGCCAGTCCCCCGTACTGCCATCTATTGCCGATTAAGTGCACCACGTTAGTTCTGGGATGCAACAACAGATGCCGCTGAGTGCACTGCTCATTGATCAATGCTTCAGAGACAGGTGCGGTAGTGCGCCATCTCTGTGCTCTTTGGCGCACCACAGCCCTAGATTCAGTACGCTGTTCCCAAAGCAAATGGCAGCTAGAGTGGTGAAGGCTCAGGAAAAGCCGGGGAAAAAGTCTAGCCTCCAAGAATGCAACGCTCTAAATTTTGGAAACCTTCTCAAATACTAAACAGTTCGTCTTTTAAGTTGAGCACAATTACCAGAAAATCGGGTCTGCAGTTGTGAAAAGGTGAGATGTTTTCTATTTTGCATTTTCCAGAAGGTCCTTGCTTCAAACTACAGCTGGAAAATTTTCTGTTTTTCACTATTCTTAGAATTTCACTAATGCTAAGTAAAAGCTGTTTCATTCGCATTAAAAATTATACGCTACTAAGCTGTAAATACATTTTACATGTACCTTCATAAAATGGTTTCCATATACTTTTATAATTTATATTCTATTGAAATTTATTATAACAATTTTTACCAATTAGAAGTAAAGCATAGCTATATTTTAAAGAGAAAAAACAAAAATATGTTATCGTATGAAATATTATTTGATTTTCTGCTTTCTGAGCGGTACCATAATGAACAAAACAAAAGAATTTTAGTAAATGAAATCACATTGCTCTACTTCATATGATAGTTTCTCATATTTGCCCTTGTTTAGTTTTTGATTGCATTTAAAAAATAAACGACTCCAAAGTTTTTTTTTTTTTTTTTTTTTGCAAAATTATTATTTATTATAAAAATATAAAATTGATCTATTACTGAGGAATTATCAAGACCTCTCCTTATCAAATGTGAAGCAGTCAAGGAATGTAATTTCGGCCGCTTGCAATTCTAGTGTTTTTTTTTTTTTTTTCTATTCCCTTTATTTGATTCTTACCTACATTTTTTTTTTGACACTTTTACCGAAAATAGTATATTTGAACCAATAAAGGCAAGTATGATTCTTTCGAAGAATACAAACAAACAATCCTCTACCATTTAATAATATTTTAAATTTCATCAAAAATAAATGACGCAATAATCAAATTTATAAAATACGGTGTGAAATCGTCTAAAACGATTAAAATATTGCAAGATAAAATCGGTTGCACGAAAAAAAAATTAATTCATTTTTAACTATTGATTAAATTTGTTTTACATACTTAAAAATAGACATCAAAAGATTTTTGCCATTCTATAAGTTGCGGGTGTAGTTTTTCAATATTTTTTTTTCGATCGTTAAGATCTCTTATGGCAACATCAAATCATCAAAAATATTTTTATTTGTTTTGAGTTATTGTTTAAGTGCTTAATAATGGACTCACATACGTTATTACAATGCATACTATTTTGCAATAGCAATTTAATTTACTATATTTTATTGAACGTTGAAATTCGACCGTAAATCATGAATTTTTTCAAGTTCCGCCTCGAAGGTTAAAACAACTTTTATACATTTTTAGTTCTTCTGCTTGATAACAGTTTGTTTTGTTTAAATATTTCATTTAGCGATAATTTCTCCTCAGTAAGACTGATAAACCACTGAGTTAGCTATTTAATTTAATGCATTTGTAACACATATACATAAATTTCATCTCTGCACTCCTCCCGTAAAGACAATAGAAATAAAAATGTTCATGGGCACCTTATTATTATTGAAAAAATCAGAAATGCAAACACTCACTTTTAAATTTACTCTAGAGTTCAAAACACTAATGTAAATCTGAAAACTTACGGAACGTTGATTCGAAGCAAAATGACGCATCCCCGCACTTATTATTTCCCTTAATATTATACTAGACATTGTTAGTTTCAAAATGTTTGTATTTCATTTTGTTTGACACAGTACTGCACAGACAATCAGACTGACTTATTAGACTTATTATATATATATATATATATATATATATATATTTGTGTGTTGGTGATGGATTAACTGATACCTTAAAATGAGTATTATTTTGCTTTGACATTCATTTAATTGATTCCGTTTTCTCTTTTATTTTGTTCTTGAAATTTCTTCTTTGAATTACAAATATTGAAAAATATATTGAGTATTGTAAAAATACTATAGATTCTAGAGGTAAGGAGTAGTATAAAAGTATGTTGAACAGAGACTTAAAAAAAAGGGGGGGATTAAATCTACGTCGAAAGTGGAAGAAATTTTAACTATTTTCAAAATTTTTTAATTGATAACACTGAAACTCATTAATAGCTACTACATTTTAAAAAAGTAAGAAAATCGGTTGACTAACAGAGGAGAAAATGATGCTTAACTGTTGTACCTTGGCCTATTTATATATAAACATTTATATTTGTGATAAACAGTCGACTCGCATTATAATGACCCCATCAAGGTTGCACCATTTTGGTCGAGATAGACAAATAACGCCCTTTTCTTTAAACCTTTTAAAAACATTGCTTTCAAATGGCACATTAAACATACGACATAAAATGTATAAAATAGAAAAAACAATCAATTTAATAATAATTAATGAGAATCGATGTATTCTTATTTAAAGTTTGAGGAAAGCAATGATTTCAGTGCAGTACAATATTAAAAATTTCAAATAGTTTATAGTTGTACTATCAAATTCATTATAAAATATAAATCATACGATAAGAGTCTATAAATGGAATAGAATTTCAAGTACGTTGTTCACATTGCAAGTGGGGGGTAAAATTGACTGGGGTGGACGATGGACCCCTTTCTGGGGGTTGTAAACATTTTTAAAATGAAGGTTCACATTTTATTTTTCTTTTCTCTGCGACAGATAAATGTTGCATGAGAAAATCTCTATTGGTCTGTTTCTCGTTCGTTAAGAGAGTTGCATTCCTTTACGGTCGTTCTGTCGAATGTGAATTAATATTCTTACGCAAGTCATTCGGTTTTCCTTCAAAAGTCATTATAACGCATTGCTTGACTGATTTACCCCCCCCCCCCTCCCCTCCCCCAATGTGGAGTATAGTTCATATTTGTGTTATTATCCGATATTCTTTTACGATTTTCAACAGGTTGAATGCGAATTAAAATTACTTTGCTATTAATTGCTTTGCCGCGTAAACGTTTAACTGGAGCATCCGTCGATTAGAAGTGGAAGGAGTAGAAAACGGCATTTTCTTGCTGAATTTAACGAATGTATTACACACCCGTACATGGGAATTCGGTTTTGGAAGCAACATACATTGAATATGAGAAATCGATAGGCCATTACTTTTTATTGAAACGTTATTCGAAGAAAAGGATTAATAGTATATAAAGAAATTGCTAGTTATTGTTTGTTTGTTTTTCAAAGTTACTCAATTTTTCTGCTCAGTTTTTTTGACTATTATTTTTTGTTTGTTTTCCATATGTTTTATGGGACGAATTTATGAACGTGCGAACTAAAGCTGAATAAGGATACAAGTATGTTGGGAATGTTGTATAGTTGTTCAGTCAATGTTGAGATTTTCTTTCCTTTTTTTACATAATAATTCCGTAATTTAACCATAGCTTTAGATGACGAAATGCATTTAACTGATACTATGCATCGTTAAAAATATAAAAGTCGTGAAGTGTAATAGCAAATACAATCTTTTGAGCGTCAAAAACCTAGTAAAATGTAAAGGAACATTAATTGTAAGCTGCATTCTTGGCCGCGTGATTTTTTTTTTTTTTTTTGATTGAAGAAAAAGAAATTTTATTTCGAAGTTATCTTAGCAACTCCAATCAAAAAAGCACTTATTTCACTAATTGTACGAGTATAATTCAAGTAGATATACTTTTAAAAAGCCTTTATCTCGTTTTGGGTGTCACCTCCAACACCCTCCAAAAGGGTGTCACCGAAAGTGGCCCGCCTCTCCGCCTCCCCGTAGAGACCCTACTGGCGAATCTACAATAATAATAATAATAATTTCTTACATAACATACATTTTAAAAACATACATTTTCTTTTTCTAAAGCGAAGTCCTCCCGAATTGTTTTTGCTATTTGCTCTTACAACACGATATTTTTCCTAGTTTATATACATATGTATATATGGATTCCAACATTGTTTCCTCACATTTAGTATTTGTACAAGGATAACTGCTATAATAACAATGTTACAGTAAGTGTGCGATGTATCTGACGCGTTTCTGATATTCTTAACTTAAATTTCCACAGAAATTTTATTTCCGTATAAATTTTACATTTAAGAAGCACGCATTTATTGTGCATTTTTATCGTCCTATTTTGTCATTCTAATTAATGAACACACAATTTTCCCCAAATAACAAAAACTATAACCAACCCACTCCCACCCCGTTATCTTAGCAATATAGATAAAATTTTACTGCCTCATTTCAAAAATTGAATTTAAACATCTCACATTCAAGTGCATATAATTCGATTTAGTTTCGTCTATAAACGTAAATACTATTGCAAATTCACTTTCCCAAAGCCTTTTTCTACCACTTAACGTAGGGCTATTTTATTAACTAATGTTCTCCACTTGGCAGAAAATGCCATTATCATTATCTAGGTCATCTTTTGGGAACAGACTTTTGGTCTTTTTCTTAATCTATATTTACCAAAGTGCATAATCTGGGATTCTTTCTAACAGGATTAAACCGTGTATAAGTACCTCTAGCACGTTCCTTTTGCTTAGAAAAAAAAAAAGATAAATAAAAAAAAAAAAAATAACTTTTCGAGACCTAATATCACCATTAATATATTTTTCGTATTTCAAACCCAATTTTATATTTATAAACTACGTCCAATTCGGGACAAGTTGTTATTACGCAGCCTCGATCGCCTTACACTTATTAAAATCATTTAGATACACTTTGATTAACATAAAAGAAAGATAGTAATAATTTAACTTTGTGCGAAGTAATAGAAATAAAATTTCACGTTAAATTAAAGCACAAATGAGCAATTAAGAAAGAGTTAAAAATCTACTTAAACGTACTTAAATTTATAAGAGTAGAATCAACTACACATTCCTGCGATGGTTCTGTCTGAATTAGGTTTTGATAATTGTTTCTTCGGTATTTTTCAGCGTCATTAGAAAGACGGAAAATTCCCGTATACCTAGCCAGTGTGGCCCTTCTAAGAATTTTGCAGGTAATTCTTCTTAAATTTCCTCTTGAATTTTCCCGTGACCCATGCATGTTCTCTAATCCCTATACAGCAGATGACTGTATGAAAGTGTACCAAGGCGTCTTTTTCACGTTAAAATGTAAAGATTATTTCTCTTTCAAGGAGCAATCGGTATTGTGCGGCAAGCCAGCTGTCGCATTTGTTTAATATTTTGAATTGAAACCGGTTGTATAAAGGGAAAGGTCAAGGCCAAACCAGACTGAATGACGCTTTGTCCTACCACATCCACTAAAATAAACGTAGAATTTAACTGTATTTATTGTAAAACACATTAGGTCCACAGTGGCCCCTCCTGTCATTCTAGGTATATGTTTCAATGTCTACGCTTCTATAAGGATAAGACTAAAATGATTAAACAAGCACTTAAATAGAATCATGTTAGTAAAACTCAGAAAGTTGCAATATATTCAGTCAATTATTATTAAAATTACTGAACAGTAAATATCGAGAAGGGCCACACAGGCTCCATCCGTATTTCTAGTGTTAATCTGCAAATGACCGTCATTTTCCCCTATCACGTAAGGCTTTTTCAGAAATGGCAATTTTCAAAATTTGCGAAAGTAACAAAAGAATTATATCCATAAAATACAACAAGTTCTTTTCTTATAAATTTTCCAGTTGTTGTCATATATTGTGCATTATTATGTGTAAACAGGCGAGGGGGCTGAGATGAAGGGTGCAGGGATCATTAGCTCCTTTAATTTATCATAAAAAAATTGCCACGAACCTAACCTAAATTTCATTTTCAGTGAATACAATACTTTGATTATTTTACACGTGGCATATTATTCCTTCAGAAACCATTTTCGCTATTCACCAACCCTTGATGGCCAAGCATGTAAAATACTTTTAATTTTATTGCATGTTTCGAATATTTTCGGATCACTCACGCTCTGTTTCGCACTTTTTTTTATGTTATGTACTAGTTCTTAATGGAATGACATTCCTTTAATTTTCAATGTTCTTAAAGATTTACAGGAGCCCCTCGTTATATTGCGCTTGTCGGGGGACAGCAAAAAAGCGTGATACATCCGAATGCGCTATATAATAACCCATACCGTTGGAAATAACTCAAAACGTACAAGTAAATTGAGTGTACCTCTGCATGCCACCAGAGCATGGTGTGTAAACGATGTCAAAGATAAAGGTAGCGATTTTCTTCACAGAAAATTCGTGTACCTATCCCTCTCCCTTTCTTGGTTAAGGGGATTGTATAATTTGGATTTGTTCGGTCAAGTGCGAATCCGTACTAAAAGGTATCCAGAAATGGGTGCCTTTTTTCTCCTTGGGTTGTAAACATCTGCCTCTTTCATTCAACGGGCGTTTGGATCAATGCAAAAGGCACAGGTGAAACGTCAACTGTTTTGAGTACAATCATTCTGCAGGCATGTAAGTTGGGGAGTGGGAGGAGAATTGCTGCAGATTTTAACTAAAGCAAATTTAGACGAAAGGAAAACATTCTTGTTCGGTGGCTTTGCTTATTGGGGGAAAAGGGCTTTACTCAGAAATGCAATATTTTTACTTTCGAGAACTCAAAAAATCTTCGGAGACATAGAAAAAGCGCGATATATCCGAATGAGCGATAGAACGAGGGATTACTGTATTAACAAGTTTCTGAGGAAAAAGTAAGATATAAACTTCAGAATCGTAAAGAACAGGATGAAGAAGTACAAAAATTTGGACTTCAGGAGTTTGCGAATTCATCTTATTTCCATATTCATTTTTTGATTTGAAAATTTTTCTCTCTCAATTTTCAACATTTAAAAAAAAAAAAAAAAAAAAAAAAAAACCTAATAATAATAGCTCCTATAAGGAAAAAATGAAGCAAATTATGTAAACTCTTGCCATAATATTAAAGTTCTTTTGAGCAAGCTTATTGGAAGAAACTCTGGAGGGAAAGTATTTTTTGATTTGAGCAATTTTTGTTCATTTTTGAACAGTTCGCAAAAAATGTAATATTAGCCCCTACGGGTAAATTTGAATCTTATATAAATCCTCGTCTAACAAACAGATTTTCTTGAAACAAACTTTATAGGTAGGAGCATAAGACGTAGAACATGTACAGATACGAATTTCCTCTAGAAATAAACGGGACTAATTTACCCATGAAACATTTTGATCTGGATTCTTAAGCATATTTCTGAAGGAATTCATAAATAAAAGAATGAGTGAAACAATGAACGAATGCAAGACTGAAAGTGAATAAATGAGTTAGTGAAAGAACAAATAAATGAATGAAGGAAGAAATATGTAATAAAAAATTAAACTTTAAGAAAGCACAAATAAGCATTAAAATGCAGACATATGTTTCGGGATTGCTCATTAACCGTTGAAAAAGTATATTTGAAGTAATAAAGAACTAATGCTAAATGAGAAACATAGATAGATAGATAGATTATAAATTCGATGTTATTATACATGGGAAAGTAGGCTCGTATAGTTCTGGTAGGAACATCTTGCTTTTCTATGTATAAAGGACTAGAGAAATCTGAAATAACTCAATTCATAAATCAAATTACGATAACAGTAGCGCTGTGAATCGTAGATATTACACAGAGACACAGAAAAGACTCATTTTCTCGTGGAGAGCACAAAACGAGTAAAGATGAGATTTTCAACTTTAAAGAGGACCAAAGAAATTTTGCGTGACTCTTGGCACGAACAATATGTTTGTCTTTTAAAATGAGTTTTCTCTGTTTAAAAAAAAAACGAAGAGAAAAATACCCATAAAAATGCAAAACTTGCAGTTCAGCACGTTTTCCAATTAAAATATTTAATTTATTTAAAATTTTACAGTCACAGGAATCAATAACAATTCAGATTTGGTAACTTTTTAAAAAATTCCAATCACAATGACGAAAATTTCCATTTTTCACTCATGCTTTGAATGAAAATTGATTGGAATGTTTTTAAAGCCTAGTTTGGAAAATATTTTTTGCGCTTATAGTAAGATTACTTTAAAAATAAATAAATAATTCTGGCAACGAAGGATAGAACGTTTTTTTCTTCTTTTTCTTTATTCATTTTTTCCGTTTACATAAATAATGATTCCATTTACAATTTTCTTTAAGACAGCTAATTGGGTGAGCAAAAAGTGTTTCCAAAAATGGGTTTTTAATGGCATTTCATCATTAATTTTCAGCATTTCACGTTGAAACTTTGACGTCCGGTGATATTATCCTTAATAGAGGAGTATCATTTGGTAAAATGGATTCGTTCATAGCATACAGCACGCCATTAACGGTTTTTACATTACTTTACCTTGTTATGTACAACCCAACTGTCCCTCATTTGCTACATAGCGACGAATGATGAAAATAGCTTAAAAAATGTGTTCTGTGATTATAATGCTTGCATAAAATAATGCGAATTGTAAATGAATTGTTGCATAAAAGCTGTATTACGAACATAAAAGTCGCATATTAGTTTTCTAAGGCACTTTGCGTTTTCCTCTTTATGTACTTTCCTACCCCCTAAAACTTTCCATGCAAATTTAAGTATTTATGGTTAAAAAAAAGACAAACTCTTTTTATCTATTTTCTTATACCAGTTTGTTCCTAAAGTAGTCCCTATGGACCCCCAGGGTCCCTATGACTTTTTGATCGGGACTTTTAAGGATATTTCTCCATGAATAAATGAATGAGTGAAAGAATAAATAAATGAATGAGTAAAAGAATGAATGAATAAATGAGTGAATGAATACATGAATGAATAAAGGAATGACTGAATAAATAAATAAATAAAAGAATGAATGAGTGAGTGAATGGATATGTATTATCCTTTGAAAAAGGTACATTTGAAGTAATTAAGAACTAAAGCTAAACGAGAAAGAGATAGCTAGATTATAAACTTTAATTTGGAATATACGGAAAAGTATTCTTGCATAGTTCTAGACGTAACTTCTTGTTTTTTGTTTTTTTTTTTTCGTGTTTACGCCAAGTCGCCGGAGGGCATTTGTCATCTGACCGATGATTCTTCGGGCTGATTAATCTAGTTGGTCATGATTGACATTTTTCATTTATGTGGTTGAATTTATGAATTTGTCAATGTAAACTGTACTTTAAGTCAGAAAGCAGGGATATACACATTTAGTATAACATTAATAAGAAAAGCACATAATCCGAAGGTTCAGCAATAGGTTTCCCAATAATTCTTAATTAGTATTTAAATTAAAAGTGTTTTCAAAAGGAAAGAAGAATAGAGATTGCTTTTAAAATTTTAGCTCCATTACCATCCATTAGCATCCATTACTGCAAATATTCTCAATTACACCAATAATGCCATTAGTTGCTTTAACAGCACCTCAGCATAAGCTGCTGGTATCATAACCTATTTCTCAAAATTTGGTTCTAAAAATGACAATTCCAAAAGACGAATTTTTATTCAAATTGTAACTATAAGATATTTTATCCTCCTTTTCCAGAAATGTTTACCCAGAAAGTTGTCTGTAAAATATATTGAACCAAAGAATAATTCCATTTTTGAAGGTACGAAGGTTAAGTTTCTCTCTCTATCTCTCTCACTCTTTTTTTTTTTTTTTTTTTTTTTTTTTACGATTTGAAAATTTCAAAAAGCAGTTCATTATTTTTTTTATTGCAAAACAGTATTGATCCGAATTTCTTAGAAACTTTGTTATGTACATAATATAACGGAACTATTTTTTAGTTCAGTTTTAGCGTAAATGAAAAGGAGCTCAGATCTTTCGCTTTTCATGACGTCTCGAAACTTTTTAAACTCGTTCCTATTTTTTTGTTACCTTTTCCCTTCGCTCAGCAGTCAGTTAAAGGAAGTTCGAGCTCATTTAAGGTGGCGAAAATGCCCGGAAGCAAAGCGTTGAGTATTCCTCGCGTTTGAGTTACGAAATTGAAAAATTTAGCACGGAAATGAGTATATCGAACCATTTCTTTTCTTTATATATGTATCCAAAATTTTCCTTTTCTAAGTGGAAACTTAGCATGACCGATTCTTTTCAGTAAGATCAAAATAGTTCGGAGAAAAGTATGGCCTAATCGTGAAGATTTAGTCTAGAACATTAATTTTATCACCAAATTAAATCTACCTTTTGAATTTAAATAATGATTTTTATTTTTTGCAATGTAGTATAAGTTCAAACACCATTGCGTTGCAATTTCTGAAGTATATAAACATTAAGGAAGAAACTTATATTACAAAATTACGGTACGGTTTTTGATGAACATTAAGTGAGGATAATCAACACAGCATCATATAAGAGAAGTTGTGATTTAAGATTCGTTCAGAAGTTCGTCCAAAATAGAATGTGTCTACTTTGTCTTATACCAAAATTGACTCGCCTAGCATTAACTCTATATTTGAATTGACATTGGATGCTTTTTTTTTCAAATTTTTTCATTCTTTTAAAATTTGTTCGGAGTTATAGTTTAGTACATTCAGTATTAACGGATTTCTTATTACGAGAAATTTGAATTCAAGCACTTGTTTCGAATTAAGAGTACAAACTTATAGGCAATAAATTATAGAACAGTACTATAACACAAATTTCATCCAACATAAAATTTAATGTCTGATTATTAGTCCTCTATTTTTGAAGGTATGAAAATTAAGTTTCTTCTTTGCTCTCCCTTTTTCTTTATTTTTTCCATTGCTTTCTTTTTCTTTCGTTTTTTTATTTTCTTTTTATGATCGACTAATTGGAAAAGCCCCGGAAAAAAGTTTAATAATAATAATATTTTTGACTGATTTATGTGTCATCTATCGAAGTAAAAATACGGTTTATATTTCGAAATGACGATGCTGTCTTCAAAGTTGTGTCATATGAATCATTTTTAGATTTCAGTTCTTTCGTTAAACGCTTTTGCCGAAATCTTATCAAAGTCCATTTATCTTGTGAAAGCTGTATTTTTTTTCAATGTAATAACATTTCAAAAGTTGTGCACTTGAATAAAGAAAAAGGTAAACAAATAAAGTAAGAATGACTTTTACAGTACTGAACCACAGCACCTAATTCAAGCTGTTCTACAAGAAAATATGAACAATACTGTTAAAATTTAAAATGAAAAAAAAGGGAGATATATATATATATATAGATTTATATCGTAATAAGTCATTTACCTTATAAACAATAGCGTTTGCAGCTCTTTCTTTTGGGTGAACTATACAATTCTTCGACTTTAGGGAATTATTCACTCCCCGTCATGAAAGTATACGACGAAATATGCTTCGAAATTTATTAACTTTTCTTGACTTCTTGAAACGAAAAGCCTAAAACTCTATTCAGAATACCTAATTAAATGGATGTTTTTCTATATTAAAATTTAGCGGGTTATTTAGACTTTAAAAAATTTGAATTTCCCTCGTAGGGTATAAATATCCTAAATACAAATGTCTGATCAGTTTCATAAGAATTGTTTATTTATTATTGACGCATACAAGATTTCAGTTTTCCAGGGGGGGGGGGGAGTTAAAATAAAATACGACATAAAATTAATTATCAAAAGAAATGAGGGGAAGTTTATTTTGTATGCCTGAGGTAAAAAAATAAATTCCGGAAAACTCAGAAGGCTTATGCTTCATCATAATTTAGGCTAATATTGGTTATTTACTTATTTTTTTTATTTATTTAATTATTTATGTTTTAAGTTTAGGAATTGTTTTCATACATAATGCTCGAATGCAAGTACATAAAAATCTCAGTATACCGCAGTGACTATCATGTCCCCCGACGTTTAAACCATCCTTTATCATTGACATTTAAAGGTGATTCCTTATTTACCCTTGTAAATAAAGCCAGCCCAAGCACACAAATATTCTAGCCAGAGAGTTCCCTTCCCCCCACCACACGCCCTAACAGATAAAACTCTATTGTCGTATTGTGATACGCCTGATGTACACCTTTCTCACGCTTTTTCTGTCTTTCAACCTAGGGCACTATAGCTTGATTTCAAAATCTGGTACAATCCTATTTCTACTCATAGATGCAATCACTGACTAATTTCTCAATTTTGTCAGTTCAATGCTTAACTATCTTCCATTTTCAGAAGTCTAGTAATTGCGTGTGTAACTTCTTTTATAGCGTTATCAACCTTTGTATTCCAGATTCTTAAGCATTCCTGAAAAGCAAACATTCTCCAGTGTATGCAGGCTTAAAACATTGTTTCTTTGAGAAGAGCATTCCTCCCCTCCCAAGTCTATTTTTTTCTTAGGGCCTTTCCCCCTTAACAATCCCATGCAGATTAACATAAAGAGGTTTTTAAGCCCCTTTTTCTGGGAACACAGTTGGTTTATAACCTCAATAGACTAATTACGCAGTTGAGATGTGTACTTCTTGCACAAAAATTACAGTACAGTGAATAAAATAGCAGCAAAGAAGAAAAGAAAAAAATAATGCTATATTAGGGGGAGGTATATAGGTGCGTATACGGAAAAAAAGTAATTGATAGTTAAAAATAATGCAACAAAGGCGAGTATTATTTCGAAATTATGTTCGTTTAGTTATGTTTTAACGCGGGTGCCAAGCATGTGTTTTTTACGGGGGTTTTCTGTATAACCTTTGCTGGTGAGTACAATGATGCTTTGATGAACTATAAAATGTGACGTTGGAAAAAGAACTTGAAAAAATTACAAATCTGTAGCATGAGTTTTGTTATGCTTTTATATGTCGTGTTTCGAAATACATGAGCACAATCCCATTTCCTTTGTTACATGACAAATTTAAACATTCCATTTGCTTCTCTTGGATTTTTTTTTGACATCATTTTCATTAACGTTCACCATTCCTTTAAATATACTCATTAATAATATCATCTGATCACACAATTACTATATTTCACATCATAAATTTTATAGATTAAGGAAGAGAACATTCAAAAATTATTTGAATTTTTTTTTGCATGAATTGCAATATTTAGTTATTATTTTTTTTTAATTATTGAAAATGTTAACTATCAACGATTTCGCAATTTTGTTTTTTGTAATCAAAAATCACCTTCACTGGGACTGCAACTTCATGATTCCCGTTACTATTTAGAAGAAGAAGAAGCGGAAATTTCCGGATCCGAGCAACGATCCGCTGATGACGTCAAAGGGAGGCGTGCGCGATCGATGGGGATGCATTCGTTGCTCAATTTTTGCCGACCCGGTGGCAATCCAGGCGCCATCTTCGGCGCCGCGCTTCATCTCTTGCCGCATTCTTCGAATGCATAATGTGTGCAGAACTGCTCAGATAGAGCCCACTGGGCTTATTGTCAAATATCAACGAATTTCATAAAATCAAATAGTCCGATAAGGATATTAAACTTAGAGTTGGTTAGAAGTTTATTACATTTGTGATAGAAATCCAAAGTGGAATGTTGCCTTTCTCAATATCAGCGAATATTGTTCAGAAAGTTAAAAATGACTGCTGTTGCCAGATTTGAAAATCATAATGTTTAAATTAGAAAGGAAGTAGCGAATAACTCCACGCGGGATATATTATACCAGAGATGTATGCTTCGTAGTAATTATATAAAGGCCGCTTAAATCAAGCAGGCTCGTTTACGCTGGTGATAATGTAATGGCGCAGTAACCTAGAAGTTGCTAACTGGAAATGCTTCGTAAAAGACTATTAACAATTTTATTGTTTGATTGATTTCTGTGTCATCTTGTTGAAATAAGAAAAGGTTTATATTTCGGGTTGACGATGCTGTCTTCAAAGTTGTGTCACATAAATCATTTTTAGAGATTTCAGTTCTTTTATTCAATATTTTTAACGAAGTCCTTTTAATCTATACAAATATACCATTTCTCTTACAAAAATTATATCTTATTCAATGTAATTGCATTTCAAAACTTATTCACTTGGATAATATTAAAAAATATATAACTACGTAAACAAATTTGCTTTTCCAAATTTTTAGCATAACTCAATAGATTGATTTATTGCGTGACATCTACTTCTTATAAGGGTGGTTGTTATTCACGAAGCTGTTTCTTTATTTACTTTATTTTATTTATTTATATTTAGGTATTATTGCAGCTTTACTTCTGAAAGAGATTTTAAAAAAAAGATTTTGTTTTTTCACTGTAAGATATGGTCTTTAAAGAAAAGCATTAAAATGTTTGCTTTCAACTTAAAATTTTAATCGTGGTTATTCACAGATCTTTTCTGATGTTGGCTGCTGCACAATGTTTTTACTTTAAACAAAGGTAAATTTCTTTTATGGTTTGATACATCTTGTACATCTTGGTGCTCTATGCTAGTTTATTCACCTACCTGTGCAATAAACTAGCATAGAGCACCAAGTATTGCTTTGTATAATAGAGTGTTGCTCTGTGAAAAAAAAAAAAGTTGTTCCAATGAATGCTCAATCGATAAATACAATAAATCGTCAAAGTAAAAATTAAACGAATTCGTTTTAAAATAATAATAATATGATAATAATTATATTAAAAAGCAGCGTTCGCTTTCTCCCATTTGCTGATCAATCCGTGTGCAAAATCTGATATTTCATCCATCTCTTGTGGCTATGCAGGGCGAGCTTTTTGTACTCATTTGGTGTGGATGTAGTCAAGATTCGATTTCTCTTGTCTACATCCCCCCCCCCTCCCCAAGAAAAAAAAACACGCACACACACACACTCCATGGATATGAATTTCTTGAAAACAGCGCCAGAGCTCATGGGAAAAAGTCATCAAACATGTTTTTAAATTAAACTTATGTGCTTATTAAAAAATTATAGTTACAATAAACGTTCTTATGAATTTTCATTCCTTCTAAAATTGTGATGAGGCAATGAAGGTTAATTGAATTCGAATATGTTCGGTAAAAATACCTAAAATGTCTATTTAGCCTCTCCTTACAAAAAGTAATTATTGAAAATACCTTTTTCTAATAAATTTCAGTATTTTCGAAGAAAGTTTATGCATAATCATTCCTCCAAATAAAGTTAAGTGTCCTTGAAGTTCTGTATTTTACATTTATTTTATTATTTTTTTTAAAACTTTTTTATGTCTTTTGCCCTACTTCTCAATATGAACTTTACTATAAAAAATAATTTCTTTTTTATTTAGTGTTAAAAAAAATCTGTAATATTCCTTTTTTCTATTACTTTAAATGCTACTTCATATTTCTAGTGCAAAATAAGTTTAACTGTATAGATTTTTTCCTTAAAAATATATTTCACTTATATGGAATATAGATCAGATTACAAAGTAATCGAGTTAGAATAACTACGACAAAAGAAAAAAATTAACCTTTCACTTTAATTTGATTAAACAGCGAAAGTAAACTAACATATTTCAAAAACGTGATTCTTCCTATTTCGGTTTAACATGAAATGCAATACTTGATTTACATGCCGAAAGTATAATTCGTAGACTCCTAAATTGCAGAGAAAGTTACATGCTTTAAAAAATGTCTTACTCTCAAAATCGTGGGAAGTAAAGCACAACAAATTTCCGATAACTTAATTAACACATAAAACAAAACTAATTCAATTAAAAGGAACTGTCGGTCCTACAGTAGGTGAATTTACTAATTACTTAAGGGGTCTCACAATCTGCATACCATGCTTCGTCAAATTCGTACATAAAACTCGCGTGCTAAAGTACATATCAGCTTTAAGTACTGCAACTTTCGTCTAGTGTCAAGCAGCTCATATATAAGCGTGTTACTAGCTTATTTATTTAAAGAGCGTGTTTATAGGAACAGTGAAGAGATTATTCCTTACACTCTCGGTAATCTGAGCTTAGAAAAATAAATTTCAATCTTAAAAAAAAATACATACAACTTGAAAAAATAAGAAGAAAAAAAATTGCTTTCGTATAGTGGAGTATGACACTTGTGATTATAGAATAAAATTGAAAAAGAGTTCTTCTTTTAAAAAGCAAAAGAGGAACAAAAAGCAGTTTTATTCTCTTTTTATTACCATACAACTGAATTAATGTATGAAAATTTTATTCTTGATTATTTTTTATTTTAACTTTTTTGGTTCTCTTAGCAATTTTATAAAATTTAATTAAAGTTCGGTAGAATTCGCCTTAAATATTAATTGCCAAGGTATATTGTCATATTATGACTTTAATAATATTCCCTATTCAACTGAAATTAATTTCGACTGAAGAATTAACGTGGTCCGACTTAATTCAATTATGCTTCGTCAAGGCATAAGGTTAAACTCTAATAATCAATTTTAATATTTTAATCATTTAAGGTTTTCTTAGACAACACAACTTCTTAATTTTCTGACTAAGCAAAAATTTAACGGAGCTAAAAGAAAAGAAAATGATGCTCACACATACACACATGCATATATTGCATAGGAGGGATTTTCAACCGCTGGTCTGGCCTACTGGCGCCGGTCGGAAGAATTTGACCACTCATTGGTGAGTTTTACCCTGTAACCGTTAAAAATTTTCTTTATTCAGTCATAACTTTTACGTCAATGCCATAATTTTAGGATCTAGAATCTATAATTTTATCTTTGAAGGCTGGCAACACTCCAAATTTTTAAAACGAAAGTAAGGATTACAACACCATTAAAAAAAAATTTCTCATGGACTGAAGCAGAGGTTTGATCAGGAGACGACGATCAATGGCGATATTGGTGAATCTCTGAGTCCTGCGTCGAATTGAGTTCAGATGACTAGCAAAGCCATGTCTGGACACATCCAGAACAGCAGTGCGATACTCGCTTGTCGTTTGTGACACCCTTACAGCCCCCTCCTAAGGCTTACATTCAAGATCGGATACACACGGCACGCCTTTTATCTGGTGGAGTGTAATTTGTGCATTTCCATTGTGACTTACAGTTCGACCACAGAATTTTGACATTTGGACGCTTCTGCGCATGGCAAAAAAGGACGAATCTACTCGAGTTTTAGGGAAGTTCGTTTTGCAGGTGTGTTAATTTAGAACTCGAATAAGAATGTTTGCTTATCTGTTTGTTGAAAGCAATTAAATTTATAAACTGGCATATAGCATCAGTTCGGAAGAAATCAAGTATGCTAAACGAGCTAAAACGAGGGCAGAAACAGCACATTCCTCATACCAGCAGTTCCTTTCTTGAACATTCTTCTTGGCCCTCTGCCAGGCAGAGCGCTTTGGTTGATAGTAGAACTGTAACGTTTTATATAATTGCTTTATTTTTCTAACAGAGTAAGGTATTTTGACAAATTGACAAAATTGTTGAGGGTAACAAACGCGACGCATGTGCTTTGAAATTTTGAATTCATTACACAATTTTTGAAACCCGAGTTCTGCTTTGAAACGCTACAAAAATTATCTGCTATATTAGTAGTGCTTTTAGAATAGTCTATTTAATTATTTTTTGTGGGTCATGTCATGCCTTCAAGAATCATTCCCCTTCCCATCAGTCCTTGATAACGATATATGTAAAATATTTAATAATATTAGTCCTTATGCGTTGAAACTTCTTTGGATCATCATGCTCTGCTCAGAATTTTTCCTTTTACTTCGAGTTCAGCAGTAGTAAGCCTCTTGTAGTTCTGATCCGTAATTTCACAAAATTCCTGAAAATAAGGCAATTTTTTAAAAATAATTCTGCAAGTAATAAAGTAATTTTTTATGGTTTTGTAAAAATGAAAAATATAAAATCAACACTCAATAAAGGGTAATTCCATGCAAAAGTAGGTACTACAAGAATTGTTTTTTAATTTTTTTTTTTTTACAAAAGGAGCTTCATGAAAACTACGAAAAGCCAAAATTCTTATCGGATGTCTTTTCTTTCATAAGTTCACACCTCACATCATTTTGCACTGAAAGGGCGCTTTCTGCAACCACCAAACAAGCCGAAGAAATTTTTGTTTTTATTTTGTTTATTTTGACTTAAAATTTTTATAATGAAAATTACGTCTCAAACATGCTCTTATTTTTCAAAAAGAAGAATTGTAAAAATTGAAGTTATATTACACAGAATTGTCTCCTCAATACAAAATTCGATCTGTAATGTGAGCCACATTTAACCTCTAGTGTGATTCACAATAATAATTGTTTTCCCATTTATAAAAGTACATGTGAATTTTTTTTTTCGCTAGATCCGAATTGACATTATTTAATAATCTTAAATGCCTTTTAAATTATTTTTAAACATCTACAAAAGGAAGAAACTCACATATCTAACTGTAGTATTACAAAATTAATTCCCTTTTCATTGTAGTGTGATCACACTTGCGTTGCAAAACGTATTCATGGGATATCATGAATCAAGTTGAATCTGACTAGTATAAAATAGTTATCTAACTGTCATGTGCGAGGTAAAGGAAATAATTTAGATTGAAGTAAACTACACAGTGTACCAAAGAATTTTTAAAACTAGGCTTATACAATAAAATATTTTGAAAGTATTTCTATTCAAAATAAGCTTTTTCGGCTTTCGTACATTTGTCACAGCAGTTTAACAACGATTCGAATGCCTGTTCCAGCTCACATTGTGAAACTGCCACCAAGCTCGCGTCGAAGCTGTTTTTATAGTGTCAATGTCATAAAAGTAAAAAAAAGTTAACAGATGAATTGAGGGTTTGGCAGTGGATTAGGTGATGGTTAAGGAATTTCAGGAATGTTCGATATTAGATAGCGCCACTGTAAGCTTAGCTCGAGATGTAGTCTTAACCATTCTTTGACGCATTTCTTCGTTGTTAAACCGCTGAAACAAACGTATTGAATCCGAAAAAACTTATTTTGAATAAAAATAATCAAAAATATATAATTACTAGTTTTTATTTTAATTTATAAACCTCGTCTTAAAAATTCTTTGACACACTGTGTATACTGCTCTAGATTTTTTTATAACTCTACTATACTACTTTTCATTTGTTTGTGACTCACGTATGGATTAGTCTTAAGCAAATGATTTGGCTTTTGCTCTGAAATTTTTTCCCTAAAGCTCTGACGATGGAGTTCCAGGGAGCCTGGAAGCAGGTGTCTGAAATTTGATTGCTTATTTGTGGTTTTAATTACCTAGATGTTTTCCATTTCATTATTCTTCGTATAGTTTAACAGTATTTAAAATTTAATGGAGAGAAAAAATTGTATTAGAATGCATTCCATTAAGAAATTTATCGTACTAAAAGTATAACTGTGCTGCATTTATATACACTTGTCAGCTGATGCACAACAAATAGACAATTTATGCCGTGAGCATGGAGAAAGAAAAAATGTCTAGCTCAAAATATTGCTGCACTATGTCCTGCTAAAAGCTGATCTCTGCTAGTAAACCCTTGACATCGACCGTAATGAAGTCTCTGGTATCAGCCTGTCACCAATATGGCTGAGACTCATGAATCCTTTGATACTCCATCCCGAAACGTTTATCCTCCCTGCAGGGTTGGCCTGCCCTCGTAAAACTGTTTACGGCTGTTGGTCTAATCGGGTGTTCCTAAGGATAGGTCTTCTTGGCGCCGCTTCCACTCCCTCCGATTGATCACGATTCACGTAGCCTTTAAATGAGATTCTTTAGAAATAAGAACATTATTGAATGAAAGAAAATTTGATGAAAGAATATTTTTTCTTGCACAACCTTGTAAACTAAAAATACATACACGCAATAAATTATAAAACTACACATTTTAATGCACAAACTACGAAATTATTGCGTACGTGTGTTTTTGGGGTTACAAAAACCCTTTTTTCAGCTCAAAGAGTTTGAATTTCTGACGTTAAACAGCAAGTACGAAGAAGCTGAGCTTCTATTATTGTTGATAAAAAATGTAAAAATTTAATAATTGAATTAAAATATTTATATCTCAATAACCATTTGTGTGAAAAAGATTTTTTTTTTTTTTTGCAGTTCTTTCTTTTGTGAGGAATTAAAATACTTTCAAACTGCTGAATCAGAACTTCCAATCAATCAATGTGCGTCAATGTTAAGACTACTAAGCGATTTGTTTTCTTTTTGTTCATAACTTTTATCAATTTGTCAGAAAAAAAAAAAATAAATATATTTGATGAGATTATTAAATTTTCGTCGATACTTTTTCACATTAAATGCAATTTCAGGATATAGAAAGCGCGACTATTATTTAAGGACTTATATAAGACTTGAATTTCCCGTAAGGTCCTATTATAGAGTTTTTCGTGCTGCTCAAATTTGGACGAAAAACAGTTCATATAAAAATGAAACAGGGAAATGAAGTGTCCTAACGAAAATCTTTGAAAAAAAATTGTGTTATAATGAGACTACTCTTTGAAATGTGGGGGGACAGACAGTTTGATAAACACACATTACCTGCTGACTGTATACCTAAAAATTATACTCTTGCAAGGGGGAAAAAACTTGCATTTAATATAATTAGTAAATTTGGCGAAGTTGACCCAGGTGGAACTTTTCCTCAATACGAGGAAATCCTCTGCTTTATACAAACTTTTTCATGTTTATACATTTATTAAATAAAAGTTGAAAGACGATTTTCAAAAATAATAAAAGGTACAGAAGTGATTTATTATTTTTTTTTAAAGAAATGTTTTTTAAAACTTATTTTTAAAGTGAAAAAAAAAAGAACTTTTTGCCTTCCCGTAGCTTCCCGAGTACGATTCGAAAGTTAAAAAATTGGGAAATATTTCTCAATGTAGCAAGAATAATAATGTAAGCATACAGTAACATCTCTCCACGCGGACATTAAAGTCTTCCTTTTTAAAGTTTTTACTGCAGTAAAGCACATATCACCGTGTAAACCGTTTTACAGATATGCAAGTACGTATATTGAAAGGAAGTTATATAGATAAGGTTATCAAACTTCCACTTAAGATTTCAAATTCTTCTTATGACTTATTACACATAATCATTTTGATTTATATTTAAAGTTTTAAAAAATTTGATTCCTAATTAATGGGTTACTGTTTATAGAAAGTTAAATTGATGTTATTTCCTGTGGATGAAACCTTATAGAAAGAAAAGAAAAAATAAACTCTCCATATTTCTTTCCTATCGTCACGTTAATATTCAATCAGGTATTACTTTAAAGTTTAAAGCTAATACACTCGCTATATTATTTTCCGAAATTGAATAAATAGCTTTAGGATACGTTACGTGGAGGGGGAAATGAAAGAAAATGCAATTGGTTAGGAACACAATTTCAAACTCAAAATAATAATAATAATAATAATAATGATATATATATATATATATATATATATATATATAATATGATAAGGTATTAAAAATAAATAGCAAATAAAAATATGTTTGGGAGGATTATGGTACGAATCGTGATTTATTGTACATATACTTAAGGCTTACAGCTGCAACATTATTTATTTATTTATTTATTTATTTATTGCAGTTGAACATTTTTTTTTGGACCTCAAGCAAGTTATGTGTCAACAGTACACAACATTTTATTTATTACTGAAAAAAATATTCGGTGTTTCCCGCTAGAACTATAATATTGAGAAAATATATCAGCCCCCTTAGATGTTGAAAAGCCGGAAAGCTGCCCCAGAAATTTCTAATTAAATTTGAATTAAAATCCATTGACTTATTTTGCTACAACAACGAACTGTTGTATCTCATTCTCTCCGAACGCATTGTTGAACAATGGAGCTTAGCTTAATCCTCGGTCGAAGAAATAATATTCTGAGATATAATTCACGCTCTGTTTATTCTAAAGTTTTCAAACAAATTCTATTTGACGAAGGTTTTATCAACTTCAGAATGGACATAAAAGTTTAGGAAATAAGATGATTATTTATATATTTTATTTTTTTAATTGTCGAAATAAATAATGAAATTGGAATTAAAAGAAGAAGAAAGAAAAACAATAATTCGAATTTTCGAATGTGGGCGTTATTTTTCACAGGGAATGATTTAACTTTGTGTCACATTTCATTCCAATCCGTGAACTGAGGTGGCTTTCTTTCGCGAACATACGTACGAGCATACAAACAAACAAAAGCAAAAACGAGTAGATTTTCTACACCACGCATGCAAATGCATAACCATTAAATCGCTCAACTTCCTATAGTCTGCTTTTCAGGCGTCAAACTATACTTTTATTTCACTTTTGGTCCATAAACAGGATTCTTATAAAGTTCAATTTTCAGTTACAGAATCTCTGAAGTTAAACTTATACGACTCTCAATTTTTTCCCCCTTTCTGTTTAAAAGAAATATGTTTCCCAATTTCACTTTATATGCACAAAAAAATGAGTATTTGGATAGTTTTATAATTTTTTGGATCACTGGACGTACTAACAGACTGTGCGATGGTTACGGCTGTTATGGCGCATGGAGTTTCATGATTAACACATCCAACTTTTAAATTACTTTGTTCAGAAAATGTTCTGAACAAAGTAAATCAGTTCTGATTCAACTTTTCATAACCATTTGGAAACATAAAAACAGAAGCAGAAAAAGATCCAATTCGCCTTGGACAATTGTGACATCTGAAAAGTGTATTAACTCATGATTTATTTCCTTGTTGTGCAGTAAATATAAAGCTTACGTGGCCCTACTATTTTGTTGCCTATAATCAAACACAACTGTAAATAGAACAAATATGACTAATTTTTCTAAATTGTACTACCACATAGCTAATTTCAGTCTTATATGGGGTCATTTACAAATGATATCAGGCTTTGAGGGGGGTTTAAGAAATTGACAGTTTGTCACAAAGGCACGGGAAGAGGTTGCGAGAAGTGTGACATCATTGGGTTAAACATTGTGAACATTTTGGTTAAAATAAAAACGTTTAAAGTTAACAGATTTATTTTATTTTTATTTTTGTTTATTTTTCATTTTTATTATTTTTTTATTTATTTACGTGCGCATTTCTTATTTTATTTCGTGTGTGTGTTCTCATTGATTTCATTTTGCATTGAAAGCATCGATGCTGATTAAGATTTGAATTAATTTCTTGTTAAATATTTATGTTTAAAAGGAAATCTTGGGCATTTACACTTAAGACAGAACAGCGCGGTTAATTTCCGCAGAATTCGAAAGATTAACGTTTTTTACTATTGCCTATTAATTATTTTCCTTGTTATAAACCTTAATCTCATTTTATAGAAATTAAGTACACAATCATTACTATTGCTATGCTCACAAATATCATTCAAAGTCCAAAAATAAAATTGGAAATGCGATCTATGGTATAGTGTTGTTTCTGAACTGCAATTACATTTGCTTATGTAATATAATGTGACAAGGGGGGATGGCGGAGGGGTGTTGAAGTGTGATATTTTGTGACAAAGAGAGTAAAATACAGTGTGTAAAGAGAATTTTTAAAACTAGGTTCATAAAATAAAAAATATAATTACTAGTTTTTATTTTAAGTATTTTTATTCAAAATAAGTTCCTACGGCTTCGATGCATTTGTTACAGCGGTTTAACAACGATTCGAAAGCTTGTTCCAGTTCACATTGTGGGACTGCCTCCAAGGCTCGAGTCGAAACTGTTTGTACACAGTATGTCAAAGAATTTTTGAGACTACAGCTGGAACTAATCTTACAGTAGCGCTGTCTGTGTTATCGAACATTCGTGAAACTCTTTAGCTATCAGCTGATAAACTGTCGAAACCTCAGTTCATTTGTTTTGTTTTTTTACTTTGACGACATGGATACTATACAAACAGCATCGACGCCAGCTTTGGAGGCAGTCCCACAATGTGAGCTGGTAGAGACATTCGAATCGCTGTTAAACCGCTGTAACAAATGTATTGAAACCGAAGAAGCTTATTTTGGATAAAAATACTTTTAAAAAATATAATTACTAGTTTTATTTTATTTTATGAACCTAGTATTGAAACTTCTTTGTCATACTGTGCATAATGTGACAAGGAGATGTGTGTGTGGGGGGGGGGGGTTGAAGTATGTCATTTCGTGACAAAAAGGGGTAAAATATATTGAAAAAACGTGTGACAACATTTATGAATGGTCCCTATCAATTCGCTGAACTTTTTCTCAGTATTAAATATTGTTGAATAAGAATGACTTAATCGCTAGGAAACAAAGCAAAAGTCTGAAGGCTTTCTATTTTCGATTCTATGTGCGTGAGAGAATGCCTACTGAATCGCTGCCTTCCCCACATGATGGATGACGATTCTCTTCAACTTTTGGGAAGGAATGCAGCGAATACACTGTGGGTATTGATTGGGGAATGGAATTTTCTCTCTCCTCCAAGACATTTCAAGGCGACTAGCATGATGACGTCAAAGGTTTGGGTAGTTTTTCTTTGCTCATTCAATTTACAACGAATCACGTAAAAGCAGTTTGTTTCTTGGTGAAAGTTTCTGCGCATTTTCCTTGAAGATTATGGAATGAGAGCGACACCTATTTCGAGATTGTATGTGACAAAATATAACCAGAAATGCTCATTCTTTTATTTTTCATAAATATGTAACGTTTGAATACTGTGATCAAAGAAATGAACAATTGGAACTAAGCTAAAGATTTCCCAAGATGTTTGTGGTTCTAGTATTTGTTGAAAATCAAATATAGAATTAGCAAAAGTTCATAAAAGAATCCAGATAAAATTTAGAAAATCATTTTTATTTCATCATTGATATCATATTCTGAATCTATTTTTGAGCTAATTTAGTTATTATTCTTATTCTACTTTGGAGTTTCTACTTTGTTTACAAAGAGGAAGGGATATGTCATTAGTTAAGAATTTAAACAATAGAGAGAATGATGATTTGGAACTCGTGATCGAGTTTTTAAAGTGCTAAGTAAGGAAAGGAACAAATTACCTAAGCTTGTCAAAACTGACTCCCATTTTTAGCCTACTTTCCCGTAAAAGTAAAAAAATAGTAATAATAAAGCATGAAGGAAGGCTTAATGTATCGTGAAAATATCGTTAGAAATCAAGAAAAGTCAAAAATAAGTTAAGTAATTAAATAAAGATTGAAAAATAAAAAATTTGAAAGTAAGGTTTTGAGATGGGGAAAAAGTGTCGGTCGGTCTGTCGGTCTGTCTGTCTGTCGGTCTGTCTGTCCCCCCCCCTAATAACTTTTGAACGAATTGTCCGATTGGAAAAATTCTTTTTGCATTCGAAAGATCTCGGCGAGGACATCTCATTTCCATATTTTACTTTTTGATTTGAAAAATTTTTTGTTCAATTTTGAACAGTTCAAAAAAATTTAACATTAGTGCCTATGGGTGAAAATGAAGCAAATTATGTAAACTCTGGGTACAAGATATAAGTTCCCATGAACAAGCTCACTGGAAGAAGTTCTTGGCGTGAAATAATGATTTGAACAATTTTTGTTCATTTTTGAACACTTCAAAAAAAAATTAACATACCGCCTACGGAGAAATTTCAATCCTATATAATTCCTGATGTAACGGACCGATTTGCTTGGAACAAACTTTATCGGAAAGCTCTTTCGACGTAGAACATGTACAACTAGAAAGTTAATCCAGAACTAACGAGCCTATTTTCCTATGAAATTTTTTGATCGGGATTTTCAACAATATTTTTGAATTAATGAATGATTATTTGAATAAGCAAAAGAATGAATGATTAAATGAGTGAATAAATACATGAATGACTTAATAAATGAATGATTGAATGAATATGTATTAACCGTTGAAAAAGGTATATTTGAAGCAATTAATAACTAAAGCTAAACGAGAAAGACAGAGAGAGATATATCTAGATTATAAATTTGAATTCGGTGTATACGGGAAAGTAGGCTCGTATAGTTCTAGACGGAACTTCTTGTTAAACTTAAATTTCCCTTAATAAGAGCTATAACAAAATATTTTCATCATGTCCATTCCCCCACAGGTCCAAAGGCCATGATACCACTAGTATAGACCCGTCCGAAAAGAAAAGGAATTACATAATTTCAAAATAGTTGCAACTTAATTATATAACAAATATTAGATGTAGAGGATAAAGTGCTTCATGCTTTGTGATTCATAGTTTTTTAGGACCCTTTACATTCAAATGCATCTTTCTCTTTACTTGTAATAAGGGATCCTGAATGTAGTAGAGATATTATCGATTAAACATTCACTGTGCCCTAATAGACCAAAACAGGGTAGAAATAAAGATACATTTCTCTTCTCTACTGGTAATAAAGCAGCCAGTATGTCTGTGTGTGTGTGTGCATGTATGTATGGCTGTGTGTCTGTGTCCGGCGTAGGGCCAAGACCGTTCGGCCAATTTTCATAAAATTTCGTACGAAATTAGTTTGGAACATGGGGGGTGTGCACCTCGAAGAGTTATTTTTTTCTAAAAATCGAATTTGTTCTTTTTTATTCCAATTTATAGCCGAAAATTTCATAAAATAGTTTTTTTCTATAGGAAGAAATTATCGCATCGTTTCGAGCTTGGTACCACTGAAAAGCCTGTAAAAGTTTCAGAAAGAGATTTGCTCCTTGTGCTGAAATTCGAAGCCTCTTCTAAATTAACTAGAAAAGAAGTTATAAGCATTTTTTTGCTGTAGTTCAAAATTATTTTTTCACGGTAATTAACTTTAACTTTATTTTCCCCAGACGATTAATAAAGCGCTTTAATTTTATTTTATTTGAAACGTTGCCAATTTTCCTGCAAGCACATTTGCTTAATTAAATTAGTATTCACAATGTTTTTATCATTTTGAGGCGCAACTGATTTTTAATTTATCTTTTCCCTTATTTTGGCTTTGATTCTTTTCCTTTCTAAACGATTAACAGCGCTCAGGCTATCGATAGTTTTACTTTGATATCCTTATTTTGACAGGTATTTTTATAGGACAGTTCTTCATACTCTACAGAACTTTAAGAAATTTGATCCTTTATAGCGATTTTTGCTATTCCAATTTATTGCTACCATTTATATATTTTTTTTTTCCCTCCAGCGAATTAGCACATATGTTGTTTGCCTATTTATTTGAGCTCGCCTGTTGAAAGGTTATTTTCCACTTTCAAAGTCTTGCTTGTTACTGTCAGTTTCTGCAAGCTGCAAAATTTCGTCTTTCTGTTTTACTGTCAATGAATAATAGGAAAAAAATAATTGTACAAAAAATTAATGAATTTAAACGTTTCTAATGGCTCATAATCGTCCTTTTTTGTGGGTACTTGAACCAAACAAACAAAATGCATTTTTTAAAAAATAGCTTCTTTCTCTCTTACTTTTTTTTTAGTGAGTATGTTTTGTATTCAAAAACAAGAGTTGCTGAAATGTGTAAGATCGCCGGTTGACTGCCATGGGCGGCAAATGTTTAATTTTGTGAAATGCTATACATTTTAATAAACACATTATTTACACATAAAAAAGTTAGTTCTGTTTTTATAAGTGCGAACCGACTGTGCAAAGGCTTTAAAGGGGAAAAGACCGACTGTTCTTTTCCCTTTTTAACACGGGCATGGCCGTGTGGTACCGCTAGTAATAGATCTTCGTATTAATGGGAACACGCACTTTATAAAAATGTAACTTCATTTTGGATTTTAGTTACCTTTTAACACATAAAAGTTTTCATATATACATTTTTTTTTGTCGTAACATGATCTAAACAATACATCAAACAATTAAGCATTATTAGGTAAGCAGGTGATAATGTTTCCTTAAAATAAATAAACAACTAATATATTTTGCTAATAAAAACTGTTATTCATTAGGAGGTAGTTATGACCAAGCCATTCCTGGAATAAATTTCAAAACAAGCATTTCTTCAAAGAATCTTATCAGTGACGATGTTTGCTTGATTTAGAACGCCGTAAACTTAATGATGCCAATAATTATTTAAAAGTTTTAAAAGTTAACCGTTAATTTAATGAAACTCTAAGCAATCGAAAGTCAGAACGCATAATTAAGAGAATATTTTGTTTTTACAGATAAAAGCTTCTTAAAAGGTTAATTTTTACGATTATAACAGCGTATTAGATATTTTCATTGTTAAATGGGAAATCAATGAATAAAGGGATTTTTCGAATGCTTAATTTCAATTTCCTTATTTGCTATAAGATGAAAGAAAAATTTCTTTTTTAATATTCAAATTTTCATAATTTTTTTCCGCTTCATTTGCTTCATGAATTTAGAATGCAGTTCGTATTAGATACTACTGTAACCATATTTGTCTAAATACTCGAACTAGATTAATAAAGATGATCTTTTTCCATTCGACAAATTATCATACTTATTGATAGGAAAAGGCATAAATCAATTCACAATATTCAATAATGCGAAATTTTGATGGACATAGTTAGTTACATGCCTGTTACATCACTTGAGATTAAGAAATATGCCAAAGGAAACGATATAAGGTCTGTCATGCAATATTAGTTCAACGGCTTACCAATAGATCCTCAGTATATTACCAGAATAGAACAATACATTCTAATGGTATCTCTTCCATCCATATTTTCAGTATCATTGCTGCAAAGGAAGCCTTATTCTAAGAAAAATAGAAATTGCACTTACATTCTGTTATTTATAATTTTCAATAAATTAGGTCGCAACTTTTCTTTTCTATATTTGTTATCTAAATTTTTAGAAACGTTCAAATTTTCGTAACTGCAAACAAGGAATGGTTTCAATTTGCTCTTATTAGCAGAGATATACTGTGTTATTTCTTCAATAATAATGGATTTCTATTATAAATCAAAATATCAAGGCAATCGACTTTTATATAAGGTCTGCTTATTGGGAATTTTATTTTTATAATTTATTTATTTTAAAAATCAATTTTTTTTCTTTAAGTGAGCTAGCAAAAATTAAGAATAAATGTCAGCTTTACATGATATTAAGCATGTAGAAATGACCTGTAGAAATTTATGAATAAGAGAGGATTGTTTCATGTTAAAAAAATACCGACGAATTTAAAAAGCGTTAGCAAATTGCGGGGCAATTGCATTTTCGTGGGAGGGAATTTCATAAAGAGCTGCCCTTATTTCACAAACGACCCTTTCCTTTTCTTCTTTTTCCTCTTTTTCAAACATCGGCAAACTGGTAATACTGGTACTACAACTGGTAGCGTTTTGTTCGCATCATGGACTTTTAAGAGCTAGACACAGTAAATGAAGGGAGTAAATGGCATTGAAATAAGTCACCTGCACAAGGACTCAATAACCAACCCCTGTGCTAAACACTACGGGAGAGAGCTGAAAGCGTCCCGACAGCTCTTTCCTTCCATAACCGATTTATCAAAGCTGAAAGGTCTTCGTCTTGTGATTTAGAATTACTGGACCTATGGTTCGAACTTAATGTCATTTATCGCCCAACCTCGCCAACTTTGTTTAAGAAAAGTCGCTAACAATGGCCTCTGTAACCGGCAAAGTTACAGGAGCTTTTGGGAAGTTCTTAATTAAAGCATGGTGTTCAGTTTTTTGGTTTCGTTAACTAAAGAAAGATATTACCTTATTGAAAAGGGTTTAAAAGGGGGCTATTAGATGGTATTCCCCCCCCCCCCAGCACAGTAGGTAAGTGGTTCCTCAGTTTTACATTATGATGTCAGACTTAAAAAGCTTAATATGTACACTCTCGAGCGAAGAAGAATTAGAGAAGACTTAATTCAGTTGTTTAAATTTATTAAATGACTGTTGTTGATAGGTTACGCTTTTGCACAGAAGGTAGAACTAGATGTCATTGTTTTAATCTTTTCAAACTTCAGGAGGCTAATCTTGAAATTAAGAAAAATTACAACCTCATTTGATCTATAGGCATTTAGAATGGTTTACCAAATGAAACTGTTACTTGCAATGGGTTAAAAAGTTTTAATAGGGTCCTTTTCTTCATTTGGGTAAATTCACTAGGTTCGGCCTAGCTTGGCGCGCTGCCTGTTGCTCGTCGTCTTTTTTGTATTTGTACTAGTTGTATAATTAACATTTCTAGTTGCAGGTAGAAGAGCGAAAATATAAAACCTGATATAAGAGTCTTAAACTTGGTTTATTTTTCTCTGTGCAGCTTGAAAGTTCCGAGCGATGCGGCGGTCTTTAAACAACCACGCAGTCTGAGCGACCAGCATCGGGCGGCACCGTGGCACTGATGCCAGTGCACCCCGGCGATTCGAGCCCGAATTCTCCTCCGATGACCTCCGCCATGAGCAAGCTGCCTGCACTCTTCTACACGGTCGAGGTAGGGGACACCAAGTTCACCATCCTCAAGAGGTACCAGAACCTCAAGCCCATTGGATCCGGGGCGCAAGGTATCGTATGGTGAGTACTTTTTCCAGTATCTCCACTCTTCTTGGCGTAATGGAGTGATGGTGGCAGCAGTAAAATGCTTTTTTTCGTAAAAGACGGTTGCAATGGGCATCAGATGATTAGCAAGGATTTCTTTGTTACATTGACGTCATGGCGCAATCAACAAATCAAGGTCCTATGGGTTAAAATAGTTTTTAATGTTGGAAAAAAATTTGCTCATGAGTCAACATGAGCACATCAAAATTAAATTGTGTCCAAACAACGACGTGTGCTAGAAGGGTACGAAGAACCTTTTATCGCTGTCGCAGGGGGTTTAAATCCACCATGATAGTGGTAATGTCACACCGATAGCGAATTAGACACAATTGCGTCTTAAACATCCTGCACGTCATTAGCTCCACATAAATTAACCAACATGTCTTCTCGTAACGAATCGCTTAGTCATTGTTTCTAATTAGTTCCATCATTAAAAACTACTTTCACCCAAAGCACTATGATTCGTTGAGAGGGCTATGACATCATATGGAATACATAAGTCCTCGCTCATGTGTTTGGTGTGACATCAACATGATGTATTTCTTGATAGCGGTCTTTCTTTAAATGAGTATGACCAAATTCATCTCCAGCTTTGCCATCCTTCGAGAAATCGGACATACTTTCCTTTACAAAAATTAAACTTTTTTTTCACTTTTATACCATTTGTTTTCCTTTAAGGCTCGATGCACACGTGTGATCCGGTTGCGGTCAGGCACCGGCCGCTCGTGTGAGCCGGCCCCTTTCACTTAATGTACTACTGCGCCAGAACTGTCATTCCTGACCGCAACAGGATCGTCCGTGTGCTCGAGCATAAAACAGAACTTTCACAAGCAATACACTCTTTTGTATCCCCGATAACTTCGTATTTTTGCTACCATAATTTGAGAATTTAACATGTATTTAAGCAGAATATTCAAGTACAAAGAAAAATCAAATCATCATTTTGTATACATGCTATTTGTAAGTTATAAACTTTGTGAAAAGGTTTAAGCTGTAATAGAATTGCTTTCTCAATTTTGGGCTCAGCTTCAACCTGAATTTGGGATCTTAAATAACTCATAATAAAATACGCTGATCGCGTCGATTAGATTCTGAAGTCTCTATCAGATACGAGCGAATCGCAGAAGTTTAAAAATGAGTTCAATGCCTGAAACCTTAAAGAGTAATATCACCACACATGATTTAGAACCGTGACAATATTATTATAGCAGTAAACCTATGAATTATAAATTAAATAAATATAAATAGCTAGCATTTACCTCCTAAAATTAAGTTACGTGGAAAATGCATGCCATATTGTGATGACTTCGTTGCTTTTCCACGAAAAGGAAGAGCTTGTGGAAAAAGGCAGAACAATTATCTTTATTATTTCGCGGTTTTATTTAACTTGATTTGCCACGGAAGTTTGTTAACACGGTTTTCGACCACTATTACTGCATAAATTATCTTCAAACTTTGCACACCAGCTTATCTTCCGATGACAATGCAATATTCCATCCATTTTATAATAATCTTATAACGTTAATTAGGAAAAAAAATAATAATTTTGGCTCTGAGGAAATTATCAGAATTATTATTTGTCGAATGGCAACGATAGCTTTGTTTGGATACTGCAACGAAGCTATTTAACTTGATTTGTAGCTGAGTTTATAGCGCAGTGGTTATAGCGTTGGATTGAGACACCGGAGGCAGTCAGTTCTAAACTAGTTCCCGGTCTTTTCCATTCCGTTCAACTTGATTTTTTACGCGTTTTCGACCACTATTACTGCATTTTAGTTTTTTTTATTATCATTATCATTTTCATTATATTTTTTATTAGTAAATAGAGCTCATAAACGTAGTGCGTCTCATAGATATCTGCAATTATTGATCATATTTCTAGCATATTCTTGAGTAATCCTTCAAAAATTCCTATAGGTATGTGTCAAATACTAGTAGCTAAATAGCATTGACAAGGAAACTAAAATCGTGTGGTTAATTTGGAATCATATAACAAATAGAGACATAATTATAATGTACCGAAGCAAAATACCGAATTCCAAAATGCACACAAAAATAGGGAAAAAAATGTTCTGATAAATACATTGATTTTTATTACTCAAAAGAAAGCTGAAATTATACAAATAAGAGGTGAGGTTTAGTTTCGGATCGGAAAATTGCAGGAAATGCTCAAAATATGAAGTAATGACGGCTCAATAACCTTTCAAAAAAGACGGAGTAATCGGTTCCTGATGACGCAGCAAATCGAAAACCGGTATTTGTTCCGGGATAAAGTTCCCAGAGACAAATGAACCGCAATTATTAGGTGAATCGAGATCTCACGAATTCCGCAATGGAAGTGATACGACTCGTGACGTCAGCAGTCGCGATCGATACACAATCGCTGACGTCGGTTCACGGCATCGACCGCCTCTCAGGAAAGGTTAGTTCCCAAACGAGTATGACAGCCAGCTGATGATCGATGAATTTGTGCATGCTGTCGGAAACTGTGTCAGCACTCTCCGTGCGCGCATCAATACTTTATTTCAATGATGTCTCTTCTGTGGTGTTTTTCTTACCTCAGAATAATTTTTCTCATCAATTTATGCTCTTTATGTGTCTAGATATACGTGACATATTACTGCGCCAACATTCTTCAAAACCTTTCGAATACACACAGACTAGTTCCACCCCATTGGTTAAAAATACCATTGTTTGGTTCTCCATTGATTTTATCGAATGATGTTGGAGCTTATATAGAAGATACTTAGCTGCTTCGCTGATAATCGATTAATTTTCTTAATGAAATTACCGTAGACTCGCAAGTATCCAGCCTAATGTGACGGATGAGCAGGCTGGATAAGAACAAAACCAGCTAGACCGGAGTTCTGTGAATTCCTTTCTTTGCTGCACTAATACCAGAAGACAAAGTTGTTGTACCAAAACCCAGTTATAATGCGTATTTTCGCACTTCGTATTTAGTAAAGCCTCCATTTACCTCACGTTACGTAAAATGTGAACGCGGAGTTACAGTTAGTACGGAGATCGGATAGTGGCGAGCCGGATACTCAAAAGTCTACTGTCTTCCATTTTTTAATGCACATCAGTAACCTTATTTATATGATTACTTTTACAAGAACTGTCCTTACTTTCCTACATTTTACTTTGGTCTTTCAAAGCCCCCTCCCCTCTTTGTGTGATATTATGAGACCAATCTTCAATTTAATTTCTGAAATCCACCAACCAATTTCCCAAGCGTTAGTTGGATTTCCGTTGTACTTAAACGATGACATAGCCACTTATTTTACTCTCTCACAATTTAAGAAATTAGGGAGGAGCTGGTTGAGAATTTGAGAACAGCTTCATAAGTTAACATCAGCCTTATAATAATTTTTCTTTGAAGACAACCTTAGGATTATTAATTTATACCCTTCTAATGTTGTTTCCAATGTTTCGCCCCCCATACCCCCAATGGAAGTTTCGCCCTTTTAAAAGCTACATACATTGCATGCCATTTGGGCAGGGTCACATGATAGGCGACCCAGTGGTGTAGGCCTGAAAAAAAAGTTGGGGGGACGCATACGAAGAAAAGCAACTGAAATAAAAAGTGAGTGAACGCTTATGTTAAAATGTAAAAAAATTGGGGGACGCCTGTATTAAAATAAATAGGTAGGGGGACGCCGTTCCCCTGCGTCCCCCCTCGACTACACCACTGAGCGACCAGTATTAACCCTAACACGCTGTAGTCGGATGACACCAGGTGGCGCCACAACAACTACGTCAACTCCCTTTTTATTGGCCTACTTTCCCTTAAAGTAAAAAAAAAAAAAAAATAAAGCATGAAAGAAGGCTTAATGTATCGTAAAAATATCGTTAAAAATAGAGAAAAGTAAAAAAAATGAAGTAATTAAATAAAGATTGAAAAATAAAAAAATTGAAAGTAGGGTTTTGAGATGGGGGGAAAATGTGCGTCGGTCTGTCTGCCTCCCCCCCCCCCCCCAATAACTTTTGAAAGAATTGTCCGATTCGAAAAATTCTTTTTGCATTCGAAAGATCTAGGCTATTCATCTCACTTCGATATTTTACTTTTTGATTTGAACAATCTTTCGTTCAATTTTGAACAGATCAAAATTTTTTAACATTAGCGCCTATGGGCAAAAGTGAAGCAAATTATGTAAACTCTGGGCACAAAATCCAAGTTCCTATGAGAAAGCCTATTGGGAGAAGCTGTTGGCATTAAATATTGATTTGAACAATTATTGTTCATTTTTGAACAGTTCAAAAAAAATTAACATAGCGAATACGGGGAGATATCAATCCCATATAAATCCTGATCTAACCGACGGATTTGTTTGCAACAAACTTTATATTACTCTTGATATTACTCTGAATAACAAGCACAGATACGAAGTTCAACAAGAACTGAACGAGCCTATTTTCCTTTGAATTTTTTTTATCGGAATTTTTAAGGATATTTCTTAATGAACGAATGAATAAATTAATGACTGAATAAATTAAAGTGAATGAGTGAGTGAATGAATATGTATTATCCGTTGAAAAGATATATTTGAAGTAATTAAGAACTAAAGCTAAATTAAAAAGAGAGTAGATTATAAATTTGAAGTTGGTGTTTACGGGAAAGTAGGCTCGTATAGTTCTAGACGGAACTTCTTGTTAGACATGAAAACTGAAAAGAGGGGGATGGATTCTTCAACCCCTGGTACCCATGGAACTTCAGGGTCCACGGACTTTAGACGCACGCATCCCCAAATGTTCATGGTGGATCTTCAGCGGACCGGGTTCCAAACACCAAACCTTCCGGCTCTAAGTCCGACGCCCTACCCACTAGGATACAATGGCATATACAGTAAAACCTCCAAAGTTGACCACCTCTCTATGTTGACTTCAATTTCACAGTGTGAATGGTTACAACGCATTTTCAATGGAGATTTACCTCTCTATGTTGACGACCTCCATAAGTTGTATGTTGATCACTTTTTAGTTGGTGATTTGGAATTAATATCTATAATTTACTCTCTGTAACTTGACCACTGATGTTTTCTTGAATTTCCTTTTTCTCCGTTTGTTCTCCGTCTAGTTTCCAGAAATTTCTTTTTTAATCATTCGGCTTATCTGAGTAACACTCGCCCCCCTAGTGGTGCTCCATTCATTGTTCACTTCCAGTATCATACAATGAGAGGGAAATTCTGGAGATTGTTCCCATCCTTTTTTTAAAGGGAAATGATATTCCAGCCCTTTGAATGTTTTCATTTCTTGGACTGCATACATTGTTTGTGACTGCTGGAATCTGGAAAAAGGTTGGGGGAGTGGGAAATATGCGAAGAATTGAACTACGCAAAAAAAAAAAAAAAAAAGAATTAGAGAACAACGTATATCGCTCGCACATTCTGTTCTTTCTTCTGCCTTCTTTTTCCTTTCTTCTGAGCAACTTAAAGATTTTGCTGTAGAAAAATTCCCAAGCATGCTGAATGGACTTGTAAACTGTGAAAATGCTTTTTACAGTTACCTAATCAACAAAAAGAGGACTCAAACAAAAATTGAATCATTTCTTAAAAAATTGTAAAAATGTGCTGTACCTTCAGTAAATATAAAAATAAGTAAATGCTAAATTTTTCCTTAAAGAAATACTAAAAAAGTTAAATGAATAATGTCTAATATTGTACTAATTTTTTTCCAAAAATTTAATAAGTTGACCACTTCCGTATGCTGACCACTTAGTTATAATCCTTTAGGCGGTCGACTTATGGAGGTTCTACTGTATACCCTTCTACAAAAATGTTCAATATTCGATGTGAGTAAGAGTTAATTAAAATATAGGAAATACTAAAATAATAAATTAACTTTGTGCTAAGTAAACTGTAAACGTGAAAATTTTTTTATTATAGTAAATACTGTCTTAATATTTAATATTTTTAATAAATAACAACACTAAAAAAGATTAAGAATAAGAGCAATCGTAAAAGCACCCTCGGCTTCTCCCAAAGAAAAATACTAGCGTTTTGAGAAGTAATTTCGTTATCCCTACATTGACATAGGCTCCATTTTGCGTTCGTGCTTCCATAAAATGGGAATTAAAAGTACATTTAATGAAAAGACAGTCAAATTTTTGGCTCATGTTGATACTATTAGCAATGCGAATGTTTTCAGTTTTTGCCTTTTCATCATGATTTTTTGAATAAAAAATCTATCTAATTTCAAAGCTTCGAGTGACTGCCAGAAAATAAACCCTTATGGTCATTGTTTTTCCTGGCACATCGTCAATTTTGAGCCCGGAAATATTGAATCTAATGAATGCTTCAACTAAAAGCATTTCTCTAAAGCCATAAACGAAATGGTATCTTACGATGAAGACTGAACAAAGAGTTAATGACCATTTTTTTCTTTTCTCCATTTCTTTGATAATATTTTGAATATGCTCGCATCATGAAATATACGCAATTAGGAATCAGAAAATTTTACATAACGAGACTAGATAACTTTGTCGAGTGTTGATATATATATAATTTTTGTTGCTCTTAGTTACAAAAGGTTCTATTAAAGAGACGAAAAGTTCAAATGTATTCTGCCCGTGTGCATTACATGGATGCTCATGCGTTCTACTAACACTTTTCTCCACCAGACCCCTACCTGTTAGCCGAGGCCTTAGGATTGCTTACGCACGGGGAGAGGTAGTGGGGTCTACGGATTTTACATGCACATATCCCCAAGTATACATGGTGGTCTTCAGTGGGTATCGAACGCGCGACCTTCCAGGTGGAAGTCCGACGTGCTAACCACTAGGCTACCACGGCCCATGTTCTACTAACGGGTGAATTTTACTAAGACTTTGTTCCATCAAGATTGGATAAAGATGGGATAAAACGAATTCAAAGAGGAAGTAATGGAAGTCTCATCAGAACACACAAAATTTATATTTCCTAGCTTTTTTTTTTTAACATTTAAGTCGGTCACCTTACTGTTTTGCATCATCTGCAGTTGTTTAGGTTTTTAAAAATGAGTCGCTTTACAAAATAACAACGAAGTGTTTTTCATTAAACTCTTGCGAATTCGGTGAAATAGTTTTAGAGTCTGTTAGAAACGTGCTTGGAAATTCTGATATCCCAAATTCAATGAGTTTACATGTTCAATGATTGATTAAAACACTTGAAAGAAACAAAAACGCTTTAGTATATAATAACAAACCAATAACAATTTCCGAACGGTGAACCGAAATCCAAAGCGTTATTACTAAAATTGGGCTGTCTAATTTAGGAAAAGTCTTTCACTCTTTCATCAAAAAGTTCAAGAAATGCTACAGTGATGACAGCTATTTCGTTGACACTTCATTTCATAATGAATCTATAAACAACTTCTTTAAAAATCAAAAGAAAAAAAATACTTAGAAAAGGAAAATGACTTAATAAATTGCATTATAATTTACTTTTTCAGAACCACGTCATTCGTGGGTGACGTCAATAAAGAATCATTTTCATTCAGGCCCACAGGCCGTAACCCCCAGGATGTTTCTAGCTGACGTTTTTGTCGGAGAACGTGATTTTTCACATAAATTTTTGTAGGCAATACAGAAATTTCATAGCGTAATTTCGTACGGGACAACGAAAAGACTTTCCTTGTATACAGATGCAGGCTGAATAGACGCTGGATCATTAAATATGTTTTCAGCCGTTGTCAATTTTTTGCAAGGAACAATAAACATTTAATATTTTGCGCTGCATTTTCGAAATCCAGCTCAAATATTTTCGTTTGTAAATGTTCTTGTAAATTGTATTGTAATTCAAAAGTCGAGTCTGATATTAATTTCCTTTCTTCGAAAACCGGCTATCCATTGATAGTTCACATTCATGCTAATATTCATGTTTGTTACAAACGGGATGCAAAAAGGCTATCGTAAGAATATGATTCAAAAATTTTCGGTTTAAAGATGTACCGATGAATGTCAAATATGTCACCAAAAAGGAAATTTAATAAAAGTTGCAAATGCTATAAATCCGACAGCAAATAATGAATTACGAAGCATCGTAAGAAAATTGGAATACATTCTCCAATTAATAGCAAAAGCCCTATAAATAGTCAGCAGTATAAAAGTGAAAGGGGGGGAGGAATCAGTAAATAAAATGCTTGAGTAAATATCACGCATTCATTGTGTCCCTGCCCGGTCACTCCTCTCTGTAATGAAAAACCATTTTCAACTTCCTCCATTAGCGGAATTGTCCATTAACGGAATGATGTATGTGATTAATATCATAAAGTTACTACACAGCATATGAAGCACGTTATTAAACACATATTAACTGTGTGTTTATGATTAGCAATATTTTTAAAGAAAGATACCGTATGTGTGTGTGTGTATATATATATTTATATGTATATATACATATATATAGGAAGACAGATTTGAAAGAATAAATAAAGCGGAAAAATAAACACTTATCACCTAAACATGCGCAAAGCAGCAATAATTTAAGTAAAGAAATATATAACAGAAATATAGTAAAATATTTTTGAAAGGTTAACAAATTGAAAAAAAAAAAATTTTCGATCAAAATTTTTTTTTAAAGTCGTGGTTGAATTTATGTTGCTTATTTTGACTTTAGCACTCATTTCGCATCTGAAGAAGTCAAAAATAAATAAATAATGAAAACAAAATACATCGTTTCGATGAAATTAAGTAGTTTTATACGTAGACGCATAATAAAGCAATTATAAAATGGAATTTTTAAAAAGTGACGAAAGAAAAAAGAAACAGTTACTCGAGACTAAAACCTATGTAAAATTTTGAACTTCCTTACGTGCGTGTATCGGTAACTTTTTTGACTTAAAAAGACTTAAATCGAAATTCAGAGCATTGTATCCGGTGCATCGAAAACGAATAAGTTAATAGTTTATATAAAAGCTCGATGACCTAGGTGGGGGGGGGAGGGAGTTGTTAAGACTCAGGGGGAGATTAGGGGCTTTGGATGATTCTGCTATGTTTGAGGTAACGTTCCTGCGTGACTATTTTAATTAAAAATGTCAATGAACGGGGATGGTATGTTGTAAATAAGTACAATCATTATTTGTTTGAATATATATTTTTGCTCTGAATTATTTAAATTTACCAGAGACAAGTGAAAAAAAAAAAAGGGTCCATGTGAGTAGTATGGACACATGGGTGGGGCTGCTGTAAACGCGCCACGATAAATTTATTCAGCGTTAAACATCAAAGAATTCATTTAATAGTTGTCTCGCATGAAAGACAGTACAGCCTTTTTGACATGGAAGTTGACTAATTAGAAAGCGCAGAAGAAAAAATAACTGAGAAAACGTGCAAAATCAGAGTGAAGATTTTATATTGGCTCAATTTCTTTTAAATGTACAAAACAAACATTTTATATATGGTGTTTAGGTTCACTTTTGTTATCATTGTGGTTTTCGTCTATTTTCAAAAGTTGTATGACATTATTAATCAGTATCATACCACATGGGCTAGCGTGGACCAAAAAACTTCTTTTTTAAAAAATATCGTAAAACAACTATTGCTAAATAATTCAGTATGTCAACCCAACTAAAGGTAAAAAGTACAAAATTTTGTTTAAAAAAAACTTGATGCGTTTTTTTTTTTCGAAAACTATTAAAAATTGCCCACACTCCTTCTTCCATGCAAGAAAGTTGAGACCAATGATGAAATGCTTAAATAATATGCTTTTCAATTTCGTAATTAAAACAAACTTTCAATATTCTCCACATCAAGGAGAAAAAATAACGACGAAACAAAATATTTTGTGCAAATTAGACATATTTTAATAACTAAAACTTTCCTTATTGTTGCGAATAGCTATAAAATCTTAACTTAAGACTGTTCGGGCATGAATCTTGCGTTAAATGTAACTGCAACAGCTAAGCTCGTGCTAAATTAAGCGAGGTTAAAGCGGAAACAGAACTTTCAATTGATTAGTATTCAATAGAAAGGTCCTAAGTCGTGATAGGCTGCTATGAATAGAACAGAACAGAAAGTTAAGGTGGGGAGAGGGTGCTCTTACGAAAAGCTTGCAGTTGCAGTCGTGCTGAGAAGGTCAGTTCCGAATAATCAATAGCGCTCCCTTATTCGACCCATCATTCACGTGACCAGTCGTTTTGGAATGACTGACAGGAGTTTGTTACCCTATTCTGCGCTTCCTGTAAATTTAGAAGTAGAATATAGGTTAGGGGGAATGTGTGTGTGTGAAAGAGATTTTTGGAACATATATTAGTTTCTGTAAGCCGGGTGATTAAAGTGTCTGGCGGTTCATTGCTATTCTTGACGACAGATGACTTTGTTCTTGATGCTAATGACTACATAAATCTGTCGTTTCAATTGCACTCAGTGCAGAAAGTTTTGGAAATTCGACCGGACAATCATGTTGGATTTCTAGTTGAAACCGTAGAGTTTCTTAGTGATTGCTCGAAATTATGATCTTTAACTTTCTCAGACGTTAAATTTGTAAGAAATCGAATATTTCAGAATAAGACTAGTTAAGCACAGTACAAATTTAAATTCTGCTAGGATTCCAAAAATCAAAACTTTGGATGTAAAAGCTGCCGAATTTCTCCCTCCCTTTCCCTGGAAATATTATGTAAGAAAAAAACCCTAACTATTGTGTTTTCTCAAAAGTGACGATTTGAAAAAAAAGTTTAAGAGAGTATGAAAAAATAATGGTTAACGTTTTGCAGTTATTCAATTTGCTTTTTGAATAATACTTTTTGAGATAAGTTTTTCATATAACGAAAATAATATTTTCATCAATTTTGAAACACTGTGCTCGGCTAAAATTATTACACATTGCTCGGCAATGCAATTAAATAATTGATTATCATTTATCTTGATAATGATTTAATTGTAAAAAATCAGTAACAGACAGCAAACTGAGTAAAACGGCTTTTTTCTTTTTTTTTTTTTTTTTTTTCGTATTTTGGCTGCATTTGATTTCAAGATCCTTACGTCACACATGCGCAATTCAGTTCTAGCTCAGAAGGGGTTTCTGTTTCATCAGGCTTGATATTTATTACTAGTCTGAATGATATTTCCCACATGCGGAGTTGTTATAGCTGGCTAAACGATTTCATTAAAAATTGCACTCTCAGAAACGCATGCTCAAATCTCACGAAACTTTCGTCGCATTGACGAAATGGCTTCGTGAAAAATGCTCCGAGTAAACCTTTCGTCAAATTTCCGAAATCTGTGTAGTAACTTTTTTAAGTCACGTGATTGCGCGAGGAAAGAATCATTGTAAATGATGAGATTTTCTTGACGATTGAACAATCGTCAGAAATGAAGAATCTATTTTTGAGAGTGTGGCAATTCCAGTTGGGGTTAGCGTTTTTTATTTATTTCTCTTTCGTTAAAAACGGTTTTGTGCAAAAGCAGTGGCTAGAGAAAATTCGAAGTGTGAAGGGCCTCATATCAGATTTGAAACCAACTGAAGAACTGGTCAGAACCACAGTTATTAATAATGAAGCTTCACCAGAAGGTAGCAATTACCAGAACTTGATCCTCCTCAACACTGTTAAAAATTTCCGTAAGAAAATAGTAAAATAACCATTTGTTTGATTGTTATTTTACCATATTTAATTACAACAGTTGAATAACCATTAAAAAGATGGTACTCAAACCGTTGATTGCGAAAAAAATCGTTTATTCTCTGCTTATCCTAAAGAACGTTTAACTAACCGTAATTTTCAAGCGCTCAATAAGAATCGGGCTCCATCTTGGTCGCGAAACCTTACCGGTCGTACGTTGTTTTAAAATAGGAATACGGATTTATCAGTTAAAATCTGCATGTGTATATAAAAAAAAGAAGAAAAAAAAGTGGCTTAAGCAGTGGATACTAAATAGAAACACATACACACGTAAATCGAAAATTTGATACATCGGACTCCCAAACTGTTTGCGAATGAGCGAACCCATAATTTGAGCTGCTGAAACTTGTTTGAATATTGTTTGTATTTTAATTTTTGCAGCAAATAAAATGATTTTCGTCAATATACAGTAAATTTAGACTAAAAATAAATTTGGATCCAATCAAAAACTGAAATCTCAATTTTAAGGCGGTTTGCCTGCTGGAAAAGAAGATTTATTGATAAATAAACGTCCGCTTTACGTGATGACGGTGGCCGAGTGGATAGAGAGGAAGACTTGTACACCACGCGTTCGAGTTCTGCAAGCTTTCTTCACGGTTTCTACGCCTCGAAGATTCTATGCCTCGAAATGGTTCAAAAACAGTGAAAATTTTGCTTTGAAACCATTTTTAAATGGTTATAAAACCGTAAATTTTAGTATTTACGGCTTTTTAATCAAGTTAACTGGAAATGGTTAAGTCCCGTAAAGATAGAAAAATGTTCCAAACCGTAAATTTAACTGTGAATTAGATGGACAGACTGCTGCCGGTCATTTTACCGTAATTTCATGATGAAATTTCTAACAGTGAACGTTCCTCCTCCAACTTCGACGCTTAAGCAGATACGGTTAAGAAGTTCTCTCAAAAACTGACCACATCTGACAGATACGGAGAGTAGAGGTTAGCAAAGAATAGCTTTTCAATCCTCAGATCTTTAGCGTAGAATTATATTTGTGGATATAGAATAGATCTTTTTCTATGACTGATCCTCAATTTGTACCGCAGTAACTGGAAATTAAACGCCACTCTAGTTTTGCGGGTAAAATACACAATAAATGGAAAATGTTCTTAAAGTAAGTGACATTAAAGTCAAGATGTTGATGAATAAGTTGTACGTAAAATTATTACACATAGTTAACTTTAATTCTCACCTCCACAATCAAAAAACAAATATAGCATGATCGACAACTAGTAACCCTACCCTTTTGCTGTCAAAGTACTGTGTCCGAAACTGTGGAGAAACAGCACATATTCAGACAATTTATGATTTCTTTGACGACATTTTAGTTTGCTGATAATGTTTTTTACATTCTGTGTCTTAGAATGTTTTTTATTTCATCAGAAAGACTTTCGTTTCATGGCTTTGCATCTATAATATGCAGGTCTATTGAAGCTAATTTTAAAGGCATTCATTGTCAAACTGTTTTGAGTCTCTGACTTTTCTTTGTATGTAAAATCTTTAAAAACCTTATAATTATAATTGTTAACAAAAAAAGACGTCTATTAAAAATTTAAAAAACGTAACGCATTCGATGTAGTATGTTTTGTACCATGTCTCAAAATAAAATTTAAAAAATAGTTTAGCAAATAAAATTAACTTGGGACATAAAGGATTAAACTGAACGGCAACTTGTTTTGATAACGTTTTTCCTTCCTCATTCACTCATTAATTATTCTTGTCACATTTGGAACGCTTTATTCTACGTCTGACTCTTCTTTTGCGCAGCCATCTCAAATTCTCATTATTCCATCCACCCGTCTTGAAGCTCTCCCCAGCTAGCGTCAAGTACACGATCCTCAATTTGATTACGGGCATGTCACATTAGCAACAGAGGACCACTTCTTGAAAGATAATGGATTGTCGCAGAGGTTATTAAAATTTTACAGCAATCCTCTAAAACGATTATGCAAATGCTCTTTATTGTCGTAATGGCCAGGAATGTCGATTTTGATCAGGCGTTTCATTTAGCTTAAGGGTTCGTTTCAGTTTATAAACTGCAGTGCGTGTGAATTAAAACGAGTGCTTTTGCGCTTTAAGCTAGCAGGTTGTTTAATCTGTTACAATGTTTGAACTTGATTAAACTCTGCTATGAAAGATTAATTTTCAGTAATTTATTCTTCTTAACTTAAAACTTTTGTGATTGGTCGTTCTATGCTCATATTGGTGAAACCTATTAATTTTTTGGTCCGAATGCAACAT
Organism: Octonoba sinensis; assembly: GCA_038502835.1. NCBI lineage: Eukaryota > Metazoa > Arthropoda > Arachnida > Araneae > Uloboridae > Octonoba > Octonoba sinensis. The sequence goes on along the minus strand of CM076600.1, from coordinate 96,426,248 downwards.
TCACGGCCACCTTCAGACTTCGCAAATTTTTTAGCAGTCAAATACAAGATCGCAGCTTTAGAAAGAACTATATTACACATTTTAAAAAAATGGTATGCTGCACCAAAAAGTGGTGTTAGTTTTATGGCTACAAAGAATAGTGCTTAATTTCCGTATACATCAGTTTCGAATAGTTTTCAATAAATAAGAACTTGAGCCATGTGGAAACCCACACAGCTGCGTTTATGTAATTATTTGTTTATCAAACATAACATGAAATTTGGCAATATTGTTTTTAATGTGATATATTATTCTTCGTATTCATCCATCTTCGAATTTTTTTCAGCAAATAAAAACTATCCATGGCAAAACTAAACATACCTACACGGTAAAAAAAAATCTGTAAAAATACGGAAAAGAGACTAAGTATTTTTATAAAGTTACATAAAAATTTGTTTAATCGGCCGATTAAAAGTTTCTTGATAACAGTTTCTCAATAAAAATCTTGTTATGCCGTACCCTGTACAACTACATGAAAATAAGCCATTATACCTGTTAAATTACGTCAGTACTCGTTCAAAAGCTTCGAACCAAGTTTCTCGGTAGCAACTCCACGAAGAACTTTTTTTTCTATCTCACTTTCATTGATTTCTATATAGAAATATAGAGAAAATCTATCACAAGGTTTCAACACAATCCGACCTCTGGCCGGATAAAATACAAAGGCATCTTCGGCCGTGTGGCCTAACGCATCGGAATCACGATACAGTGGACTCAAGCTCCGAAACTGCTAATCTTAAGATCGCACACCCCAATCCTCGTGAACGATAAATATTGATTCAGTGTTCTATTTTCGGTTAGTTTACAGAGTGTCGGCTATTTTATTTCTATAAGTTTATTAAGTCTTGAGTACTTTATTACTGTCAATTTACAGAGTCCTCCCTGTCGATCATCACAATATTATTTTCCCTTGAAACACGATTTTAAAATTACACTTTTATAAAAATATTTATGTTTTACTCCTCCCACCGAAGTAAATAAATGAATAAATAGATATTTTAGTTCTAATTTGGGTAAAGGAAACTCTCTCCTCCCTCCGACCTCTCAAAGTCCCATTTTGTTTTCAGTTTTTTTTTTTTTTTTTTCGACAATTTTAAATCTCTAGTTCTAAAAACAACAAGATAATAACATAAATTATTTTCAAATAAAACAATAACAACATTGAATTATATCGATCTATCTATCTATCTATCTATCCTATCTATCTATCTATATGCGTGTTGCTGGTGTTAGAAAAATGAAACTCACCGAAATATAAGCAAAAGAGTAAGTTATCTAGTTTTTTTTACGCCAAAACGAACAAGACTGCAGAATTATTAAATTAAATTTAGAGAGTAAAATTTTGAATAACTTCCCATCAGATTAAATATGTCACATCGCTTTTTCCTGGCGATATTTTAAAATTCTCCGCCTCTCAGACGGTTTTTCCTTTTCAATAAATAAAGAGGCTAAGTAAACATTACTTAAATGTTCCGCTGAATCTTTTAGAAGGAGAAGGAGAAGCAAAAAGTTAAATCACTTCACTTATTTTTATAGCTGGTGCATTTCATTTTCTTGAATAAATAATTTATGTTAATAAAAACTTTTTATTAAAGCAAAGTTTTGTTTTTTCCATCATTATATTCTTAAGTAAAATATTTAATTTATCTTAACATGGAACAAATAAAAATGAAGCTTTTAAGACACCAATAAAGATTGACTGTTAAAAAGCAGTCTAAGTGCTGCTTAGTGTCATAAGATCAAAACTTTTTCTCCGTTGAAAAAGGGAAGCAACTCCTAAACAAATGTATGCAATATTTTTTTATAATAAATTATATGCTTTAATAACATTAATTTTAATACTTACAATTCCATTTTTTTTTTTTTTTTTTTTTTTTTTGCATGATATCTAGTACTTGATAATTCTGTAGCAGTTTTTATTTAACTGCCTTTCAATATATTTTTCCGAATTTCAAAATGTAAACTTTTATTCTTTACAACCAATAAATTAAGTATTTTAATGTTTCAATGAATGTAAAGCGGACAGGGGAATTCGACATGAAGAATGCCTAGCTTTACCGACACGAGATAAATAAGATATTTAAAGTTGTTTATTTTGCGCGTGTACTGTCGTTGCAGCAAATATATATTTACAGACACTTAGCGTGAAGCGGAGCAAACGCAATATTACCCGCTCAGCAAATAACTCATCAGCCTCTTCTCAAGTTATATTAATAGAATTACTAAACATAATTCTAAGCTTTTAAAGTCCATAGATGGTTTAGAACCATGTTAGAAATAAGCATTCAATTCAATAACTAGGAAGACGTATTTAATATTAATTAATGTACCTCTGGGACAAATGTAGTTATATTATCTAAGCAAATAATGTAGTTTTAGCCAAACGCCTCACACTAAAGACATAGGACATTAATTGTATTCTATAAAGGTTTTTTCATTGTTTCTTTTTCTTTTCACAGCGTGGAGGAACTTGCCTTGCACAACTCTATAAAGATCGCATGTCAAATAAAAATAAATAAATAAATAATAAATATAAATAAATAAGTAAGTAAATAAAAAAATAAAACGTAACGCATTAAAAAGAATTAAATTCAAACATTTTCTTTAAAGTCTTATTCAAACTGAATGATATTTACGCATAAATACTGACAAAAACCTTCAATATTCTGAACTTTTTATACTTGTGATGTTTCTCAAAAAATGTTTTTTAATTTGAGTCAATTAAATTTTTTTAATGGTGATTTTTCCCATGATATATATATATGTTTTGTGTGTGTGTGTATAATTTTAAAGAAAAACGTTTTAATCAAATTGGACATAAAATCAAGGTGTATTTAGTAATGTAAGGTGGATTTTACACGCGATGGTCGATGAAAAATTAAAATTACTATGCTGTTCACACGGACAAGTGCAAAGAGTATTAAATCTTATCTACACCAAGATATGTCAGCAGAATGATTTTAACGAAAGATAAATAAGTCCATTTTCTTTTCCCTAACGAAAATAATATCCTCGTAAGGCATGAATTAAATTTATGATGCGACAACTTCTCATTTGTTACGTATCTTTGCCATTAGTAGCGCTAGTGCAGTGGCGATGCAAAATAGCCTAAGAGATGAGCCCTTTAATGTATATACATCATCTAATTCGCTGCATGTTACGATAAAATAAAAAATATGAGTGTTTCGGAAAGCTTAACAAATCACGCTTTTATATCTCCATTCGAAATAGTTGCTTGCTTATTATCCCTCTTAGTGCGATCTCTCTTTGAAATTCTATTTGTCTGTAAATAACTCGAAGTGGATGACAAACAACTGTAACTTTATCTTGTTCATAACTGGTGATACATTTCAGATAGCACAAAAATATTTCTCTGCAAATCCAGCTATTTTATTATTACATTACAATACATTTGGCGCAAATTCAAATATGACGAATATTTCTCCGCACACTAGAGCACTCACGGCAGACTATTTTCTCAGCCGTTCCTTTTTCTTGGGAATTTCTTGTGCCGGGATCGATCGAGGCTGGAGAAACACCCCGGAAGAGATCGCGTGATTGAATTACCCCTCTTCCTTCCCAAAGAAAGCGGAAGAGGGAGAGAACGCGTTTGTGGGAGAACTTAGTTAAGTGCGGAGGTAAAGGATCTTCCACTTCGTTGTTATCTGGTGGAGACTCATTTGGAAATGCGTTGATGACCCGAGAATGTTGACACTTTTTCGAACGTAGATAAGAACAACTCATTTCGAAGAATTTCCAGCTATGTGAGAGTAAAATTTGTTCATACGCTTGACAAACGGATTTTAACCCTTTCCTTACTAAACTATGAAAAAATAAGAAGAACCAAATTTTCTATTATTTAACGTGTATAAAATATCCCCACAAATCTTAAAAAAAAAATAATAATTTTTTTGCTCAAGTGTCATCTTTCATGCTTTGTTTCTTACGAGACTTTACGAGGCTTATGTAAGGATTATGATACTTCAGTGCTATATGAAGACCATGATCATTACATCAATGAAATTGCAGACAATAACTGTGTTTTGTTTGGTATAAATGTGTTTTAGTCTTGTATACTCATTAAATTTTTTAAGTTATTATTAACACTAGATTTACCAGGCCGTTTTCATTCATTCCTAAAGTTCAATTTTACACCAAGTTGCTACTAATTATAATAAAACTTTCAGTCACATTAACTTGTCCTACTTACCGTGCATTAGGAAAAGTCAACGCAATCGAAAGTTTCACTATAATTAGTAACAAATTATGCAAAATGGAAGCTTCGAAACAGTCAAAATGACTGGTCTGGTAAATCTAGTGTTATAAGGGTATATGGGTAAATTCTGTGAATTCCAAAACTCAATATAATAATACTGATTGGTTAAGGGGACACGGGACCTTTAAAATGAAATTTTATTTTTTAAAATTTTATACTTAACTTAGACTTTTTTTACAATTACTTTTGTGTATTTATGCTAAATTTTAAATTTTAAGCTCATTAGAAATAATTTTGACTAAAAAAACTGCAAAATTATAGCGAAATATGAAAAATATGAAAAACATAAAAATTGAGTCTCGCGTCTGGAATTTCAACCAAACAGCACAAAAATTTGCATGGGGACACATAATGACAATGTAAACCCTTATTGGCAAACTGTAACAGTTTAATTTTAATAGTTTCTGGGAATTTTTTTTTTTTTTAGTTTCGACCATATTTTTTTCAAAATTCTTTGGTTCTCACTACAATGAAACCAGTATTAAAAAAATCCTAATACATGTTTCATAAAAAGTAATGCGAAAAAATAATTCTAATAGTCATATAAAACTATGCAAAAAGTTTTAGGTTGATTACTCAAAAATTCAGACGCGGCCTTCAAGTTAAAGTTGGAAAATAACAAAAAAAAAAATTACGGAGAAAAAGGCATTTTTTTGTATAAATGTACTAAATATGGCTCGAAGAGTAAAGATATCCTTAAAACGCATAATAATATTATTTACATGCTTCTTATAGTCAATACTATTATATTATTATCAGAACAGGTGCATAATTCTTAATTTTTACTATGAAAAAGCAATTCTCAAAGATTTCGGCAAATTTGATTACGTGTCTAGAATATTAGCTTCTAACAATTGTTTTTAAGGATAGCTTCACAAAAAGTAGTGCCAAAATTTATTTAAAATTCTTATATGAAACAGCGAAAAAAATATTAGATAAATTATTAAGAAATGCAGGTGCAGGTTTTAAAGTAGCGAAGAAAAGGGTACAAAGTTTTATCGAGAAAAAAAATTTCATTTTGGGCAAATGGCACTAAATATTACTTAGAGTTTGATAGCATCCTTAAAAAGCACATAACAGCATTATTTATATGTTTTTTTTTTTTTGTAACTATTGTATTATTATCAGTAAAAAGAAATTACAGAATTCTTATTGAACATTTAGTGAAGGAATTCCATTGTGTGTTTCTCGCTAATCGTGTTATAAGCTCGTAAAAAGTTCTGAATAACACTCTTTTTGTCATTGCACTGCTTACAAACAAGCAATATATTTTCCAGAAATGCTCAAAGATATAAATGTTCCATGCATTAGAATGCCCCAGCACTATATGTTTCCCCTTCAGTTTTTTTAATTTTTTTTACCAGCAGTTTTTTTACTCTATTTCTTTTTTTTGGCAGCCTTCTTATACACACAAGACTGTCGTCTGACACTCTGATTGATGCGACGAATATCAATTTTCTCTGCAACTTTCAAATAGGCTGCATCATTTTTTAAGCACGCGGCTGCAACACTTCCCATGTTGTATTGGCTTATGGCATTTGTCGCTGCTATATCTAATCGTCGTTTTGACACAAACACATCTTTCGAGCACAGCTGCCAGATAACACTATGCAAACTTTCATTTGCATTTTGGGTTTGCCCAGAGGTACAGCGCTTCAACAAATCATCACAAGCTAATCTCTGATAAACAGGCAAGATTTTGGAGACTATTTCATCATTGAGAGGAGCTTTCATTTTGGAATGACTCGGAGCTTTTTGACCAAGAGCTTTAGCTCGGTTGTAAAAGCACCAAGAACTTTCACCTTGTGGACATTTGAAATGCTTGGGCTTGGTATCTGTCGATGAGCAATGGTAAAGTGAAGCAAAAATGGAGGTTTTCATTGCATCGATATCAGGAGCATTAGAAGTTATCGCTTTTCGATAATAATTTGTGAGCCTTGATATCAATGCATCAGTGAGATGTCCTTTACGCTTGCCTCCCAATGTTTCTCCTCTAACTTTGTGTTCTTTCACCTTATTTCGAAGCGCTGTACCAAGTCTCTTTGCAACGTGGTTTACACACTCTTCTTTTTCAATTTCATAACCTTCATATACATTCAATTGCTTCAAATGTGAAAAGGTTTTTGAATCGCCATCAGAAAGCAGAACCGTATAACGCATATTGCATACTTTAATGGATCGACGCCACAAAATTTCTGCTGCATACATTTCCATCGCGTTCGATGAGCCATCATAATTTTTCTCACATAAACCAGATGTCTTGTGTGCTTCATGCCATATTTGATATTCTGGCGAAATACTTCACATAGGTGACAGTATTTTGAAACAATTTCAAAGTCCAGCACAATGCCAGTCATAATGTCAATGACACAGCCAATGCCATACAAGGAGCTATGCCCACGCTTCTGCTAGGTTCCATCGAACGACACCCCAATGTTAATAACTTCTTCAGGATTTTCCTCGCTTTCACTAATTTTTTTATGTTCCTCCCTCACCTTTTCGCGGCATTTTTGCAAAACATCAGCCTTAAAAGCTACATTTTCCTCCGCCAAATGTGAGACATATGAATCGAATGTCTTTCGGTTCATTGCGTTGAGGCCCATATGTCCCGAAAATTTCTCCAGTGCGGCATGTCCTTTTCCAAAGCTGAGAAAAGCAGAAACAGCATCTTTATTTACTGCAAATTTTTTACTGTTTTCTTCACGTGGACTGGAGAGTACACTGCTATACTCTTTTTTGCAGGAGTCGCAGAAAATGTTTAGTTTTGCAGCAAAACCATATTCTGTGTTTGTTTTCTTTACATTCAAACTATGAGATTCACAGGAAGAACATTTGAGTTCTTTTAGCAGAGGGGACCACATTTCATCATAAAATAAAGTTGCGGTAGATGAAGGCACATCACAAGTGTTTGAGATATCAGAGAAAAGTTTTAATATTTTCACAGTCCTGGAATCATTCAGGTCAGATATCCCAGTATCATCAGCTGAAACTGTAGAAGCAACAGCTGTTTTATTCCATCGTTTTTTTGCATTTGCTATAGCACTTTTTCTTCTCTTAGTTGAGTGTGGCCTCGGCTTGTGCCATCGTGAATTGATGGAATCCATAGTTTGAGTTTCCAAAATAAATTTTTGAAAACAACAGTAAAAACAAAAGGAAAACGAAAATACGATAAGATAACAGCAAAAAACAATGATGTAGCAATAAAAAAACAAAATGTAACAATATAACGAGAAAAAAAATCAACAAAAGGAGTATTTAATGCGAGTTCGAAAATGATAGCAAACTAGGCAAAAAATAAACATAAACAAATGCGAAAGTGTTCAAAGAAACACGGTCAAAGTTAACGCAGTGTTGCCAAACTGTTCAAATATAATAATTAAAATATTTTTAATATTAAATTCGAAAATCTGAGGGGAAAATTCAGAAAAATACAAGAGAATCAGAAGGTAAACAAACTTGACAGCTGTGAAAGTGTCAAAACTCTCACTCCCAAGCCCCGCCCACTTTTTCGAAAAAACGTCATAAAATCGTTAAAAATCATCGTATCGAAAAAAATTTTACACCACAAGATAGACAATTATTTTCTTCATACTTTCAATGAAAAAAAAAAAAAAATTCGAAAATTTGATGATTTCAAGGTCCCGTGTCCCCTTAAAGATAAATGATTATAAATTAATTTCTCTTGTGGTCATTTGTAGGTCTCGTATGTGCTATACATAAATGAGACGCGTCATTGAGAGAAAAAAAAGAGCTAAATTTTGTAGTTTTTTAAACCAACCAACCAAAGGCTTTGTTTGGGTTAAATTTAGAATCATAATAAGTCACTCACATTAGTCCAGTCAGTGTAGTGGGTTTAATATATTGAAATAGTGTTTGACGTAATATTGTGTAACTATTATATTTAATAGTAGTTTTAATGTTTTAATTCAGTTATTCATGCGTGGATGTAAACATAATAAAATTCGCAAAATAAATCATTGGGAAAACTTCTGGTTTTGTTTAGTAAATTATTTGACGACTGTAGCATTGTAAAAAAACAACCAAAGGGTTTGTAAAAATCTAATACGTAAGACAGCATTTTTTCAAAAGATTTAAAATTCTAAATTTTAATACGGTCCTTGGTTTATACGACCATCAATGCTTGAGTTAATCTAGTTTAATAATTTTGCAAAATTAAAATTAACCTCAATTTTTTTCTTTTCGACTACTGGTTAAAATTCTCAACAAAGCACGTTTCCGAAATTTTTTAAATAAATCAATTCTTGAAAAACAGCTAAATTCCTTTATTTTTTCGAACAATATATCTTTATATTTTTACACTTAGAGCTAACTAGTCACCGGCAAATCGAACAATCGTTAGAAAGCTGTTTTCGAGCACCACAAAAAACTCCCTTCTTTTATTCCAGTGAATCTCTTTTCCTGTTATTGATCGGAAGACCCTCGAGCTGAAATCGCATGATTAAATTACCATCTTTTTTCCTCTAAAGACATCAGGGCTGCAATTCCAATGCAAGACTGTGTTTTTCTGGAATGAATGATCATCGGATAAATTCTGCTTAATGCAGCGTTGAAGGAAGCCTCACGGAGCAGGGCCACGTCTGAATAGGGTTAATGTACGTTCTAATTAAGGTTTGGAAGAAAGAGAACGAAAGGTACGGAACATAAAAGAAAAATTCGTTCAGTGAAGCCCATGAAAGTAATGCGTTGAGTGACTTTTTATCTTGGTGTGCAATTTTTCATAACATGAATGATTTAATGTAAATAATCAATAGGCATTTGTTACCTATGAATAGGAGAGAGAGGGCCCGGTAGGACAATCTCTTTACTTGTTTCATAATAATTTCTTCCATTTCAGATAAACAATAATAATAATAAGATGATGAAGAAGAAGAAAATAAAATACCGAACTATATTTCGGCAACTTGCAGCTTTTATTGTAATTTTTTTATCATTTATCTCCGAAAACAAATTCTCAAAAAACACTTAAGTTGTCCAATTGGGCGTGCTTGCGGGTCACAGTGGGGCATACAATGTATAAGGCACATACAAATATCAGTATATTATGGCAATACATTATTACAGCTTGATATACTGCACGCAACCAAATTCAAGCAATCTTCAAAAGACAAGACTTTAAAGAGAATGAAACACATTTGAGAAAAATCTTTGAAATTTAGAGTTAGCTGTTTGAAAATAATTAAGTAACTTCAAATGAAGCAGTAAAACAGCGATTTCCGAATCGTACGCCGCGGCAAAGTTGGTTTGAGGGCACCACGAATTTTTGAAACAATTTCATAAATAATTAGAGGCTTATTAATTATGAAGTTCTTACAGCAGTCCTCACTTTTGTATTATGAATAAGGTCTATGCAATGCAGATGTATAAGTTTTATTTATTCTTATTCTAGTCGTACTTTTATTTAAGGAAGGACGTTGGAAACCACTGCACTAAGAGATAAGAAAAAAAATTCGAAAATCCATTTCATCCAGAAATAACATCGGAATTCGACAGGAGATAATAATTGTGTCATTGTCCTTTCTGTAAGTTGGTGCCTGTCCCACTGAACCCTTATCAATTAATCCCACTCTGTTCCAAGAAATGTTTTTAAGTCAAGCGTTAATTTGTCAATAGAATAGAGAACATTACATATCTGAAATGTAGAAATCTTAAGTTTTAAATTAATGCAATTATATTGATTTTTGGATAGTTATTATGGCTCAAATTCAAAAAAGGGAAAATTAATAGATTTTTTCAACAGTGATAATAGAAATAAAAATTGCCTGCAGCTGCCCTAAAAGGGGAAATGTGGCAGTGATTGGTTTCCAAAGTATTACGATACATTTCAACTAAACTATGCATACTTTTCTAAGTTCAAAGTATTTCAATCGTGCGAAAAATGAAAATTGTCCCACTGTGCCTTCGTTCCCTTATTGTACAATGCACATTTATTACACAATGATCTAAATTATCCTTTTAAAAACGGAAAGTATTCGTGTTAATAAGCTAATATCCGTAATAATTAATGACTATTTCAGAAATCAGTAAGAAATCGAGTAAATATTCCTCAGTGCATGATATTTTTTGGATACGAATGTGCTAAATTAAGTTAAAGCTAAAAAAAAATGGACGTGCTAGCACGATATGAAAATACTTTCTTCTTGTTAATACCATCTATTTTTCTTTCTTTTTCAGCATATTTTTTTCTTTTCTTCATCCCTATCTCTCTCTCTCTCTCTCTCTCTCTCTCTCTCTTTCTTTTTGTGCCTGAAAGAAAAACACACTCATTTTCTCATTGTGACAGATCATATTTGTTGACGCTCTTTCGCAGTTTTAATGTTATAATGTTTTCTATTATGCAATTTTTGTGCGTTACACATTCAACATTTTAAGGCATCATTAACCAATTATTTATGAGGTAATTAAGTTGAAAACTTTGTCATGTAAGTTAGTGAATTATTTTTCTCTTCAATAATGTTTAACCCCTAAAATTCGAAATTTAAAAGAAAAACATAAGCGCAGAAAACAGTTCAGTGGGAAAATTTAATATATATGTTACCGTGATTGTTCGAAATTCGAAAATTGTTACCATTCTACAGTGCTATCTTTGGTATATAAAGACAATCACAGGGGACTGTTGACATTTCTTTGTTGTATTTATTGACTTGTATTTATCTCTTTTATTTTTTTATTTGAGAGATAAAACCACATTTATATAAAAGAAGGGATTTTAGATTGCCTTAAAATCTGGTTCCTAAAACTTCATTTGAAGCAGAAAATCAGAATACTTAAATACTTGTGAACATCACACATGTTGTAAAAAGACTTACTGAGCCTAAAATCTTATATCAGTTGAGCTGTTTGTAAAATTACGTTATTTAATGTATTTATTTAACAAGCGTCGGACGAGTGCAGTGTGTTAGTAACCTGAAAATTTCATAAATTACCTGCAAAATTAGTGTTTTCTAAATAAAAAACATACACAATTGGACGAAGCATTTGAATAGAGAGATTTGATGTAGGAAAAAAAAAAGTTATTTAAAGAGAACATCTGATTATATTACCAAAGTTTAAATATTCAAATTGACTGACATATTTTCTGCATTCTCAGGCTGCAAAACGAGAATAATTTCATTTCTCATCTTAGATTCAACATAATTTACTTTAAGCAAATATGACCTGATATATTGCACGGTTAAACATTCATAAGAAAGCATTTAACAAAGGAAACCGCTTATGGCCATTCAGAAATAATATCATTGCGGCGTTTAATGCCGCAAAAAATTTAAAACCCTTGAAAGAATTTCATCTCCTTTCCTACGGCATTTTGATATTGCCTGCACTCGATCAATTGTATCGCAAAAATGTAAATTATTTAGCTAATGTGCCTCGTTTTTTTGCTGTTTAGGAATATTTATTGTTTTAAAATTTCTGCGTTATTATTCTCAAGAAAATTAAGGATCTTTGTTGAGAAAGCTGTAAAAAATAAAATAAGCAAATAAAAGGCTGCGAGCAAAATTCGCAGCATCACGGCGTTGCTGGGCCAATTATGTTAAGGCAAAGCATTGCCTCATCTCAATAGAACAAAAGACCTATGCGTCCCTAGGGATAAATATGTAACTTGACGTCTGGCACATCCGGCGTGGTATCGATTCTTCCACCAAAGCTACGAATGGATGGCGTTTCCAAGACAACGACGAGAGAGCGATCTCGAAATCCGCAAGAAAACAGTTAAGAGTTCTCCTATCAGATTTGGGGCTGCAAGTCGACTCCCTATAGCCCCCGAGGGGATTTGAGGGGAACGTTTTATAGGAGCTCTTCTCCTCAAGGGTGAGGTGGAGCTTTTTTCCCTCTTACCAGACTGGTGATTGGGCTAGTTACCGCGGTGTCCTTTTGAGTGCTCGAAAAATCTCGAAGAGCAAAGATGGGGTGACTCTGTCGCAAGAGCAATGAATGAATTTCCGAATTTGAATCTTCCACTTGAATAATATGAATGCTTTATTTGTTCTGATCGTAATAGAACAGGAATCATAAAAACGGCAGGAATTCCTAGATACAGGAATCATAAAAACGGTCCGACATTCCTCCTATTGGATCGGAATTCGGAAACTGATAAAAAATAAATAGCTAAGTAGTGACAGCTTTTTTTTTTTTTCTTTTTCTTTTGAGGACAAGCTCTCAAACTACTTTTCTTGCTTCATTATTCATCGATCTTCAGAAGCTTTTAATTCAATGAAGTTGACTTTACTTCGTTCATCATGAGTTCAAATCCCTAGAGACTCATTTAACAGTGGTAATTTTTGATGCGAGATGGTAAATTGTGATGGAATGGTTTTGTAATGTATCACTGAAAAGTTATGACTTATGATTAACCATGGATACCGAAACCTAAGATGTGATTATTTCCACCTTTTATTGTGCATAAGATTTTTACGTTAACTGCGTCATCATTAATACCTGCGTGTATAGTTCAAATTATCACTCAAATATAAGAAATATATGCATGGTTGTACTTCTGCGCATTATCAAAAAAAAAAAAAAATCAAATCACAAAGAGATCATCCACCATGGCATTTTCACTAGATCATAGCAATGACAAAATGTTTGAGAAAGTTTTATCATTAGTATCATTGCTGTCAACCTCAAAAAATGCGAGAAACATTATTGTTGACAAAAACAATGTTCTCAGTAAACATTCACAGAAAACATTTCCTGTGCTGATCACTTTTGATTAAGTTATCAACTTTTGAGGATGAAAGGTAGAGGGAGAGTATAATACTACATTTATGAAGTGCCAGCATTCAAGTCCAAGAGTTTAACCAATTCATCTGTTGATCCTGTTAGGTACAGCATTTGCGTCACAGTATTTTGTTCTCAGAAGACGGGCGCCAGCTTTCACCTCTATTGATTTTGTGAACTTGAAGGTGAAAATGCCTCTGGAATTTATCTCACGTAAATTTCTTAAAAATCATTCCAAAATGGTCCAGCAATAACATTCTAAATCCTAACGTCAGAAAACCGTGTTTTGGGTGCAGATACGGAACCAGTCCGGTATACAATACAAAGCGCTTAACGCGTTATTGCTGCATAGCATGAAAAGTGAAAAACACTAAATTTAAATAATTCTTTTAAAATTTTGAAACGTGACCAGAATGACCGTAAATGTCTTTCCTCAATTGTTTTTTGGCTTTTAATCATCCCTTTATGCGGCTTTCTAGGGGACTAGAAATCCCTTTTAGAATCACGTCGAGATCTATTTTTAGTACAATAATTTTTGGAGGGGAAAATAGAACAGATTTCAAATTAAAGATTGCACTAAACAATAAAAAAAAATTTCATTCGTTAAACAACATCGATACGACTTTTAAACACAGATTTAGAAGTCGGCGCAAAATTATGACAGTCTAATTGCGCCACGTTTTACTTCATATTGAAACTGTTGAAAACTCTGTGCCATTTATTTTTGAAATTGATTCACGATTACAAAAGTTTTTATCTATCATATAAATTTGCACCGACTTCTAAATCTATTTATGAAAGTCGTATTGATATTGTTTAATGAATAAAATTATTTTTTACTTTTAGCGCAATTTTTAATTTCAAGTCTGTTCTATTTTTCGCCCTAAAATTAATTTTATTTTACTCTTTTTAGTATAAATACATTTTTCATATAAATACTGTATTTATTTTTTAAAATATATGAAAAGGCACACCCACTTTGAATGACTGGCACTAAAATCTGATCATCTGTACGATAAATTCCGTTTTGAAGTTGACTTTGAAAAGTCTAATTTAAGTTATTATCTGAAAGAATTCAATTTTTGTTTCAGAGAAGCCTTCACTCAAACTCTTATTATAATTGCTTTCAATAATATTGCTTAATGGCAACAAACTATTTATAACAATGAGTTTTTATATTTATTATAATTTACTCAATAAGGAAATATCAAGTCAAGCCTTTCTAATTAACAGAAAAGTACTTAATTTTCACTCATAACGTTCATTCTAAGAGAGCAATTGTAGTCAAATTGATGTATGATATTTAAGTTAGACGATCCTCTATCGATTTTTAAAAAATCATTTATAATTTCATTTAGTGGAAAGCTATGGATGAAAAAACGAAAAAAAAAATATTTTCCCCCATAACCTTTTTCTAACTATCGAATATGGTCAAACCAAAGTACGGAACCTATGAGAGACCTCCTTCCATCGATCAAAAAAGGAATCATGAAAATCGGTCCATCCAGTGAGAAGTTATCGATGGACAAAAAAAAAAAAAAAAGACATACAAACGGTATGAATTGATAACCTTCTCCGTTGGGAAGTCGGTTAAAAAGGTGTGACCGTATTGAAAACTAGCAATTTTTTGCAAAATCAATCAATTTGAAGAATACACTCACTCATAGAAGCAACATTTGTGCAGATATCTAAAGCATTTGATTATTTTCAACGTAGCTCTCACTTGTGTGAAATTACATGTATTCTTAAACACACGTAACCAAAGACTGAGTTATTATTGGTTTAAAAGCCCTTGCCTTTCAATTGCATTGCATGTGCAAAATGTTTATTTTCATTGTAGCTCAGTTTGACTACTTTGTACAAAGTAAAGGTAGTATTGTAGTTCTAAAGAATTTGCCGCATGGGCAACCGAAACATTTATTTTTACCATTCCTAATATCGTTTTAACAAACTTTGTTGTAACATCAAGCTTCCTCCAAACAAAGAGACAAACTTCGATGAAGATTCTTCCATTGCAATCAAACGTTCTAAAAGGGAAATTTACTCGTGTTTGTTATGAAGACATTCTCATCAAGTTGTTTTCTCATCAAGGTATCACTCAGTCCATCTGTAATTTCCGAACCATAGCTTGTGTTACCTGATAGATGTTAGTAATAGACCTCCAATTTCTTGTATACTATTTGATTGTACAGCGGTCAATGAAGTTTTGTAATATCGAAAAAATTCTTGGTGCTGTTATTATTTTTTATATTTAGTACCATTATTGCTTCAACCACTTATTTCTTAACCATTAAAAAGGTATACATAATTAAATGAGAGTACATAAAAGGCATGTGGTGTACATGTCTGAATTAATTTTTTAAATTTTTATTTTGTTTGTTTGGAATCTAATTTTAGTCTCTTAATAACACCACTTTAAAAAATAATCACCATCAAATAAGAACTATTTCTCCAAACAGCTGCTAACATAAACAGAATCTCTGAGTAATTAAAATCATCGACTACGTCTACCTTCTACATTACAATAAAGCAGTCATCATTATTGTCATCCTTTTATTTACAATAGCAACTGTGGATCAATAAAATGCCTCCCTTCTTCATTTTCGCGCTCCATCAGCGAGAATGAAACATTCATTTAATAAGTTTTCCAGAAAGATTCTCAGGTAGTATTTGCGCTCCCTTGCGATGAAGCTTAATCAGTTTCTAATTGTAGAAAATCCCTAACTGGAATGGAGGAGCGGAGTGATGGAGAAGACTAAACGGACTCATCAAATCGTAGAAAACTGTCAAGCAGACAAGCACACCCGCAGCGGGTGACGTAATCAGCTTGCACTTATTATTCTTGCACAAGAAGCCTTTCCCAGCGATACCGAGATGCTTTTCAAATCTAATTACCGCAAATAATCCCCCTCCAATCATTGAGGATGCGATTGCGGTTCGCTGAAGGAAAAGAACCTCTCAACACTTCCAGTATTGTAATGATTGCAGATGACGGGGGAAGCACGAACTTGTTGAAAGAATACCTGGAATAGGTAGATTTTTGAGAGCTTAAAATTTGGGATTAAGTTCAAAGGGGGAGAACGAGGCTGTCTCTTACGCCAATTAGCCAGAGATGAGATGAAGTTTTGAATGCTTTTGTTTAATTGGCATTCTGGAAGAAAATTGGTTTCATTTCTTGAGCCTAAAATTACCTGCTTTTGTTGTCCATGTTGTATTTAGTGGAATGTTCAAGAGATTTGGAAATAGTTACCTATTTAAAAATATTTGCCCTCGATATGGATACTGAAATATTTGTGGTGTGACTTTACGGTATTTCCGGCAGCATAGAGCATTTGTTTCAATGGATACAACCCTAATTAGTTATTGTACATTACGTTGGGAAATACCCTCAAAATTAAAATGACCGTATTGATAACTACAGGAAGGGTCGCGGCGGAGAAACAATCATTATCACAAATATCTAAATTCTTTGAATTAAGTTTTAAAGTTTCAACTTTCGGATTTTGATAATTTTTGCTCGGCAGAGGCGTCAAAAATGGTTGGGATGTCTGCTTATTTTTCTCCTAAATGATATTGCATATGCATTCTGTCCGTAATAAGCTACCTGTATGCACTGAAAATTCAATGTCACAAATCTCTAAATTCTCAGGATTACATTTTTAAAGTTTCAACTTCTGGATTTGGATTTTTTTGGTCGTCAGAAGCGTCATCAAGAGTGGGTCGTAATCATTTCTCTTTCCTAAGTGATGTTGCATATGCATTCTCGTCTATAGTAAGCTACCTGTATGCACTGAAAACTCAACTTTGCAAACAAATGGACTCTGATCGTTTTTCAACGCAACCCTTCACGCATCAGTATTTTTTAAAATTGTCACTCTGTATCTTTCGGTATCAAAAATATCATTGTATACAATTATTTTTACTAATTTTTGCCTACTTTCTCGTAAAAGTTAAAACAAAAAGTAAGAAAGCAGGCTTAATGCATCTTTAAAATATCGTTAAAAATATTTTCTCATTTCCCTGTTTTAGTTTTTGATTGGAATGACTTTTCGTTCTATTCTGAACAGTTTAAAAAAATTTTACATGGTTGAATATTAAGCAAATTATATAAATCCTGGATACACAATCCAAGTTCCTTTGAACAAGCTTATTCGAAGTAGCTCTCAACGGGAAATATTTTTTGATTTGAACAGTTAAAAAAAGTTCACCATTAGCGCCTACAGGGAAATTTCAATCCTGTATAAATCCTGATCTAATAGACGGATTTGATTGGAATATTCTTTATCGGAAAGATCTTAGGACGCAGACACATACACATACGAAGTTCGCCAGAACTAAACGAGCCTATTTTCGCATGAAATTTCTTGGTTTTTAAGGATATTTCTGGATGAGTGAATGAAAATTGAATGAGTGAAAGAATGAATGAATAAGTACATAAATGAATCAATACATATAAACCGTTGAAAAAGGTATATTTGAAGCAATTAAAAACTAAAGCTAAATGAGAAAAATAGAGAGAAATGCCTAGATCATAAATTTGACGTTGTTGTACACGGGAAAATAGGCTTGCATAGTTCTAGACGGAACTTCTTGTTCAATGTTAATTTGCCGCATTTTCGCTAAGTCGCAATAGCTGATAAAATGGTTGTAGTCGGTTTTTGAGAAGTCAATTCAGTGATCACGATTCGCATTCTAAATCAAATAATTTCAAAGGTCAAATGTCAATATTATGCTGCGCATTATACTTTCTATAATCTCCAACTACTTTTCCTTTAAAAGCAATTGAAAGGCTCCCGGTACTTGAATTGAGTTTGGTAGCATAAAAATAAAATTTTCGATGTTTGAGCTTCTTTTCACATTTCGACTTTATTCCTCAAAAAAATAATCGATAGTTTGGGAAAGTCAGTGAATGAAAAGGGATTTGTTGTGAACGTCTTCCAACCCCTCCCCCCCTTAACCCTGATACCGAAATTTTCCGCTGTAAGTTCTGATCTTCACAGAGAAACTTAAATTTAGTTTTTATATATATATTTTTAAAACTCATTTGTAAACTGGTTTTTATTTGCCGATCATTTTAGTTTTAAGAAAATTGCTGATAGAAAAATAAGAATTGATGTAGTTTCCTCAATTTTGAATTTAATAATTAATAACACTAAAGCCGGATGTAGATTCATTTTAGACAATATGAAATGGTAAAAAAATTAATAAATAAGAGCTAATAATAATGGGATAGAGAGAGAGAATAGGGAAAGGTAAGGAAAAGAAAAAGTCTTGAAAAAAATCCATAAACAAGAAATGGCTCTATTTCAAATACAACTTTTCCGTTTTTATATTGTTTGTTCAAAGAAAAAAAACCTACTGTTCTTACTCATGCCACTCGGAATACCGTGCCCTAATTACATACACGAGATGATTTAATAGTTTGCTTTTTAGCCTACTTTCCCGTAAAAGTAAAAAACAAATAATAATAAAGCATGAAAGAAGGCTTAATGTATCGTAAAAATATCGTTAAAAATAAAGAAAAGTCAAAAAAAAAGTGAAGTAATTAAATAAAGATTGAAAAATAAAAAATTTGAAAGTAGGGTTTTGAGATGGGGAAAATGTGTGTCTGTCAGTCTGTTGGTCTGTCCCCCCCCCCCCCCTAATAACTTTTGAACGAATAGTCCGATTCGAAAAATTCTTTTTGCATTCGAAAGATCTCGGCGAGGACATCTCATTTTCATATTTTACTTTTTGATTTGAACAATTTTTCGTCCAATTTTGAACAGTTCAAAAAAATTTAACATTACCGCCTATGGGCGAAAATGAAGCAAATTATGTAAACTCTGGGTACAAGATCCATGTTCCAATGAACAAGCTTACTGGAAGAATCTCTTGGCGTGAAATATCAATTTGAACAGTTTTTGTTCATTTTTGAACAGTTCAAAAAATTAACATAGCGCTTACGGGGAAATTTCAATCCTATATAAATCCTGACCTAACGGACCGATTTGCTTGGAACAAACTTTATCGGAAAGCTCTTATAACGTAGAACATGTGCAAATAGAAAGTTCACCCAAAACTAACGAGCCTATTTTCCTATAAAATTTTTTTATCGGGATTTTTAAGGATATTTCTCAATGAATAAATGAATGAGTGAAAGCATGAATTAATGAATAAATGAAGGAGTGAAAGAATGAATCAATCAATAAATGAATGAGGAAAAGAATGAATAAATGAGGGAATAAATATATGAATGAGTAAATAAATGAAAAAAGACATGAATGAGTAAACGAATGAATGAATGAATGGCTGAATAAAGGAAAGAATAAATGAGTGAATGAATATGTATTATCCGTTGAAAAAAGTATATTTGGAATAATTAAGAACTAAAGCTAAAGGAGAAAGAGATAGCTAGAATATAAATTTGAATTTGGTGTATACGGGAAAGTAGGCTCGTATAGTTCTAGACGGAACTTCTTGTTAATATTATCATTACAAGGCTGGAAGTCTGACTAAGCTCAGACAACACACGATAGACGCAAACAACGACTATCAGCATTTCAATTTTTTGATCCAGAACAGGAATCGAACAATCCCTTAACCAGCACCACTACAGGAAATTGTTTTTAACCCTCTCGTACATGCATTTATTTGTGTTATATAAAAAAATGCTAATGCTACAAACCAATTTAGTATCCCATTATTGTAGTACACTAATTTATTTTTGGAAATTTTTGTCCTGCATAGTCAAAAATGTGTGTCCTTGAATGAGGACGTTTTATGTTTTTTGTCATATTTATTCAATATAATAATGAACATGGCAAAATTGAATATTCAAACTTAATTTATAAGGAATAAGAAGCTATAAAATATTACGGAACTTCCCAGTAATGTAATACACGCTTCAAAATAAATAAACAGAATTTGATTGGAAACTGAGATTCTCTTCCTTCTTGAATCCTCCATGAACTTCTAAAGAGATACTTTTTGTGGTTTCCGAGAACTGTTTGGAGTTTCCAGATAAGGATGACATGAAAATTGCAGCACAAAAACGAATCTGCATAAACATTTGAAGCAAAAATGTATGTCACCTCATATGAGGCTTATTTGCATGAGAGGGATAATGGGTACTTGGCGTGCTTTGTGACCACGATAGCTTTAACTGGCTGTTGGTGAACACGGGTGTACAACCGGTCAGTATTGAAACCTCTACAATTCGGTCTCGACCTCGGTGCCTGCATTGCAACATCTACTTCTGATTTCAGATTTTCGAGAATGTATAGCAATTCACGCGCTGAAATTCTGAGAAACCGTGGGAACAAAAATTTGAATACTTTTTTTGACCTATTAACGGTATATGTAATTTTTCTGTTCCAGGTGTAAGCTTTGTTTGAGTAAAATGTTAAAAACCGCGAAATTTATAATGTGATGTACTTTGCTTTTGTGTTTTTTTATCCAAACTACAATTTTACCTTGTCTTTTTTTTTTCCTGAGCTTGCCTATACGCCACCCAAAGTGAGAATATTGCAGATAAATACGGCGAAGTACTTTCAGAACAATGCACTGCGAGCATTAAACTGACCCTATTAATATTTATAAAACCTTAAGAATAAAACCATTAGCAGTCTTCTTCATCCTGCATACACCCCACATCATTACAACAATTTGCAAAAGCAGAAAACCGAATTACTTAAGTTTGCAAAAGCAGCCAACTCTCTCCCATGGAAGCCTGCGATCTTCTTCCCATTTTTAACATTCTTAAACGCATCACCTCATCATTCTGTGTAGAATTTTCTTGTGATCTTCAGAAATTCTCCGCGGCTGTCACCGTTGCCTGTAGCAACCACATCACTGTTCTCACGCGGCGCTGTTTCTCTAGTTGTCTGATCGATTTCTGCAAAACTGTAGGCTTTCTGGTTTGTTTCGGAGGATCTGGATCTCTAACAGTTTTGATGAGTTAAATTAAGCCTCACTAAAATAAAGGAACTTTTAGCTTAAGTCTACCAGCAAATATGACGTATTTGAAAAAAAAAAAAAAGTTTTTTTTATCCCTTCCTTATTTTGGAGGAAATTTATAAATACAAATTGCTAACTTTGCCACTTTATGTTCAGTTTGAAATTCTTGGAAATTAACAGCTTATCTAAAAGATATTATATATATCTATCTATATATATAAAGAGTGAATCAGAGATGGGGGTCGATCGGTTTGTTTTTCTTCCTCCAAATAAATAAATAAAAATATATATACATATAATTTATATATATATATAGATATACATATATATATAAGGGTTAACTTTGGCCTCCCCCTCTCTTGTCTCTCTCTCTCTCTCTCTCTCTCTCTATATATATATATATATATATATATATATATATTTATATATATATATATATACGAGGTGTGTCTAAAAAGTTCGGTGAATGGTCTCATAAGTGGGTATTCAAAGTTTGATAGAAGCACGCGTGCCTGTGTAGACACGCACGGACATGTCTGGACCTGACATCTGTCGGTACTAGCGCAAAGCTTCTAGTGCAGTGCTTATTGCATTCAGTGTAATTGAGTGACCCGAGTAGTATGCGTCATGGAGCAACGACACAACATTAATTTCTGCTTTAAATTGGGTAAAACGCCGACAGAAACCCATGATATGTTGGTGCAGGTGTACGGGCAGGATGCTGTGAGTAGGAAATGTGTGTATGATTGGTTTGTACGCTTCCGCGCTGGTAAAGAATCTGTGGAGGATGAACCACGTTCAGGCCGGCCATCCACAAGAAGGACACCAGAAACCACTGAACGTGTGCGAGAGATGCTAACAAAAGATCGGCGATTGACTCTGCGATTAATAGCAGAAGAATTGGGTATTAGCAAAGACACAGTAGGGACCATCATCCATGAAGAATTGGGCAAACGCAAGATTTGTTCACGATTTGTGCCGCACATGCTAACCGATGATCAAAAAGCAAGACGTTTTGAGATGTGTGGCGATTTCATCGACATGTGTGACAGGGATCCTACCTTTCTGAGTTCCATTGTTACAGGAGACGAGTCTTGGTGTTATCAGTACGACCCCGAAACGAAAAGACAATCGATGGGATGGCGATCACCTTCTTCCCCGTGACAAACAAAATGCCGTGCGGTAAAATCCAAAGTTAAGACCATGTTAATCACATTTTTCGACAAAGAAGGAATCATCCATAAGGAATTCGTTCCTGCTGGCCAAACGGTGAATGCCGCATTCTACTTGGAGGTTCTCAAACATTTGTTAAAGCGCATCCGGCGAGTTAGGCCACAGATGTATCAGACCGGAAATTGGATGTTACTGCACGACAATGCACCATCGCATACCAGCATCATGGTACGACAATTTTTGACTCAGAGTGGCGTGACAGTTTTGCAACATCCACTGTACTCTACAGATCTGGCACCTGCTGATTTTTTTTGTTTCCACGCCTTAAGACTGTCCTAAAGGGATCACAGTTTGTGGACGTCCAGGAGGTTCAGAACCAAGTGACGGCTATTATGAGAACGATTCCACATCAAGACTTCTCCAATAGTTTTCAAGCGTTATACGAACGTTGTCAGAGGTTGTGGCTGGTGGAGAGTATTTTGAAGGTCAATAAATGTACTTACAATTAACATTCTGTTTTTATGTTAATATCATACCATTCACCAAACTTTTTAGACACACCTCGTATATATATATATACATATATATATATATATATAAGAGAGAGAGAGAGAGAGAGATGTGTGTATACAAAGTTGACGCTGGATTTTACGAACAAGACCGCGTAAAATAAAGTATTCACAGAATGGAGAGTACATAAGAACAGCATTGTTTCAATAGAAGACTTTTGGAACTGGTGAGCTGTTTGTAAAATCTGCATTGTAATTGCATACAGGTTGGGAACAATTAAAAAGTAAAATATTTTCTAAAGAAATTGCCTAAAATCATGAGCATTTTTAGAGTATTGCAAAGAATCGTTCTTACTTCATTTGTTTGTTATTTATTTTATTTATTTCTACTCGAAGTTTTACATTGAGGAAAACTTTTTTATAATCTCCAATTCTATAATTCGTTTCATTTGCTAAAATATTGAGAGAAAAGGTCTAGAAAATTTAGAATAAAGCCTTATAAAATTTAGCAAGAGTTGGAATTTCGTGAAACATAACGCCTAAAAATTTGAAAGTATGAATGCAATATCGTTTTTATATTAACTAAGAAAGTTTTATTTTTGCGTTTAAGAAATATCTTTTGTTTTCAAGGAATTTTTTTAATTATTAAAAAACTGTTTAAAATAACGTGCTGCCTACGCGTATTGAGAACAAGACTTGTCTCAAGTTAAAAAATCGAAAAAAAAAAAAAACGAGTTTGTAAGCATGTTAGAGATCCCTTGAGTATCTATTTGGCTCGAATACTCTCGGCTAAATTAAATTCCTAGTGCAGTTTCGCATCACTTAGAGCTCAGGTGCATTTAGGGGGAACTGAGCGTCAAAATTCTCAAGTGGTGCTACTTGAAAGAATGGATGCCGGTTTCCGAGGAATGCACAGATTAATAACCATACGCGGCGCAATTAGAAGGGGAAAAAAAGCAAAACATGTTTAGAACAGGTATCAAATACGTGGACACAGCAGGATCATATCTTGATTTAAAAAATAGAACGAAAAAAAGCTTTAATATCGTCTTCTAGAAGTAAAAAGAACAACTGATTTTATAAAAAGTTTTTGATGTTGGCTCCCAAAAATCTAGCTCATTTTCATACATTCAGCAAAAAAAAGCATGAAACAAGTTGACAGGCAAATTCAAAAAATGCCTCAAATCCTGTCATGTCAAATGATGTCATGTAACTTCCTAAAGCGGCGTTTTTGACAAGGGAAAGCCTTCATCTGTTCAGATAAACCTTTTAAATATATGACAATAATCTGAAAAATTCTGGGAGCTTTATTTATGAATCCCAAGTAGACTCTCTGTTCCATTATTAATAAGAGTCTAGGAAGGTTGCATGGAACAATTTCGGGAAAAGTGGCATTAAAAATTCACGAAGAGGTAGGATTAGGAACATCGGCAAAAATGGTGCAAGTCTGAATACGTATCATTACTTTAAGTAAATGACAGTGTTTACGTAATGGTTTTTGAAAATATATCTCATAAAAATAATGTATTACGAATTGGATGAAGTGTTATGTAGTTTTGTCATGAACTAATTTTTTCTTAAAGGTACAAACGTATACAAACATAAAGTTTGTGCTACGAAATAAATAAAATTCGTATGAATGAACTGAAGAAAACAATGAAGCATGTCTATATTTCAGTAAAATCCCTATTAATATATTAGGAATGTAAGAAAGAGGTTTTTAAAAAGATAAGGCAAGGTTGTTATACAGAAAGAAGAACAATTTAAAAAACGGAACCTATGTCCAAAAAATAATAGCACGTCCTTACATTTAACTTTAATGCATTGAAAAAAGCAAATACGGTCGTTAAAATTAAAGACGAAATCGGGTTGCGTTCGGCAACTTTTGCTTCACTGAGGGATGAAATACTGTGAAAGTACTTTTTATTACCTCAGAAGAAATTATTAGAATATTTCAATAAGTCACTGCTTTGAATAAAAGCTTATTAACGGACCAGTCGGAAACAAAAAGGGAATACTTAGCGGGAAGCAGTGTTTTATAAGCGGTTATAAACTAATGGGGACTCTGAAGACTCATGTCTGTAATTTCATTGCCTAAACCACTTTTCTTCTCCAACCTCCTTCCCCGTTAGCAGTAGGCCTTAGGGATGCCCTGCATCCGGCGGCGAGGTAGTTGGAGTAGTGTCCACGGATTTTACATGCACGTACCCCCAAGTGTAGATGGTGGGTCTTCAGCGAGTATCGAACACGCAACCTTCCAGGTGGAAGGTCGACATCCTAACCACTACGCTACCCCGGCCTCGGCCTAAACCACTTTTTTCCACCAGACCCCTACCTGTTAGCCGAAGCCTTGGGCTAAAAGGCGCCTTTTGAAAGATTCGAGAACACCGTCTCTAACCTCCTTTCACCGTACACAACAAAGTAGTCCCTTTTTTCTCTACCTCACTGTCGCTTTCTCCTTTACTGTGCTCGTATGTTGAATCACAGTTGAATTTTTAACAACCAAACAACTTATGGGAATTTATTACCATTATTATCATAAATCTTGTATATATAAGCATTAATAAGGAAATATTTAGTAAAAATAGTTACATCTTATTTTATGCCACATACCTCCTTAAAAACTTTAAAATCTAAAGTGATCAAGATTAAGAAAGTCTCCGCCCTTTTGGGGATCCCAGTACCGATTTATTTCTGGCACTACCCTGCACAAAATATTTCGGCAGTTAGTTTTTTTAAATACTTTTTTGCAGTTATAATAACTTCACCGATGGATAGACATGTTTTATAATTAATTATTTCTAATCTACTCTCTTTCGACTACACAAACCTCTCATCCACGCCGAGCCAGCTGAGGCAAGGAACTATCCCTCGAGAACAACCTCCGAAAACTCTTCTCGATTACGATAAACAGTCTCCCTAATCACTCCTCTGGCTTTCGTTCCAACCCCCCAGCAAACAAGCAAAAGACGAATGAACATTACGCAAGGGAGAGCCCCAAAACAGCCGACGCAAACTCTGATTGAAGATCTTTGATCCAAGATGATCTTCCCCATAGAGATTAGCCCCGAACTCGAGAAACACGAATCTTCCATTTAAATTTAGAGATCCCTAAAATCCTGTTTCGGAATAAGGGAGAGGGAAAAATGTTTTTAAAGATTACTCTTCCTAGGCTGTACATTTTGAACAAAGAGTATACCTCCAAGATTCATTACATTTTTAACGGGTGTATATTTCTCAGATTTTTTACATGTTTATACTGGCGTATGTTCTAAAATTTATTAGATTTTCACAAATGTGTGCTTATGAGTCTTATTACTACAGGAGTTGACGCAACTTCCGTAAATGTTTCAACCTGTTTTGTATTTTTCTTCTGTGTCGTTTAATTTTTTTTTAATGAAAATGTGTAAAAGCGAAATTTATAAATAAGCTTCGTTAAAGACCGCCGCAAATTTTACAGTCACTTATCAGATTCCTTAGACATTTTGCTTTCGTTTAGTTCACTATTTGCTTCCTTTGATGGGGTTATCGAAATTATATGCGTATTCATGGCACACGAACACATTTATAACTCATTTGCAATGCATTCAGTAATTTTCCTGCTTTATATGTGCACATTCAAATTGAAACATAATAACTTCTTATTTTGTTTTCAATTATATTAGTGTATTTTTCATTAAAACTAATTACTGGATTAATAGAAAAATATTAGCACGAGCTAATTCGGAAAGGATATCAAACTTTTCAACCATGCTATAACATCAAGGGAAGTACACTGTTAAAAATTTCCGTAAGAAAATAGTAAAATAACCATTTATTTGATTGTTATTTTACCATATTTAATTACAACAGTTGAATAACCATTAAAAAGATGGTACTCAAACCACTGATTGTAAAAAAAAAAAATAGTTTATTCTCTGTTTATCCTAAAGAACGTTTAACTAACCGGAATTCTCAAGCGCTTATTAAGAATCGAGCGTCCATCTTGGTTGCGAAACCTTACCGGTCGTATGCCGTTGTTAATATATGAATAAAGATTTTTCAGTTCAAATATGCATGTGTATATAAAAAAAGAAGAAGAAAAAGTGGCTTAAGCAGTGGTTATTAAATTGAAACATACACACGTAAATAAAAATTTGGAGACATCGGATTCCCGAACTGTTTGCGAATGAGCGAACCCATAATTTGAGCTGCTGGAGCTTGTTTGTACTTTAATTTTTTCAGCAAATAAAATGATTTTCGTCAATATACAGTAAATTTAGACCAAAAATGACTTTGGATCCAATCAAAAACTGCAATCTCAGTTTTAATGCAGTTTGCCTGTTGGAAAAGAAGACTTATTGATAAACAAACGGCCGCTTTACGTGGTGCAGATGGCCGAATGACTAAATTCTAACAGTGTATGATCGCCGATTAGATCAGCCTGGTTTATAGGGATCTTAATAAATATTAGATCTACTTGCATGCCTCAAATATTAATGAGGGACTTTGTTTATCGTTTCAGCGCGGCATACGACACTGTGACCCGGCAGAATGTGGCTATTAAGAAGCTGAGCAGACCCTTCCAGAACGTCACTCATGCGAAAAGGGCCTACAGGGAATTCAAGCTCATGAAACTGGTCAATCACAAAAACGTAAGAGAAATCAAATTTGCTTTTACTTTATTATATAGTAATTAAGTACACTTGCTTCGCTTAGTGTAACTTTGAACCCTGTGGATTAACTTGGACCACTTCATATTTTTTGGAGTACTTGATTTCAAGGAAAAAGCCGGCACGGTGGCATGGTGGTGAGGTTCATTCGATCGAGCCTGGCAGTGCCGGTGGATTTTAAGATGCATAAAATCGTCTGCTCCCGTGTTGTATAATTACATGGCCTGTGAAAAATTAATTTAGACAGTTGGCTTGGATACTCTCGGCTAAATTAAATTCCTAGTGCAATTTCACGTCAGCAGTCTGTGTGCTCAACTTTTCAGGCGATGAAACTGGATGTTAAAATTCTCAGGCGGCGATGGTACCGCACTCATTGTGGTGCCACTAAATGAGATGGTACCAATCTTTAGGGAATGCACTAGGTCCGTAATTGGCTGAAGCTAATAGCGGCCATTGGAAAAAGAAAAATCCTTCAGAGAACGAAAAGAAAAACCTAGAAGGTCCAGTACTGCACTCTGTTGGCAAGTTATAAAAATCAGTTTTCTACTCTCATCACTCTATAACATAAAATAGAACGGTAGGCAACATGCCGTTCGATCGCTGTTTTTGTAATTTTCTTTATAAATAATTGAAAAAAATTTCTGAAAAACGGATGTTTTATATATTTTTTTTTTACTATCTCGAATGCAAAATATCATATAAATCCCAGTTAAGAAGTTATAGAGGGTAAAAATAATAATAATAATAAGTTTTGTTCATTAAAATAAAAATCCTGAAATGCGTGTAGTTTATTTTTTCGTTATGATCTCGAATCTAAGAATCAACACCGTAAACAGATAATTGTATCATCCAGTAATTCTGAAGTCACATCTTGGAAGATATTTTTCAATGCTGGTTTGAAATGACTGAAAACTTTGATATTGTTGGAATTCTTGAAGTTGTTCTGTGCACTAAATGAATTATAGAAATCCTGTAGCATTGAGAAATAAAGAGTGCTACATATTAAGTCTTTTTTTTTTCTGGTTGTACAACTGTAGATTGCACAAGATTGTACAACTGTAATCCTTTCATTAAGATAATTCCTTTTAAAATAACATTTCTGACATGGTTTAAAGTTTTTTTTTTCTTAATTTTTGGTGACTATACAATAATTTAAAAGTTCTTCGTCAGTTTTATGCCAGTAAATACAATATGGGCGGGCAATTAAAAATATAGAAATTGTGTATCAGAGTAACCCTGATGGGAAAATTAAGTTTTTAAAGTAATTTTTCAATGCAGGGAAATAAAAACCGTACGTTGATTTTGGTTAGTGAAGCTGTCTGTTAAATCTTTTGAGGTAAAATATGAGCTGACTATTTGACGCAGTAACACTGGATTTTCTTTTAAATTTTAATATTTCACTAGTTAGATTCTTGTTTTATTCTCTAACTTTATGCTTTTGTTTCAGATCATTGGTCTTTTAAATGCGTTCACGCCGCAGAAGACGCTTGAAGATTTTCAAGATGTGTGAGTTATAGAAGTTTTGAGATTCTTTCTTAATATGTTCTTTTTGTATTCTGAATGGTATGATTAAAATTTGCTCTCATAAAATGAATAGTAATTCAATATTTAAAATAATGGTACTTCAATAGGTAAATTTAGAAACTTACATTTTTTATCATTCTTTTAATACTTTGTTCTTTGAGCTTGTACATACACTTTTAAATTTTATCGCATTTGCATTGCACACGCCCTATTTTTTTTAAGGAAATAAAATTTAAAATAACAATTATTTCGATCATAATGCTTTTTTTAATTAAAAAAATCTATTACATTCAGAAAAAAAATACTATTATAAATTTTCTTTAGAAAAACTCAAAAAATTAGATTTTAACGTTTTAAACTGTTCCCATCCTTTTCCAAACACCGTCTTTTAATACCGAAAGAAATTTATTACAGCTTAAGTTAACACTCAAAGCAATGAGAACGTTACAAAATTTCATCAAAAACTTCTTAACGTTTTTCTAAAATGCTAATCGGCGTTATAATGAAGATTATTGCACCATTATTAATGCAAACCAGGGCCGGATTAAGGATTTGGGGGCCCGTAGGCCTGAGAAGTGATGCCCCAAGTGTCGTAACTAGACTTAGTGGCGCCCGGGGAGAAATTCGAGAATTCCGCCCCTAAACCGTGCTGACAACAGAATAGCCCCGAATGGGGGTATGAGTTTGGTGACCACGCCCTTTTTTCGATCGGTAAAATCCAGTTTTATATAATATATTATGTACACGCGCGCATTCAAGGGTCATTTCAAAATTAATGTGGCAATTATATTTTTCAGAGACATTACGTTGAATAAATTTCAACTAATTTTTCCTTCCGGCATTCCTTTTTTAGAGCATTGCGTCATGGTATTCGGAAAACGCTGGGCCTGGGGAAAAGGGAGGGGTTCAGGCTTTTCACCCCTCCCTATCGAGGAATTTCGCTGAAAATTCATCGATATTGATGCCAAAAATGCAATTTTCGCCTATATTTTCAGTCATTATACGATTTTGGGCAAGGCCGTAAGTGTCTCGTATAGTTTAATACAAGTCGAATTATGAAAATATGGGAAATATTTTACTCCACATTTCAATAAAAAGAAGATGTTTAAAACTTTCATCAACATTTCGAGATAATTTTTTTGAAAACATCATATGAGTATGTATACGTATTGTTGGGTGCTGCACAGAAGGTATGTCTTGACATCCCATTGCAGCTAATATTTATACAGCGTTTTCGATATTTTTCGATGAAAAACCTCTTAAAGCTGCCTTCTTAAAATCTTTTAAGGATCGGTTTTTGCATTGAAATTACTACTTAATAATGTAAAACCAAGAAAGCTCCCCTCTATCGAATCTGTGAAGGTTAGTCTATGAGGTATGTCCTTTTTTTTCTTTCTTTCTAATGGGGCTGCGTATAGGCCTTAACTTTTGCAGACCTAGGGCGTACCCCGGTAATCGGCATCCATTTTTTTAAGCAGCACCACAGTCAGTGGATGTCATTCATTGCCACTGAGAATTTGGACGCTAAGTTTCCCCTAGATGGCGGCACCTGAGCTCTCATTTGATGCGAATTGCACTAGGTATTTAATTTAGCCGAGAGTATCCAAGTCAAGCGGATACTCAAGGGATCTTTAACATGCCGCACAATCATGCGACATGGGCGCAGACGATTTTCTGCACCTTGAAAATTCACCGACTTGGGCCAGGTTCGTACCTGCGATCTTGGGCGCACGAGACCTGCACCTTACCACTACGCGTCGACTCTATGAAGGTGTGTCACAACAACCACTTCACTCTTTTTGCTCCTCAAAGCCACTGGCGTAGATAAGGGGGGTGTTTTAGGGGTAAAACCCCCCTGAAATGGTGAAGATTGTCTAGAATTTAACCAATTTTTCTCGTAAAACAATGAAATTAGCTCACTTCTCCCAAAGAAACCCCCCCCCCCCCCTGAAATCTGGGTCTAGCTACGGCACTGCTCAAAGCAACACCTGTATTTGAGCTCCGATTAATTTCAAATAGGAATTTGGCACTTCCTTATGTTTAAAGCCCCCACGGATAGTTTGACAACATTAGCTGCAAATATTAATAATTGATAACCGTCGCATAAATTATTGAAGGCAATGGCAGAAATAGAGATGCAATAAATTTATTATTTTTTGAAAACAGTATTTTTAGGTCACAAATCCTTAATTCTAACTACAAAATACTTAACTTACTCATCTCATGTTAGCTCATGCAAATTTTAAATTCATGAAGATTTGTAAAATTATAAACGATCGAATTGTTAAATAAAGAATATAGTAAATGTAATACTTAGGATATAAAATTGTGTACATGAAATAAGGAAATTTCTGAAGGGGCAGGGGGTCCGGTGTGCAATAGGAGAGTAACTTGGTTTGTTTGTGCCCTCCTCCCCCACCTCCCTTCCCCTTGATCTTCGCAGCATAAAAACGCTCCCACAGTCGTAAATTGCATTCACGCTCCCAAAATAATACGACATACTTGAAATTTGAATCAGGCCCCCCCCTTAACCTCCTGAGCTCCCCCTCCCCCTCAAGTCGACGCTAGTTACGCCACTGGTGTGAAAGTACAAGTAGTGAAGAATAAACAGCAAATCATTAAAAATTAAATATTACGCACTACACACACTGGTCGAATTGCATAATTTACTGCCGTCATCAAGATCAAAATAATTTTTAATGAGCTGCAATTAAAAAAGTTATAAAATAGGTAACATTATTACTTTATGAATTGTCTTTTATGAACACATAAATAGCATTTTTTCATAGACAGACGAAATGCATACATTGTACTTACTGACTAATTCCGATGTTGCCGAATATTTCTACTGCAGATAAAGTTTTAAAACAATGACTCACTCATCTTCACAATCAGAAGTCACTTAGGCATCATTCACAAATGATGTCACGCTTCGAGGGGGGAGGGGGGTTCGTGAAATTGTGACAAAGTGTGACAAGGGGAGGGGAGGGGGTAACAAGAAGTGTGACATCATGCATTATGCAACATAGCGTGACGCGTAACAAACTGGGGGAGGGGGGGTCCGCTGAAGTGTGACATATTCTGACAAAGGGGGGGAGGGGGTCAAATATATGGGGAAAAAGCGTGACGTCATTTATGAACGGCACCTTATAAAGGTGCGAAAGTTCAAGGCTATTCAAATTTCATTAATTCGGTTAGCAATGAAAAAAAAAATCGATTTTTTTTTTTCCTTACGAAAACATTAAATGTCGGTCGGGTTCGGGTTGTCTAAAAATGCTCTATCTGATCCTTTCTGGCGCTGTCTCAGAATCTGTGCATCTAACGGGATGAATTAAAGTCCCTTTTTTCTATTTGAAGTCTTTAGAACTTTCAGATGATCCTGACAATTTTTAGGAACAAAAAGTCTAATTTTTTTCGTTTATTACTTATGACTGAGTTGGCAAAACACAAATTGTGTTTTTTAACAGAAACAACGCTGTGAAAGGGCAGATGACACTTCAGAACAAGTTGGCCAAATGAAAAATGACTACAAACCCAATTTGAGACCCAGCTTTTCCCAGCAGGCCACCGGTCGGGTAAAAAGATTGATAAGAACTTCCGTGAAAATAGTTCTTTTGACCATTGTCCATGCACCGACTTCGGTGAATTCGTCGGTGTTCTTCCAAGGGATTGCTTCCAGTGAACCCTTTGGGAATAGAGTGTAGTGAGTGACAATTCAGTTTTGCTATTATCAGTCTCAATGGGCGGGTTGTAATAAAAGATTACAGCTGCTATTTGAGCAATTTTTTTATTATTGTTTACTACTCGTCCTTTTAGCCATATGTCATTCAGAATCATCTGAAATACTCTGATGACAGTCGGACGCGGAGATGACTTTATTACATAGGCTATTTAGAAGAATAGCAAGGAAGCAACCCTTCCAAGGAAGCAAAGCAAAAAGTATACCTAGGGGGTGCAGAAAAAGCCGAAACCGGATGTCACCCTGTGGCCACCGTCCGCTCCTCCAGCCCCTTAATGATCTCGTGATCTTTATCAATGCAAATGTCGGTAACTTTTCGAGAAAAAAATATAACTTCGCCTTCTTTGCGAAAAAAAAAAAAAAAAAATTTGAAAAACAGGATTGCGTTTTGTTGGGTTGGACATTCCGGACTTTTTGCCGCCCCCTGAACCAGTGCCACCCGTGGCGGACCACTCCCCGCTAGTTACGCCACTGGTGCCCCCCCCCCCTCCTCACATTTAGATTTTATAATAATTATAACAGATATAATATGATGTACAATTATTTCGTGATTATAATACCTCTCTGGAAACAGCCTTGAAAATAGCCGATCAATGCTTAAATCGGAGCGCCGCAAGGCCGTATCCAGAGGAGGGGCCGATAGGCCCCCCCCCCCCCCGAAAACCCGAAATTTTTCGCAGTGTAGCATATATTCCTCCCTGAAGCTTTCCTCAACATAAGTCTTTCAAAGTCAGCCCCCCCCCCCCCCCCAAAAAAAAAAAAAAAAAATTCTGGCTACGGCCTTGGAGCGCCGAACTAGGATTTTTACTCTCTCTTTCCAAAAGTTAAATGTTAAGAATGTTTAAAAAGTTATCACATTTATATAAACATTGTTTTTAAAGAAATGAACAAAATTCTTCATTCGGGACATAAGTTGAACGACAAAACTTCATTGATTAAAAAAAAAAAAATCGGTTCCTCCATTAAAAACTATATAATCATATTTGTGACTTCTTTTCGTAGGAAATTGTGGGATTTTTTTACAAGGGCGAATTTATTAGACTAATGTTAACCTCTGCCACGAGTTGCAGGGAGAGATACAGAAAGAACAATTTCAATGTAAAAATTGCTACAGAACTGAAGGCCTTAGAAAAAAAGCACCAATAAGACCATGTACAAATAAAAATAAAGTTATAAAAAGAAAAAAAAATAATGATAATTTTCTTGGTAATAATGTTCCAGCCCTTGACTCATCAGGAAAGCAAATTAATTTTTAAATAATAATTATTTTTTTAACTGTTGATTCCTTAACTGAACATAAATGTTTAGATTAATACTTCAAAAATTCAGAGACTAAATTTAAGTAATAATTGTACGAATTTTAGATTTAATTTTTTTGTCTGAAAATTGCATAGTACTACAAGTTACTTCGCATTATAAGTTGCATAATGATAATAACTAAATAACATTCTTATGATACATTATTATATATATAAAAATATTACATAGTTATCGAATAATGTGTATAATAGTATTTTTATAGCCATTATAGCGAACTTATTAAATTTTTTATAATTATATTTATAGCTAATAAAAAATTAAAACAACACAATGGAGTAAAAAGTATTTCTCCCTCATAAAATTCTTCGTGATAAAGTTGTCAGAAGAGTGTTTTTGGTTTTTGGAGTTCCTTAAAACCGAGTTAATCCGCAAGTATAGAAAAATTATGTACTTCTAATTTATTTTGTATGAAAACGTATCTATTTTTAAAATGTTTTAAGCTAATTAATCATTAAACCGCACAAATAATTTCACTAAATGGCCTAAAAATAACCGTTTTAATTCGAAATATATTTTCATTGGGATTATAATCCCAGAACTACTTCAGCAAATGGACTTTCAGTTTTAGATTATTTTTCCAAATTTAAAACGCTTAGTAGTATATATAGTCAGTCATCTATAGTCTCGAGGAAAGGAGAGTCCCGAGGAGACAGGATTCAGTTTAACTTTATTAAAATCTTGACGAACTCTTTCGTGAAATTTTTGCCCGAAGGCTGAACCAGGGGTCATTGTGTACTTTAGTGGCTTTGATTGTGTGAAAAAAATGATTTTATTCAAATATATTTCATTTTGTTTTTTTACACAATAGTTTTAAAAATTCCTTTCTGATGCCAAGAAAATTGTTAAAAATTACTGAATGGAATAGTGAAATTTTTTTCCTCCATTTGGGTGTAGAGCGTGCCAGGGGCGGACTGGGAAGAAAATTCGGCCCGGGCATATTTCAAACAGACCAGCCCTTGGGGGGGGGGGAGGGAGAGGCACTACCAAGGAACGGAAAATGAACGCTAATCAGATATTATGCCCCCCCCCCCCCCATTTTTGAAATTTACACATTGACAACAACGAGTTTTAATGGCATTTTAAAAAGAATTTCAGCTTTTTCAAAATATCAGTAATTTATATGAATAGAGAAAGAGTTGAAGAATAAACATGGAAAATTATATCCCCATCGTATTATTTGTGTATTGAGTGTGCAACAATCAGTACGTTATCATCAAGTAAAAATAAGTTCTAGTTATGAAAAAGTTAAAAGAAATGTTTATTGTTCTGGTTTACAGTACTATAACGTAGAAAAGAGTAACAGGTTTCAAAAAAAGAAAACCTCACCCACAATCGAATGTACATTGCAATATTCCCTTAAAAATTATTTTCCTTTAAAGGCCATTTAGTATTTTAAAAGCGATTTTTAAAGGGGAGAAGGGGACTCTTATTTGCTACATCATCTATTAGACTTTCCATGTCAAGCTTTGCTAAAATATGTCTTTTTCACACTACATTAACATTAATGATTCCATTTTGTCCTGAGTTAAATTGCTTCTTAATCTGTTCTTAATATACTTTAAAATATAAAAGCTTCGCTTATAACGTTCTTGTGAGAAAGACAAACTTATCAAGTATTTAAAAGCCAGTCCAATAACCCCATAAGAACCTGTCACTAAATTTGATGTTTATAACAACAAATACAACAATTATTGCAGGATTTGCAAAGTTTAGGTTTTACATTGACTTCATCCCCAAATTCCTTTTGCTCTACTTCCTCTTCTTCACCGTCACTATGTTCTTCCATTTCCAGAACGTATTCTTCAAGCGTCTAAGCTTTCATTTTTTCCAAAGTATGCGCTAAGTAAAGAAGCTGTTTTTTTTTATGTTGTAAATACTGCCTTTAGGGCCTCAGCCTCCCGCAAGCACAGTTCAAAATTAAAAATAAATAAATTTTGCGGCCCCCAAAAAATTTTCATCCTAGGTGGCCCCCTAGGTTGTCTATATGGACAAGCTGGCCATGAGAAATTCTCAGGGCCGTATTTTGTAGATTGCAGGAACTAAAAATATTCTCGGTAAATATGTAGATATGTATTAAAATAATATTAAATGTTCACAGTATAGTCATTTTTCTTATTCATCACAGAAGTGTAATGATACTTAATATATTAATTACCTGTTAATAGCTGCCGCACTTTAGAACGTTACGCAGTGAGGCAATTGGCCGAGAGACAACTGGCATCGATAAATTTTCTGTGCCGGCTTTAGGAATTTTCAGAGCCGGCCCTAAAAATTTGCATCACCTGGATTGAGAAATTCTCAGGGCCGTATTTTGTAGATGGTAGGGATTAAAAATATTGGTCAGTAAATATGTAGATATGTATTTAAATAATATTAAATGTCTACAAGACCGAATTATTTTTCTTGTTCATCATAGAAGAGCAATAATACGTAATATTTTAATCAGCAATTAATAGCTGCGCCTGTTAAGGCGTTGAGCCGTGAGGCAATCGCCTTAGCCTCCCCAGCCTTCACTGCTCAAAGTTGAAAAAAAAAAAAGGAGAAAAAACATCAATTTTGCGGTTTTTATAAGTTAGCACCACAGGCTGCCGCCTATGTTTTCTATACGGACGAACCGGCCTTGAAAATTTCTCTCGCCGGCCCCGAGAGTTCATCGATATAGACAACTTAGGCGGCAGCCAAAAGCGCAAAACTGATTTCTTTATTTATTTTCAAAATTAAAAAAATAAAATATAATCAATTTTGCAGTCCCTAAAATTTTGCACCTCAGTCTGGCTGTCTATATGAACCAGCCGGCCCTGAAAAATTCTGCACCCTCTCCCGCACATGTGGCCCAGCGGCCAGTTCCTGGAGATTTTGCCCCATTGCTGCATTGCACTCTCTAAAGAGCCCGGATTACGCCAAAGTTTCGGTCCTCCGATTTCTTAAAATTAACATTGTAAAAGTTGTATACTTTATATGAAAAAAGATAGATATTTTGCGACCGGCCAACCGGGCATTTGCCCGAATGCCCGCATAGCCAGTCCGCCGCTGGAGCGTGCTACCTGTCTCCCCCTCCCCTCCTCAAAATCCGTCACTGATCACTGTTTTGGACTTCATATTGAAAAGATACATGATTTTATTCCCCTTGATGATTTTAATTCAAAACGATCAAAATTAATTTATAAAAATTAGCTTATTTAAACATAATCGCAAGAGTTAAAAGCGGAAAACAAAAGGAACGTACCTTGTATCAGTTCTGGGCATAAATTGTTATTCTGTTATAAATTCTGCACTTGAAGGAGATTTCTTATTGAAAGCAGACGCAGTGTCTTTTTTCATCTTACCTCTAGTTTTTCAGTTTTGTTTCCGGACCTTATGTTCGGATACCGGATTCAACTGGGGTCAGTCCGGTGTTTCACGGAATATACCCTATCTAAAGAACCGTATCCTAGGGGATCCTCTAGCCAGACAGAGATAGTGTACACACAACGTGAATACGGAGTCTTCTAATTTAAACAGCATGACCATTTCGGGGTGGGGGACAGGATTATGGAGATTTTACTTTTGAGGATTGGACTTACTGAAATTGTTCAGTTGAAAAGAAAACTGAAATTTTTTTTTATTTTCTTTTCTTTT
The DNA here is from genome assembly GCA_038502835.1 of Octonoba sinensis. Classification (NCBI taxonomy): domain Eukaryota; kingdom Metazoa; phylum Arthropoda; class Arachnida; order Araneae; family Uloboridae; genus Octonoba; species Octonoba sinensis. Next base: position 96,388,724 of record CM076600.1, on the reverse strand, counting down.
TTGCATTTTAACTTTAGAATTTCTTGGGGCCCCTAGGCAGTTGCCTAATTTGCCTATTTGGTAATCCGGCCCTGATGCAAACTGAAAAAAAATATTTTTCGGTGTAATAAATAAATAGATTATAATATTACTGACGTTTGCAATTTATCACAGTTATCTGGTAATGGAACTCGTTATTTTTATGCTGTATTAGATAAATAGATGATGTTGTTTTTTGACATTCCCAATTCATCACAGCTACCTGGTAATGGAACTTATGGACGCCAACCTGTGTCAAGTAATCCAGATGGATTTGGACCACGAGCGAATGTCCTATCTCCTGTATCAAATGCTCTGCGGAATCAAACATTTGCATTCAGCGGGGATCATCCACAGAGTAAGACATTTTACAAATGTTCCCTGAAAAGTGGTCTTTTAATATGGCTGTATGCTACTTACTTTCATATTTTAAATGTTCTCAAACTTTACCAACTACCTAATGCCTATAGTGCCTAATTTCCGATTGTAGAGACTGAAAGCGCGTTGCACTTAGTTAACATATTTCAAGAAAATAGCTTCTAAGATCTAAATTAATGATTATGTGTATATATTGAAAAAAAAGAGAAATAAATACCAAATATTATTGAGCAAAGGGTAGGTTTTGTGGATTTTTAAAATGTTAAAGAAAATGTTCTTATCTAAGAAACTCTTACAACTAACTGAAAATTTTAGGGTACTCGAATATTCTGTGTGAATCCACTGTGTTAAATAAATAATTGAACTATAAACTGTTGATCAATAAGCAAAAGATGAGAATTTTTTTTCCACTCGTTTGTATAGTTTAAAAATTTCCGGTAGCCCGTTACTACGCGTCCACACCAGTCCAGTGGAGTCTTTTACCTCTTTTCACCTAACACTGGTGACGTTAAATAATTCAGAGAAATAAGGAATATCAAAAAATTTAGTTTTTATATTTATTTAAGATATAATATCCCCTCTTATTTGAAATTTTAAAATAAAACTCTCTGAATTAGTTTCTAAAAAACGACATCATGAACTAGCTTTTTCGCCATAAAAATTATGGTTTATTAATTGCTAATGAACTATGAAATGTATTTTCATGAAGCTTCACGTGGAAGTGTGTAACAGTGTTACAAAATTTCTAAGAAATTTGCACCAAAATAACGAAATTATTCAAGTCATCCAAACCTGCCCGTATCTACACAAGCCTCCTTCTCCCCTATAGGCTACGAGATCAACAACCTTTTCAAATTGTCAATTATCTAATCGGTATGTGATACGTTTTAGGTCTAAAATACTTGATTTTCAATATGTGTGAATAGCTGGTTACATTTGTTGTAATTTCATAACTCAGTCACATTTGTTGATATTTCATGCTATCGATATGCCTGATTTTCTTTTCTTTACTATCGCTTTTAGTTCAATTGATTTCTTTTGTTTGATTAACACTAGAAAGACGGAGTGGTCCTGTGTTACCTCGTGGGACATTTGTTGCTCCGTAACTCTAATAATACTGAATGCAATTTACTTTTGTGATTTATAATATGATCCTATTTAAGTGATTGTTTAATAATTTTCCTTTTGTCCTCATAGGAGCGTAAATATTGAGCCTTATACCTAGAACAACGGAAGGGACCAGCGTGGCCCCTTAGAAATTTTACAACAAAAACAATCAAATGGGTCGTTTCTTCTGAAAGCTGCAGTAGGACAAAGTGCCACTTAGTCCAGTTTGACCTTGACCTTTATCCTTTTACACCCAGTTTGAATACAAAACACTAAACAAATGCGACAGCTGGTTAGCCGAACAATGACCATTGCTCTTCGAAAGACAAATATGTTTCACATTTTGACATGAAAAGAAAATACCATAGTACACTATCAGACACTCAGTTTTTGTGTGAGGATTAGAGAACATGTTCAGGTATGTGGACTCACTCAAGAAGAAATTTAGAAATAATTGTGCGTAAATATCTTGGAAGGGCCACACATGCCACTTCAGTATTGCTAGGTATACAGGAATTATACAGTCTTTCTACTGTTAATATTCTTCTGCACCCTCCCATGTCTTATGAAAAACTTCTTCACTTCTTAATGTGCATGCAGAGGGATGTTGTAAGGTTTTGCATCTTCAGCAATATTTGAATATTTTCCCTTCCATTTTTATCTCAGGACCTGAAACCAAGCAATATCGTAGTGAAGTCTGACTGCACGTTAAAAATTCTGGACTTCGGTCTGGCCCGTACTGCTGGTACCACCTTCATGATGACCCCTTATGTGGTAACCCGTTACTACAGGGCTCCAGAAGTAATACTAGGCATGGGATACAAGGACAATGGTTAGTAATTATCTGTGCATGAAAAAAGTTCTGGTAAATAATAATTCAATGAATCTAGTAGTAATTTTATTAACATAGCCGATGAATAAATTCGTTTATGCGTTATGTCTGCACTCCAAAAGAACCATATCAGTCAAATTCATTATTTATATATTGTGTTTCTAAACACGCATTCTCGCAATAGTTCTCTTCAATTCTTGCTCTAAAGCAGCAGAGAAATACTTGTTTGCTCTGAAGTATGAGGATTAAAAAAAATTAAAGGCAAATATCTAGATCAAAATTTGTCTCAAAACTTCTACTGGAATTTAGTGCTTTAAATACGTTTTCCTCGAACGAAAAATGTTTATAAATTTTGGAAAATAAAGTATTTCCGCTTTTCAATCAATCCTAGTTTGATATATTTCGATTTAATTTCATTCTTAACTGTTAAATAAAATAATTACTACTAGTATACAATGTATAGAGACTGCGAATATGAATTCACTGTCGTAAAAATCTAGCTTTTCTGAAAATTGTGGTTTTTTTTTTCATTCTGCCTTATAATAGAGTACATATAATTGTTAGCAATAGCATTATGCAAATATATATATATATATATATATATATATATATATATACATGTATATATGTGCAAGGCTGAACTTGATCGTAACGTTTACTGTACAGGCTGTTTCATTACTGGAAACATCAAAAGAACCGACGTCGCACATTTTCCGCCGCTAGTGGCGCTAGTTCCCGACCCAGAACAGTTTGTTTACATCATTTTAAAGCCTCTTTGTATTGTTAATTACGATGTCCTTTCGTGGTTTCCGGAAACGTTCAGATGAATACTTTTAGTGGAAAGTCGTCCTGTCTCTGTTTTGAATGTAATTTTTAAAGATTTTTGTAGTCGACAATTAATTTTCCGTTATTTAACTCTTGAAACTTATAAGAGAATATTAGTTTGTACAATCTTTTTACTGTCTGTTTATAATTATAAAGTTGTAAATTAACCATTTTCTCGATTTTACTTACCGAGGTACTTACCGAGGTACTTTTCCGTTTTGGTGAGGATGGCGATGGGTTTTTTTTGTTTTTTTTTTTTTTTTTGTTTTTCATCAAATCAAACTACTTCACCATTCTGTATTGCGGTTGGCGATGTTTAAATAATTTTCTCAAAAACAAACTCCAGACACAAAACAACTTGATTTGGCAAAAAAGAAATAACCATCACCAGCGCCCCCCCCCCCCCTCCCCAAAACGTAAAAGTACCGAAAGTTATTCTTCTTTCAGTAATAATTACATTCTTAACTCCGGAATAAATTAAGTTTAAAGATATTCGACATTTGATTTATAGTCAATATGTGTGTGTTTTTAATGCATTTCTATGCATTTCATTATTTCTTTTGTGCAGAAATAAATGCTTATAATGGAATCGTTGCGTTTCATTCACCATTTCCAGCCATAATTTTTTAAATATAAAATATAGCAAATTACCCAATTAACTCTTAACTTAAAATTGATTAAATGTAATTTTGAATGTTTCAAAAAATACACGTATTGCAAATTTTGCCTGAGGCAGCAAAAGTTATGATAATGCTATTTATTCTATATTACAAAGAGGTGAAATTTGCATATAACATTTACTAAGCATATATGTTTAATGAACTCTATCTATACAGAAATAAGTAATATAGTAATAAATGAATTTGAGTACTTTTCTTGAATTGAATTAATATTAATAATAGACAACATGAGAATTTCTCAAATTTTTAACGGAACATTTTTAGTCATAATTACTACTAAAACAAGAGCTGGTTGGCGATGGTTAAATATTTTTTTCATCAAATCAATTAAGCCAAATCAGTAATCTGATTCTTATCTGTTAGAAAGTAGCTTCAAAGTTAAATATATGAAGCTAAGTGCCGACCCCTATTTTTTTCCCTTCATTTATGGCGAAATGAAACAGCCTGAATAACAGTTAAACAGTAAACTGGATCAAGTTCAGCCTTGGTATGTGTATAAAGAGCAATGTCAGTAGAATGAGCAACTAGAAAACTAAGGTTTACAAATTTTAATGTACTGTTTTGGGAATTTTTTTAAAAAATCTTTTTAATCTTTACTAATTGAAAAATGTTGTATATTTAATTATTGATAGTAGTCTGTCAATGTGGTTCCTTGCTTTTCAGTGGACATTTGGTCGGTGGGCTGCATCATGGGTGAAATGATTCGTGGTGGCGTACTTTTCCCAGGAACAGATCGTATCCTTCAATAAATAAGTTGAATAGTTCCTTTTTCACATTCCAAGTTCTTGTTATTTTCAGACTTCAGGCCCCAAGAGAAACATTACACTCCCTTAAGTTTAAAAATCCATCTTCTATAATACGAGTGGTGCGGAACCTTTTTGTACGGAAAGACTACATTACATTTGGCTGTTAGGGAAAAGACCGCTGAAGCAGAACTTTAACGGTGATTGATCTATATTTATCATATTATTTTTAACATACATACAAAAAAATTAGAATAAAGTTTACTTTGCGTCACAAATTGAGAACATTTATGTACCATAGCCACAATGTTCAATTATACTAATTGATGAACATTTTTATGCAAATCATTACTGATAGGTATGACCACTTACAAAAAAAAAAAAAATTAAGGTTGCATTTTCATTCATTCATTTGCACTATTCTATACCCGTGTCTCGTTTACATGGGTTTAGAACTTAAAATGTTCAGTGATACCGAGAGTCACTTACATTGTATTTCTGTTCTAATTTTAATCTTATTTTGAGGCATTGTTTCTACAATTTCAGATTTCAGTCCCCCCCCCCCCCCAAATAATTTTCCTGCGAATTTGTAAGTGTCAATCTTTTCATTTATTATACTATACTTTTAAACCAGAAAGTATAGGTACTCCCATTGTTCATCAGCATTCTGACCGATTTCAATATGTTTTAGTTCTGTTTTAATTGGACATTTACTTACAGTTACAACAAGTCAATAATTTTGTAGTGAAAGCAAAAACTTGCTTTAATCCATTAAAATAATTTTATTTCATATTTCTAGCAGGGTTTGAGTACTGGTTGTATTTTTCCGAATGTTCTCTCTCATCTTAAAACTAAACTTATCTCTGATTGAAACTCTTATTATAAACGAACATCACATCATATCGTACAAATTTGCAAACAACTTTAATCGCAAAGTTTCGACACATTAAATTTTTTACTTTTACAGTTAAATGTAGTCAAGAAATGTATTTGATTGTTATTTTACTATATTTAACTACAACAGTTGAATAACTATTAAAAAGATGGTACTCAAACCGCTAATTGGAAAAAAAAATCGTTTATTCCCTGTTTCTCCTAAAGAACGTTTAACTAACCGTAATTTACAAGCGCCACTAGGTCTCGTAGTCAATAAGAATCGGGCGTTCATCTTGGCTGTGGAACCTTACCGGTCGTACGACCGGTAAGGTTCCACAGGTTACCGGTTGTTAAAATATGAATAAAGATTTGTCAATTCAAATCTGCAAGTGTATATAAAAAAGAAGGAAAAGAAGTGGCTTAAGCAGTGGTTACTAAATACAAACACATTCACGCGTAAATCAAAAATTGGAAACATCGGATTGCCGAACTGTTTGCGAATGAGCGAACCCATAATTTGAGCAGCTGGAGCTTGTTTGTACTTTAATTTTTGCAGCAAGAAAATGATTTTCGTCAATATACAGTAAATTTAGACCAAAAATGACTTTGGATCCAATCAAAAACTGAAATCACAGTTTTAATGCAGTTTGCCTGTTGTAAAAGAAGATTTATTGATAAATTGAGTGGTGTAGATGGCCGAATTAAAGCGCAAGGTTGGTATACCATACACCCGGGGTTCGATCCCCACACGCTTCGTTTACGGTTTCTACGCATTGAAGATTCTATGCCTCGAAATGGTTCAAAAACCGTAAAAATTTAGTTTTGAAACCATTTTTAAATTGCTATGAAAACGTGAACTTTTGTATTTACGGCTTTTTAACCAAGCTGATTGGAAATGGTTTAGGTCCCGTAAAGATAGAAAAATGTTCCAAACCGTAAATTTAACGGTGAATCTGATGAACAGACTGCTGCCGGCTATTTAACCGTAATTTCATGATGAAATTTCTACCAGTGTATCACTTCCTTTTGGGGACTGAATTTGTAAATCGTCAATCATACAACGTGCTAAAAGCGACATCAGTAATGTTATTTGCTTTTATCAGAGTTCAATGTTCCAGAAACGAAAAGAGTGAATCAACAACTTTGGTACTTGGCGACTTATCTACTGCAGACGTTTTAACCCGGATGTAGTTGGTTCTGGTTCTATCCCTCCTATTTGGCACGTTGCTTAATGTAGCTAAGTTTTTGTTTCATCTCAGCGATGTGACGCAGTCACATGCTGGGGAGGCATACGTGTACAGAAAATTGTTTTTGCATCTCTTACTGCCACTTGAATTTTAAATTTATTTAAAAAAATAAAAAGTTGTCGAGAAACAAAACTTGTTTCACAGATGATGCTATGATATGCCTACTATCCTATCAAATTATAACAAAATCAAGCGGGGAAAAAATCAAAAAATTTCTCTACCGCATTCGTAAGCATGCATCCAAATTAAGACATCATAAAAAATATTAATGAAAAAAGGAAGAATAACTTGTAGCCAGTGTACATATTTATTTGTAAAATATTACTTGTGTAATTTATGACGCACTTACACAAAACATAACCGCTATTACACAAGACATATTAACGAACGCATACATAACTTTACCCAACACAGATCAATGCATGAAGCACTTGACTGTTGTAGCTTTCCGTGTTGCTTTTCCCAAAATTCTTCTTGACTCCCCATTCGCCAGACATCGACCAATGGAACAAGATCATCGAGCAGCTGGGTACCCCTTCCCCGGAATTCATGAAGAGGCTACAGCCGACGGTGAGAAATTACGTGGAGAATCGTCCTAAGTACACGGGCTACGCCTTCGAGAAGCTTTTCCCAGACGTCCTCTTCCCCGCCGACTCTTCGGAACATAGCCGGCTCAAGGGTAAGACTTCCCACAGTAGATTTTGGTTTAGAGTAGTAATCTGGTGTCAATCATTTCAGTATTTTCATTCAGTGTAATAAACAAATTTTGGTCCTCAGAGCAATAATAATATACTGTTCCTTCTATTGAACGAATAGACCCCTTTACAGACAAGCCGAGGCCGTGGTATCCTAGTGTTTAGGATGTCAAGCTTCCAACCGGAAGACTAGGTGTTCGATACCCGACCCGTTGAAGACCCATGTACATTTGGGGATACGTGCAGGTAAAATCCGTGGACCCTGAAGTCCGGAGGCAGTTCCGAGGTTGGATAATTTCTTTTCCCTTCACTCTGGGGTCAAAAAAGGAAGGTGGCGTATTTGTGGTGGTGCCATCTGGTGTCATCAAAATACAGCTTGAACCAAGTCGTGCTTCCACCGTTGTGGTGCTCATCTATAAACGGAAGGCGCCCCCTACCGCCTTAAATCCTGGTCGCTCTGCAAAGGAAAGCTTCGATACCCAAGTAGCATTAGAAACAGCAACAGCAGATGAGCCGATGCATCCGCCATTTTGGATCTGAGTGCATGTTCTGTGTGGCATACATCTCTTCTGGCTTTGTTTCATATTGTCTCTGGTCCTTAACATTCCCCAATTTGGAGAAATTTGGTAATGTGACTTAAATAGTAGAGACATCGATCTGGTAACCCTAGCTTTTCAACAATGAAAAAACCAAAATGCCTGATGCGTTGGCTCGAAAATATAATGGCCTTAATTGTACCGAGGTAAAAAACGACTGTCGGGAAGAGGAATGCGAAAGATTGTGGTAGAGATATGTGTGGGGTGAGAGAGTGTGGGAGGTTTTGCATTTGCACCTTGATTGCCATCGCGAAGAAATTGTATTGCCTCTATTTAAATAAATTTCCGAGAGACAACGGTGTTGAAAAACTACTTGGCTGAAAGGCACTGTTCTCAAAAGCTAAAGTGATTGTGGCCCCAAATGCTTTCCTGCTACCTTTCATGTAGTTTATAGGTAGTTTTATTGCTCAATCTAGTCTATCTTTGGTATGAAAGGTCTTTTCCTTTTATCCTTAAGATTACTTTCGCCAAAAGCCTATACAAAAGGAATCTTAATAAGTTCAAAACAAATGTTATAATTATTTATCGTATACAGATAGTTTTATTTGGGGTACGTAGTACTACTTGCAAGTAAAATTTTCAGACGTTTATTTATTTCAAACCTTTTTCTTGCTTCTTTTGTACAATTTAAAGTATTATTAATATTTTCTGAATTTATCGAATTAGGAATGTCCATGGGAAAAATCACTTTTGTCTAATTTTCTACGATATAAAACTGATGATGCCGTTCATTAACATTAGTCAAAAAAATTAATAAGTCATTTTCGGGTTCTACTCTAAAAAAAAAATGCCACCTGGTGTGGTGAGTGCCGCAAGTTGTAAAATACTGCTTCAAAAAAATTCAAAGAATATTGCAATAACTGTCGTCCAGTTTAAAGGGAAAGGTCAAATTTGGACATCATTTGCTTGCTTTTTCTTTTAAATGGTTAATGGACCGAAATGGTTTTTTCACTGAACTTTCTCGACTTGCATTATAGTGATAGGAATAAGCGATAGATTTGCTTGAAATCACTAGAGAAGTTCATTCGATTCTTGACAATGAACTTCCTCAACTCAATTACTGATCTTTCCATTATCAGAACCGCTCGATATATCATTTTATCAAATATCTCGATCATTCCCATCATTACGTATTACATTGTCACATTTCATAGACAAGGTTTTTCTGACAAAATTCTTACCGTTCCGTTTCTGTGCAGCGAGCCAGGCGAGGGATCTTTTATGCAAGATGCTGGTGATCGACCCCGAGAAGCGAATCTCGGTCGAGAATGCTCTACTCCATCCATACATCAACGTCTGGTACGACGAGGCCGAAGTTAATGCCGTAAGTACGCCAGTAAGTCCGATCCTTTTCTTAAATCTTTCAGCTGCTCTTGGTGTGCCACTTCGCTTTTCTGTGCTGCTTCACCCACTTTGGAATGGCCTTCCGTCTGTCTCACCTCTCTGCGTCGCCTTGTTGGGACTCACTGTTTCTGCCGAAAACAATCAGTCTTGCTTTGTAACTCTCACGGTTATTTTATTGCTAAAGACATCTTAATTTTAAAACCTAAGAATGCTTCATTTTGTGTGTAAAAAAAATTGTTCTACAAATTGCTATTATTTTTCAATGAAAATGTTTAGCACAAGAGTATAGTTCTATTACAAGATTTATTTTCAATTCCTCCTCGACAAAATATTGCTTTTCTACATCATCATCGACAAGCCAACGAGTTAAGGAAGTCGAAACTAAAATTTGAATTTTTCTAGTAGGAATAAAATATATTAAGTCTATATTTTCCACTGTCACTTTTATGTGTTATAAAAATTATATTGCTAAAACATCGAGTAAATGGTTAATTTACAACTTTATAATTATAAACAGACAGTAAAAAGATTGTACAAACTAATATTCTCTTATAGGTTTCAAGATTTAAATAACTTCTTAAGTAGTATAAAAAATGTATAACAAGAAGATTATCCTATCTTTTATAATACATGCTGGTTATCTATTTGGTTAAAAAATTTTCTGCCAATATGCAGCAATTAAATGTATTAGATACCAGCAAATATACAGAGTGGTCATACAGTCTTTATCTCATGAATTTATTGTACAAAAACTAACATAATTTGGCATCTGCTTCTTTGCATGTGCTTTCCAACTGCTGTAAGATAAAATTTATGGAATGATGAAGAATATTCATTTTTCTCAGAAATTTTTATAAACATCGTTAATATTGCGAAATAACATTCAGTTACCATTTTCAAATCGTGTAAATAACACTACTTTTGGGTTTACGTATTTTACCTCTCATAATGATAATTTTGGAGAATTTTCCCTGAATATTTGAAGCGAGGACGTGGAGTTATTTACTAGGTGAAAGGGAAATACTAATACTTCGCTTTATAAAAATGAGCATGTCTCAGGTTCATTTCATTATTAGTGTCTGTAAATATATGTTTGCTGCAGCTATAGTATACGCGCAAAATAAACAACTTTCAGTATAGTATTTGCCTTGCGTTGGTTGTTATTCCTTTTTCATGTTCAATTCCAATATTCGCTTTACATTCTTTGAATCTAGAATATTCTCTGAGAAATAGAATATCCTCCTAAAGCTGAAGTTCGGTGAATAATCGAAAATATTCATTTTTTTTTATAAAGTAAATATAAAATTACAAAATAACATTCAATTATCGTTTCCAAAATATGTGAATAACATTATTTTTAGGCTATTTTACCCCTTATAATGATAATATCCTATAAGGGAATTTTCACTGAACAATGTAAAAGAGTTAGGTTGAGTAATTGCTTGAAATGGAGAAGTTGATTAAATTGTTTTAAGGGTGTAGATTGTTTTAATAGTATATTAAAACAATTTTTTTATACATATACACAGGAAATAAATGTTGTTAAAAATGCCTTTTTTCAAAATCCTACCAGTCAAACAATTAGGGAAAATAGATTATAAGTAAGCATAATTCGTTTTAGTTTAAATATAAATTTGTGTTATTTTTGAAAACGGTTGTGGATACTTAACTCAAAGCTGTTTGACAACAATTCTGAATACACTTGAGCAAAGACAAAATTTTTAATTTTAACAGTTTAAATCATATTTCTTTTCATTGCGGAAGTAAGTTTTAAATAGTTTCTTCAAAATAAGAGTTAATGCTTACTCTGTTAAAAGTTTTTTTAAAGAATTTTGAAGCTATTTATTTACATCTAAAATGTTTGATGTTGTGATATCATTGCAACTAATTTTTAAGAGTTTTCTTTTTAATTTAACTCTCCAAAAGATTATTTCCGAGAATTTTACAGCTCCATTCTAGATTTCTATGGGTATGCTTCGCAGCTTGCAGAATATCAAAGCAGTATTCCAATTATCGCCATGCGTTGTTCCACAATTAGCCTGCAACGCTAGACGCTGCACCTGTAATCCTAACTTTTGAGGGCTTCAATAATTTTGTAAAATGTACCCCCAAATGCAAAAAAGAAATCTAGAAGCGTAACATCATTGTGTCTAGTGCAGGGTTCGCCAAATTGTTGAAAACACTGAGCAGCCGTAACGTTTTCAAATTCTCCTGCGAACTACTCCTCACCCACTCGTCGCCTCCATCAAAAAAAACCTCGCATCATAAAAATAATAAGAAACTCAATTCTCAGTTATTAATTAACTCTCAATTATATGATACGATTCACCAGCAAGTGTTTTCACTGCTAAGGTAGTTGTATTGTAAAAAAAACATATGTACAGAGTTTAGTTGGTCGTTTGTAATTTTGCAAAAAAATTTTTATTAATAGTAGCGAAAAATTAAGCATTAAGTGCTTAGAAGTCTTTTTAAAATTATCTATACTAAAGTAAATAAATTCTATTAAAATTTATTAAAACACTCTAGGAAAGGTAAAATTAATTATGTTTTTCATTTGGATTTTAAAAGAAAATCTATGTTTCTGAAACTAAGAAATGGCGTATAAAACGCAAATGTTTAATTAGTAATAAGCAAGCACGTAGCAAAAAGTTTAAAATGAACTGTTCTATAAAAGATATATTTACTAATTTTACATTTTCGAAATTTTAAATTGAAAAATCATGCTTTTACGCCAATAACTGGAAATGTCTCATTACCGCATCCTTCTGAAACAAGCGATTTTTCCCTTCTCAGACTATCGTACCGTAAACAAAACATATGTACAGAATTTATAATGGTTGCAAAATGTGATAAGAATTGTATCGAAAAATTACATATCAAATGCTAAGAAATGTTGCTTGTAAATTTTAAAAAAAAATCTTTAAAATTTAATGACTGTTTTTGAGCCACGAAATTTTGAAAATCAACTAATAACAATCGTTCTGTAATAATGTAAAGATTAACCACCTGAACGGGGCAGCGAGCTATCAAAAATTACCCCGCGAGCTATCAGTAGCTCGGGGTTTGCACTTTGACTGGTCTAGTGTGACAGCCCAAACGTTGAACAATACGTGGTGAAAGTTGGAACATGCTTTGACATTGTTGGAGCTACGAAGATTATTCACACTGAAACTGGTTGCTCTAAGTTGTTTTAGTAAAAACTTTATAAATGTATTATGTATAATAATGTGCCTACTTATTAGTTAGTGTGCAATAAAATCTTGTAATCATTCTAAGATTTTATGGCCACCCTGTATTTCTGAAATCAAATATGTTCAACGTTTATTGGCAATTACTATTAATCGTATGTACAATTTTATTAGCAATATTCGAAAGTCAACTGGATATGAGACAGTCCATGTTTAGATAAAGCATTAATGGCTGCATTCTGAATACTTTATTTCCTTTACTATCTTACTCATAATTACATGGTGCATGATATGTCCACGAATTTTGTGGGAATGTTAAGAACCAAAATAAATAAAACCTTTTCGAAACGTTCAGACTGAACTGGATTATTAATTGATAACATAAAAAAAGGTTTCCTTACAGATTTTATTACAATAACTTATAGTGAAACATACACCAAAGATAGCTCGTTTTTTTATGTCTTGCTAAGAAAATGGTGCTTTTATATATCAATAATAATGTTTTTTCATCATGGAATTTTGATTAAAGATATTTTACGTTTGATGTTATTTTTCAAACGATTTTAGTTTTTAATTAGCAAGTTCCCGTTTATTTCGGTTTCGTTATAAAACAAAAAGTAATTTATTCAAGTTTTAAAAAAAAGAGTGTTATTGGTGTTGTGATTGTTGCTTGTCTTTTGTGCAGCTTAATGTGACTCGATGTGCTTGCTACACTTATTTTTAATGTATTAGTTTAAAGATTTAAGTTTTCCATTATTTGTATTACATGATTTGATAAACGTCAGGATTTCGAAGGATATATAACCTAGTTAAGCCAGATTATTACTAAAGCCTCTTCTTCTAGAATCCACCGGGGGAAATACCTTTTAGAAGTTACGTCATTTTTTGATCCATATTATTCACATTGAAAAATTTCAATGCAATGATGTATTGATGACATCAAAATGGCGCTATTTCTCAATCTGTTTGTTATTGAATGAATTCATAACAGGAAGAGTTTTACCTGAAAAGTTAATGTGCAATTTAAAAAGAATACTTTTAAGCAAAATTCTTACAAATATTTACTGTTAGCGTTCTTCAAATTTTTCGTTCACTCAAAATTTTTATTTCTCATATGGCATAATATCAATGATGATACCTATTATTATGTAGCCTGATTTATGATATCAGTGAGCATTAAGGGTTCCAAGAGAAGTTGTAAGCAATAGCGGATTTAGGCTTAGGCCCGTGAGGCCCGGGCCTAGGGCGGCAAATTTTGAGGGGGCCAAAATTTTTAAGACTACTAAAATTAAAGTTGATTGGGTTTTCTGTAAACTGTAAGACCAAATTTCAAAGTTTATTTTATTGCGCTCTTACTATCCAAACAAAGTACCATTTTGAGGGTAGAATTTCTTTTCGTTAAAATAATTAATCAGGCAAGTACTAAAATCTGAAATATCTAACAAAAAGATTGAAAAAAAAATTTTTTTTTTAATGCTAGGGGGCGCTATATCGTCTCGGGCTTAGGGTGCCCTCAAACCTTAATCCGCTACTGGTTGTAAGGAACCCAACTGAGCTCACAATACAATTTTTTTTTTAAAAAAAGAGTATTTTAAGGGTTTCGAAACAGCAACAGTGTCTCATTAGACCTCATGCAAATTTCGTTCTTCTTATTTGAAGATAAAGAGTAGGTACTTAACCTTTGACTATTGACGAGACGCATATATCCCATGCGGTAGACTAAATGGTAGTCAAAGGGTTAACGTAAATAAGGTTGAGTTAGCGCTAAGCCAGTGCGTTTCATGCTAAAACAGGACAGCTTCTACTTAGGAATGCTGCTTACTGCACACGCGCTGCTGCTGCGCCTATAGTAAGCAGTATACATATTACTATATGTAATGATTTAAGTTTGGTAAAATTTGGTTGCAAACCGAGAAGATCAGTCATATTTTGATACAAATATCAAATTTATGTCCGTGAATTTTGTAGCCTTTTTAAAGGTGTTCTTCAATATTAATTTAAGTTAACAATTTGGGGGTTTCCGATTCTCCTATCGATTTATCGCTTCTTACTTAAAGTGAGAGGAACTGAATAATTTCCCGTGAAAAAGTTGACAGAAAAAATCTTTTTTTCATTTATTTACTATGCTTTTTTTTATTGTGTCAGCTGAGAAATAATTTTTCCTCGTTTCTGTTCCAGCCTGCTCCAGCTCCGTACGACCACTCAGTCGACGAAAGAGAACATACTGTACAGCAGTGGAAAGGTAATTTTTAAAAAAAATTCTGCTTTTTAATGGAATTTTTAATAGGTAGAATGTGCAGTGGGAAAATTAATTTGGGAAAATTACATATCGTAAACTCAATGGTTTTATTTCATAACATTTTTTATCTAATAGATGCTGTCTTGAATCCTTCTTTCAAATTTTAAATTATATACTACCAATTTTTACATCGATTACAAAATATGATTGGGACTGCTACCAAAACTTTATTTTAACTTATGTTGCATTGGTTTTTATTTTATTGACCTTGATTTAATCATGTTGTTTTCTGTGTAGTACGGGAGAAATTTTACTTTTTGGGTGAGTAACGTTTGATGAACGTTTTATATTAATTTACTTTACTAAAAGGTTAAGAAAATATTTACTTGATATCGTTTCCAACAGTACTTGTCTACCATCTTTCTTTTAAATTGTTGATTTCTTCCAAAATATTACTACAGTTTGGACATGGACGACAGGTATATAGCATTTTTTTTTTATCGTACAAAGCAATATTTTCCGTAGTAAGTCCGTGACCATTCCATTATGAAATTTGGCACAGTAGGTAATTAGTACCCACGGCGCATACATTTTTTTGGAAAAAAAAAATACAACGAGGGTAGGGTTAGTGATATTTTTGAACATTAATTTATCACGTTTCTGTGTAAAAACTAAAAGTTTACTCATAGAATCATGTTGAATATTAGTTTAAAGAGTATAATAATCGTAAGAGAATGACACCAGTTTGAACTAAGTCAAAAAAATTTTGATCTATAGTTGCTTAAAAGTGTCAAAGAGCTGTCAAATTTATGCCTTTTTTGCATTTTAATTAACTTTAATAGCTCAAAAAAAAAGACCAGAAGATCCGAAACTTTTTGTTATCATTTACCTTTGAACCAAAAAGTACCAATTTCTGAGCTGTCAAGGATCAGACTGTTTGTTAATATGATATAGAATGATCCATTTCAGTCTATTCATTTCTTTCTCAAAAGTAACTTTTAAAATATGTTTAAAGGCCATTCATTGTTTTCTTTTTACTTTTCAGAACTAATTTATCAAGAAGTGTTAGAATATGAACAGACTCATAACACTTTGGGAATCCGACCGATTGGTTCGCATTTGAACTCACAAGCAGGTAATCTTTCATTTGCTTTTAATTTTGAAAATTATCGTCCAAGAATCAACTCGTTTTGCAAAAAATAAACTGCGTAAATAGCTACATGTATGTTATGGTCCAAAGATTATTCTTCATAATGCCTTCAGTACGTCTTCAGTGTGACGGTTTAAAGATAATCTCAGTTATCCATTTTTCACTCAACAGTGTGTGAGAGTCTACATAGGTAAATACGTATTTTTTGGAGCTGGAGTTTTTTTTTTCTTTCAAACTTTGATTTTGTTGCTTCTTATAAAAAAATAATAATAGTAATTAAGTAAAATATTAACGCAACTAAACAATATGCAAAAGTAGCTCAACTAAGTAAAACTTGTCAATATTATGCTTGATTAATGTACAGTTAACCATCAAACATTTATTTAAATAGGGAATACCAAAAGCGTATTTAAACTTTTGCTAGTGATACTAGAATTTTACTAATAGTGATGGATTCAAGGATAATCTTTCACCATGAAGGAAATGGGGGAAAGTTTTCACAAAAAAAAACTAGAATTTCTATTAAAGACATGACTGATGACAGATCGAGCTTGGAAATTTATTTTTAAAGAATGACGAATTCAAGAAAGGCAAATCACGAATGTCATCAACTCGGTTTGCTAATTAGTTTTTGTATCTTAGCTTGCCTATCATTTTGACGTAGCTCCTTACAGCAATTGCTAGAAAGTAGGGCTTTTATTTTATTTGTGTGTGTATATATATATATATTCAGAAAACAGAGAAAAATAAAAACATATGTTTCAACGACTGAGTTATACAAAGCACTTTTTATCAAAACAAAAAACGTATTAGTAAGAAACATATTGCCGTTCCGGAAGAACAATGACGTAACAATGGAACAACGCCACATGACTCAGTTTCCCTCAAGAGTGACGTGACGTGAGAGTAGTTGTGTTCCGTGCCACAGTGACGCAAGTGTAATTTCTGACAAAAACCTTTCTTTAAATGCTATATAATTTTAATAAAATAGCTTTCAAAGTTCTTTTTCCTTAATTCAGAGGCGGAAATTTTTTGAAATCGCTGAGAGAACTAACAATTACGACAGTTTGAGTTTTCTAGAACAACGAACAATTTTTAGAGAAACAATGACGTAATTGGACTTAGGGGTTGAAATTCCCTGGTAAATGAAAATAAAGTATACATCCTACATAGTTACTCTCAATATACCATTATTTTCTGTCACTTACACCCTTTTCAATTATACGTTTAATACAGTTGCATATCGTTTTTTTTTTTTTTTTCTTTACTCTCCTATAAAATTGAAGTTTTTGCATTTACGTTACTGTTCTTCCGGAACGGCGATATGATTACGTGCTAGGTAAGAATAAATAAACTAAAGCTGCGATTCTGAAGCTGAACTTTTGTCAACTACTGATCAGTCTAAAAATTAGGCAGCAGAAAAAGGGGAAAGTACAATAATAATGTTTATTAGGATCAAGAAATACAGAATAAAAAACTGGAACAAGGAAACATAATTGTTCCGGATCTTTCAATACAACTATAATGAATGAAAGGGATTTAGCTGGGGGGGGGGGGGTATCAGACACTGTCAAGAGATTGAGAGAGAATATTAATGAATGTCGACAAAGATTGTAAGAGAGCTGTAAAAAACTATGAAATTTGAGGCATAAGGAGAAAAACTACCTCCTCTTAAAAAAAACATTGAACACACATGCATGAACTCCCACGTAATTTTATTCAATTCATTTCATAAACATTGCTTATATATCATCATTCAAAACGGTTTTTGCCATCATTATTATTTAACTGCCTTAAGATATAAAAAATGTCTTAGCCCCTCCTTAATCATCATCACGCATATGGGCGCTCACGTACGCCCGTGAAATAAATTTGGATAAGATAAACAAGATTATTATATAATAAAATAACATTATCAAATTTATATCTACTGCTTCATTACTACCTTTTTTAATGCACGAAAAGTGCGTCTTTATTTGGAATCATGCTAAGTGTATTAAAGTTAAGATTTTAAACTTTAAGAACAATTTGCTATATTTTAATATTTTTACTTTATTTCTTTATTTCAAACTCCTACTACGACACTTCTACTTGTATTTGTATCCATCTTCTTGTATTTTAGTTGTTATTTACCTACACATCTATCTACATAACAGCGTGTATGGTCTTGAATTTTTAGGAAAGTGACAAATTAGTTAACTATAATTTCATGTCATGCAATTACTAACCATGGATACAACGAAATCTCTGAATTCTAACCTTTTCAGTAATGGAGCAAATTCAGAACCCTAAATTTTATCTCGCAGCTATTCTGTTTAGTAAATAGATCGAGAAAATAATATTGACGCACTGAAACATTTAAGGTATTACATTTAACAAAAGCATCCCCATCCCCGTTCTATACCAATTTCTCTTTGCAGAAAGAAAACACACAAAGTAATAATTATCCTTCACGCATTCAATTTAGAATATGTCTCGATTTTTATAAACACTAAAGCAAATTAATTTCTTTTTGCAGATGGAGTGATTGAGATCGACAGCGAAGTCGATGGCCTAGTAGATCAGTCCACAAATGGTCCCAACAATCCTTTCAACCGGAGACGATAAACCACTATTTTTTACCTGTTCTTCCTCAGGTTCAATCTACAGGAAAAAATGCGATGAAAGAAAAGAACCATTGAACATTGTTTAACGCATTTCGGAACGTATTTTTCATACGATGGACTATTATCGAAATTTTCAGATTCAAAGGAAAAATCTAGGACGTTTTTCATCGAAAGAGATTTAAAAAATGCGCTCATCCGAACATCACCTGAAGATTCTACGCATTCCTTTCATCTACTTTACGTAATAGAGGAACCGCCGTTTTCTTTGATACAAAATCGACAATTTTATTAGAATACTACATTCAGTGCCAGAATCAGTT
Organism: Octonoba sinensis; assembly: GCA_038502835.1. Taxonomy (NCBI): domain Eukaryota; kingdom Metazoa; phylum Arthropoda; class Arachnida; order Araneae; family Uloboridae; genus Octonoba; species Octonoba sinensis. Next base: position 96,369,880 of record CM076600.1, on the reverse strand, counting down.
TCCATTTTATAGATAATCATGCATGTTTTGATTTCTTATTGTAGCGCCTAAAATGTATGCACTCTTTAATAGTAGAATATTTTCATTATGGCAATTTTATCATCAAATATGGAAAACATTTCCAGTGGTTTTCAAGAGTTGGGGAATAACAACTATCTGTTCATAGTGCGTTGTGATGTAAATGTGTTTGGAGCATTGAAATTGGAGTCGGTCTCGTGTTAGTTAGGAGTCGGTGAAAGATGTCAAGAATTTCACGGCTGATAAATACATTTTTTATCAAGAATGAAAAGAAGAAAGTGACGAGTATTTACGATTACGTCAAACGAGTGCATCTAGTGAGCTAGTCTGTTTTTGGTTGCAGTTTGCAAATGTCTGAAATTAAGATATCTTGTAGTTTCGAGGCTTTTTTTTTAATACGTGATAAAAGACGTCTATTTTCTTCACGCTATTTTACAGCCATTCTATAATCAATACTACTCAAGTCGTCGATGAAATGTGCAATACAAATAAGAATTGCTATTTAACTGTGTTCATAACGGGATACCATAAGAAATAGGGTAGGTTGATAAATTGGGCTTTATTTATAAAATATGTAAATATTCATTCGAGTTTACAGAAGATTAACGCTTCACTTTATATGGTGTAGCAATAACGGCTGATCACAGGACAGATGTTAAAATTCTCGTGCATCTGGTCACAATATTTTTTTTTAAATATGAATTAAGTAAATAGTTACGTAAATTGCGAATGTTGGGTTTATTGATGGTACTGCTCTTAGTTGATTCAATATTACGCCATCGTCGTAATTGAAGTAGTTCAGTTAGAATAACTGCATGCTGTTCAGTGCATTCTAATGTTATTTTCAATTACGTATTTTATTACTCTTGGTCAATCCTTTTTTTTTTTTTTTTTTGATCCAGCTTGTAAAGCGAAAAAATTATTTTGAATCGTTTCACTAACTTAATTTTTCCAAAACAAATTCACACTAAGTAGTTCGGGTAACAACTTTGCCTTTCATAATCACTGCTCAGTTGCGTTTGAAAACTATTTTTATGTTTCATAGGAATTTTCATTAAAGAAAATGCATTGCTCGAAACAGAAAAAATGTTTGGCATGAAAACTTGCTTGTAGTTAAGAGCAATACTCTTTGCATTCCCACGTTTTTGGAATGCTCAAAATTTGAAGAATAAGCTAAAATAATTATTGCACATTTCATTGAGTATTAATATCATTAGATCGTCCAACTAAAGGTATTTCATCCAGGTGTAAATGACTTTACTATGTCATATGTGAATATTTATGGAAAAACAAATATTATAACATCTTTAAATGTCATGGAAACTGTTGTAAAAAAGATAGTTTTGAATTATCAAGAATAAATTAGAAGTTTTTGTTCAAAAATTAAAAATTCCATAATCTAATTTTTGCATCTTAAATTCGTCATAGTAATGAATTTCCTGTTCAAAACTAAGTAAAATATTGCATAATTTCAAGCATATTCAATCGAAAGTTTCTTATTAAATTAAAGCAATGTTCCTTTGGTGAATAGAAATTCAAGTGTTCTATTTTAAGAATCAGGAATGTAAAAATAGTGTATCAAATTTAAAATATTTTAGTGAATTTAATAATAAGATAGAGATAATATTTGATGAAAGTCAAAAGATTTTCATTTGTGCTTGCGACTGTAAATATTTCATAATCGTAAATTAAAAGGTTCAATCTAAGCATTTCATCTGCCTGTTATAATTTTCTTGAAGAATACTATAAGTTATTACAGATTGTCTATGTGTTATTATAGATTTCCCTTCTATATGATAGTGATTTGGCTCCATCATAAAATATTTATAAAATGAGCATAAAAATTAAAATAATTATTTATGTATTAAGAATCATTTTTCAAGAGTACGAATTCCGAAAATGGTCAAGATAAAATTTTTACTAAAATTCAATTTAGTAAATTTCTATAACAGCGGATCTAGGGATTTCTCCCTTAATTTTTTCCGATAAATAACATTCATTAAAAAAATTCTGCAAACGAACATTCCACGAAACATTTTGTAAAATGAATTTATATCTTTTATTCTGTTCAACTACTTTCAGTTTAATCTGGTATCAGTATTTGGTCCATTTCAGTTATTTGTATTTGTTTCGATCAGATTTTTAATTATAACTAATTATTTTGTATTACAAAAATGGTTAACAAGTACGAACCTGTTCTGTGAGACTTGTACCGGTAGACGAACGAAATTATAGCCTTCCTGGTTTTGAGTCTCCACTTAAACACTTTTAACATATCTTGCAAGCCTTTTATTAACCAGAACGGAACGTTTTTTATGCTCGTTTAAAATTAATGCTTTAGTTCTTAATTCGTGTTACTTAGTTTACCACAGCAGCAATTAACCATGTAAGTATGAACCAGCAGTTTACTTGCAAATTAGTTATTGAACATATGTGAACCTGCATTAGGTTAAAATATAATTTGCAGTTATTAATTAACAGCGTTTAATGAAAAAAAAACAAAGGAACGTCACTTTAATTTAAAAAGAATCCTAAATTAATATTTCTGGTTACCTAAATTAACTGTTCTATTCTTTGAACGAATGTGATAATGTCTAATCTTCCATGACAACCAACAGACACAGCTTGGCCAATAAATAAATCACAATTTAGAACAATCTATAAAATTTTCCCTATTTTTATACATTGGTGAACTGAGTGGTAGAGAAACGAAGTGAAGAACTCGAAGCTGATTTTACCCTTTATTCTATAGAAAGTGAAAGTTAAGAGCATTTTTCGGTTGTTTGTCCACGAAAATTTATTAGATTTACTATTTTGCTCAAGAATTCACGAGTAGCAAAAATGAATTAATATCAATCTTTATGTGTAGTGCTTAGGAAAATCATTTGATGTCTTACTCCAGTACTTAAAAGAGCAAAATTCAAATGCTGTGGTCTTTTGTGATTGTTTATGACGCACATCACCATATGATTCTCGCATTGTTCTGATTGGTTGCTTTGTTGAGCATTTAAAGCATCTTGCTTGATTAATACTATATTTCGATAAAACGAATGCGGCAAATATAGCAACTTCTATGCTCTCGAAACCTTGAACTAAGGTTTTATTTCTGTTGTGAGCGAGATGAAGTAACACTTAATAGAGAGATTAAACAATAACTACACGCAGCATGACTGCCATTAAAAAAAAGAACTGTTTAATATGTAACTTTTCATACATCTATTTTGACAGAACTTTTGGATACATAGATTTTATATTTCATTGTCGCTCTTTCTTTTACAATAAAATTTTGGTATTTTACAAACGCAAAGTCAAACTAAAACTGAGGCCATTCGCCCAGATAACTTGAAATTGAAGGACGCCAAATCTCGAAAAATATTCTATTATATTAGCAAGTCGGTACACTTTGTCTTATAAGAATTTCATTCAACAATGATGTTATTAAAAAGAACGCAATTGTTTAATATGTTGTAGACACAAGAAATGAGACAAAAAATTAACCACGTGGCGTTATTATATAACTGACATCCTACACCACCCATACTATGACGATAGGCGATTTTTTTTTCCTTTAATTAGGAATGTGAAACATAACTTATTTGTTCTACATTTGGCCTGGTACAAAAACAATTTGCTTCCAATGACAGGTCATGTTGGTAAACTGAATCCTTTAATAGTAAAAGTTTTATTGCCATTATGCTATTTTTTGTTTAATTTGTTTGTTTCTAAATAAATTTATGAAATATATTTGAAACAGCGGCAGAAATAAATAAATGTGCTATGGTAATTAAAATTGGCCAAAGGTAACTTCATACTTTTACTGACATTTGGTAAAGATCAGACAAGTAGTTGTCGAAATTTCATTCTTAACTGGCGAAACATTTTTAATTTCCAAGTACCCAGTCAAATTTGGCAACATATTCCATTTTTGTCAAGTGATACACTTTCACTCTACTTTTGAGTGGTATACATATTGTTTTAATTGTAACGATTTTTTAAACGGAAGTAGCTTTAAATTAAAACGCCCATGGACATTTGTTTATAGTGATTGAATCTACGCCGAAAGTAATTTATGTGCTCTTTGAATGGCATCGATCGCAAAGTTTGGCTCGCGTAACTTCAAATAGTCTTGCTTATTTATCGACTATACTACCACATGCTGAAATACCTGTCATTAAATATTTATGAATAAACATAATTCCTGAGCAATTCCGTTTCAGAATAGCGCATACAAACCCCAAGTGCAGTTGCTGTTCTTTGAAAAAAAAAAAAAAAAAACCTCCCAAGCAGGCCTTTGTTAATGGCAAAGTTTTAGTCTCTGTTGCTTGCAAATGATTTCATCGTTGTAGTCATCGCTGTATTTTATAGTGCTTATTAAACAAATAATTTTAGGTGAAGTATCACAAACAGAAATCAGTGTTAGGAAAGTGAACATTTGAAGTTGCCAGTTTGCATGTAGTCAAATGTTGCGTGGTAAGGATTTTGTATATAATTTTTGTACATACATGCATTTTTGTTGTACATATGTATCATTGCTCTTTATACATTTGCTGGTTTCATGCAGTGCTAGACTGTAGCTCTGTGTTATTTTGCAATGGTGCTCAGTTCAAGTTATGATTATTTCTATGTATGAAAAAACAAAAAGATGATTTTCTCTGGATTAGTAGCACAAAGTAGCTTTTGAATGTTCGTCAACTTTGAATAAAGTTTCGTTCAATCGTTGTTTCTTAATTGCTAAGTCTTCCTTCTATTCAGTGCACTACACCACAGAAACAAACAAGGTATCTTACAAAACAATTTGATGGAGACTAACGGAAATTTACAACACATGAAGGCACTCACATAAGAGGAAACAGAAACTATTGACACTGATGAAACAATGTTCACATCCATACGATAAAACAACGGATTCAAAACCCACGAAGGTGCAGAAAACAGTGCATGAAAGGAAAGAAAACGTGTACTAATTCGAAAAACCGAGTAAACTAAATAGTAAACGACTAAATTCAAGATTATTAGAACCGCAGAACATGTGTCTTGCGAAATGCGGGTATGTATAAGGATGCCGCCTTTAAATGCGACTCATTAACCCATTAATGAATGACGCGTTTTTTTAGGGACAGTCTGGAAAGTACGTCTGAAGCACCCAAAAATAAACATTTCAACAAAAAAATTTTTTAATGTAATTCCTAACCAGTTATTTTAAGGTTAGAAATACATTAAAACAATTTTTTGTTGAAATGTTTATTTTTGGGTGCTTCAGACGTACTTTTCAGACTGTCCCCAAAAAGGGACGATAGCCAATAATGGGTTAAATCAGTTGACTTAACATGCGACACAGGCCTGCAGTTGGCTGTTATAAATCTGTTTTTTTTTTTTTTTTTTTTTTTTTTTTTTTTTTTTTTAGTTGCACACTAACAAAACATTGAAATGTTAAGACAGTTTCTAACCGTTTCGTGGCCATTCCTCTTGTCCCGCCACAGATTTACTTTTCAATTTGATAACCACAAGCAGCATATATTGCTGTAAATTTTCTTCAAGCTGCAGGGCCATTCCCTCACCAGTTCGGTCATCTGATTCGGTCTTCCCATCATAGAGTACGACGAATTGGAAAGGTGGTTGTGACTACTTTGAAATGTTGCCCGTTTAGTTCAATATTTATAAACTATTCATCACACACACAAGACATGAGATATATGTGGAAAATTTAAGTCTGACAAGAAGACTTCCGAATTGCGAAGGATTAAAGCCAGGGGTCTCCAAACTACGGCCCGAGGGCCACATCCGGCCCGCGGACAGATTTTGTCCGGCCCGCGGAGAGCTAGCATACTTGAAAGAAAACTCCTTCTAGAGAACATATTTATTTTTTATAGCAAATTAAATTAAGTTTACTGAAGTAATCTATTTTTATGTTGAATAATTATGTTGTAGGTTAATCAATATGGCCCTAAGGCTGGAAAGTTTGGAGACCCCTGGATTAAACGATTGCATTCGCTAAAATAAGGGTAAGAAAAGAAGGCTTTCTTCGACAATAAAGTAAAACAAAAGCTATTGACTCTGTGCCAGTACAAGAATTATCCCGAAGAAGAATTAAACTTTCTCACAAAGCCAGGCTTCTTGTCAGACCCCTCTGTATGTTCTATATGCGGTGCGGTGCGGTGCGGTTGCTTTGCATTCTGGCGAAAAAAAAGGGACTTGGTTTCCTCAATTTTAAATGGTTTACGTCATTGAGAAGGGATAGAGGTTTACATTGATCTTAATTATTAAAGTGCTGAAATTTTTACATTAAATTTCAAAAGCGCGTAAAAATAAAGTAAAAATTTAAGAATTTTAAATGGGGCACGAAATAAAAGTGACTAAATATACACATGTAGAAGGGTTGTGTGGTATCCTACCATGCCACAGGTCTGGGGTTCGATTCCCCGGCTGGGCAGGGTCGACTCAGCCTGTCATCCCTTAAGTGGGGTCGATAAAATGAGGATCAACCATGCTTGGGAACTAACACTGGGGGTTCCACGTCAGGCCGGCCACTTGACCGGTACATCTGCTTCAGCACCCAAGGGCCCTCGGTCTCGAAAACTGGGATGGGTACAGCAGGCCATGGCACCAAATGGGCTGTCGCGCCACTGAGTTAGTTATAAGGGGTGTGTTATGAAAGAAACTTACTGCATGAAGTTTAATTTGGAATTAAAAAAGTGTCTGGAAAACAGGACCATGCGCTGGAAATCTGAGGTTTTTAAAAAGACAGTTTCACTATTGGTAATGAACAAATAGATTTATTTACAATAAAAGAAAATTATTCTTAAATAAAAAAGATTTTCAATTTATAAACATTAGATTAAGTTGGTTCATACTCTATAGCTGTGATTTACAACTTTTCTCTTCTCCTAAACCACTTTTAAAATGGGAATAAAAATTGTGAGTTTTGTGTATGGTTACTATTAAGATCAATATTGCATATATACAATAGTTCGTAAAGGAAAACAAGAAAAATGAGAAAGCATCTACAGAGATATCTTCATTTTGAAGTTGATATGCAAGAGCAAACATCACGTATTTATAGCTTGCCAATTTAAGTACATAATAGGTTTATCTGCGTTTTGTTGCAAAATAAATAAGCAAAACTGTAGGGTTTAAACTGCTTTTGCTTAGATCATGCAATGTGGTTTGGATATTCATTCTCTTCTCTGCATGGTAAAACAATAGTTATTGGGGGTAACTAGAAAATGTCATATTTCAGTTTTCTTACCTTTTTTTTTTTCACTATGTTCGTTATTTTTATTTATTTATAAATATACATATATATTTTTTTTTTCCTTTTTATTTATTTATTTTATGGTTGTTCGCTACTACCTACGGTTGCCACTCTGTAAGTCATTACTCGTCCAGGCTTACGGTAAAGTGACACCTTTTCAACCATCGATCCGTAATAACATAACATTAAAGAATAAAGAAATTTAAATACATTAATTGCTTTGTTTGCATTTTGATGAAATCATTAAATATGCTAAATAGTATATTCCCAGTACTTAGATGCTATTCTCGTTACTTCCAGTACAATCTGGTCAAGTCTCTATTTTCCAACGGGCATAGCAGAGTAAAGTTTATAGCACGTAGTATAAGAATGTATTCATGCGACCAGGCCCGCGCCGTCCATGTGCGCAAAGTCGTGCGCCGTAAGATGCACCGTGCCAAAAAAGGTGTCTAGCCGCCGAATCAAAAGGCGCCAAAAAAAAAAAAGACACACACGCACAAAAATCCCGAGAAAACACCAATACCCCCCCCCCCCCCCCAAAAAAAAAGCACATTAGGTTTTTTGAGGGGGGACAGTGTTTTTTCATCCTTAAAAAGGCGTTCAATAGTAATTCAGTGTTCGCACGACGGCGCCGGGCGCCGAGCAGGCTTGGCACGGGCCTGCATGTAACATAACATGCAATGACGCAATGTTTTTATCTTATAATACTGCTTGTTGTAGACAAAAAAGGGACCTTTATTAACCGCGTGGAGTCACAAGGGGTATGAGAGGCACTTAGCAGGTGAAGTTCGGACTTTCCCCCGTATATCAACCCATGTTTTTTTTTTTTTTTTCTATGAGCTCTTCTTTCTATGTACAAAAAAAGTCTTTTCAGAAATTTTCGCTCTTAAATCTTCAAAAAAAAGTGCATTTAGTACGAAATGTTTCTTTTTTAATCGTATTTTCCAGATTTACGACCCAATACGTGCATTTTAGTTCGAAAATTTTCTTTTTTTTAATCGTATATTTTCCAGATTTTTAAGCCTATAGCGAACCGCAGCAGAAAATCGGTGAAAGCGAATGCCAGTTATTATGCGATTACCGTGGTAAGGTCCATTGTACTAAATTTCCTTCTAGTGAGTGAGACATAATTTATAATTTTTAGATAGATATACTACATCCAGACCAAAACGTAAGGCACGCAAAAGAGCATGCGTAAACTGCAAACTGCGCAGCTGTTTCTTGCACAAAACGTAATAAGACCGGTTTACTGTTTTTTTTTTTTACTGTTGGCACCCCCTCCCGCCTGATACAGAAAACCGTGATAAAAGAATTAAACACGGTTTTAATTATGACAAAATCGAGTATAATTAAATAAAGAAAATTACATTTCAATTATGGGCGGCCGTTTATTTATGGCTTTTAAAAGCTAATTTTTAAAAAATTTTATTTTCGCTTTTTTTTTTTTTTTTTTTTTTTTTTGCATATAGCGGAAGCGTTTTCCTAAAAAAAATTCAAGTTCATAATTAATTATTACACACACACACACACACCCCACCCACACACACAAGTAGTATGTACAAACATTGTACTATAGCTAGGATTATCTACTTTGTGCTGCCATCTGCTGGATAAAACTCATAGTCCTAACTTGCAAGAAGGGTGGGGTGGGGGGGGGGGGGGAATCATAAACAGTTTTACTTTTAACTTTGAAGGCGAAATGGAATACAAATTAACGAGCTTCAAAAGCTTGTATGTTTTGACACATACGCTAAATATTTATTATAAAATTTTTCTAAAAAGTGTTCAACTAATTCCTCAAAGAAGTATTTTATTTTTTTAGCTTATTTACATAATCCGCTTTTACTCAAATTATTGCTATTATGTAACTAAATAAATGAAACAATTTATCTAAAATTTGCTGAAAATTTGATTTTAAGTGCATATTTTTCCGGTTTAATAAATTTCACTTTTATCATTATTCATGTTTTTTTTTAAAATTAGATTACCAGTCGAACTGCTGTGATTTTTCCCCAAACTAAAAGCTATTATTTTAACTTACTAAGGTTATATATACATGGTATGTATATATGTAATACAGAGGCAGAGAGAGAGAGTAGAGATATTATTTTACACTTCGTGTAATTATAGGATTGAGTGTAAAAGTGACTACTAGATGTCAGCACTGGGAAAAGGAAAACGCAAGCTGAAATAATTTTTGGGATAAAAAATAGAACCAGACTTCAAATTAAAATTGAGTTAAAAAATGAAAAATAAAATCACTCTTTGAACAACAAAGATACGACTTTTGCACAGAGTTTTAGAAGTTGGTGCAAAGTTACTACAGATAAAACCTTTTGTAATCATGAATCAACACAACTATAAATAAATGGTCGAGTGTTTGCAACAGTTCCAATAAAATAACGCACGGTGTAATGGTAATGAGACTGATTAATTTTGCGCCGACTTTTAAAATTATGTTTAAATGTAGTATCGATGTTGTTTAAAGAATCAATTCATTTTTTACTTTTTAGCCTAATTTTTAATTTGCAGTATATTCCATCTTTCCCCCCCCCCCCCCCCCAAAATATTTTATTTTACTATTTTTAATGTAAATACATTTTTCATATAAATACACTATTAAAAAAAAAAAAACACCCACTTTGAATGACTGGCTTCAAAAAAATCTAATTTAACTTATTAACTGAAATAATTTAATTTTGTTTTCAAAGAAGCCTAAACACTCAAACTCTTATTTATAATTACTCTTAATATTACTGCCTAATAATAGCAACAAATTCTTTTTAATGAGTTTTATATTTATGAAAAATGAGTTTTATAATGGAAATGAAGCTAAAAATATTCACACGGAGTTGAGGAAACTGCTAATTATTATTTTTGGGTCAAGGTAAGCCTTAAGAAGTCGAACTAAAAAATTTATAACTGGGTTCTTATAAGAACCCAAAAGTTTCTAAATCAATATATTGATTTAGAAACTTCCAACAAATTCCATCTTGTGCAGAAAAATCAGCGATTTCGATCGATATATTGTATTTGTATGTGCAGGGTTTTTTTCATAATGGGGAATTTATGTGGAAGTTCGTTGAAAATCGGTATAGAAAAAGCGAACTACCTGTTGATTTTTTTTTCTAACGGGTCTAAAAATCTGCTCCGTTGCTGATACAGACAAGCTGAAAGTTTCAGCGAAATTTGACGGGTAGTTTTCGGGATTAGCGGTTCTCAAAAAAACCTGTTGCCATTTAACGATTATAATTTAAGCAGAAGGATGAAGGAGAGGTTATACACCAACGTGTTGCCACACAAGATAAAATATAATTAACTACAAAATTAGGGAAAATAGGCAGAAAAAAGCATAATCAAATAGTTGATAAATCATGCATCTAAATTTGGGCTGATTTTGGGCATTACACAAGGGAAATTAATGAAGAGAAGATTTGTTCTGAAAAAATGCAAAGCAGAAACGGAACACGAAATCCGCCCAGAACTAAATTTACCTATTTTTCCGTAAGGTCAATTTTCTAACACCAGCTAAATCTCTTGTTTGGCTTCAATTAGGCATTCCAGAGGTTTTTGAAGGAAAATGCAAAATCTCTGACAAGAAATTATTTCAAATGAAACTTTTCTGAAAATTAAACTATCGCTTTAAAGTTAAAAAGTGATTAAATAATGTAAAAGAGACATCAAATTCATTCCATTAAACCGTAATGCGTTATGCTTCAGTAATGTGCATTTTTTATTAGGAGCATTTAAATGGAAGCACTTTTTTCAAATACGTATTTAAGAGTACAAATGCAGGAGAAACTAATAATAAAGCTGAAAAAAGTACTGTTGTTACAGTTAACTTTAGTTTAAAGTTAGGGTAAACAACAGAAGTTTACCCTATTGCGAAATTTTACGATAAAACATAAATAAATAAAGTAAAAAATAAAGGCATCAAATTCTAAGCTATTGCAATGGTCGAAATTCGACCGTAATTTATTATGTTTTTAAGTTTGAACGTTATTCAGATCCTTTTATCATAGAGTATATCTCGATAACACTGTGCAGCACGAAAAATGTCCTTTGGATGAAAATGTCTGTTTCTTACGTATTTTTGGCTGAAAATTACGAATCTGCAATTATTTTTTGCCTATCACGTACCATTTTCCCAAAATTCCACATTTTAGCTTTTTACGTATTTTCTGGATAAATGTGCATATTTTTTGTAATTTACCAATTTAATTTATTATAAATTATATCTTTCTCATTGATAGTGAGATCGTTGCCATTTTAGAGACCTTTTTAATGAAGTTGGGTTACTTTAGCGACATTTTTGGCAACAAAAGCTTTATCTACTTTTAGAAATTTTAAATCTTTTACAAGACAACAAAAGCATTTTGCAGACTATTTTACGGAGCAAGAAAAAATGGTATGCTGCTGTGATGTTAATGTATTATTTCAAGCGTTAGGACATGAACACAACTCAGCAGAGTGGCACTTGTTTATCAGTGCTCCTCCATCTAAGTATTTTTTTCCCTATTCATTCCTGTAGCATATTCTGCAAACACAAAGGAAATTACAAAATTACAAGTGGCAAAAGCATATCAAATGAGCCTATGATGATCTACAATGTGCCTTTTTTCCACAATTGCACATTTAACCTGGTTTATTGAAATATTTGTAAAAGCTCTGGACAGAGAAGGAGTGGCTTTCTTGCATTTCAGGAACAAATTCAAAAATTTAAGTGAGGCAAAAGTAAAAGAAGGTATTGTTATTGGCACACAACTTAAGGAAGTCCTTTCATGATGAAGAGTATGAAAAGGAACAGTCTGAAGCCAAAAAATCAGCTTGGCTGGCCTTTAAATCAGTGCTCTCACCTTTCCTTGGAAATGGAGAAAGCTGAGAACTACAAAAATCTTGCTGGTGACATGATAAAATGCTTTTGTATTATTAGGTTGCTATATTTCATTAAAACTACACTTTTTGGGCTCCCATATGGACTTTATTTCTCAAAATCTTGGTGCAAATAATGATGAGCATGGGGAAAGGTTTCATCAGGACATCTCTGTTTGAAAAGCATTTCAGCGCTCGATAGAATGGAAGTATACGAATTGAATATTGCTAAACTGTTATCAGGGCAGACCAATAGATGCCCACAAGAAGAATTGGCCAAAAAAATCATTTTAGCGTTTGTGTTTTCAATAAGTAAGCCTGAGTTACATTCTTCTATAACCAAATTGTATAAATATGAGAAGTGGGTCTTCAGCAAAAGCACTATGTGATGGACCATTTTGGTTTGGATATTTGAATCAAGCACCTTTTGTTTATATGGAATCACATAGTTTCATCTAAAGGACAAAAAAAAAGTTCAAATTTGTTGCACAGTGTAATCATTATATAATTTTTCTCAATTTTGTTCTATTACGTCAGCAGCAAGCGTGTACAAATGCGTCATTATTAATTAATTTTTCAAGTTATTTGAAAAATACGGAAATAAATTTGATGGAAGAATCCTTTTAATTCAGAACTTATATGTGCTTCAAACTCCCCCGTCGTAAATGCTAGTATGTATGCGTGTAGGCTTAATTCTTTAAACTTTGACAGAAAAACGTACGAGCAAAGGGGGGGGGGGGAATGGTTCGAATCACTCCGAAATTATTGCGAGTGACTATGACAGGCCGACACACTCATTTCTTTACCTTAAAACCTTACTTTCAATTTTTTTAAATTTCTCTTAAACTTTTAGTAGAAACCAGGCTAAAAAATGGATAAAACTTTCGAAGATAATACTTTCGATGCCATTTTTTTTAGAAAATCATCGGCGAAAGCTTCCAACGAGCCATGCATGCACCCATTGCAACTACACTAGCCCTCTCGGGATTACTTTTAAATAATTCGTTGTTATAATCATAATCCTAAAACGCTTAGTTAGGGTATTATTGACATTCGACAATCATATGATAATTTTCATCACCTTATTTATATTATGATTATCTGCGAGAGAGAAAAGATGGATGAAAACATTAGAAAGAGAAAAGAGTTAGAGAAAATATTCTTGTGAAAATTTTCCAAGAAGAAAAATTCTGAAACGAAATGGTAATCAAGTGTGCTATTCTTATGATTTGACTTTCAGTTGCCAGTAGTTGAATTCAGAATCTAAATCTTTCTCTCTCTCTCTTTGAGTTTAAAACTTGACCAAATCATACTTATATATTCTATTACATTAAGCAATGGCACTAATACGAGGAAAATACTTTAAAAAATATTCCCCATTTCCCCATGACTGCAGCTTTCATAGAATAGATTAGAATATTTTACTAATGTTTTGATATGAAACATATCATTGTCCACTGAATAATCAACTAAAAAGCGCAGCACAGTTTGGATCAATGGTTAGCTTCTAAACGCAAAAGAATGTGTTCTGGAATGACTCCAAGTCCATTTATTTAATAACATTGCCATTTCAAACAGCACGGAGTAGATTGGATTGGGCGTAGTATTTTGCTTTGAGAAAAAAAAAAAAAAAGTTTAACGGAAAGACGTTTCGCTTTGTTTCTTGATTTTATGATTTCCAAGAATACAATCGAGAATTCTGCATTTAAGAAAACTTAAAGTTAAATAAATAAATAGCCGCAATTAAACTAAATAGTTTTTGTTTTTATATCGTCATTTGTTTATGTTTAAATAATCTAAATCCATTGTTTTAAATATCAAAAACACTATTTTAAATATTACAGCCGAAACATTTTAATTCAAATATTTTTCTACCATTTTTAGAGCTTTGATACATGATGAACACAGTCTAATTTCTATCTAAATATATTTTCTTTTTTATTTTTCGCCGTAAAAACGGGTTCGCTTAATTAACTATCATAAAATTTTCATATGAGCCTATATTGTTACGAAAGCAGATTTTTAGGTCAACTTTTCACTCAGACAACCGTTTTGGCTCTGCTTCTCATTAGGATTACCACATCAATCAATATTAAAACATGAGAGAAAATAATAACTTTCTTAGATTATTTGACCTTAAAGTTTCAACAGTATTTTATCCCTGTTTTGGCGGAGTTCTGAGGAAATAATTTCGCATTTTACATTTTACCGCTATTAATTAATAATTATATCAAGCATGTTTTGAATTATAGAGTAAATTACTACTGATGGATGAGATGAAGAGGAAACGCTTCGAGCAGCGAATAAAATGGAAGCATTAAAAGTTAATTAATATCAAAAGAATTTCCTCTGAATCTTAATTTTGAAATATTGACAGTATTAGAAACATTATCTAATGTAATCTTACTCCCAACTCCAAAAAGTATCAACATGTAAAACGTGAAGATTTTATTAACTAAATTTTAGTAGCCTTTATGAGCCTATTTTTTTACGAGTAATATTTCAAACATACAATCTCATTTCATGTCTACACGATTTAACAAAAAGAATTGCCTGTGTCACACCAAAAAAATTCTGTACAGAAGGGAAACTGAGTGTTTCTTTAAATTTACGAAGAACTTTATTTTAAATCAAATAATAAGTTTCTTAACAACAGTTTCACAGAAAAGCTCTTGTTTCTCCGCACTTTGTAAAACCAAGAGAGAAAGATTTGTTTTCTTAAAACAGAAACCCTTGAGAACTGTGACTACCAGTTTAAAAAGTTGTTAACAAATGCATAAATAAACTATTGAGTTCTGTGACTACCAGTTTAAAAATTGTCAAAAATGCATTATATATTGTTTGCGTATAATTAAACTTTAGCTCTAGTGAGCAGCCTGCTAACCCTTGGTGGCCATCCCGCCCGACTACGGTGGCGTCATTGGCAGAGCTACCTACGGCACAGGAATTAAAGTAGCATTGGCTCAACCGAACTCACTTTCGACTATGGATACCAGAAATAGTAATTCAGCGTTCTCGCATATGGCGTCACTAATGGGAGTCATTATCTGTTTCAATCAATTTACAGAGAATTCTCTGTTTTTTATTCTCTGTAAGTTCCTTTTTTAAAGACTTTGTAGTTTCTTGTTTTTAATTCTCTGTAATTTTACGTCAGACTCCGGATAAATGATTTCCAGGAAATTCTCCTCAAGTATTTTCGAGAAAAAATGTTTTACAGTGCAGAGTGCCTTAAATCTAATCCCTTGAAAAAGCAAGCATGAAAAGGAGAAATCATTTGTTGTCGAGTCCTCGCGCGTGGTGAGGAAGAATGGGTACGCTGCTCCTGAGTCTAACGGGACCCTTGTAGGCAGGAGTCCGATTTCCGCCCCTTTGAAAGGTCTCTTAATTTTTGAACCAGCTCCCAGATGAGAGACCGTCACCTGGGATTGCCACCCACAGAGGTATCGCTTCACTTGGAGGGCATTGGAGTCACGACCTATTTTACGTGCACCAGCTCCCTTTAGCGTACACGGACACCACAGCAACCATCCGCGAGAGGGTGTCACCCTCCCAAGCACCGACCTTAGTCGATGTTGCTTCACTTTCGGTGTTCTGCGGGAACCGAGCTACTACCGACTGGTCCACTGCGTGACATCAAATCATTTTTAAAAAACTAAATAATCTGATATGCCTAAGGTAGTGTGTTTAACGCTTTTTTCAGAATTTCTTCCTTTTTTATCATTTTGAAATTGAAGTAAGCTTTTTAACACGAAATTTAAGCGAAAATTAATCAGTTTGTTTGTGCTGCTATCTAACAACTGCAGAACGAACTGCGCAGGATGAGACATCTATAAACTAGGGGTATGGCAACTATGAAAGTTTGGTGATAACTAGCAAAAACAATAGGAGAGAAACTACTCAATTTTGTTGCAAGAGATGTTTAGTGGTAACCCTGATGTTGCACCCACACCATTACAACAGAACAAGAAAGTTCGTTGGGGGTTTACAGCTCATATCATTGGTTCACGGTTTTATATAATTTGATATCCACTTTTCCTTTCAAAGGATGTATACCGACAGATAAAATTATTCCCTTTTGGAGTCGTGAGGAAGGTTCGCCAAGACCTGTCACTTTCTTCATAGTCATGGGGAAAAATCTATACGGCGCAATAAATCGTTGGTGATCATTGGTACCGTTCGTGCATATAATTACAATAATCGTTGGTGCAATTAATAGGTTGGTGGATCGCAATAAATCGTGGTGATCGTTGGTATCATTGGTAATCGTTGGTGATCAGCTTAGTAAGATTCACTTGATTTATACAAAGCATCTCTCTCTAAAATCCGATAAATAGCATTCTAACTCCATTGAAATTCGTCGGTACAACGGATTGTCATGTGGCAATCAATCAAAAACATGCTTAATGTTAGCGGATATGAAACAACCATGTGCTATTTCTATCAAATGTCAACTCTATGGTTGCCTCATTGGCATTTTAAAAGTCATTTTCACACAGAGACCAGACTAATTTGTAGATTTTGCTATGAAAACACTTGGAAGAACTAAATCATAGCTATTACTTTGATAATCGTGGCAACACCGTATCACGAGTAACGCATATTGTCGTCGTCGCAATGGGTGTGACTGCAACCTGACATTGCCCCTTATCCAGCTTGATTTAGAAAAACAACTAAATGCAAGCTCCGATATAATAATTCGACCTTCGCTCTCATGTTACTCACACCACTTGTTGTTTCTAATACTTGAAATGGTCTAATTAAGTTAGACCATATCTAAGAGTCCACATATCTTTAGAAAGTCCAAGAAGAGGTTAAAAAAATCTTATCCAAACTAAAATCGAGAAATAGTAATACAGTAAAACCCCGTTATAACGCGGGTTCGGGTGACATGTTTGGCACCCGCGTTATAACGTAACAGCGGTATAGTTTTGCTATACCGCGGAACTATATGCTCAAAATAATACACGCTTTGTTGCATCATTTTCAACTTTATCAATTTCTCGTCTTTTCTTCCCCCTGTAGTGTGTTTTTTCTTTCCTTTGCTGCCATTTTATTCACTATAATTGCTGTGCAAGTAGCACACATCTCAGCTGCGCAATCAGACTATCGAGCGACTATAGGGCTTTATGTGTTAGTGTGTCTGGTGGGGGGATGAGTGCTCTTTGGCTAGAATATTTGTGTGCTCGGGCTGGCTTTATTCGCAATAAAAAATAAGGAATCACCTTTAAATGGCAATGATAAAGAGTGGTTTTAACGTCGGGGGACATGATAGTCACCGCGGTATATCCGATTCCGCGATATACTGAGGCGCGGTATAACGAGGTTTTACTGTATATGAATGGGCTTGAGCAGCCCAGCACTTGTGGTAGGTTTCAAAATCCTTTTGCTTTTTTCATAAGAGAGGCTCCTAAAGTGTCCGCTGACAAAACGTAATATACAAGTGCGCAGTCTACTATGCCCCCAAAAAGTAGAACAGCAAACAGCATCAGATTCATTACTCCAGTACCAATCATGTACTGTAGGGAAATTCCAAAGATCCACTATTGTTTTTTGTACTCGTCGCACGCTTCACAATAAGTGCAAAACATATCTGACTGGAGGGTCTTCAAAGAAGCAACCTTTGTTAGGGAATCCGCAACTCATTGCCCCTAATGCCACTAGACAGGGAATTCGTTGGACGTTAGATGTGCCCTTCCGAATTAATTGAAAACCTAGAAATTATGTTAAGGACGAATAGGTCAACTCTGTCCCCAACATTTGTCCAGTTACTTATATGGTACTGAGGACTGACTGTGAGTTAGTAACCACATATACACAAAATATTGCGCAACAATATTCACGATATAACTCAGGACTCATTCGATAGCTATGAGCTTGGATCTGATCATGGAGCAATAATTTGAATTTCGAACATAGAACAAGAAAGTAAATCTATTTATTTGAGTTTTCCCCATAATTTTACATGTAGTTCGAGTTAAGGAGACATGGCAGCCTCTCTCAGTGAACTAGCAACTTCGTCTGTCTTCGTAATAAGACATATTTTCACAAATATTTCACATTTGTCTGCCATCATCATGTTTCCATTTGCGTTGAATTTGGATCCTTCCACTGAATTATTATTTCTTAATATGTTTATTTATACTCTGAATTCTTCAACTGAAAACTGAAGATTTGAAATCATTTCTGTTTGCTAGTTCGCCCCTATCTCACAAACTGGATCAGTTCGTGATTTTTAAACATTATTAACTGGAAGTTGCTTACAATAAAGCATTCTTGTACCATAACACGCAAACGAGTTTCAAAATAGATAAGGTTATCTCCGCCCCGGTTACAGTTATAGAAGTGCTCATCTCATTCTAACAAGCAAAAATAATAAAAGAGCAGACCAAGCGACTTCTGGAGGAGCATCATTTCTCAAGTGCCCAGTCATCCAGTTTGTAATCTTCGGCCCACAAAGGAGTTATTTCTGCCCCGGAGATTGACTGCGGGGCGTAGGAATTCGATCGGCTCCGAATATTCTGGAAAAATGCCAACATGGAATGAAAAGTTTATCCACGATTTGTCAAATTCATTGTGCTCATGTTAGCAGCCTCGATCCGTCGTTACAACTCAATACAAACCTTATCAAAATCTTATTTTTATTTGACACATATAGAATGATGAATGAATTTTCGAATGTGTTTTGTATGGTGCAATCTAACTTTTCCTTGGTTCGTCTTTGGGTATGACTTTTTACCCCTAGCTTCGAACTCTTTCAAATTATGTTGTAAGATATTAGTGATGTCTACATATCGATAGTAGTATAAGACTTTATCAAACAAAACTTAAAATAGCTTCAGATCACGGTACGAATACATGCATGTTTTGTTTTGATCCAATGTTATCGAATTTGAAGTAATAAGTAATTGCTTTCTAAATTTAGATTTAATCTTTCCCATTTAAATTTTTTATCTTCTATATTTATTGTTTTCCACCTACATTTTTAGGATTCAGATTTTTTTGAGCATGCACTAAGGAGAAACTAAATTCTATGAATAAATTACGCAGGCAGCCAATTTAATCATTTTGTGCCTTTTCTCACAAGTACATGACCCAAAGAGCACAAAATAAAGCTACGTACAGCATGTATCTAAATTCTATTAAAATATGTAAAATGCTTTCAACATAAACTTTTTTGTGGAACCAAACTGCAAACTAGATTCACAAAATTTTAAAAGGACCACAAACCAGAAAAGTGTAAAAGTCTCCTTAGCTGTCCTCAAGAAATTGTTTTCTTTTCCCTCTCAAGATTCGTTTCAAAATTTCAATAGTACAATGATTAATCGATAGTTTTGTTCAAAACAAAATCAATACCATTGGTTTCTTCTACTATTGATTGTTTGACACTATTAAAACAAGCTAAATAACACATAACGCAATAAAAGTATTTAAAGAGAGACTAAACTCATGAAGTTTCAGAGAAAGAAGTCAAAACGAGGAATGAATTCATTCAGATGTTACTTGCACGTAATTCATTCGTTGGGAATTTTCGATAATTTAAACTGTTGAAAAGAAAATATACTATAGAAGTAATTGCTCTGATACGCACTGAATACTACGAAAACTTTTTCTCAATTTGTTCGCAGAAATAATTACGGAAAAAATAAGATTTTTTTTTTCAAAAGTATGCGCATGCAGAAAATTTAGAACAACTACCGTTTCATTAATTAATAAGTTTATTTGTGATCTTAACCCGTGAGCATGCACCCTGGGTCTATGAGACCCGAGGTATTCTTTTAGAATTAATTTTTCCTTCAATAATATCGTCAAGTTTCATTGTAATTGCATTCTGGGTTACATTGGTACTGAACGTACATGCATTTGGCATTTGAATTTTTGCTGCTTGAGAAAAAAGGCATTTCTTAACGGGAAAAAAGGGTTTCAAATGGCGCGCGTTCCCACGAGTTAAATAGGCTGTTCCGTTAGTAGATGTCGTCTTTCAATTTAAGTTTTCCTTTTGGTTCTTTGACATTCGTACATAGTAGAGCTAGTATATACCGTATTTAGGCGAATCTAATGCGCCATCGAATCTAATGCGCATCCCCATTTTAAAACTTTAAATAATAAAAAAAAAATGTTTGTCGGCGAATAAATTTGGTTGACGCCATCGGCGAACTGCTGACCAGTTTTGCACTCGAATCTAATGCGCACCCCAATTTTGAAAACTAAATTTGGCCAAAAACGATGAGCATTAGATTCGCATAACTACGGTAATACAAGTTCATTGGATTTTAAATAACTCGACACCTCGAATTGTTATTTCTTCTTTTCGATTCCGAGTTAACGAAAATTGAATGCGCAAAAAAATGCTGCAATTTCCAAACTTCAATTTCTTGTTTAGACGATTGTAAATTTTATAAAGTAACAGACATGACATTCATTTGCGGCCAGTGTATTTAATTAGTAAAAATATATATATTGTTCTTTACAGGGTATAAATGCATTCTGAAAACGTGACTTAGAATATAATTCAAACTTTTAAAATTTGTCAGAGCAGAAATTTTGATTTTCAGAAAGCAATTCTGCATAAAACCTTCTAGGTTTCTTAATTAAAACAGCTCTTTTTCAGCTTTCTCTTAATTTATTTCTTTTAGTCAAAACAAACAAAAAAAAAATGGATTAAATGATTTTTTTTAATTCTATTGTTTCTATTCTTAAAAGGGTTTGGCTAAAAGGGTATGCTTAAATAAAAATCATACAAAGAGTTCTTACCCTTGTAAAAAATTATTTTACACACGACAGCAAATGGCAGCGGTATTGGAATGGTTTTGAGAATGACCCATGTACGTACATATTTCTTTCTTCGTCTTGTTTTCTTTGAATTTGAAGAATATTTCCTCCGTTATAATACTTTGTACGTTTGAAGAACATCAGCAGGAAAAAATCAAGCTGCTGTTATCGCTTCAGCCAAAATGCACCTCTTTTCCACGTATTTAAAAAACGTGTCTTACTCGAGCAAGAATATTTCGTCCCAGACATGACTTCTCTACTAAGTGAATATTTAGCAACTTGCTCCTGAACGTAGCCTACGGCACTTCTCGCTAGATTTCATACGCTGGGAACGATTTTATGCAGAAAAAAAAATTTGGCTCTTTCAGATCAGATATATTTTTAACTCCAAGAAGTGATGGAGATTTTTCTATTTGCCTGTTCATGACTGCATTTGATGAAAGGGGGAAAAGAACAGTTTTAAAAACCAACACACACACACATAGATATATATATTACGAGTATATATATATATATATATATACTCATATTGTATATAATCAGTCATTAAGTTAATTACAGAGGCATCAGCTGCGGTTTGCGATACAACCAAGAGAGATGGATTTTTTTAGAGCAAAACCATTACTTATTTCATAATTTACAAATTAATTGTGTACCACTTAATATTGCAACCTTCCAAACTGTTTAGCTGTTTGCAATACGGCATACAAACTGTAAAAAAAAACTTTCACGTTAAGCACAAATAAGCATATGTTTCGGGGTTGCTTCAAATCCCTTTTTCAATGCAATAGTGGAGCTTCTAGATGCAAAAGCATCCAAATAAAGCAGACAAAACAACAAAAACACGGCATATAGCCTAAGATTTACCTGCAAGCCAATGAGAATGAAGGCAGCGTGGAAGTGGAAGGAGAAGGACCCGGGAAGGCACCAATAAGAAAGCACGAAACGAACCCAGTTGAAAGTACACAAAGTAAAGAAGGAATAACAATTACAACATATAAAAAAAGACCACAACATCCGTAAAAAAGCGAAAATACCTGAAAAAAATGCAAGCAATAAAATTAAATACAAAAAATTTAAATGGAAACAGAAATAAGTACAGAAAGAAAGAAAACTAAAATGCAAAAACAAAGTATACATGTAAAGAAGAGGGGGGGGTTACCAAAAAGAGAAAAAATAGACACAAAATTAAAGTCATTTGTATATCATGGAAATAGTCTGGGCAAGACGTGTCTTATGTTCATTTTCACGTGGGAT
Organism: Octonoba sinensis; assembly: GCA_038502835.1. Classification (NCBI taxonomy): domain Eukaryota; kingdom Metazoa; phylum Arthropoda; class Arachnida; order Araneae; family Uloboridae; genus Octonoba; species Octonoba sinensis. Next base: position 96,347,712 of record CM076600.1, on the reverse strand, counting down.
ACTGATTGCAGAGTCACAGACAGACAGGCTTCCAAGATTTCCGACTTTTTTTCATTTTTCTGACCTAGGGTAAGTGTATTGTTTGGATATTTTATTTGTTAAGTTCTCATACAGATACTTCGCGAGAGTCTACACTTGCTTAAAGGTATGTGTCTGCAAGAAAAAGTACAATCCCATACAGTACGTTTGTTCGTTACGTAGTCCTAGTTTTGCTGCACGACTGCATGTGGGGCTAAGCGGTATAAAGAAAAAAAGAAAAGAAAACTGGTGTGAATTCCTTGTCTGGGTATTTGACCAAGAAAAAAACAGGGCAAAAAAGGTCGGCTTTCGGACAGTTCACAGGGTGAATGACGTCGCGTTCCTAGTCTACACTCGTCAGACGACACATCGTCGAACAATGATCCAGATAAGGCAGATGTTAGATGCCAGTACTGTAACGATGTATATGCGAGATCAATATAAGTAAAAGAGTAGATCAAGCGCAGTAAGATTAACAAATGAGCACATGACGTATTCATAAGGATGATAACAAGTTTGTATCCCATTTTGCCTTATCCCATAGAGCAAAATGGGATAGTTTGCTGTTTTGAATATATTAATATGTATATCTTAAAATGTGCAAGGTTTTCAAGTTCTAATACTGCAGAAAAACCGCTAAAGTTCTAAAATTTAAAGAAATCTAGATATATTATTTCTCTAGTCTGTTTTTTTGTCGCGATATCTTCCTTATTCTGTTACCAAATTCCATGATTTACCCCTCATTTTGAAGCTTATCGTGCCAGATAATGACGAAAAATAGAGCCACGGTCAAAAAATGCACCGCTTATTTGAGATTTAAAATAGACTAGGAAGAGGTCCTTTAAGGGTTGCCAAATTCGTGTTGTGTATGCTGGCGTCATCTGTTTGCAAGTAAACAAACAAGAAACTCTTTTGCTTTTATTGTGTAGAAAATTTGTCAGTTTCAGCTGCGTCTGTGTGTTAAACTTATTTAATCATCAAGCTCATTCATTTATATTATGAATATGTAGAGCCTAACCAACCATCAGTAACTGCTATATTTCAAGTAATGGAACTGTTTCGTTATTGTATTTCAATGCTGTGTACTATAAATAATAGTGGAAAAAATTGTAACATCTATTTGTACTGATGTGCTCAATGACATGCCTTCTTTTGTACCAACACCCATTTACTTTTTTCTATTCTTCTTCATAATGTTTTTGCTCCCAAATTAGTGCGGAATTCCGCCCGGGTCGACTAGTAATACTTATTGAATTTCTACCTCCGTAGTGTCTGCAAGGCCAGAAAAACCTTAAGTATTCCCTTTTGCCCACCCTTCTCGTAAGTAAATAGATTTACTAATAAATTCTATTTGCTTAGGGCAATGGCGCTTATAATTAAGTACTAATTAATAGGAAGTCCTATTCATTAGTAACGCGATTCCCCTAAGTAAATAGAATTACTAATAAGTACTAATTCTTTATAGAAATTATTTTCAAAGTGTACATACATACTGATAAACTCCTAAATATTGTAATCTTACAATTTAGATCAATAAAAGACTTTCTCTATTGTTGTATTAAGGGAACAAAATACGAACTTCAACAATGATAAGAAAGAGGTTTAATTTTAGATTTACAACAATTGGTTTAATTCAACAATAGATATAAAACCATCTGTTGCTGTGAAAAAATTTCACACATTATTTTCTCTGACTAACATTTAACACTTAACATCAATGATGGACTCAAGTTCTAAAAACGTTGGCAAAGAATTGGCAACTACTATGCAAAAACAAACTGAATCATTCGAAAATATGTTTGCTCAAGGTCCTTACACAGGAATGCAGAAATTATCCGATGCGGTTCTCAAAACAGAAGATGAGCATTGCTTTGCCATTCACCGGGTTTTACTGGCTCAACGGAGTGACTATTTTAAAGCACTTTTCATGGGAAACAATTGCCAGCGAACTGAGTTTTTGATCCCGGGAATTGAAGGAGAGACACTCAATCACATCTTGAAGTACATTTATACGAATGAAATTCATTTGACTGATAGAAATGTCCGAGACATCCTGGTGGCATCGGATTATCTTTTGCTCGACAACTTAGTTGAAGAATGTCGAAGTTTTGCCATGCAAAAAATTTCGGTCCGGAACTGCTTGCCCCTGTTCATTGCTTCGTGGGACATCGGGAGGCTTCATCTACATAAGGAATGCTACAGGTTTTTCCAAGTGCATTTTGAGTCAGTGCTAGGCGAGTACAGCTCGGACATCGGCGAACTATCGATTCAAGCTTTGAAGCAATTTCTCAATGATAAAAATCTGAATGTTACTGGGGAAAGAACTGTGTGGCGGGCTATCGTTAACTGGGTTGAAAAAGAAGCATCTCAGAGGCAACAGCACATACCAGAACTCTTACCGTACATATTACTGGAAGAAACTGATGAAGATTTAGCTACCGAAATTCTCTGCCACGATTTGATACAGAAAAATCCGTTTTGCTTCGATTTGAAGTTTGATATGCATCCCAACGCATTTAGCAACAGAAAAATAGAGGTCTTGAGAAACTTTGTAGGCAATCAGCTGAGTTTAGATTCAATAATAAAAGGCTGCAGGTTGCCAAAAAATCTCTATATTATCATCAACTACTTTGCGCACAGCAGCACAGATGGAATCAAACTGTACCTCAGTTATGACGAAGATATAGATTTATGGAGAAAAGTTGGAGAAGCAAGAATTTGCCCTGATATCTTCATACCGATTGGTAGATTTGTGTATATGTTCGATTCATTTGATAATCATTACGAAATTTTCGATTTGGTGAATAAGGAATGGGCTCCCATGTCAAATATGGTGTTTCCTCGACATCAGTTTTGCATAGTGCGTCATGGTAATTATATTTACTCATTAGGAGGACTTATACATGATCATCAAGTAACCACGGATTTCGTTGAATATTATGATCCCAATGCGGATATGTGGTCAGTGGCAAGTTCTATGATAGCAGTGGATTCGTGTTGTGCAGCATCAGTTAATGGATGCATTTACGCTATTGGAACTCTAGTCGATGAAGAAGGCGAAAGGTTAATGGTCCAAGCTTACGATCCAGAGGTTGATACCTGGCGCCAAATGAGCACGCCAAATACTTTCCGACGCAATTTTGCCCTTGCTGTTTTTGATGAGAAAATATACCTCATTGGCGGTGAAGACGGAACAGGATTTCTGAGAGCTGTCGAAGAATATGACCCATCGACCAATTCTTGGCGCCCTCACTTAGATTTGCCTTTCGCTTATTTTCTTCCCAAGGCAATCTTACTGAAAGAATCTTTGCTGGTATATGACAATCACATAGAAGATCGGTGGTACTATCACACTCATCCACCAGTTCATTGGAGTCAATCTGAAGCTTGCTGGAAAATCGTAGATATGTCTTCTCAGTTGCACAGCATCCATTTATATCATTTCTGCTGCTTGGAAGATGCGGAGGTTATTCGAATGCTTGTGAAGGAGTGTAGAGAAGAAGGCGTGAAGTTGAGCAAAAGCCCTTTTTCATAAACATTTCGAAATTCTGTAACTGTTGTTTCACAAAAATTCAGAAAATTGTTTATATTATTCCGAATCGTTAAACGCATTGTAAAAATTATTGATTGTATTTTGCTTGGTAAACTGATTTTATAAACCTCAATAAAAAATTTTAAGCGGATTTCTTTTTCCATTTTTAGCCTACTTTACTCTAAAAGCTTTTTTTATAAAATAAAAAGCTTAATGTATCGGGAAAATATCATTGAAAGTAAGAAAAAGTAAAAAAAAATGTTAAGTAGTTAAATAAATACTGAAAAATAAAAAAAATTGCAAGTAGGGTTTTGAGATGGGGGGGGGGGGGAAATACTTATTACCTATTTTCTCATAAAAGTATTTAAAAAAGAAGAAAAGAATGATTAACGTATCGTTAAAAAAAGCTTCAAAATAAGAAAAACAACAAAAAGTTAAGTAATTTTTTAAATATTGAAAAATAGAAATGTTGGAAAGTAGGGTGTTAAGATGGGGAGAATGTCTGTGTTTCTCTTTTGAAGGAATTGTCCGACTCAAAAGGTTTTTTTCGCATTCGAAAGATCTCGGTGTGGACTTCTCAGTTTTATATTTTACATTATGATTTTAACAACTTTTCGTTCAATTTTGAACAATTCAAAGAATCTTAACATTAGCACCTACAGGTAAAAATGAAGCAAAATTTTTCAAAAAATCTGGGCATAAGACCCAAGCTCCTTTGAACAAGCTCATTGGAAGATGCTCTCAAAAGGAAACATTTTTTGATTTGAACAATTTTTGGTGAATTTTGAACAGTTCAAAAGAAATTTAACATTAGTATACTGTTTAACTTAAATTATTATTGATTCTTAAATCAATCCATTTGGTATTACTTGCTGGCAAAAATGAAATAAACTTTCGACTTGCTTTGGTTGTTTGTAATTTTTTGATTATGTCAAGGTAACATCTGCTGTGATAGAATTTTTTTTCACCTAGAAAAACTGAGCTCAGCGGGGAAATGTTTTACTGTTTAAAATAAATTTTTGTATGAACATTTCGATGTTATTTAAGCTTCAACTTAGGTGCGCACAGTGCCCTCGCTTTCTCCTACTTCGTAATAATTCTCAACCTTGTCTAATATATTTCTTTAAATTAGATAAATGTCAAATCAACACAATTTTCAGCAAAACTTTACCTGACCGTCTCAGATTTTGATGAAGTTTGGTACAGAGGTAATGTTTATATAGGCGTGAAAAAATACCAATTCTTTTTTTATTATTATTAAATATCCCGTTTGGAAAATGTAGCACATTTAAAGTTTCAAATATTAGTCAAAAACCTTGAAGACCAATTTTCAAATTGACGTAGAATCTTTCCTAATTGCGCTAGATAGCTGAAATTGTACCATTTTACAGTATTTTAAAGAGCTTTTCAATGATCTGAAACACAATGAGGATTGGGAGAAATGAAAATTTTAATTTCAACTTGATGGAAAAAATTTTTTTTCAAAATGTACCGATTCAAAAATTAAAAAAAAATAAAAATAAATACGACTTTGTACATGAATGGTTGAAATGGTTGTATAAGCTCGAAAGTGGGACTATTATTGGTTCATGTTAAAATATTCCTTCGAATAAAGCAGGGTTGTCAGATTTGCTGCCCGGGTAGCTACCCATTTTCCCCGCTGGGCTGGGTTTTTGTGGGGAAAATGGGTTTTTTAAGAATTTAGAAACAAATAATCCCTTGTAAAATATTTCTTTTTGATGAAAATTCTACATATGTAAATACTATTCAATATTTAATTTATTGTTTTTAATTTCCATAATAAAAAATTAGATATACAAGGAAAAAATTCAAAATTATGTCATAATAAAACAGAAATAACAATTACAAAAAAGTTGAGGAAAATAACTCGCACAGTTAGAAAGCAAAAATTTATCTTTATTATTAACATAAAACTTTGGAAAAGCTTTAGTTACATTAAAAAATGATTTCAAGACATCACATATCTTATATGAAAATGTATACATTTATTTTCTGTACTTTTCAGACCAAAGCAGTTTTGGTTTAGAATTTTCTTTTTTATGATAAGAATCGTTTTTGTTTTGATAAGACCCAAATTTACTTAGTGAAAAAACAGTTTTGATTTAGATTTGAAGAAGTTAAAGATTTAGTTACAATAAAAAAAATGAAAAAGCACTTCAGGATATCATATATTTTATATGAAAATATATAAATTTACATTCATTCTGTACTTTTCAAAAGTAAAATAATTTCGAAGATCAATTTTCAATTTGTAAAATGCTAATACCCTCTATCTTTCCTAAATATTTCTTCATTAAAATTATGTTTAGATTTGTTGAATAGTTTAGAATTGCGATAGTTAGAAGATGAAAAATATGTGGTATGTATTAATTATGTAGAAGAAAAATCATGAAATAAACCTGTACAAGCAGCAAAATATAATATATCTGTATCTGTGTGCGTAAGATACATAGGGGAAAGTTGGACAAAACCGGGTCCCAAAGTGCTTCTTCTTTTTCCTAAGCAGTTAAGCGAATAAAGTTGCTTAAATTTCTATATGATTGATAAATTAGTTCTTTAGTTACATAAATAAATATTTTTCATTGTGGGAGAACAATATTTTGTAGGTTAAATAATTTTTTTTTTTTTTTTTTGGAAGTATAAAAGCACCCGGTTTTTATCCAACCAGGTCGGATAAAACCGGGTATGTTTAGGAACACTTAAAAAATGTTGTTGTCTTACTACTGAAATATTTATTTATAACAATAAATTGGTACAATGGCCCTCCTACACTGAGAGGTGGGTTGAACAATATCCCTTCGGGAAATTGTATTTTTGAATTATTTTTTCAGTGTAGACTTCTTAAAAGATGTTTTCTATTTAATTAATCGTCAAAATATTTTTAAATATATGCTTAATTTAATATTTTGTGTATTAAAAACTGGCGAACTGTATGTGTACTATTTTAACACGTCGTATGAAATTAAGTATATATTTTGGAAATATTTTGAGAAATAAAAAAATAGACATGCTTTAAGAAGTGTACACAAAAAAATGAAGTAAAAAATATTAATTTCCCGAGGAGATATTTTTAAAAATACGAATGCATCACACGCCCATAGACTTAACATTAGTGAGCTGAATTCGGAAATTGACTGACGAGCAGCTTTAATTTTTATGGGTGCAAATTTTATTCTAACAAGATTATAAAATTGTAAAAGCATTAATTTTTTCATCCTACCCTACTTAAAAAAAGAAGAAAAAACATTTTTTTGAACAAACTGACAAACGCGATTTAATTTAAAAAATTTTTTTTTTATTTTAAATGTTAATAATTTTAATTTTATATTTGTACTCAGTGGGATACTATAATATAGTAGCTTATATTCACACGAAGTCCCTCTTAAAAAGTAATAAAAATTTAATTTTATATTATTTATGAGATGATTCTTGCTTTTTAAGATTTATATTTTACAAATTAAACCATTTATATTTCACACAGTAAAAAAAAAAAAAAAAAAAAGGTCGCCCAAACGGGTACTACCCGGTCTTGTCCGACTGCCAAGTTCTCGGTTTTATCCGACAACGCCATTAATCAGAAAAGACGGCTTATCACATTTCAAACATGATGCAAAACCTGGTTTAATAATTTAAAATAACTGCTGAAAAAGGTGTTATCAAATGTTGTACTTACCTAAAACAGATCTCAAAGCAATTAGAAACTTCAAAGTGAAATCGGTGGTGTAAAAATCAAAACTTTTCCAATCGAATTTTTCGAAACATCGGCGTTGACAAACAAATATACAACACCATAGGCGTAACTAGGGTTGCTGAAAGGGGGGGGGGGGTCACACTAAAAATGTACAGACGAAACACCAATAAGAAGTGTAAAAGAGTTGAAAATTTATTAGTCATAAATACTTGTCTCTAAAAATATACTCCGTGTTTATTTCAGGCATCACCCGGGGGGGGGGGGGAGCTACCCCCTCGGAGCAAGTCAATTCCTCCCCCTCCCCCTGGCAAAAAAACTTCAGATCACAAGTTTTAAAAAAAGAAAGAAAAGAGAAATTACGCTTTTAAGGCACTTTACTTTCAGAAACACTTTCAGGAAAGGGCATTGAACACTATCAGAGCGACACCAAAAGTAACTTAAAAGACATAAGACTTTATTTTGAAAAAAATGGGGGGGGGGGGAAGTAAACAAACTCCTTTCTGTTTCCTCTAACATCACCAAAGTATCCCGAACTTGCATTGCTAGGAAGATTTCAAAAAGTTTCCTGGGGAGAGCCCTCGAAGCCTTGCCTCCAGAGTTAGCCTAAGCATTATAGATGTAAGACCAGTTACAAAAATTTAAGCTGCAGAAGCCCCAAATACCCACTCCTCTAACTTCACCAAAGATCTAAACATACATCTACTATATATACATCAAAAAGCTATCATATATGTAAAAAAATTCCTATTAACATCATTTCTAGTCATATATATCTATATATATGTATATATAAAGGGTATGATTTTGAAGCATGCACTGCCCTTCCTAATTCTTAACTCGCTCCCCCTGCTCCGGAGCCAAGGCAGTATCGAGAATTTTTTTCGGGGGGGGGGGGGGGGCAAACTTCGACACACTTATGTTAAGCAAAGTTTCAGGGAGGAATATATGATACATTGCAAAAGATTTCTGGGGGGGGGGGCGTGGGTCCCCCTTCCCTTCTGGATACGGCCTTGATTCACAAAAACATTAAACATTCATTACTAGATCTATTAGTTTTTTTTTTTAATTCAAACGCAATAGAAAATTCAATATTCAGCGCTAAGCAATCTTCTATGTCCAGGCATTCATAATATTAAAACTGGGAAATAGTGGAATTTTAGGGAAAAAAATCTAAATTCCCCTACAAAAATGATCATCCCCACAATAAATTTCTCAAAATTTTGTTAAACTTGTAGCAAAGCATACCTCAGAAGTAGAAGCGTCTGAATTGAATTTTCTTTTCTTTTTGGATGACGAACGTGTCCATCGCTGCATTGCAAACATTATTATGTATCGAAAATAACTAAAAATTTAGCTTAAATATAAATAATACTTGATTGTAAATTAAAATGCAGCATTAAACCGTAGCAGTGAGATTGGAAACGTTGAACGGATGATTTCCAGAGTCGTAATGCAATCAGTGATGGACCATAATAAGAAAAAAAAAACATTTAAAATATAAGAGATGAGAGAACATCTGTAGATGAGAATGCAATGCAAATACAGTTCATCAGTTTTCCAAATCGGCTCATCTACAAAAAAGATTTTACCAAAATGGGTGTTTGGACAGGAAGTCATAAATAAATACAAATTGCTCTTTAAGTTTCCTGATGAACATCACTTCCTGGCTTGAGGGTTTAACCCATTAAGACAATTGTTGGCTAGAGGTCCTTCATTTTCAGACCCCAGCGCCGGTTATCAGAAAACAAAACTCCATCATAGTAGAGAATATTTTCCACGAAACTTATTACTTGTGCGATTGTATACCTAAATTGCTGCCTTTGGGTAAAACAGACATCAAGAAGGAAAGAAAACCATCTGGAGTGATTGAAAGGATCTCTCTTTGCGTGTGTGTTGTACGGTGATTGAAGTCACCTTTCGCTGCAACCCCCCCCCCCCCCAAGGTGATAAGGGGGTTGATTATAACCAGATGAAAAGTCCTCTTTATTATGAGCTGCATACTTTGGTCATGATCACAACCCTTCAGAGAAAGAGGAAATAAAATCATATGCGTATGTGTTTAATTTTCTTAGGGAAAAAAAATATGTGCTTTGCAAGGCCGTAGCCAGAAATTTTGTGAGCCTATACCCAATAAGTCAATACCCAAAGGGGAGGGGGGTTTGAACGCCCAAACCCCCCCCCCCCCACCTGGTTACGCCTATGTACAACACTGCCTTTCATTTAACTCCAAATAAAATGGCGGTTGTTTGCAACTAGTTTTGAGCGTTTTACGACAAATGGCAATACTAATCATGCTAAAAGTGCTGGGTCCCGGTTTTATCCAACTTTCCCCCATATATAAATATGCACATGTTTTATTTTTTTCAAACAGTAATTTTTCCCCAACTTTTATTTATAAATAATTTTAAACTATGAAATAATTTACCTAGGATGCTGTGATGATGAATGAATCAATTAGAAAAACTTTTAGAGTAAACATTAATTTTTTATCACCCATACTCATCACTGAATTTAAAAAGTGTGCATGCATATACATGAAATATTATCAAATGAAATTAAATGCAACATTCAAGTAAGGTAGTTAAAAAAAAACTGCTTTTGTTTCATTAAAAAGTAAATAAAATTTGATCAAAAATGTTTTGTAGAATTCTGAATTATGCATATTCTAATACTCAAATATATACCATACATTATTAACTTTCTGGAAAAAGAAATTTCATTTTCCCCATTTCACCCAAAAAGCCCGGGTTTTTTAATAAAACCCACCCGGGATGGGCTTTTTACAAAAACCCGGGTTTTTTTACAATCCAGGAATAAAGTGCTGTCGATTTTAAAACACGTAATCACATGCACAACCGGAGACAAATAATTAAAAATGGCCCGCAAGGTCTGGCACTAATTCGAGGGAACCTCCTAACTTCCCAATATAAAAGTCATTCTAGATGTTATACGTAAGCAATATAATTCAACAAAATAATCATAGAATAATTTTTTTCAATAGGCAAATTGATAGCTTGCTGAAATAAATAGATGTAGATTGCCTAATAAATATTTAAATAAATGCTGTTAAAAGAAAGACGAAAAATTTAACCAGTTTAAACTTGGATTATTATATTTTGATAACGTTTCTCTAGATGTAACCAAAAAAGGAGTCAACAAAACTGTATGTGAATAGCATGAGATGTTGACATAAGTAAAGCATAATGTCAGAATATTTGTGTTTTACCTACGACCCTCATTCCTTAAATTTTTTAGCATTCTTGTCCCTTTACTTATTATTATTGACCCTTGTTCAAAAGGTTTCTCAAGACGAATACTAAGAAATGTCTGATAAATTATTTGAGTATAAATCAATTTTCATCGAAGTTATGCAGAACTTTTATTATGGATTTATCACAGTATCTTTTAGTATATCAAAAGTTAAATTAAAGGCATGTGCATCTGAATTGGTAATTAAGTAAGTTAACATCTCAGAACACTAATTTCAAGTTGGAGAAAAACTAGGCTATGTCATGTATGAAGATAATTGATGGTTTACATATTCCCAAAAAAAAAAAAAATCCAAAATTTTGATGTGATCAATTGTCGTTTCATAATCCCAATAAGACCTTCATCCCTCCTCCCCTCTTTTTAAAACCCCTTTCCCGTTTTTTTAAGGAAAACCCTATCATGTACTAAGAGTTTCTATATTAAACATATATTATGTAAAGTAAATTCTGTACTCTAACAGACTGGCAGAAAATAAAATTTTACCATCATTTAAGAGCTTCAACAAATGAAAACCTACCTTGGTAATTATTTTCTTGAAATCATACAAAGTAAGTGTTATTAATTTCTCATCGTTAATATATCATGATAATTTTTCCCCCTTTTAGTTTTTTCCCCTTTTGGAAGGCCCTTAAAATATGTTTTGCAATATATTACTGCCCGCAATTTGGGGCCCCCTGTTTCCCCATATTGAAATATTTTTTGGGAATTTAAGGGGATTTGTGGCTTATTGAGTCATTTATTGGAATTAAAAATTTATTACCGTCTTAAATATCATTAGAACTATATTACTTGTATTAATATCTAGAGTAAACTTTATATTTTTGAACCCTGGGTACAATTTTTAACCCCCTTTAACGCATTTTTTAACCAAATTCCCGGGAAAATTTGCCCATGTCCGTACGTTATTTTCTTTTTAATGTCCGTCTGTGATCCGTTTGCACTTTGTTTGTATAATACTTTTTTCTATGTAACTTTTACACAATCCCTTTGCTTTTCCCAGTCACCCCCCCCTCCCCCCACACACAACCTGAAGTTACAAAGAATAACTTACACTATACTAATTTTCCAGAAAAAAAACTGCTTAAGGGGTTAAATAGATGATATGCCAAACTTAATAGCTTCCGTAATTTTCGTCAAAAATTCAGATGCATGGGACATTTTGGGAAACGTCACAGGAATATTTGGAAGAAAGGGAAAAATCCTTCTATTCTAAAAAAAGAAAAAAAAAGAATTTTGAGATTTTCATATCATTATCAAAACATTTTATTTATTGCTAGAGGGTTTTTTTTTCCACGTGAGAGAGCAATTAATGAATTGCAATTTTATTTTTTCATTGGCTTTAATCCTATATTCAAACTCCTTTTTTATCAAAATCATTCAGCATCAAAAGATTAAAAGTTTTAAAGCAAAGTACTTTATGCTTGGAGAGAAAGTTTTACGGAGCAAGACAAAAATGCATGACAGATTGTTTTTTAGTGCGAAGTTAATTGCTATCTATTTTTTCACTTATCTTTAATTAAGAACTCTTTATACTTTAGTGCTTAAGAACTTTTGCAGTGGAGTTTTCAAGCTACCTACCCGAAGTTTAAGCTTATTCACTTGAACATTTATTTTTCTTCCTAAGCACAGCTGTTCTGAGCAGTAAAGCTCGTAAAGTTCCTCGTGATATACAGTGCCAACTAAACAGTTTTCTCGTTTTTTACGACGCACTTTAAAATGCCAACGTAAAAAAATGTCCCGTCATATGTATATTTCAAAACTAGCATCTTGAAAATTTTCTTTGAAGACTTTTATTTTGCAATTTTTAAGATTTGGCACAAATGATAAGTTGAAAATTTCCATTTTCATTTCTAAAAAAAAACATAAAAAATCAGCTCAATTATATAAGAATATGCAATGGGAAAAATGAGTAACTTTCAATACATAAGTTCATTTCTTTTGCGTTGAGAAAGTAAACTCAAAACACCTGTCAGCAATTCCTCTTTCCAGAGGGCCCCATTAAGACAGTCAGGGGCCCAAGACACAACATTATTTTGGGGGGCCCCCATGGTACGAAAAATGAAAATGCTGGGTATAATGTATAAAATAAGCTAGGAGATTATTCTATTAATACTTGGGGCCCTCTTAAAATTTGGGGGCCCAAGGCCGCGGCCTAGTTGACCTTTGCGCTAATCAAGGGACTGCCTCTTTCTATTTGTTAGTTTTTTTCTTTATTTTTTATATTTCTAATATTAATACACGTCCTTTTAAGTGAAGAACAGAAATTTCCCGAGAAGGAAACGTTATCAAGCTAAAGGAATTAGACCGGAGAGTGGTAAATCTAATTTAAAGGGTTAGGAAGTACTCACTGGTTGCCAAGTCCGGATTATAAGGGAGGATGACCGGTGATGTTTCATGGAAAGTAATGGTTTGCTATGAGGATGTGAGTTTCAGTACAACTCACTGCAAACTCCATATACTATTGTGGATATTTTTGACATTTGTTTTTCAATTCAATGGAGATGACTTTTAGTCGATGTTTAAAAAGCCAATTGCGGTTTATATGAAATGCTAGTCAACCCGTGCGAAAAGAGAAGAATAGAAAAAATTAAACGGGTGTTGGTCCAAAAGACGACATGTAATTGAAAACATCAATACAAATAGCCGTTACAATTTTTTTCAAACTGTTATTCAGATATTCAAAGTAATGAAATAACCACAATAATAATGATAGTTATCTTAAAATATAGTTACTGTTGGTAGGTTAGGCTCTACACATTCATAGTTTAAATGAATGTGTAGAGCCTAACAATTGAATAAGTTTAACGCACAGACGCAGCTAAAACTGTCCAATTTGCTACATAATAAAAGCAGAAGAGTTTTTTGGTTGTTTACTTGATAACAGATGGCACGAGCATACACAACCCCAATTTGGCATCCATTGAAGGACCTCTTCTTAGACGATTTTAAATCTCAAATTTAAGAGAAGCACTACATTTTTTGATCGTGGGTCTATTTTTCGTCATTAACCGGCATGATAAGCATTAAAATGAGGGGCAAATCATGGAATTTGATATAGGAATAAGGAAGATCTCGCGGAGTGACAAAAAAACAGACTAGAGAAATAATATATATAAATCAACTACTACGCAAACTTCGGTACTGGTTGTTTAAAATCTTTAGAAGAAATTCAAAGAGTTTGCTTTTAATTTCTGCTCTTGATAGCAAAAATATAAAATGCTATTCTTACAGAGCACAAAATTGTTATTCTTCTTCGGATGCAGTTACTTAAAATCACCCTTCTAGAAATTAACTATCGTTTATTACTGTTCACCAAAGTAGCGTTATTCTGCACAAAGAATGAAATAAAAAAAAAAACCCTCTAGTCCTGTACCGTAAAATCAAAAGAGCGAAACCAATTTAGGAGGTCCTAGCTAATATATGTCGTGTCAAAAAGTTATTTCTGTTATTTTTATTATTATAACTTTTTACTTTATTCTAAATGAAAAAGTTAAAACTCGATCAATGCAAAAAAATAATAATAATGATAATAATAAATAAATAAACCCTTACACTAATGTCTCTCAAAATGAAAATTGAAACTCCTAAAAAGGATTTTCAAAAAATATTTTTTAGCATTCTCAAACCAACGAAAAGCTTAGAGAATTTTCGGAACTGAACTCAATACATATGTACGTATATTAGAACCTCCCTTATTCGAGCTAAGTGGGACCGCTGGTACCTCAGATATCGGAAATCTCAGTTAATAGAAACTATGGATAAAAACTCATCGTGCCACGCGAATTTAACGTCTTTTAAAATAAAAACAATAGAACGTTTTTCTGATAGAAATAAACTTGCATGAAATAAACTATGTTTCACTGGTCAACAAATTTAAAAAGGAAATCAACTACTAGTAGTAAATTTTATAAAGCAAGTTGAAATTATTTTTAAACTGTACCTCAGTTCTGAAAAAAAGGGTTTTACTCCTTAAATTTGAATGTACATTTACTTGTTAAATGTGCATATTTAAGTCTTACCTTTTGATGATGAAGAGCCTGCAGCAAGGAAAAGGAACTAAAAAGTCTGGTCTTTTTCAGAGGCACAAAAAAATGGCTTAGTTATCGGCTCGGTTAATTGCTGTTTTACTAGTAGAACATTTATTAGTGTGAAATAAATTCGTAGGAAACTGGAAGATGAGGCAACCTAATCCGGGTCAAATTCAGTTGCTCTGAATTCATTCTTTTATGTATACGTACACAGATATAGAAATATGTTTGTTTGTGCGTGCCTGTATGTATTTTTAAACAAAAATTATTAGGGGACAAATAACGTGAAGCAAAGAATGAATTTTTCATTGCAGTAATATTTTAAAGTAAAAGTTGAGTATTACGCGGTTTTTCGCTTTCTTTCCTCTACGTACAAAATGTAATTTATATTATTGTTCTTCTAACTATAATCGTTTTATATCAGTAAAATATATATTTTATTAGCAGAATTAAGTTTCATCATTTTGTGAAAGAGGGAAAAATACTTTTACACAGTATTACTTTTTCACTTAAAAAAGTAATTTTATTATCTACATCTCAGTTTGGCGAATGAAAAAAAAGAATTCGCCATCAATCTTCAATTCAACTATGTACATAACAGATTTTAGTGAATTGGTTAATTGATTGGTTTTAAGCTTTACTGGCTCTGCAAGAGTCTTAATAGGCTGCACTGCGCAGTAAGAAAGGCCTAGATAGAAAAAAATTCAAAAGCATAAATAAATGGCCTAACTAAAAGTATTCGAATATCAAGTCATCCAGCCTGCACGCAAATTTATTCCCGTTTCGAATTTTTAGGAAAGTCTAAAACTTTCGCTAAACACACGGCACGAAATCACAGCACGCAATCCGAACCCCACTCGAAAATTCTTTTTTAAAAAGGAAGAGTCTAAAAATTCGATCCCGTAAATTTCGCCTCTGTGATCTGGCGAGCAATTCTCCCGCCAGGGGAAAGGGCTGGCTGGATCTCTCAGAGGCCGGATATTCCGGTAGTGGTAGACGTTCAGAGCCGGATCGGCCGAGGGTCCGGGCGAGCGATCCCTCCGCCAGTGCAGTCAGGAAGGAGGGCTGCTATGCTCGTGCTGTCAGACGGCGTGTCAGCAGGGGCGGTTGGAATGCGGCGGGAAACATGTCGCGATCCAAAGGAGGCTACGCCATCCTGGTGGTGGAGACAGACCGCGGGAAGCTCAAGCTCCTCGGTGAGATTTCATCTCTTTTCGTTTCACCCGCTGAGCTAGGACGGAATCGGAGTGCTTTCAATTGCGATTGCGGAGAGAAGAGAAAGTGATTCTGTTTTCTCATGCTTCAATATAGGGTGATCCTGGGACATCTCGACACCCTTTGGGAAAATGATGAATGACTGGGGGATTAATTTGAGGATTTGATCCTTTATTTTTACAGAAAATACTTATCCGCATATTAGTATTACATAGTGAAAATTAGGTTTGACTAAAAACTACCATAAATCATATAAATGCAATAAAGCTAAATGTCCACTTCGGTCTTAATTGCGCGAGATCTCGACAGCTACCTACGGGGCGGCAATTTGAATTGAATCGCGTAATTTCGGGAAAATGGGTTTTGTAAAAAATGTGAACCTGAATGTGTGATTTTACTAGCCAGTCATTTGGAAATCGTTAGAAACTAAAACCATCAACATTTATTACCTTTGGCAATGTCAGTCTTACACTTCAAGTTTTGTAAACAACGAAGAACTTGACTGATAGACTTCTAATATTTATGTTTTATTGTTCAATCTGAATTTTCAAGAGCTTCGATTCATAACACTGAGGTTATTTCACTACAGTCGCACCACACGGGACACTAGGGTGCAGACCAGGCTTCTAAGGGGTTTTCTGAAACATGTCGAGATCTCGACAAATGCCGAGATGTCCTTAAATGACCGTATTTTACTTTATGACGAGACTAGGTCCAAAGTTTTCTCGTTTTTTAACGCTTTTAAAATCAGCACAAGTGCTCTTTTTGGAAACTTACTGATGTCAAATAAATGAAACGATGCAAAGCCATGATAGAAACTTTTAAAAATTCAGTACATAAATAATTACCATTTACGGTTAACTCTTTAAGTAAATTATCCGTACTTCTGGAGCTATTATCAAAAACCATGTATTTTCAGACTGTTAGCATTCAAAAGGGTTTTATCTAGCTCTCTCTCTCTCTCTCCCTCTCTCTTTGTGAGGACATATTTCACAATTATTTTGCTCTGAACGATCAAATAGGGCAAATCTCCACAGTGTTTTTCATATATGTATTCTACCGCAGCGGTTCCCAATCTCTTTTTTTTGGCGCACCACCATTTTGTTTTGTTAGCCATTTGCGTACCACTACGAATATAACTTTATTATACAAAATATAATAATGATAGATTATAGAAAAATACTAGGACGAATAGGTAATATAAATCACAACATTTTTTATTGTTATTAACCCAGAAAAAGCGTTTATTAAAGTAAGGCTCCATAAGTAAAATATATGAAATATATAAAATAAGTTTTTAATACGTACTTCCAAACCAAGTTAGAAGTTAGTATATCTAAGTCTGTCTCTTCTTTTTTTTCACCTGCACGCGTACCACCTGGAGAGGCTTCTCGTTCCACTAGTGGTACGTGTACCACAGTTTGGGAACCGTTGTTCTACTGTATATGCTTGTGGTTTTTCAAAAAGAACGAACCAGTTTTATTAAGCTATTTTCCCTAACAGACAGTGGTACAAGATTGCAACCAAGGCATATATGCAATTGACTGATGTAGCAGCATTGTACAATCTCCTATAAAAGTTCAACATGAACAGAATCCGAACCATATCTAGGTGGCAAGATCCACCGTCTGATGTTTTTGTGAGAGTTCTAGTACTCACGCTGTGTGCTATTGAATTCAGGAAACCCAATTATGTGGACAGTGTAACATGCTTTACGTAGAATGTTTCACTACCTCCTGCGTAAAAGGCTACCTACGAGCTCCTACCAAACCTCCTACTTGGGAATAGGACCTACTAGGCAGCAGGTCCTTTCCCAAGAACAACCGATGGGTTGCTACAAGTAGGGGAGAAAGTCTCCTATCGCCGTGATGTGGTCCGCTCTATAAGTGATAGTCATATTGACTTGTAGGTGAAGGAATTATAATGCTATACCAGGTCAATTGCATGTGTATTTTTGCAATTTCGTACTAAAGTCCTGAAACTTTGGGCGTGAGTTCGACAAGTATACACAAGTTGAAAATTGTTACTTACTATCAAACATTAATTACAGAAGGAGGGAATTTATATTTATATTTTTATCACTTAGTTTAAAATTAGAAATTAAAAAAAAGAAAAGCTTAATCATGTCATGGAGGCATTATTTTCCTTTGTAACTGTTCTAGGAAATTCTGATCAAAAGTAATTCAGTTATCACTTCATAACAACAGATTAATCAGAAAATAAGCAGATTTTTTTTTCTTCTGCAAACACTGCCAAAAATTATTGCTTGCAGGGCGGTGATAAACAATTGAATTAGAAATTGCTATGTGATATGCTGACTATGTTGTTTTACTTCAAACTGCCCGCACTCAAAGGCTCATTTACGGCTTGTTCATTATAGCTAAACGTTTTATTGGGGGAGGCACTTGTTAGCCGGGAAATGTCGTTCAACTTAAATCAGAAATCATAAAGCCGGTTCCCTCACCCTATTTTCAAAATATTAAATATATTACAGTTTATATATATATATATATATAGGGCGTGATATTTTATCGTTTTTCTACAATTTTAATGTAAAAACAACGATAATTTTGTGTAATTTAAAATCGGCATACATTATAAAGCTCAACTAAATCATGTCACAAATGTAATGTTGTGTTACTCTGCGCTCTAACACATATTTTATGGGCTAACATGTTAAGTGTATTAAAAAATGAAATTTGAGGAGTGCGAAAAAGTTTATCTTGAGTAAAATTTAAAGTGCTATAATAAATTCATAAGTCCCAAATTTAGTGAAAACTGGAAAGCATTTGCTCCATGTCTCTCATAAAATGTTTTTTATGGGTATAACAAAAAGAGGTTTCGCATCTCTCAGTAACATCAAAGCAAAATGTTTCAAAATACAAAATATTGTTAAACCTTCCCTCCCCCATTCTTCCTTTTTTTTGGGGGGGGGGGGTGGTAAACAGCATATGGTTTTAAAGGCAACTAGTTGAAGTTTACCTTCTGGAAATTTCTGAATTATACGCCAAATAAGAAGTTGATGATTAGAAGTCAAAGTTGAAGAATGCTGAAACGTCGTTATATTTATCGCTCTTCACCTTATCCTTTCAGCTTTTATTGTAAAACGTAAATTATCCCATTTTGCAAAATTCAATGTTGCACAAATGAAGCCTTTTATTAAAGGGATCGTACGCCCTTTACATTTTTTTACAAGGGTCGTAACAGGCTGAGAAACGATGTGCAGATAAAATGGTAAATTGTTTCATTGCAATAAGACTACAATTGCGGTAAAAAAGTATTCACCGGATTCCTGCTTCCAAATCCGGTTTTGAAACTCCTTTGTGTTGCAAGCACACGGAGTGCATTTCGTATTCCAAAGTCAAAGTCTCTTGAAACATTCTTCTTCAGTATCATAAAACATTCTAAAATCTCCGGAATTTGTCCGCCTAGCTGAAACTGCAAAGGTTTCCGGCTTATTTGAAATTCGGGCAGGGTGGTATGAAATTTCCGAGTGCGTGATTTTTTAAGACTTCGAAGACGAGCACTTCTTTGGTCGACATTTATATGAAGTATTAAGTATCGTGACGGAACCTTCGAGTTTGTATATCTGTTGAAGTTGTCATTTGCACCGTGGATACAATTAGAGTTTTAATTGTCCCTCAGTTCTGGTTTGCTTTTATGAAGCCAGGATTCATACTATAACTTATTCATCTACCTTAACAAAGTTAACTTTCATGCGCCAGGACCACCTCTTATGAGTGGTACAAAACAGTTTTAAATCCATTTACCCTCTCCTTGTAGTCATTTCATCTCTGATGGTGGTGGAAAGTGTTTTCCGGCAATAACTACATTTAATAAAATTCATCACATTTTACTAAAGTTTTTGAAACCCATTTGAAAGCTGCTCTTTTTACTTTTAAACGTGAAAGCTCCTAAGCAGCTAAAAATAATACAGAACATTTTACCCTTTCATTACCACTGAAACATACATTCCCGCGTGCAATTTTGATTGAAGCTATGAGATAAATATGTATTAATATGAGTGTATGACCCACTGGCATTCCTTAATAACGCTAAAATTTCAATGTAAGTTCCTACCAAAAGATGGTATTAGAGTTGTCCCAACATTTTCAATTATCTTAGATTCACTGGGATATATGTGACCCACTAATATGTGACCCACCCCCGCTGGTGATTTTGGTAATTTACTTGTTATAGTTTCTGGGTGTTATTCACATTTGTATTACTGGGGAAGCATTCAGTACGTTTTTTTTTTTTAGAAAAAATGTTAATTAAAAGGCTAATTACTGAATTTTTATCTGCGAAGATTTTAACTCCCACGTTTCTGATTACTACGCAATTCCTTTGCCCATATTATCTAACTAATAACGCCCAATTAATAAACCACAGACAATTACTGAACAGTGCAACTAAATTTGTAAATTCCTTAAAGTTATATTTAAAATTAAAAAATGCACTCGAAGCTTTTAATATATTCCAAATAAATTGTATCATTTAGGCAACTTTACGTGCAAGAAACTTTTCTTTTTTTATTTGAGTTGTATTATTTTACACTTTACTTCAAAAACATTATAAATTTCTAAGCGTCGAATGTTTTAATTTTTTTCAAGCTTGTATGAGAAGAAACTCGTTAAGTCTTCATTTTTGACTCTTCCAAGCTTCGTACATATACTCAAGGTATGCATTAAGTCTTACATAGAAGTGATATTTATTGAAATAGGATTGAGATTAAGCACAAAATTAGAATAACTTCGTCCTTAGATTTTTTAAGTACGTGAAATTTTAAAAAACATTATATTCTTTTTTCTCTTCGCAAAAGTATGAAAATTACTTACAAATACGTAACACAAAAACAGTGTCTTATCTAAGGGAGGACAATAAGGGGAAACCCGCGCCCCGATCAACCTATTCGGAGATCGGTGAAATGAACTGTGCTGAAAGTTCGAAAAAAAATCCCAAGTACTTTTGAAATTAAATAACGATCATAATCAGGGACATGTAAAGTTCAAAATGCAAATTTCGTTCCCTCCATTAAAAAGAAATTTTATATTTCAGTGGCTCATTTTTTCAGAAACTTAAAAAGTTGTTTCAATCACTTGCATTAAAAACCTTTAAGCATGTATTTATTCAACATAAAAATACATAATTTATCCAATGAAAGAGAAAGAAAGACTCTCAGATGCAAATTACATTGGGATATTTGACAGCGGTGGTTCTTTCCCATCATAACAGTTACAAAGTATAAATGTAACAAAATTCCGAAATATTTCAAAATCTGGTTTTCAGATTAGAATTTGCAAATAAACTGTGAATTCTTTTATTATATGCTTAACATGAGTCAACGTTTACGAAAACAATGCACGATATGGAAAGAAAAATCGTTTCTTTGCAATAAGATTGTCATTGCGGAAGAAAAGTATTAACAGGATTTCTGCCGAAACCAATTTTCAAGCTCGTTTTCTTACGTGCACAATAATTTGGTTTTCTTTTTGGAAAAGGTTCCACTGGTGGTACAAAGTGCACATAAAGTATTTGAAGCTTGAAGGACAAGTTTTTGATTTGTCGCAAATTCGTAAAAGTGTTGGCCAAATAATGTTTTGTGATTTGGTGAGCAAAATTTACAAAAAATGTCCGTTTTTCGATTATGTATCGAGTGGAAAAAAGTGCTATTGGTGGCACTACGTTGCCATAAAAGTATTTAAGCGTGTAGAATTATTCCTTCGCCATAGGCCGAAAATTCTCAGTACTTCACAACATTTAAGCTCACATTCTTTTCAAAAGTATATATACACCCTTTCATTTTGCATCGCCCCCATTCCAGGCCGTTAAATATAACTGCAACAGTTTTCCAAAAGCTTTCACTGAGATCTAAAACAGAGGTTTCAATGACTGGACCTAATTTTGATATTTGTTGATTTTATGAATTCTTTCGTTAATTCAGCAATTGTAAGGATCTGGAAAAGCATCCCTTTACCGTTGACATTTTTTAAAGATATAATCCTGGTTATCTGGTGTAAAACGTTTCTCCTATTTTCCCCTAAGAAGGTCAAAGGCCTGAAAGCCCCGCGAAGGCATTTCGCTTTTATTGGATCGGGCTAGTCCATGATACGGCTTTCGAAATGCAAGAGATAAGATAGGCATAAGTCTTCGGACCGAAACCTATCCCTGAATACATCTTGTCTTATGTTCGAGATGGGAAGAACTGAAGTGTCTATCTGTCGCCATAGCAGGGGATGGACGGAAGAGATAGCAATGGATGTGTAAATAAATCTGTATGCTCCATTGGAATTCTTATTCACTTTGGCAGCCGTTCTTTTGAGTTGCATCACTCCGTCTTCGCTCCATGCTTCAAATAATTTTAACAAATACACACTATTTATCACTTTTATTTAGTTAAGTTATTATTAATGTGCATCTATATATGTGATAAAAAGTAAACACAATAATAATAATAAACTCAATAACTATATAATGTTTTATATATGCATT
This sequence comes from Octonoba sinensis, assembly GCA_038502835.1. Taxonomy (NCBI): domain Eukaryota; kingdom Metazoa; phylum Arthropoda; class Arachnida; order Araneae; family Uloboridae; genus Octonoba; species Octonoba sinensis. The sequence continues at coordinate 96,325,445 of CM076600.1, read as the reverse complement.
GTGTTGCGAAATAAATTGTGCACATACACACACAAAAAAGGGGGGTCATCTATTATTTTTAAGTTTCTGAAAATGCACTAATTCGAAAAAAAGAAAAAGCATACACAAAAACCGGTGCAGTGGAGAACATTTTATTTTTTTTTAAAATCTGTCTCCACTTCAGTTTCGAACAAAATCTCGTTGCTCCCCTGCTCCCCGCTCCACTCCAGATCCCAGGTCATTAATACAAAAAATATTTTTTTATTAAAATATTCATTGAATGGCCTATATAATTAAAAGTCTTTGAGGAAATAAATTTAAGTATTTATAACAAGTTGTGAAATGTATTTCAATTCGCATGGTCGCAATTGTCTCTATCAAAAAAAGTTCAGACAGTGATGAATTGATTCCCTGCATCAGAATTTTTGCACAAAAATTACATCACGTTATTGTAGTCTTTTCCCCATTAAGTAATAAACCTACCATTATGCAGAACCTAGTTTTCTGCCAGGATACGCCATTTTGGAACAAAGGCCGATTTTAATACGTACAGACCAGATATTTTTAGAAGATAGCCCTTTACCGGAAGGTGGAAAATGCATCAAAACATTTCTCTTTTATCTAGTTTACCGAGCGTGCAACCGGATATTTGATTTTCATTCTTTTTCAAAGTTTGACGCGCCGGAAGTTGTTCTTACCCATAGCTTCCTAGTAGAATAGTCGTGCGTTAAACGGGCGGATCGATGTTGCTCGCAAGCCCTAGCGGCAGAACTACAGGTGAGGCACTCGACAGGTGAGGTAAATAGTTAATTGATCTTGCTGGCTGTAACGGAGCTGCAATCATTCTCCGTCCACTTCCGATAAATAACGCAGAAAACCGGAAAGCGCCGAAGGTGGTTTAAGTATTCTGCGGTCATTGCGTTTTAAACGTTTAAAATAGGTATTGATTAAACCTTTTAGGAGATACGGAGATAGTAAACTTAGAAATTATATATCCGGTGCTCCGGCAGGAAAAATTGAACAAAAAGGAAAACAATTTCTTTCGTATTAAAAGTTTTAGTAATATACTATGTTTATTTTTCCCCTCGGAACTTTCGTTTCTGCATCCCTCTAATTTCTTAAGGTTTACTCTCTGGAATGGAAAAAAACCGGTGTTAAGTTTTAATATGCTTTCTAAAATTACAAAAAAGTTATATATTATTGCTTTTTCAGGAGAATAGTTTGAAATCTTGTGACTGACATATTTTTCGAATTCCCTAGTCATTGCTACTAAAGGAGAATTTCACATTATCTCAAATAATATTAGAGCAACTTATTTTAAATCTTCGAAACAAATATAATCTATAGTGTTACATTTCAGTGTTTAAAATTTGTTCCTTAATTCAACGTAAAAACTCTACGCTCAAGCGTGACCTAAGGCTTTTCAATATGTAACCCTGAAGAGAAGAAGGAATTAAAAACATACTAATGAATAAATAATTAACTGAAAAATAAATAAAAGTTAAAAGTTGGCTTAGAAGTTCGTTATTGTCATAGACTATCAGACATAGACTTCCATATCCCACTTCCTTCTTTTCTCCTTTGAAGAACTGAACTCCTTTCATATCCCATTCCAGAAAAAAAAAAGACTTTCTTATCTTCTCCTTTGAGGAGCTTAATTGCCGGTCCACCTTGAGAATGGCACTCTAGTCATCACCTATATACCTCCCCTTTGCCTAGAACAGCGTTTGTTAAATTGTATTCCGCGGAACCAAGGGGTTCCACAGAAACCACTCAATGGTTCCAAGAAACTTGCATTAGTTCTTTTCCAAACATATAAGAAATTTATTGAAAAAGCAATAAAATTTAGGAGAGACCAATTACTAATCTAGATATTGAGTGTTGAAATTTCTTCCATTAAGCATATCTGGAATTATAAAATCACTAACACTAGTGAAAATTTTGCTTTTAAAAATCTTGTAAGAGTATGTTATTTAAAATTATTTTAAGAACATTTGGTACAGAACGTTTGGTTGAACTGTTGATTTTGAAATTACTTTTAGAATAAATGTTACTTGAAGCAGTTTTTATTGCGAATAACCCTTTTAAAGAATGTCGCTGTATTACTGAAGAAAACGGGGATTCTGCGGTAAAAGTCGAGTTTGAACAGGGTTCCACTTACCAAAAAAATGAAGAAACAATGGGCTAGAACATTTTGTCATCGTCCCTTTTGAAAAGCTAAGCATCGCTATTGTACTTCTATTAGAAATATCAAAGTCTATTTTAATGAGCTTCCCACTTTTCGAACTCCACACGAACTACTCTTTCGAAACTACACACTCGTCATTATCCCTCTTATTAATGAATTAAAAGTCAAATCATCTCATATCACTCAGTCCTTGTAAAATATCAACACAAATACTTCTTTGTAAAAAACTTTTCACTATTACTCATTTATTCTTTTAGGATTGCATCTAATTAACGCTTTTCTCCTTGAAATAGCTTATTGAACAATCATTTTAATTAACCTTTTTGTCCTTTAAAAGCTCTTCAGCTATACGCGCACGCGATCCAGGGTTTAAATTCCGAACATTATTCATTATTCAAATCTTAAGTGATTACTGAAGAATATTTCTTTGAACGCATTAAATACTTCAATCGTTTATTTTCAGTTTAAAAGGTTTCAAACAAGATTAAGTTATTCTGCACTGACTATACATGTCCCAAGTAAAATCAATCATAGTTTTTAAAGCAACGAAATCCAATGAATCGCTTCATCCCTTTACATATTCATGACGAAATGATGTGAAAACTCAAAGCTATTGCTTCACGTAGGCGGTTTTGGTTTACGTAATTTCTTCACGTTCGGTTTTAATCCGGACGAAGGAGCAATTTTGAGCAAACTTTAATATGCATGAACTGATTACCTAACGCTAGAATAGATATTCAAGGAGCAATTTCGATTAGGGAACTAACTATTTGCTCAGACACAGAAACGCTTAGAAAGAATAGAAATTGAATTTCGATCAATTAATTACACAGGGCTCTAAAGAAACGAAAAAGAAAAGGTTTTTGTTTGGTACATTTTAAAACTGGTGTTTAGCATTTTGTGGGGCCCTTAACCGAAATATGAAGTCAATTTTTGTCTTTCAGCTCTACTCTTGTAGATCAGTGGGGTTTTTTTCCCTAACCCCCATGCAGCTCTACAAGAAACGTTCTAACTCTAATTTTTGCAGTTCTGAGTCACATGTACAAAGGATTGGGCCAGCATATTTCGTCCATTGTCAGTGTGCTGTCCAGTTACTCCCAGAAGTATCCAGCAGTAAGTGACATTCAAGGCTTCAACGAGTTAATTTTAGTTAAGAATTCTCGACTTAGCCAGATCAAATTAGTCTCACATGATATTTGTGCTCAGGAAAGAGTTATTATAAAGTTAACCTATAACTGAATCACTGTTGCATTTGTGTTCTTTAATGGAAATGAAATGAGTTTCAAGAAGTTGTCTGAATCATCCTGATGCTTAGTTGCATATAAAGAGAATACGCATTAGGGAAAACATAAACAGGGCTAAGGGCTTATTCAAAAGAGCTTATTTTGGATAATTTGGTGTTAGATTTAATCACCAAGATAAAAATTGGTCACTCACCATATCAGATTTGAAAATCTTTTACAGAAAATTTGCGACAGTGGACTACCGGAAAAAATAAAAACGTGAAATGCGGCGTGCTGATGTATTGGAGAAAACCAAACAAAAAAACATTTCAATACCTCATTTCTGCTTGATTAATATTTGTTTTGTACAACAACAAAAATTCTGTATTTGTTTTCTTTTATTTCATCCATGAACTTTACTTAAAATAGTGTCACGTATATAATAAGGGAACACTGTGCAAATAAACTGTAAAAAGATTTTCAAGTTAAGCAAACACAAATGAGCATTAAAATGCAGACATATGTTTCAGGATTGCTAGGAATCCCTTTTTCAATGCGCTAGTAGAGCTTCTAGATGCAAAAACATCCAATCGCTTTGAAAAAGCAATTCCAAGCAATATATCTGCATTTTAATGCTTATTTGTATTTTCTTAACTTGAAACTCTTTTTATAGTGTCACGTATATTTCACTAAAATGTCATAGATTGAAAATTTCAGCTAATAGTCAAAAAACTAATACCACACATATTTGAATTCGGAGTACATCCAGTTCAAGTGCAAAACAGCTCCAAATACCCCGCACTATGTACGCAATATATGAAAACAACAGATGTTGACCTGTCTTGTAGAATTTTAAAAAAGGAGGATAGAAAATTTATAACCGTATTCCTCTCAGTTGTTAAGCACGTAATTTTCAATTTTCACGAATCTGGAGCAGCCTCTCTTTTTTGAGTAAACTCCGACTTCTAAACACTTGTTCCAGCACCGCTCCAATTCCACGACGTGATCCGAATAATTTTAATAGATTATATTATTTGTCTTTCTTTTTTTTTTTTTTTTGTTAAACTTTTGTTTTATTTATTTATTTTTATATGATAAAAAATTAAAAAACTAAAAAAAAGTATTAGGAGCAATGGAGCACAGCAAATTTCTTTGCCCCGGCTCCACTCCAGTTCCGCGCCATGATCCGAATAATTTTAATAGATTATATTATTTGTCTTTCTTTTTTTTTTGTTAAACTTTTGTTTTATTTATTTATTTTTATATGATAAAAAATTAAAAAACTAAAAAAAAGTATTAGGAGCAATGGAGCACAGCAAATTTCTTTGCCCCGGCTCCACTCCAGTTCCGCGCCGTGATCCAAATAATTTTAATAGATTATATTATTTGTCTCTCTTTCTTTTAGTTAACTTTTCATTTTAGTTAAGTTTTTCAAATTTCTTTATTTATTTTATGTGATAAAAAATTTGAAAAACTAAAGAAAAAAATAGGAGCGGTGGAGCACAGCAAATTTCTTTGCTCCAGTTTCGAGCAAAATCTCGTTGCTCCAAGCTCCGCTCCAGATTCCTGTCAATTTTCTTAGCTTACTGTATTCATTTGTTTTTGCATGACACATTTACGCATGCCATCAAGAGCATTCTGTATTTTAGAAAACTTTGAGTTTATTGTTGACTTGAAGTCAGCCTTGCAAACTGATTAAGGTCTGGTAAAAAGAGCAAACTATTGAAACGCTCACTGAACTGCAATCACACTTGGTAATAAATCTTCGTGTAGTTGCTATGAGGGATAGTTTTTCATAAATGACAAAGATAATTTATGTTACTTCAGCAGAAGCTTAAAGTATGCAAATAACACATATTGATAAAACCATTACTGTAAAGGCCCTTATTTTCGCGGGCCGTAATTTTCGCGAAAATGAATATGTCGGTTATTTCGCGAGCCGAAAATTTCGTGAATTTTATATGAACAGAACCGAAAGTTGAAAAAAATTCCAAAAGTACCTAAGTAAAGTTGAGAAAGTTGAAAAATTCCAAAAATACATCTTTTGCATAAAACATTTTAAGAAACTTCCTTTTGTCCGAAAAGTTCGTCCCCCCCCCCCCTTCCCTCTGAATGGCTTCAAAGAAGCTGGTATAAATATTTTAAGTGAATGAGCTGCCTTCTATTAATTTTATTGTTTTATATTCGAGAAATAGTTGTATATTATTCAAAAAATAGTTATAAGAAAGAGAGATGTCAAGAAAAAGCTTGTAACTACGCAATAAATCATTAAATTTTGGGTAAGTGAAAAATTTCTGATTCTTTATTATAATTTGAGGCGGAAAAAATTAGTATTTCACGTAGCTAAAATTTTCAACTTTTGCAATTACGACGGGCTCGCGAAAATAAGGGCCTTTACAGTACGTATAACATTTATTTACTTCGTTACTTATTATATTTTTACATTCACTTGCAAAACTAAAACAACTTTGTGGTTTCGAATAGGTGGCCTTTTGTAAAAGGGAATAAACTTGTCGTTCTAGGAAACAGGCATATGAGGCACCCAGAAGCAAAGGGATGTTCGTGACAAAATTGAAAATTTGGAGATAACTAGTGCAAATGATGGGGAAAATCACCATTCTATATTGTGACAAGAAATGTGAGGGATAGCTCTAACAGGTGCTCCGCCCCAACGTGATCCAGAAAAAAATTAGCATTACAGTTCCCATAAGATCCAAACTTTGAACGCGTTTTTCTCAGAATCGTTTTTTGGTCACTTACACCCCTTTGCTTCTTACTGCCTCATGTACTAGTCTTATTCCCACTCGTAAGAGCGCTCTTTTAAAAATTTAAAAAATCTAAGATTTAGGCCTCTGCACACCAGAGGTATTTATCTGCCGAATTAGGGGAAGACTTTTGCTCCAATAAACCTGATTAATAAACGGAACAAAATTCGAATTTGCATGCTCCAGATTACCGAACGTTCGACTTCTATTCCGAAGACGAATGATAATAGATTCCAAGGGTTTTCTGGAGCACCTCCAAGATTGCCGTCGTCACTCTGGCTGATCTCGGTTACGGTTAAGGCCAAGCATCTTACAAGTAGTGGAGGAAGGAAAAAGGGCTGGAGACCGAGGAAAACTATCGACGCCCCTGCTTGAGCAGAGAAACAGCGAAGTTGGCTGTATGCCAAACACTGGAAGGAAATTCCATAGTTATGGGGGGAGTTAATTTGCTGGGTGGGATGTTTGTCGTGGAACGCGGGAGATTAAAGTTTTATAATTCGAATCTTCTACATCTAGGAGCCGTTCGATGCTGGGTAGGGCAGCACAGAGAAAATTGAAAACCCATTCCTAAATGCATGTTCAGCTAACTGGTTGTAGAATCAGTTTAAAATTTTTATCGAAATTGAATTGATGGTTAATGAAATTTACTGGCAAAAGAACAGAATATTTTTTTCTCTAGACAATTAAAAACAAAAATTACAAAATGTGAATTGCTTAACAAAAAACTTAAAAAGAAAAAAAAACGAGGCAACAAAGGTATTAAAAATAAAGTTTTCGTAATTTTAATTTCAGATTGCAAGATTTTATACTAAGCGTCTCAAAACTCTTGCATTAAAAGTCTTAAAATGCATTTTAAATAGCCAGTTGCATTATTCATTTACTCCGAGTTGAATATCAAAATCATCTAGCTAATAATCGCATGAAAGCATGTTTCGTATGCTAAAATATAAAATAAATACGTATTGTATTTTTAAACGTTTTACGAGCTGTGCTTCTGTTCGAATAGAATTTAAAAGTTCTATATTAAAAATGAATAATATTACATTCCCGTTTTGAAGGGAAAAAATGTATATCAAAATAAATATACATTTAAAAGTTGTGTCCATCCGTAAATGTAAAGTTGAAATTAGTATTCCTTCGAATGATTTTATGAGCAGTCCACAGCTTTCAGTGAATTCCATTTTGTACTTCTTGAATCATTTAAATGTGTACATGATTATAGTATAGGATTATAGTATAGACCTCGATTAGTCTAGTCATTTACAATAGGATTTTTTGTTTGTAGAAGAACAGAATAATAGTTATGGTAAGTAATAAAATATGTTCTTAAGGATCGAATAAACATTCATAAAAATAAGATACATCAAAATCTGTGTAAAGCTTTTAAAAGAGTTTGCTTTTCACTGAAAACAAAATGCTTCCATGTTGATTTTTTTTCTCTTTTGCAGTTTCATGATATTTTTGTAAGAAAAATATCGTTTCTGGTCGAAAACGTTCACTCATAACTTGAAATTGAGCGATAGCGCATGAGTAATCAGAAAATCAAATTTTTTTGTTAATTTTTACCAACACGTCAATATAAAAGCATAATTTGTTGATGGAAGGCAAAGTGAAAAGGTGTTTGCTTTTCTGGTGTATTTCCTCTCAATCAGCTTAATTATAAATAATAATTTTAAAGCTAACAGCTTAAAAGTAAGAAATTAATGAGCCACTGACAGCTATTAATTCAGAAGAATAATGATAAAAACATATTGTTAATGATTGATTTTAAATACTGGCAGGAAGAGAGAGATGTTCAAATTATAATAAGATTTTTTAGTTTGAAAAATAATGCCTGATCATTTAACAATGTCTTACAAGTCAGGAGTTAAATATATTTCGCATCTCTATTATGTTTAGTGAGACAAAACCAATTAAATTTCACTCATTTTGTGATTATACTGCTATTGCCATTACTGTATGTATAAACAATACTTATTTGATGATTGTGTATTTTCTACTTTCAGGTTGTTCCCCAGACAGATGTGGGGAGGGGGAGGGAGAAGGTCCTTCTGTCCCTCCCGACGACGCGGACGAGATCGCGGATGTGAACGGCCGGATCTTAGACGACTGGCCGCTGCACGAAATAGCCGACTACCTTCAAAGAGTGAGTGTTTTCTCAGCTCCCCTTAAATTTATTTCTTTAATTACATGCTTAATTTATTCGGAAAGGTATCACTTTATTAAGTATGTTGTTTTGTTGTGATAATAGTAATAACCTCATAATATTGATTTTGCTCAAATGTATCATTTTCGTTCGGAAAATCAGTTGCTTTAGTCTATGAGCAATAAGTGAAACCCCGATTTTATGTTTCCCAAGGGCCTGGATTAAAATAACGTAAAATACGGGAAAACGTCAAGTACGGGAAATACATAGAAAGCAAAAATCAATTAGAAAAAAACTAAATGATGTAAACATGACTCTTTCAGAAAGTATAATATTTATGTTTTCGAAGAGAAAATTAATATACACACCTTGCTTAACACATTTAAATAAAAATCCTGGTATTTAGGTAGAAAATAGTCCGTGAAAATAGTCCGTGGAATAGCTTCAAAAAAGCCCAAAAGGAAAAAATATTGCTAAGTTTAGACTTTTACTTAATTTAGACTTTTTAACTTTCGAGGGAAAACGTAAAATGCGGGGAATTCGATAAGTAACAAACTTAGAATCCGGGTTATCTTAACATTAATTAGTATACTTTAAAACTGGGACCTGATGGAAAAGACGTAAAATGCGGGAAAAACGTAGATTTGGGGGACGTTAAATCGGGGTTTCACGTATTTAAAGTTTAGCTCAGGTGTATGGATTAATTACTTCCGTTTGACCTCTAATTTAAAAGGCACGAGCACAATGTCCCTTTCAACGAAGTGGTTTAATCTTTTAACTATAATTTGTACGGGATCACCGTTTGACCGTCTACCTAAGTTTCGTACAGGGCCGGCGGGAGACTGAGGTGGCAAGACGCTTGCTTCACAGAGCAACGTCATTAAGGGCGGCAGCTATTAAAAGCCAATTAATATGTTACGTACTCTATTACGCTTCGATAATGAATAAAGAAAAAACCGTCCTCTGGATATATAATATTATTTAAGTATATACGTACATATTTACTGACAATATTTTTAGTCCCTACATTCTATAAAATACAAATAGGGGCGCATATTTTTTGCTTCATGATGCCACTTACACTTGCGCCGGGCATGGGTTCGTACTCAAAAAAATTGCATTGCCGCAATAAACTTTGCTTTGTAACAAATTATGCTTACCTTTGTTTTTAATTTCCATCCAAGTTACTTATATCAAGCATGTGATAATTTTATATATAGTAATCTGGTTATTCTGGTACTCGAAAAACTTTGAAAGACCGAAATGAAAAATACACTAGGTAATAAATGAAAAATTTGTGTTCAGAGTTTCAGGCACCTTAACTTTGTCCGAGAATTTAATATTTCGCGCTGAATGTGAATTAGGTATCTAAAAGAGAAAAGTTTCTAAAGTTATAATGCAAAACTTTTCAGAAGCGAGAATAAAATTATGTGAAATGAAACAGCAGTGATGTGTTTTTTAATTTTAAAAGGAACTAGTGTAATTTTTTTAGAAAGGTAGACTTGTGACTGTTTTCAAACTCGACGACGTAATTACTTTCTCAGTTTTTTTTTTTACTTTGATTGATTAAAAGTCACGGACAAGAGTGGTTTTGAACGTTATGATTATGATGATTAAAGGAATTGGGTTGCTGAAACGAAATTAATTCATAATAAAACGAGAAAGAAAGCTGAAAGTTAAGCATATTGTGGCGCAAGCCACATTTTTAAAACATTTAATCCAAAAGAAAATGAGAAATTTTATTTCTAAAATGAAATGCCTAATTCTTTTGCTTTCAGCCATGCAACAAATTTAAAATATAAATACATTTCCAGTATGCAAATTTTGCATTAATTATTTCAAGGTCAGTTTTAATGAACGTAATTAACAAAACTTGCGTATGAAATTATATGACAGAGAATTAAAGAAAAATTAATATTTACAGTTCTACCATCAAACAAAGCGATCTGCCAAGAAGAATCCCGATTTTTTTTTTTTTTTCTTATTCTATTTCGTTTAGCAGACTCGATTTCTTCTGAACTGATGCTATATGCCAGTTTATAAATTGAGTTGCTTTCAACAAGCAGACAAGCAAACATTCTGATTCGCGTACTAAATAAACGCACCTGCAACACGAACTTCCCTAAAACTCGAATGGATTCGTTCTTTTCAGCCATGCGCAGAAGCGTCCAAATGTCAAAATTCCGTGGTCGAACTATACAATAAGTGCAGTCGCAGCCGCACAAAATGCAAGTAACGAAAGAACTACTTGTACTAAACTAAAAAAAACCCAGGGCTGCTACCCCTAAATCACTATCGCTCGCCAACCACCAGAATTGAAAACTTTTCCTGTTTGATAGCTTCGTGATCCGAGCTCGTTGTGCTCGCTCGCCAGATACTATATATTTGAAATCTAGTGTATATACCTTCCGGAATGAGCTTGTGAATTATCCTAAACAGTCTCGAGCAGTAGTCATCCACTCAACTCACACACAGATTGCAAACTTTTTTTTAAGATTAAAATATGTAAAAAATTGAAGTATAAATTAGATACAAAAAAAAAAAAATCTGTTGCAGAAAGTATGCAGCGTTATTGCGCTGTATGAGCAGACAGCATGAGGGAATCCATTACTGTTAAAAAAGCATGAATCTAGAACGTGGCGTACAGTAGAGATTTTTCTGAAAACTGGAGCGCTGCCGGAGCAAAAAAAATGTTGGGCTCCACTGCTCCACCTTTTTTTTTTTACTTTTCTAATTTTTGTCATTATATTAAGTACCAAAAAAATTAAGAAATAATATAATCTATTGAAATTCTTCAGCACACGGAGCGGGGCCGGAGCAAGTATTTAGATGTCATAGCGGAGCAATTGAAAAAAGTGGCTGCTCCAGATACCTGTAAAAAAAATTTCTTTATTCTCCTAAAACTGTGCTGTCTGCATATTTTTAACACTAAATGAGACCTTCGATAATTTTTGAAATTTAAATATTTAAAAGTCTGCGTAAAAAAAAAGAAAGAAAGGTTGTCTTTTGTGCAAACATCAAATTCTTCCAAAGACCGGGGAGGGGGGAGAAGCAAAAAAACTAAAGGACAAGCCTTTCCCCATTTCATAATTATAATTTTTTATTTATTTATTTTTTCACGGGGAAATATGCTAGAAAAGGAACCTTATTTTTTTGTCGTTATTCACTAGTGCACGAAAAATCCTTGAAATACTAAATATTTGCTGATAATTAGTACGAGGAAATACACGTAAGAAAGTAAATATAATTTTCTGACTTATTTAAACCATTATATACTTAAAACAGAAGTTTAAATTTATTTAAAAACCAGTAACTTATTATCAATCATAAATTAGAGGGTTTAAAAGGAAATTACTCACTTATTATAATTGGTTCCGTAATTTCATGGCTCTAAATAATTTAGAGCACAAGAAATTACTATATCATGATTGCCTCCCATCCCCACTTCCCTAATCTTTCTCGCATCATTACTGTAAAAATCCCAAAAACCATATTACATTTCGTAATTAAATTATAAAACCGTTTTCCGTCACTAAGACTCCGTTAGAACACCCTTGTACTACTATCTAATCACTTTTAATTATGATGCTTAAAAGCTTCATACGACGCTCCAAGGGAGCTTAACGATATTTAAGAAACGAATGTCTTTTCTTCCCTTGGAGCGAGTATGCTATTTATGCCTAAACACAACAATCGTTTTAATTGTTTAATTTCTCTTCCAGTGTATTCAATCAAGAGCAGTTTGCTTACGCCTCAAGCCTAAGAAAACACAAGAGAAAGGTAAGACAAGCTATCTAGTAAGACAGATATACGTACATTATTTTCAGCTGTTGGAATAATTGCTTCTTCTGGGGAAGCTGTTTCGGTTAATTGATGCATATCGAATTGCGACTAGCAGTTAGCTTGATAAAATGATTATGGACGTGATCCACTAAAAGGACAATCTTGAGAAATGAAAAGATTCATTTATCCATTTGTGTAATGTGAGAAAGCATTATAATGTAACAGAGGAGCTCTACAGAAGGGTTCTACGCAGTCAAGATGCAAAAAATAGTAAACAAAATGATGTTGATTTCTAACTGATATTACAACAGTGGCGTAAGAACGGAGGGGTTCTGGTTTTTGACCCCCCCCCCCCCCATTCAGAAGGAGGTTAAGGGGCGCTCAGTCAAATTTCAAGTATGCTATATTATTCTGGAAGAGTGGATGCAATTTACGACTGTGGAGGCATTTACATACTGCAAGAAACGGGGCGCACAAAAAAGTCAAGCCAAGCCACTGTTGCACATCCATCCTCCTCCCCTGCAGAAATTTCTAGCTACGCCACTGTGTTACACCAAACATTAATTACATTTTTCGTGCGTAATAACTTCGTAAAAATTTTTTTGATGATATAATAATTGATCTCCAATTGAGAAGTGTTGAGGGAAATCACGGCGATGCACATTTTAACAACCTTAGTCCGAGCCAGTGATTCTTCGCCAATAAAAATACTCCCCCCCCCCCTCCCCAAAAGATAAAACCTATCTTCTTTTGTCTTTTGTAATCAGACCCTCTTCCTCTGATAGCTTTCGTCCAGCGATTTTTGTCTTATCAGCTAAGATTTTCCTACGGCGGGAAATGCTCACTGAACAACTGTACACGTGCGGCAAAACACCCTACTTGACAAAAATTGATGTTTCAGATCGTTCACATAAGCCCGCCTGATTTTTGCCTATTTGCCATTGTTGCGCATGCTTGCGGTGTCTAGTTCTTTAAAGTCAATGAAGATAAAATAATAATTATTATTCTTCATGAAGAAGTAATTATTCCTTCCTTTTTATATCTCCTCCAACCTCTATTTCGATGAAATCGAAACAGACCTGACGCGTATGCGAAATCGTACAAGGTTTCTGCGTCAAAATCATACAGCATAAGTTTTTACTTTTCATGAATCTTCAATCAGTCGAAAAAGCTGAATTGTTTGCTTTTATTTGTTGAACATATTTACAAAGCGCTATAGTTTCAAATTTACGTCTATGTTAATTAAAAGTAGTCATTTATTTGAAAAATTACAATTATTTTTTAAATTTATTTCCAAGAACATATTAATATTATGTATTCTAAATTTGAAATTAAAGCTGAAAATTGAAAAGAACATGCCTGAGCATTTTTATCATGGCAATGTTCTTCTGTCGGACAAAATTATTTTAGTTTAGTTGCATGTATGTAACGAAATTTCGAAAGTAATTTTAACGTCTTCATCTGACTTGCGCAATAATCAAGAAGGCAATTTTTGGGGGGTTCGGTTGATAGTTACTAGTCCTTTCAATTCAATGCTCAGATGGTGTTCGAACGCCGAGTCTTTTAATTACTATTTAACTAATTACAAAGCTACTTTGACTCCATTCGTGTCCTAATTAAGCGTGCCCTATTAGTCGCTCACTTTTTGTAGAACTTTTTAAATTTGTAATTGTCATTTCATCAAGGCAAAGCTTGAAAATTTTTCATTTTATGCTCAATTGTACCTATTTCATGCATAGTCATCTATTTTAGATTAATAAAAGGTATTGATCCTTGACGATGAAAATGAATGCATGCTGAAAATTAATTGAAAGTAGTATGGAATATATACTATATATTTTTTAAATTTGTTACATTACGTCAGATGCGAACTTGTACAAATACATCATGATGATAATTTGATAAGTTTTGAGTTATTTGAAAAATAAGAACGATAGGGAAAATTAGGTATTGGAATTGGCTAAGGAAACTAAGAATTTGCTAAGCAATATTTTAAAAAACAATGCCGCGTACTTTTAACATTTCCTTTTTTTTTTGCTCAACTGGCCAGGTAGCCAAAGTCACACAGTTAATTTGCCTGTATTTTTCAAATTGTAGCGGCTTTAGAGAGAGCGGTTTTTTTTAACTCCAAAAGGGTAGACATGCATGGGTCTTTGCAATTGTCAATGAAAAAATAATAAAAATAATTAAAAAAAACATAATACAATGCTGATTTCTACTTTATTACTAAGCAAACTGAGATTAAATAAACTTATATTTCAAGGCACTTTCTTCATCTCGGCTGTCGAATTTGTTTGGTTTTGTTTTTTGCATCGCAATACCTACCTTCTTTTTTTTTTTTTTTAATTCGGAGAGATTCAACATAGTAGTGTACGCCGTCGATGATCTATTCTATTGAAAACTAATGCTTCGTAATAAAAACTAGTTACATTACTTACGGGAAATTAGTTTGAAATTTTAGTACATGCATTTCAGTAAAACTATGAGGGAGTGCAACAACTTCATAGCGTAGATATAACTCATTAGTAAATTGTATGTTCATAAATAGTTTACTAGGTAATATGTTTCACTCTGATAGAGCAGCGAAAATTGAAATTAAAACAAGTAGACTTTAAAACACATGTAATTTTATTTGTTTCTGCTTGAAGTACATTTAAAATTTATATTCATTAATCGATGTCTTACAACTAGAAAATTGAATAAAATGTTTCTAATTTTACTTTCTCGAAGAACATTTTTGAAGGAAGTTACCCTTCGCTTTAAAAAAGGAATTTTAATCAGCATTGAACAATCTCTATGCTTGAAATGAACGAGAGAACTAATTTTCTTTTAGAAAATCAATATTTTGAATTTGCATGAAAATTTCAGAACAGTAGGTACAAAAGAAAAGCTATACACTGTAATAATTGGAATCTGTGGTCAAACTCATGTTATCCATTCAGAGTACATCATACAGAATGACAAAAAAATCCATCATTTAGAAACATTTTTTTAATTCTAATTTTTCCTAAATTAATGAATACTCTCAGAGTTACGTTTGAAATAAGATAATAATCTCGCATTTAATTTTCTGCGGTATTAATTTTTTTTGCAATAAGTAATTGAGAATTTTTTGATGTCAACCTTCATCATCCATATATAGAAATTATTTTAATTTCAGCATTCCTGTCAACAACAATATAATTAGTTTTATGGACGGTATGTGTTGTGATGCTTCCTCTGTCATCATGGACTGGTTTTAAATATCAATAATAACTAATATTACTTTAAATAAAACAAATACCTCTTTCGGGGACTCGGTCCTGAACCTACCCTTAGTTAAGAACTTCAAAGCGAGCATGTTAAGAAGTTACAAATGTAGAAAACCTTTACAATTAACAAAATTGGTATCACTTTTAACATGTCCTTATAAGAAAGATATTTCCCCTAAGTACCGATTTTAGCGCCGATTTATAGGGAATGATGTAACTATTTTCGGGTTTGTAGATCGTGGTGCATGCAGAATGTTTCTGTCCTGTGCTTCATCCTGGACCACAACCACAAAGAGGAAAGTAGTTATACACGTTTTTTTTTAAACTTTAGATACATTGCATACTTAGTTTTGTCCAAATCAGTTTTATTCTTTATATAAGTGCTGGGAAAAACGTGAAGGCCAATTGGAAAACTAATATTTATAGAATTACATACTTGAGTGTATCGAGGGAGTGGATATCGTGGATGTATCTTCCCCCCACCCCCGAAATGCCGTTATTTTAAAGAAGCTATTATGAAACATTTTTTGAAAAAAGGTATTAATTAATACACGCTCCCTAACGCCCTCCGCAAAAGTTTCTGGATATATACCACTTTGGATTTTATTGAAAATTTAAAGACAATGCTAAAAAAAAAAAAGTTCATTCTAACAATAAAAATATCATGACAAATTCAGTTATTGTTTTTATTCCAAAATTACACGATAATTCAAAATGAGAAAAATATTAAGTCTAATCTGTATTACTCAATTTGCAATGCGCTATTTTAGCGCCATGTTGCTGCGATGCTTGGATAAATCAAAAAAAATAATAATAAAAATCAAAAAGGAAGAAGAATAATGTCTTCTGTCTAATAGCACTGAAATATGGTTAACTTTGACTGCATTTGAAGTAAATCTCAAATTTTCATGTTGCAACAAAAAGCATGAAGAAAGAAACAGACATTTAAGTTCAAAAATAAATAGATTTTGCACAAAATATTATGGTAATTATGCTTTTGTAATCCGCAAGACCAAAACAACAATAATGATAATAATTATTATTCCATGCTACTATAAATACATTTTCGTTCATGTTCTTAGACATCCGAATATTTTTAAGGATACCTTTCTGCCAAAACTTTGTTTTCTTTATTTAACCATTTTCAAATTCTGGCAGCTTTTTCATACACTTCTCTAGGATATCATTTGTCCTACAGTATTATACAAGAAATAACTGGCTGGTAAACTGATTATGATTTTTTTCGCTAAAACAGCTGTACTAACTTCCAATTATCGTTGGTTATAGACAATTCGGTATCAATAGTAGAATATGTCACAATGTTACTCCGAAAATTTCACTGAGTTTATATTTTTTGAGCTGTCTTCAAAATACTTAAATATTGGAACGGCAAATAATAAAGTCGTTGTGATAACATTAATAATCGTTTAACTACTTACGTTAAATGCTCTGATAACAACAGACGATTCAGGCAACGGCATAGTCGGTGGGCAATGGACGTGGTAAAAACGTTTCATCAATTCCAAAATAACAACTAATTGATTAACTACTGGCAGAAAAGTAACAGAGGCTACAGGCGGTTATCCTGCCACTAGCGTGCTCTAGTGGTGATACATACAAACTAAAATCGTAATTTAAGCGAACAGTGGTAAGAATGAACCCGCTTTAAAAACTTCAAAACTTAATATCCGATTGTCTTAAAGTTACCCCGGTTTACGCTAGTTGAAAATACGAGTTAAAATTACGTTCTCTCTGCAAACATCAACTGATTGTGTATCAGAAAAGGCTCATCTCTTATTTCGTATCTCCAACATTTCATCGCTTTTTGTCGAAATTAATTGTATTTCTTGCATCTCGGTGTCTGAAGTTGTAACAGATTTGGAGTTACCTAAATCCTAAATTGAGTCAGAAAAAAGAGTCGAAATTGAGGAAATATTCCATGCAAGAATTTTTTGTGCAACTGGAAGGATAGAGGGATCAATTCCAATCAGTATTTTCAGAATGAACATCAAAATAAATATTAAAATCAATTGAGAATTGAAAGCACATTTATTGTCAATGTATGACATTCAACTATGTCAGAAAGAATACGAACCTTTTTTAAAAAAATGATGCCTGAGTCATTCTTAAAACAAAATTTTCAATTAATGCCTTTAGCGGAATTCTTGTGTAACTGAAATAAATCTTCTTTCCCATTGTCACAAAAAAATGTGTCGGTACTAATACCATTTGCAAACCACATATGTATGTGAAACAGAATTCTCAGCATATGCAATCAACAAAGGTCGTAACAGATTTTATGCGGTGACTGACATGAAATTTCACCTTCCTTGAAGAATATTTGAAGTTATTTAAAGAACTTTTGTCGTTACTTTGAGGTTTTGAAATTGTCCTTCTGAAAACCATAAATACCATTTGAAGCAAATTGTCATCAATTTCCAGAATGTTACGTTAATAACACAATAGTTAACATTTAAATAAAAGAAAAAGAAAAAAACACTGACTCCGCGGTAAAAGTCGACTTTAAAAAAGGTTCCATGCATAAAAAAAATTAAGAAACGTTGGCTAAGAACATGCTTATCATAAATTTCGACGAGTATTCGATGCGATTCTTCAGCAGTTTTGTTCGAATGGTAACGGAAAATTAATGTTGTCCGCAAATCGTAGTTTCCATCAAGCCTAACGCTATTAAAAACTATGCCGGTTGTATGAAGCTTGTATTGCTGTGAGTTTAAAAAAAATGACATACATACATACAGTATGAATGCATAACCTCCTCCTTTGTGAAGTCAGTTAAAAATCTTCATCTGCTTACAAAACAAGAAAATATTTCTAATGAAATACGATTTCACGGTAATTACGTTGACAGCTGTCATTTATGGGCAAATTAAGGTTTCATATTTAGACTTTATGTGTATCGCTTATAGAAATGAACTGTGTCACATCTGCAAAAAATCGATTTTTTGGTTCTTGCATCAAAATTTCAGCTTTTTGCTCTCTTTATATTGGGAATACTGCTGTAAGAAAATGTTCAAAAATTCAGGCTAGAGGCCAACTTTATTTTTTTGGTGCAATACTGTAATAATTACTTTTTATAGTTATTTAAATTTTTTTTTGACATCATAAACATCCATCATGTGAGAGAAAACTAGAGCAATAACTATTTTCTGAACAAAATCGATTATAATAATCATTGAAACAAATAAGGCAATCAAATAAAACAAATTGTAAAACGTTCAAACTCCTCTCTTGAAAAATGTCCATTTTGTAGATATGACACTGTTCATTTCTGTAAGCGATATGTGTTACCATGAAAGTCGGAAATTCGAGAATATCGACATTCTCCAGTCCGATGTATGAGTAATGTCAACAATCACCGGTGATTGTCGACATTCTGTATTTTGTGTATTGCATAGTGGCCCCCTTTCAGAAATTTCTAGTTACGCCACTGAATACATATATATGAAACCCCAGCTGACATTGACTAAATGAAAAGTTGGCTTCACTTGGGCAAAATGGCTGATGACATGCCAACTGTAGATGAAGTAAAAGAATTCATTCAGCGAAGCAGTTGTATTTCCATATTTTTAAGACAAAAATTTTGAACATAAATATCAATTCAGTGTAAATTTTTGTTTCATGATTAAATTTTTGGTATTTACAAGTTACAAGTCGGCGATAAAATTACATCAGGGTAAAAATTTATAATTTATAATCGAAGTGTTAACTGTAAAATGTGCGTAACTAAATAGTTCAGGAGTAGGGGAATAATGGGTGTTCTGCCCCAGCAGGCGCAACGCGCAATGTGCAAGCGCAAGGGGGCGTGGCCGTTGCGCCTGCCAATGCCCCCAGGCGTGCCCTCAGGCGTTAGTCGAGTGGAGTTGAGTTGTATGCCCCCAGGCATTTTTCGAGCGGAGTTGAGTTGTTTTGCCCCCAGGCGATTTTCGAGTGAAGTTGAGTTGTATGCCCTCAGGCATTTTTCGAGTAGAGTTGAGTTGTATGCCCTCAGGCATTTTTCGAGTAGAGTTGAGTTGTATGCCCTCAGGCGTTTTTCGAGTAGAGTTGAAATGTTTTTCAAAAATTTATAGTTTTGGAATGGCAACACTTTTTGTCTCAGTTTAGGACTTGATGCAATGCGATGTCGATTGTAGCGCCATTTATGAGAAGAAAATGGAACTATTTTGGAACTTAGAATTTTTTTCTAATGTTTTCTCTCAGAATTCAAGCAGGAACTATTTTATATTACAAAAAATAATTATAATGTATAATGAATTAAATTTATTGTTGCTATTTACATCCTATTATGTATTTATTTCTTTTTTCGACTTAGAAAGATTTTCTTTTTCAACCTTTTTAATATTTCCACTTAGCATCCAAGTTAATTATTTTTACACTGTGATTAGAAAATTCTAGTCATTTTTACTTAGAAAAGACATATATTTTTTAGTTTTTATTTATTTATTTATTTATTTATTTTCAGACTTATAAAATTTTTCAGTTGCAAGTGATTTTTTTTTCTATGTATGTAAAACATAGTACAGTAACATTTTTCTGATCCGTTTTGCAAATGTTTTCTTAAATCATAATTTTAACTGCATGACACATTTCATTCTAAAGTTTTTTCTACTTTATATTATTATCACACTTGCAGTCTCCTTCAAAGAATATTTTATAAAACTCTATTATTTCACATATGAACGCAAAAAACTGAGATTTAACGCGCAAAACTTAGAACAATAATGTAAAAATACTAAGTACAAAGCATATTCATCCAGTAAAACTCAGTACAGAAATGTAAAATTGCTAAATACAAAAGGTTTAAACAGCATGAAAATATAAAAGTACTAGATACGAAATGTCACAACAGCATGAAAATATAAAAATACCAAGTATTAAATGTTAAAACAGAACGAAACGAGTGTTAGTACTACTAGTGCTTGTTCCAAACTTAGTTTCATCCAGCCAAATTTAGTACGAAAAGCAAAAGTACTATGTCCAAAATGTTAAAACTTTGATTCATTCCGTAAAACAGTAGAGAATGTAAGAAATTACTAAATAAAAACGTTTGAACTTGCAAAACAAAAAGAATTTCTACTTTCAAAATTTTAGAACTTCGCATGAAAATGTAACGTTTGAAACTTTGAACTAAAATTTCAACACTGAATCATAAAAAATCCGAAACTATTTAAACTGTGGAATAAAGATTTGAGACTTAAAAAGTAAATGTAAAAACACCAAAATAGATTTGAGAATCTTAAAAGTGAAATAGAATAATAACTTCACTAGAAACGTAAAACTTGAAAAATTTAAATCACAAAACTCAAAACTATTACAAATGATTTATGTGAAACGTAAAAGTGCTAAGAGCAAAATGCTAAAACTGAGGAAAGTTAGAAATACGTGAAACAAATCATTTAGAAATATAAACTTTAAAAACTTAAACTCATTCAGAAAAGAACGGAAATGCAAAATTACAAAACAAAAGTGTTACGCTCATGCAAAATATTAAATCTTAACGCAAAAAATGTAAAAAGTCAAACAACAAAATTAAAACTATAAAAAAATTGAAAACAGAGTTACAAAAACAGAAAAAGTAAAAAGTAAAAATAACGCCCAAATTAAACTATTTCCACTAAAAATTAGAACACAAGTTGTTTAAAAGAACGGAAATTTTCAAAGTAAAATTTAAAAGCATTACAAAATGTTTAAAACTTAATGTAAAAATGGGGAAAAAAAAATACTTCATCTAAAATAAAATTCAAAACTCAGAATTAAATTTTACGAAAAAATTAGAAAATGAAAATGTAAATTGGAATTTCCAAAAATGTACTTAAGTTAAAATTTGTTTAAAGTAAAAAAATGAAAAAAGTTAAAAGTTTTTCTAAAAAATAAAACCGAGTAAATTCAAGTGAAATTTAAAAACAAAAACGTTAAACTAAGTACAAAACGTTTAAAAAATTAGATCTTTTCTACAGAAACTTGACGAAATCGTAAAAAATTCAAAAACAAAATCCTTAAAACTCTAAAAAAGTAAAAACACGCAGTATAAAACAGCAAAACTTAGATTTGTCTATGAAATCTTGATCAAAAAATGTAAAAGTTCAAACAACAAAATCCTTTAAAAATCTGAAAAATTAAAAACATGCAGTACAAAAAAAAAAAACATGTAAAAATGCTTTAAAATAAAGGGTGCAAAACTTAAATTTTTCCAGAAAAACTTAGAACGAAAATGTAAAAGTATGAAACTTTTCAAAAGAAAAATGTGATGCACTTAAAAACGTTAAAACTTAATGCGAAAATGTAAAAAATACTACGCACAAAATGCTAAAACTCTGATTTATCTACTAAAACTTAGAATGAAAAAATGTAAAATTACTAAGTATAAAAAGTTTAAAACAGCAAGAAAATGTAAAAGTACTTTTTAAGGTTACAAAAACGTAAAAAATTTTAACTTAATCAAACTTAAAAACATTTGACTGAGTTGCAAAACTACCAAGTACAAACTTCAAAAACAAAACATAAAAAATTGAAAAAAAAAAACAAGTATAAACCAACAAAACATAGATTTGTCCACTGAAATCTTGATCAAAAATGTAAAAGTTCTAACAACAAAATCCTTTAAAACCCGAAAAATTAAAAACATCAGTACAAAAAAAACAAAACATGTAAAAATGGTTTAAATATAAAGCTGCAAAACTTAAATTCATTCAAAAAAACTTAGAACGAAAATGTAAAAGCACGAAACTTTTCAAAATAAAAGTGTGATGCACTTTAAAAATTCTTAAGGAAAAATTAAAATACTACCCCAAAAATTAAAACTCTGATTTTTCTACTAGCAACGTGGAAAATGTAAAAGTTTCTAAGTATATAAAGTAAGCAGCAAGTGAAATTTTGTACAAAAATAAAATCGTTTATCTACTAAAACTTGAAAAAACTTAAAAAATTTAAAAACAAAAAACTTTAAAATAAAGTCGTAAAAATAGAAATGTTTTAAAATCGTCAAAAATGTAAACTTTCCAAAATCCAAAATCAAAATTAAACATGTACAAAAAATTAGAACAGTAAAAGGGGTTTCCCAAAATTTTAAAAACAAAAAGTTTTTTCTAAAAGGTTTTAAAAAACAAAAAAAAAACTTATATTCATCTACTAAAACACAGAAAAACTTAGCACGAAAAGGTAACAAAAAATTTTCAAAATAAACGTGTTATGCACTTGCAAAATGTTAAAACTTAAATTTATCTACTAAAACCCAGAAAAAAGATACTAAGTATAAAAAATACTAAGTCTAATACATTATAGCAACACAAAAATTTAAGAGTACTAAATATAAAACGTAAAAAAAGTTAGAGTTATCTAACTAAAACTTAGACTGAAGACGTAAAATTACCAAGTACGAAATGTTCAAACATCATAAAAATGACTAAATAACAAGTATAATGTATCAAAAACATAGATTTCTCCATGGAAATCTTAATCAAAAATGTAAAAGTTTTAAGTACAAAATGCTAAAGTAGGGAAAAAATGAAAAATACGCAGTGCAACACAACAAGGCCTGTACTAACTATAAAACTTCTAATCTTGAATTCATCCAAGAAGAAAAAAAAAAACTTGGAAACAAAAAAAAAAAAAAAATATGTAAATCCGAACGAAAATTTTCAGAAATAAAACTGTTATCCACTTGCAAATTGTTAAAACTTAATGCAAAAATATAAAGAGTACTGTGTATGAATGTTGAAACTTAGATTTATCATCTAAAACACGGAATGAAGATGTAAAAATATTAAGTATAATATATTAAAGCAACACTAAAATGTAAAAGCACTATGTACAAAACATCAAAACTTAGATTCATCTAGTAAACTTAGTACAAAAATGTAAAAGTAATAAGCATAGAACTTCTAATATACATTTATTTTAGTAAAAAACAGAACGAAACTGTTAAAGTACTAAAGCCAACGCATCAAACAAGGATTAATCTATTAAAACAGTACAAAAGAAAGAAAAGCACTACATACAAACTGCAAAAACTCTTAGAACTAAAATTTAAAAATGTAACAAATCATAAAATTTTAAAACTTAACTTCATCCAGAAAAATAGAACGGAAATGTAAAATTACTGAAGTTTACAAAACAAAAGTGATAGACATTTGCAAATTATTAAAAGCTAAAATGTAAAAAGTATTAGATACAAAAAGTACGAAACATCAAACCTTGGAGTAGTATAATAACAAAACTGCAACTTCGATTCATCAAGTAGCACTTAACTCTAAAATTGTGAAAGAAATGTGAAAACTGATATTCACCTTTTAAAATAAAGAAACATTAAGTACACGATGTTCAAACAGAACAATAATGTAAAGGTACGAAATGTAAAACTCCAAAAAGTTAAATTCCTCTACTAAAAAAAATGGTTTGAAAAGTAAAAGTACTATGTACATCAACTAAAAACAGCATGAAAAATTAAAAATAGCAAGTACAACACGTTAAAACAGCACGAAAATCTAAAAGTACAAAGCTTCAAAACTTACGTTGATCCAGAAAATGCAAAATGTTAAAACTTAATGTAAAAACGTAAAAAGTACCATATACAAAATGTTAACACTTAGATTTAGCTACTAAAACCTAGAATGAAGATATAAAAATACTAAGTATAATATACTAAAGAAACACAAAATTATAAAAGTGCAAAATACTAGAATTATCTATTAAAACTTCAAAACATAGATTCAGCATCAAAACATATAATCTGTTTACAAAAATCTTAATCAGAAATGTAAGAGTTCGAAGAACAAAGTGCTAAAACTTAAAAAGTAAAGAAACGTAGTACAAAACAATAAAGAATGAAAGAGTACCAACTATAAAGCTTCAAAACCAAAATTCATCCAGAAAAATTTAGAACGAAAATGTAAAGCTACGGAAAGTTTCAAAATAAAAGTTTTATGTACTTGCAAAACTTAAATTCATCTACTAAGAATTCGGTTAGAAATGTAAAAGTACTAAGAACAAAAAATTAAAAACAGCATGAAAATCTAAAAGTACTAAGTACAAAACATCAAAACTTAAATTGAGACAGAAAAACTTGGAATAAAAACGTAATTGTACGATTATTTTAAAAATAAGAGTATTATGTATTAGCAAAACGCTGAAACGTAAGACAAAAATGTGTAGAATGAAGAAGTAAAAATACTAAGTACGATATACTAAAGCAACACCTAATACGTAAAAGTACAAAACACAAAACATAAAAAAATATGGAGTTATCTAAATAAAACTTCAAAACGTAGATTTGTCGAGTGAAATCTTGATCAAAAATTTTAAAAATTTCGAAGAACAAAATGCTAACACTACGAAAGATTAAAAATACGCAATACAAAACAATAACGCATGAAAGAATGCTAACTTCATATACCAAAATCCCTTAAATGACAAAACCTAAAACCATTAAGAGAAACTTTGAACGAAAAAGTAATAGTACGGAAATTTACAAAATAAAAGTGTTATGCACTTGCAGAATGATAAGACTTAGCCTTAGCTACTAAAACCTACAATGAAGATGTAAAAATACTAAGTATAATATATTAAAGCCACACAAAAATGTAAAAGTACTAAATACAGAACGAAAAAAATGAAGATTTATCTACTAAAACTTAGACTGATGCCACAAAACTACTGAGTACGAAATGTTAAAACACCATGAAAATTTATAAATAATATGTATAAAGTTTCAAAACATAAATTTATTTACTGAAATCTTGATCAAAAATGTTAAAGTTCTGAGAACAAAATTATTAAAACTGGGAAAAATTAATAATTTTGTTCTCAGAACTTTAACATTTTTGATCAAGATTTCAGTAAATAAATTTATGTTTTGAAACTTTATACATGTTATTTATAAATTTTTATGGTGTTTTAACATTTCGTACTCAGTAGTTTTGTGGCATCAGTCTAAGTTTTAGTAGATAAATCTTCATTTTTTTCGTTTTGTATTTAGTACTTTTATATTTTTGTGTGGCTTTAATATATTATACTTAGTATTTTTACATCTTCATTATAGGTTTTAGTAGCTAAGGCTAAGTCTTATCATTCTGCAAGTGCATAACACTTTTATTTTGTAAATTTCCGTACTATTACTTTTTCGTTCTAAGTTTCTCTTAATGGTTTTAGGTTTTGTCATTTAAGGGATTTTGGTATATGAAGTTAGCATTCTTTCATGCGTTATTGTTTTGTACTGCGTATTTTTAATCTTTCGTAGTATTAGCATTTTGTTCTTCGAAATTTTAAAATTTTTGATCAAGATTTCACTCGACAAATCTACGTTTTGAAGTTTTATTTAGATAACTCCATATTTTTTTATGTTTTGTATTTTGTACTTTTACGTATTAGGTGTTGCTTTAGTATATCGTACTTAGTATTTTTACTTCTTCATTCTACACATTTTTGTCTTACGTTTCAGCGTTTTGCTAATACATAATACTCTTATTTTTAAAATAATCGTACAATTACGTTTTTATTCTAAGTTTTTCTGTCTCAATTTAAGTTTTGATGTTTTGTACTTAGTACTTTTAGATTTTCATGCTGTTTTTAATTTTTTGTTCTTAGTACTTTTACATTTCTAACCGAATTTTTAGTAGATGAATTTAAGTTTTGCAAGTACATAAAAGTTTTATTTTGAAACTTTCCGTAGCTTTACATTTTCGTTCTAAATTTTTCTGGATGAATTTTGGTTTTGAAGCTTTATAGTTGGTACTCTTTCATTCCTTATTGTTTTGTACTACGTTTCTTTACTTTTTAAGTTTTAGCACTTTGTTCTTCGAACTCTTACATTTCTGATTAAGATTTTTGTAAACAGATTATATGTTTTGATGCTGAATCTATGTTTTGAAGTTTTAATAGATAATTCTAGTATTTTGCACTTTTATAATTTTGTGTTTCTTTAGTATATTATACTTAGTATTTTTATATCTTCATTCTAGGTTTTAGTAGCTAAATCTAAGTGTTAACATTTTGTATATGGTACTTTTTACGTTTTTACATTAAGTTTTAACATTTTGCATTTTCTGGATCAACGTAAGTTTTGAAGCTTTGTACTTTTAGATTTTCGTGCTGTTTTAACGTGTTGTACTTGCTATTTTTAATTTTTCATGCTGTTTTTAGTTGATGTACATAGTACTTTTACTTTTCAAACCATTTTTTTAGTAGAGGAATTTAACTTTTTGGAGTTTTACATTTCGTACCTTTACATTATTGTTCTGTTTGAACATCGTGTACTTAATGTTTCTTTATTTTAAAAGGTGAATATCAGTTTTCACATTTCTTTCACAATTTTAGAGTTAAGTGCTACTTGATGAATCGAAGTTGCAGTTTTGTTATTATACTACTCCAAGGTTTGATGTTTCGTACTTTTTGTATCTAATACTTTTTACATTTTTGCTTTTAATAATTTGCAAATGTCTATCACTTTTGTTTTGTAAACTTCAGTAATTTTACCTTTCCGTTCTGTTTTTCTGGATGAAGTTAAGTTTTAAAATTTTATGATTTGTTACATTTTTAAATTTTAGTTCTAAGAGTTTTTGCAGTTTGTATGTAGTGCTTTTCTTTCTTTTGTACTGTTTTAATAGATTAATCCTTGTTTGATGCGTTGGCTTTAGTACTTTAACAGTTTCGTTCTGTTTTTTACTAAAATAAATGTATATTAGAAGTTCTATGCTTTTACATTTTTGTACTAAGTTTACTAGATGAATCTAAGTTTTGATGTTTTGTACATAGTGCTTTTACATTTTAGTGTTGCTTTAATATATTATACCTTAATAATTTTACATCTTCATTCCGTGTTTTAGTTGATAAATCTAAGTTTCAACATTCATACACAGTACTTTTTATATTTTTGCATTAAGTTTTAACAATTTGCAAGTGGATAACAGTTTTATTTCTGAAAATTTTTGTTCGGATTTACATATTTTTTTGTTTTTTTTTTTTTTTTTTTTTTGTTTCCAAGTTTTTTTTTTTTTTTCTTGGATGAATTCAAGATTAGAAGTTTTATAGTTAGTACAGGCCTTGTTGTGTTGCACTGCGTATTTTTCATTTTTTCCCTACTTTAGCATTTTGTACTTAAAACTTTTACATTTTTTATTAAGATTTCCATGGAGAAATCTATGTTTTTGATACATTATACTTGTTATTTAGTCATTTTTATGATGTTTGAACATTTCGTACTTGGTAATTTTACGACTTCAGTCTAAGTTTTAGTTAGCTAACTCTAACTTTTTTTACGTTTTATATTTAGTACTCTTAAATTTTTGTGTTGCTATAATGTATTATACTTAGTATCTTTTTTCTGGGTTTTAGTAGATAAATTTAAGTTTTAACATTTTGTAAGTGCATAACACGTTTATTTTGAAAATTTTTTGTTACCTTTTCGTGCTAAGTTTTTCTGTGTTTTAGTAGATGAATATAAGTTTTTTTTTTTTTTGTTTTTTACTTAGTACTTTGATTAAGTTTGACACTTTTACTCGTTCTCAATTTTATTAGATACATCTAAGTTTTGATGTTTGCATTTTCGGAAAGTTTACATTTTCACGATGTTTAACATTTCATACTTTTTACGACTTTAGTTGAGATTTTTTGTAGATAAACCTAAGTTTTACAAGTTTCGTACATAAACGATTACATTTTCGTACAAAATTTCACTTGATGAATACGTTATATACTTAGTACTTTTACATTTTCGCGTTGCTGTAGTAAATAATCAGAGTTTTAACATTTTGTACGTAGTAATTCTTAAGATTTTTGCAGTAATAGCACTTTTATTTTGAAAAGTTTCGTGCTTTTACATCATCGTTCTAAGTTTTTTTAAATGAATTTAAGTTCTGCAGCTTTATACTTACCATTTTTACATGTTTTGTTGTTTTGTACTGAGTGTTTTTAATTTATCAGTTTTAGGATTTTGTTGTTAGAACTTTTACATTTTTGTCAAGATTTAAGTGGACAAATCTATGTTTTGTTGGTTTATACTTGCTATTTTCAAGTTTTTATGATGTTTTAACAGTTTGTACTTAGTAGTTTTACAACTTCAGTCTATGTTTTAGTAGATAAATCAATTTGTTTACGTTTTTGTACTTAGTACTTTAACATTTTCTTGCTGCTTTAATATATACTTAGTAATTTTACATCTTCATCCACAGTTTTAGTAGATAAATCTAAATTTTAGCATTTTGTGCGTAGTACGTTTTACATTTTCGCATTAAGTTTTAACGTTTTTCAAGTGCATCACACTTTCGTTTTGAAAAGTTTCGTACTTTTACATTTTTCGTTCTAAGTTTTTCTGGATGAATTTAAGTTTTGCAGCTTTATACTTAACATTTTTGCATGTTTTTTTGTTTTGTACTGCATGTTTTTAATTTTTCAGAGTTTTAAGATTTTGTTGTTTGAACTTTTACATTTTTGGTCAAGATTTCAGTAGGCAAATATAAGTTTTGCTGTTTTTATACTGCGTGTTTTTACTTTTTTCAGAGTTTTAGGATTTTGTTGTTTGAATTTTTACGATTTTCGATCAAGATTTCTGCAAACAGATCTAAGTCTTTTAAGTTTCGTACTTAAGTTTAACATTTTTGTACAAAGTTTCACTTGATGACTACGGTATATACTTAGTACTTTTACATTTTCATGTTACTTTACTATTTCATACTTAGTACATTTGATTCAATTACATTTTCATTCTAAGTTTTCGTAGATAAATCAGAGTTTCAAAATTTTAGACGAAGTATTTTTTACATTTTTACATTAAGTTTTAACATTTTGTAAGTGCATAACACTTTTACTTTGAAAAGTTCCGTACTTTTACAACTTCGTTCTAAGTTTTTCTGGAAAGGTTTAAGTTTGGCAGCCTTATATTTAGTATTTTTACAGGTTTTGCTGTTTTTGTACTGCGTGTTTTCAATTTTTCAGAGTTTTAGGATTTTGTTGTTTGAGCTTTTACATTTTTTGATCAAGATTTCTATAGACAAATCTATGTTTTGCTGCTTTATACTTGATATTTTCACATTTTTATGATGTTTTAACACTTTGTACTTGGTAATTTTACGACTTCAGTCTAAGTTATAGTAGATAAATAAATTTTTTTACGTTTTGTACTTAGTACTTTTACGTTTTCGTGTTGTTTTAATATATTACACTTAGCAATTTTACATCTTCATTCACTCTTTTAGTAGATAAATCTAAATTTTAACATTTTGTACATAGTACTTTTTACGTTTATGTACTAAGTTTTAACAATTTGCAAGTGCATCATACTTTTGTTTTGAAAATTTTCCGAACTTTAACATTTTTTTGTTCTAAGTTTTTCTGGATGAATTTAAGTTCTGATGTTTTGTAATTTTTATTTCTAGCTTTCATGCTGTTTTTTTTTTTTTTTTTTTTTTTTTTTTTTTTTTTTTTTTTTTAGTTTTCACTCTTAGTACTTTTACATTTTTTTATTAAACATTTAGTAGATGAATTTAGGTTTTGTAATTTTACGTTTCATACTTTTACATTTTCGTTCTGTTCTAACGTCTTGTGCTTGCTATTTTTATATTTTAGTAAGTGAACATAAGTTTTTTTTCAATTTGCGTATATTACTTTTACTCTTTCCGAGTCATGTTTTAGATGAATCTAAGTAACAATTTTTTTATACTACTCTTAACTTTTGATGTTTTGTACTTTCTTACATTTTTTTGCGTTAAGTTTTAATATTTTGCATGAGCGTAACACTTTTGTTTTGTAATTTTGCATTTCCGTTCTTTTCTGAATGAGTTTAAGTTTTTAAAGTTTATATTTCTAAATGATTTGTTTCACGTATTTCTAACTTTCCTCAGTTTTAGCATTTTGCTCTTAGCACTTTTACGTTTCACATAAATCATTTGTAATAGTTTTGAGTTTTGTGATTTAAATTTTTCAAGTTTTACGTTTCTAGTGAAGTTATTATTCTATTTCACTTTTAAGATTCTCAAATCTATTTTGGTGTTTTTACATTTACTTTTTAAGTCTCAAATCTTTATTCCACAGTTTAAATAGTTTCGGATTTTTTATGATTCAGTGTTGAAATTTTAGTTCAAAGTTTCAAACGTTACATTTTCATGCGAAGTTCTAAAATTTTGAAAGTAGAAATTCTTTTTGTTTTGCAAGTTCAAACGTTTTTATTTAGTAATTTCTTACATTCTCTACTGTTTTACGGAATGAATCAAAGTTTTAACATTTTGGACATAGTACTTTTGCTTTTCGTACTAAATTTGGCTGGATGAAACTAAGTTTGGAACAAGCACTAGTAGTACTAACACTCGTTTCGTTCTGTTTTAACATTTAATACTTGGTATTTTTATATTTTCATGCTGTTGTGACATTTCGTATCTAGTACTTTTATATTTTCATGCTGTTTAAACCTTTTGTATTTAGCAATTTTACATTTCTGTACTGAGTTTTACTGGATGAATATGCTTTGTACTTAGTATTTTTACATTATTGTTCTAAGTTTTGCGCGTTAAATCTCAGTTTTTTGCGTTCATATGTGAAATAATAGAGTTTTATAAAATATTCTTTGAAGGAGACTGCAAGTGTGATAATAATATAAAGTAGAAAAAACTTTAGAATGAAATGTGTCATGCAGTTAAAATTATGATTTAAGAAAACATTTGCAAAACGGATCAGAAAAATGTTACTGTACTATGTTTTACATACATAGAAAAAAAAATCACTTGCAACTGAAAAATTTTATAAGTCTGAAAATAAATAAATAAATAAATAAATAAAAACTAAAAAATATATAAGTCTTTTCTAAGTAAAAATGACTAGAATTTTCTAATCACAGTGTAAAAATAATTAACTTGGATGCTAAGTGGAAATATTAAAAAGGTTGAAAAAGAAAATCTTTCTAAGTCGAAAAAAGAAATAAATACATAATAGGATGTAAATAGTGACAATAAATTTAATTCATTATACATTATAATTATTTTTTGTAATATAAAATAGTTCCTGCTTGAATTCTGAGAGAAAACATTAGAAAAAAATTCTAAGTTCCAAAATAGTTCCATTTTCTTCTCATAAATGGCGCTACAATCGACATCGCATTGCATCAAGTCCTAAACTGAGACAAAAAGTGTTGCCATTCCAAAACTATAAATTTTTGAAAAACATTTCAACTCTACTCGAAAAACGCCTGAGGGCATACAACTCAACTCTACTCGAAAAATGCCTGAGGGCATACAACTCAACTCTACTCGAAAAATGCCTGAGGGCATACAACTCAACTTCACTCGAAAATCGCCTGGGGGCAAAACAACTCAACTCCGCTCGAAAAATGCCTGGGGGCATACAACTCAACTCCACTCGACTAACGCCTGGGGGCACGCCTGGGGCATTGGGAGGCGCAACGGCCACGCCCCCTTGCGCTTGCACATTGCGCGTTGCGCCTGCTGGGGCAGAACACCGATTATTCCCCTACTTTCAGGTAAATGAAGGTGTGTTTTAATTTTGTTCTTTTACCAAGAAAAACACGCAGAAAACTATCGGAAACAATTGGATTGTTTCCGTTCGTGATTGAAGAAGAAGGAAGAAGCTTTTATGAACATCCCATGACAGGAAATCATCAACCGCATACAGGCAATTTATCTTAAGACAGGATCAGAAAAAAAATATTCATTCAAAAATGTAGCTCCAAATAACACTAGGAACAGTAACTTAGTTGTAGTAAAACGATTTCTATTTAAACCGAAAGAGCTGTGTTTGGGGGTCCCTAAGCGACATTTATCGGAAGGAATTATTTTAAGAATAAATAATATGAATTTTTGGGTATGAATCGAAGCTACCGTACGTACAAGTTGCTTATTCAATATTCTATAGGAACGACCTAGATTATTATAAATATAACTTTTTTGAACGATGTCCGTTTTACGCTGGCGGTGTGACAAAATTTTAAATACAACTGTTAGACAACGATAAAAAAAACTTTAAGAATCCCATTAAAATGAAAAAAAGTTAAAACAAAATCTTTTGATATTTAAATTTATTGTTACCGAAACTGTAGAGACGATTTTCCAATAAAACTTTCATTTAACTTGTCAATACTAAGAAAGATTTATTACATCGATCTATTATTTTCAGGAGGGTGTGTTTTAAAATTGTACTTTTTGAATCAATACTAAAAAAGAATTATCGCTTATAAATGCTTCAAACCGCTTATCATCCATCTATTGTAATGAAATAAGTTCCAATATCCTCTTTATTGTTACCCGTGATCAACTTATTGTGAGACGAGGGATTTGTTGCAGCTTTCCAATGAAGTTTTAAAAGTGCAGTATTTCTGCAAGATGTGAAACTGAATCATTGTGGATCAATCAATCAAAAAGAATTACTGTATGAAAGAATCAAAACAGGATTCTATTTTTCCCCGTAGATTCAAGCACTTATACTTGGGACACATTTCAGTTTTGGAAACAAATAGACATATTTTAAAATTAGGAGGGCAGTGCAAAAATATATCAAAATAGTCTTAATCTAGCACTTCTAAAATTACTAATTACTTCTGAACCTTTTTTTTTTAATGTATTGTTCCAAGTTTTAACCTTAAGTGGAGCATCAAACATTACCACTGCACAAATCTACAATAAAATTGATTTTATAACAAGATTAAAATCTTTTATTAGAAAAATTTAATGGTGAATTCACAAAACTATTCTCATATGAAATGCTGGGAGTGCGCACACTGTAGCTGTATGATCAAGTTTAAGTGTAATTTACAGTACTGTAATTCTTTACACTCAGCAAAATGTAGATTGTTTTGTCATGTCTTTCAGCAGCTTTTTTTATGTATGAAGTTTGTCTGCCTTTTCCATGCTTTACAGTTCCCTCTTTTCTTTACGCACAAGTTCCCTCTTTCCCAAACGGGTTTCTTTTGTAAAGCTAACAATATGAACTTGTCAATAAGTGATGATGGTGACCTTCAAATTTTAACGATCATAATGGTCCATCAGATTTGCTTTTAATATAGTCGGTAAAAAAAGTAGGACATTGAAATTTTGTGCACACTTGTAGTTAAATTTTATTCTATTGGGTTAATATTATCAGTGTTTCCAATAGTACTTTCCCATGATAAACCCGAAAAATTAATTTCTAACGCTTTCATTTTTAAAAAATATGTCATACATTAATTTCGAGGCTGTAATAAGGGTAGAAAGACATTTGTGAAGATTCGTTGTAGTGTTTATCCATGATTCGCAAATATGGGGTAAGATAGGGTAATTGTATTATTCCCCTTCATAATACATTTAGAAACCATATGTTTTGTATTATAACTCCCCCCGCCCCTGTAGAATGTCTAGAGAAATATCCTGAAAAACTTTCAAAACCGGTAGGCTTTAGCCTATAAAAAGCTTCCCTCTCGTAGATAAGCCCGTCTCTTCGTACTTAAAGTTGGTTTCAATGCGATTTCTTGCTTTTTACGACAGCCACAGTCGTGGGTCAAAAACGAAGGCACCAAAAAAAAAAAAAAAACTGGCACCTCCCGATGAAATTAAAATTTTCCTGGTGCTTGGAAGAAAAAGTGCAACCATTTTCCAAGCTCAAAATGCAAGCAGGACTAATATACGACTCCAGCCAAACCGTATGACTGGCATAATGGCATGATGTTAAGTTTGACGAACAATTTTGCTCATTTCGTCGAATGAGTGGAGAGAGGAAGAACAGAACAACTAGGTTACTGCTTCTAAATGCAAATGGTAGGCAGAACCCTCAAGACCACACACAAGTGCTGGAACATGAGCTTCATTCTAATACGTCACAATTAGGCAAAGATGACAAGGTATCGTAGCAGAGATGGCGCATTCATACCCGTAACAAATGTTGGGAAAAATTGTTTCCGTTCAAACAATCGAATTTTAGCCTGCCCCGCCAAAAGCTCTGATTTACCATGTAGAAAACATCCGGGCAATGATTGTTTGACTAATATATGGTGAAGGAAGGTATATTTCGACCACGATGTTATTACATACAGACTCTTCTGCGCATGACAGAAAAGGACGAATCCATTCGAGTTTTAGGGAAGTTCGTCCTGCAGGTGCGTTTATAAGCATGCGAATCAGAATGTTTGCTTCTTTGTTTGTTGAAAGCAAATAAATTTATAAACTGGCATATAGCATCAGTTCGAAAGAAATCAAGTATGCTAAACGAAATAAAACGAGATCAAAGACGACACTTTTCTTATACCAGGTAGTTCTTCCTTTGAACATGAATGGATTCATCTTGGCACTCCGCCAGGCAGATTGCTTTGGTTGATGGTAGCACTGTAGTACGAAACCATTCTTGTGCTTGAAAGACTACTAGATGACATGTAGGGAAATATATCTGTAAAACTGAAGTCTAATCACTGCATGGTTGTAATTTGTCAAGTAGGGTTTTTGAACTCATCAAAGAGCAAACAAATGAAAATAAGATACATACTGCACACACAAATTATAGTGTCCTTCTACTTTGTTTACAAACTTTTAAGTTTGAAAAGTAAAATTAAATACATTAAACAAGATTTTTTTTTGTAAAAAAAAAAAAGCTGAACGTTATGAAATTTCTCAAATCAACTGGCTTTTTTTCATTTAATCAAAACATTATGTTCGAAAAAGAATTTTTTAAGTATAAATAAAAAAAATTTATTAAAGTTTAATGGGCCTTCTACTTTTTACAAATCTGTTTGACGTGAATACTCTTGGCTAAATTAAACTACTAGTGCAGGTGGCATCAATTAGAGCTCAGCAGGTGCCACCATCTGAGCAGAAACGGAGCGTCAAAAAAATGCGGTAATGGAACCACACTCATTGTGGTGTTGCCGAAAGATTACCAATCTCTGGGAACGTACTAGGTCTGCAATGGTTAAGGGCCAATATAAGCAGCCCATTTCAAACAACAAAAACTTTGTACAGAGCGTACACGGCAGAATGGAGTAAGAAATGTGCCATTTTATGTGTGAAAATATTACCTGCGGCTTTCAATCTGCATTTAAAAAGAATCCCGAAAGGAACAACAAATTGTAGTTTCTCAATTGAATACGAACCTATGGTTTAAATGTCACCAATAATCGTCAAGCTAAAATGAGCGATGTCAGCCAGAAAAATTAGCATTACGTTAATTACTACCCTAATTTCGTCTCTGGTAACAAAGTGCTGCCGAAGTTTAATGAGAGACATTAACAAGAAAATTGCCGTAGCAGCTACTTCAGAAGTACCATGATTACCACCACGCAAATGACCATGTCATCGTCATCATCGTCAAAAAAGATCGTGAAAGTTTAGAAGCGGTAAAACACTCCTCCTCTCCGTAAAACGGCTTAAAAAAACATTTTCTTTAAAAATTCAAAACAGAGTTTTTTTTTATTCTTTAAAGCTATCTTAGTAGCGTTCATTATTTTTTCAAAATATGAAGTTTTTGAAAAATAATAATTTAGTAAATCAAACAATCACAAGGTGTTTCACGGTTTAGTATGCAATCTATTATTAGTTGAAAGAGAAAAAACAAAGTTCAAAGTTTTCTTAACGAAAATTAATGTAGAAATCTAGTGGTTCCGAATATTACAGTCAAAACGAACATGCAAAAAAGGGGAGGGGGAGGGGTCCAAAATTTCAAAGCATGACATAGTAGTTCCGATTTTTTTCGTATGTTATGTAGGGCAGTTAGGGTAGTATTAATACAAATTTGCGCATCCGAAAAAGCTGCTCTTTGCATTACAAATAAAAAACTACAAAATTTTCAAGATGTTTTCAGTTGTCGCTTTATAACTCCTAAACTATATTTTTTCCCATGTTATCTCTTATTACTACATTTAAAGTACATAAAATTTACAACAATTTACGCTCCATTGCGGCGCTGCATGACGAACAGTTATTTAGATATTGGAGCTGGGAAATTTCTGAAATATGAAAATTTGAAGTTTTGTTTTTCTTTGGGACCAATATCGACATAAACGTTCATTCTGAAAGAAAAATAAAAAAAATGTAGTTATCTATTTTTATTTTATAATTTTTTTGTCCCAGTGCATTAAAATGAAGTACAAGCCGTATTTTTTTGAACGATAATGAGGGTGGTGGGAATCGTCCTTTTCTAGGCTAGTTAAAACGAAAAAAAAAAAAGGAAAGTTTTTCTTGCTATTCTTTATTACCATCATTATCATCTATGTATACATAGGCAAAGACAAAACCGCTAAGGGGTCGTTCATAAATGATGTCACGCTTCGAGGGGGGGGGTTCTAGAAATTGTGACAGTTTGTGACAAGGGGGAAGGAGGCGGTATTAGGAAGTGTGACATCACCCATTTTGGTTAAAGTAAAAGTATTTAACATCAGCAAATTAATTTTTTTTTTCATTTTAAAATTTGCTTTGTATTTTTATTGATTTTATATCGATAACATCGATGCTGATTAAGGTTTAAATTATCTTCTAGATAGAGGTTAAAAGGAAATCTTGGGTGTTTAGATTTTTGAGACAAAGTAGCGCGTTTCATTTTTACTGCCTTCGAACAATCTTAAGAGAAAAAAATATCAAAATAAAGCAGCTGAACCCAAAATAAGCATCATCTCAGCTTTGGTTTCCTTTCATAACTATTTTGATAAAATCCACACGTATGAGCAAAAGTATCGAGACAGTACGATACCACCTAATTCTGTTTTTGCACGAACATTTTTACAGGAATTGACTCAATACCAATTTAAAGTAAATAGTATTACTTCATTTATTTTTTAAGCAAGTCGTTTTGATATAACACAAGCTGTCGAATTCAATTTCACACTTTTCTTTTGCCTAAATTCTAAGATAAAAAAAAATTATTTATGGCGTAGTAGACATCCTTGCTTTTTTCCCTTGTGCATTACAACTACCACACTCGACAAGGTTGCGTACAGCAACAGTTAAAAGCAGGGCTCGATAAATACTGAGCCCCGACTAGATATTCAGTGCTGGCGCCAAAAAAACGCAAGGATTCTTCTGCAATTCTTTTAAATGAGCTGTCATCACTTGGAAGCTGTTTACTGATGCCTGTTTCTAAATGGATTTATTTAGGTATCAAAATGTGCGAAGGGGGAGGGGTATATTCCGCTATCACCCCCTCCCGCCCCCCCCCCCCCCCCTCTCTTGGGAACTGGCTCCTTACTCTTTTGCCTGTCGCCTAGATTTTTAGAGAATGTTTTCAATCCATTGTTTTCAATTCTTCTTTTGTATTAATAATTTTTTTTACTATTATATTATATGCTAATTGTTTTTATTTTAAACCTTAATTTTATTTTGCACAAATTAAATAGACAAATACTTATTATTCTGAAGCTCATAAATGTCAAAAAAGTCCAAAAATAAATTTGTAAATGTGATCTATAACGTAGTGCTTTGTTTCTAAACTGCAAGGGTATATGCTTACGTAATATAGCGTGACATGTGACAAAGGGGGGGAGGGGGTATGCTGAAGTGTGACACTTTGTGACAAAGGGGGGGGAGGGGGGTCAAATATATTGAAAAAAAGTGTGACATCATTTATGAACGACCCCTAAGTTCCATTTTCTCCTCTGTTGATTTACCGACTTTACCTTTTTTTCCCAAATTTAGTAGCTATTGATGGGTTTTAGTGTCATCAATAAAAAAAAACTTTGAAAATAGTTATTTTTTTCTCCTACTTTCGACGTAGAATCGAAGCACTTTTGTAGAAGCCTTTATTCGTTACACTTTTATACTACTCCTTTTATCTTCAACCTACTATAGTTGAACATTACTCAATAAGTTTCTTAACTATTTATAATTCAAATAAGAGACGCCAAGAACAAAATAAAAGAGAAAATGTTAACTATTAAAGGAATATCAATACAAAATATTACTAATCTTAAGGTGTCGATTACTTCATTTTCAAAATATATATGTCACCGGTGATTGTCGACATTCCCTGATTTCGGAGATTCACCATAACATATACATATATATGTATAAATATATATAAGTCATTCAGGTTGTCCAGTACAAGGTCTAACAAATTAGAATACAATTTGCAGCTAAAGTGAGATAATAAGTGTGATGCCGCCAGGGCCGGCGCTAGCACGAATGTCGCCCGGAGGCAAAAAAAATTTTCTCGCCCCTACTATATATTATGAAGGAATAGAGATTTAAAATGATCGATACAAAATTTAATTATACATATTTTAACTTTCAAAAAGGTAAAGGAAAACAATCGCTGATCAGAATGGACTGAATAAGGTAAAATAAAAAACAGAAAAAGAGAGAAAGCAATAAATTGCGTTTTGCTCGTCATAAAATAGATAGGTTTGACTACCGCTAACTTTGAACTCCAGCTGAGGCGGCTATTGAGTTGGAGAGTTAACCAATTCTACTGTTCAATTCCAGTACAATTTAATTACTTAGAAAAATCATTGTTAGAACATTCGGAAGTTGTGGCATTCTTAATATAGAAAGCCCATCCACCACGGCAAGGTGGTACAAGGTTGAGAAAAATCGGTATTTAACTGTCCAGAGGCCAAAAACGGCATAAAAAGCAAACGTAATATCGGTTTTTAATTTTTGATAAAAACTTGTCTTTTACTTATAAAGATGCAGTCAATATTTATGGCCAATGAGCCACTAAGGACGACGCGCTCTGAGGTGGGCGCCTCTCCGCCTCAGCCTAGCGCCTGCCCTGCGTGCCGCGTTATTTTCCTTCGAATCAGTGTTCCGTAAGTTTGTTGATTTGATTTAGCGTTTCGAACTCTAGATTAAATTGAAGGTGAGTGTTTGTATTTATAATTTATTCAATAATAATAAGGTGCCATGAATATTTTTATTTCTATTTTCTTAACAGGAGAATAGAGCAGAAAGATAAAATGTATGCAAAATATGTGCTACAAAGGAATTAAATTAAATACATAGCTTATTTATCAATCAGTCGCACTCGGGAGAATTTATCGCTACTTGAAAAGTTTATGAATTACGGTTGAATTTCGACCGCTGGACTAAATTTAGTTATCATTATTACTCAAACCTGAATTGTTTATTAGGTCAAATTGCATAACTTATTTAATTATGCTTATTCCAACTTGTTGTTCCTTTTCTTGCTTTTTAGTAATCTTCGAGTGCAAAGAAGCAAGTCGAACGGGGGGGGGGGGGGAATCTGGAGGTGGCGAATATTGCTGTGCCATCCCACAGATTGATTATTAAAAAAACAAAACAAAAGCTGCTAAGGAAAAGTTTTCCGCAAACACAATTTCTTAAAAAATATATGTTATTTTCTTCAAACAAAAACAAATATTAGAGCGCTAATCGTAAACTTTTCAGCGAACAACTTGTATTTACATAAAAAGTACACTAAGAACAGTGAAAGTGCGTGGTTTAAGAACATTTACGATCCCCGAATTCTTTGCTCCTCAATTCATCGAAACAGATGAATGGAAGCAAGAAACTATGAATTATGAATGAATGGATGACAATTCTAAAATCGCATTACGAGAAAAGCACGATTCTGATTCCTGGTAAGGGGGACAAAGCTTCAATGATGCGGTGACGTCATGTATGCGACAATAGATGTAACGATTGTTTATGATTTCGTTTGGGGATAGTTCCCCGGTTCGCTAGTTCAATGTCATCCACAGAATGCGTTTGGTTGATCGTGAAATTTCATGGAGGCTCTACAATAGAAGCAATAAAACGTCATAGTCATTGAACTAACTCGTATGCATTCCATTGGAAATGGACGTTTGGCCGTTTCAGCATTTAAAAAGTTCATAAACTTTTGATCTTTTTTTTCATGATTTAAAAAATGCAAACACGAAAGCATAGCTGTTGGTTATCATCATATTTTAAAGATCGTTCGTGCACACATAATATATTTCTCGCACCTCTAGTATGATGTAATTAATTACTTCATCTTGCAATAACTGATCAGGGGAATATTCTCTATGAATTACCAAGGGCGTCTAAGATACCACACAAATTAGAAATGATAGCTTTCAATTCTCCCGGAATTTGTCATGTGTGCATATTTGTTTTTCGAATGCGTTATAACCCGTTCGAGAATTCCTATTTTGAATTGTGAAAGAATATTGAGTGAACTAACGTTTGCTTAGCTGGTGTTTGCTTTTAGCCTCCGTACTGGATATATAGTTCGGCCCAGTCACTTTTTTAGGGAAAATGTTACTTATTTTATAAGGTAAAGTTACAAAGTCGTAATCTACAAGTTTATTTTTATTATTATATCATTTTTTCGCCCCAGTGAACAGCACATTTGTAACGTGCGAAAAAAATGATTTTTTTTTTTTTTTTGGTCTAAGGTAGAATATTTCTAGAAACATTGTCCAAAACTGACAACAGATTCAAACATAGAATCAAGTAAAATAAAATATTTGCGTACATTTTTTTCCGAGTGCCCATAGCTTACTAGCCAAGATTAGATGAATTTATTAATATTGAATATGCAGTATGTATGAAATAGATTAAAATTGAAACGGGTTGAGTAGCAATTGCTCCAGCTCAAACTAATTCAGAGAAAACTCTGATGGTATTTGTCTGAGCTCTACAGAATAAACAGTTGTCGTACAAGTTAAATTTAACGGCAGCAAAATATTGTTCTGTACAAGAATTGAGCATATAGACAAGCTTCGTATATAATCGTCTTCGGTTTGTATGTGCTGTGAGGTCCTTTAGTGCGACATATCACCAGACGACGTGTTAATTTTTCACAGCAGGCAGCCAATGGTTTAATCCCTCCCCCTCCAAAGCCTTTGATTTTAAATCATATTGTCAACCCTAGAATAGTAGTATAGATTGTAGACCACATATCTAATCCTAGTATGGCATCTAAAGCTTTTTATGAAACCCAGTCCCGCCTCTGCCTTCAGGCTGATATAGTGGATAGCAGGGCTCGAAAAATCTTTAACATTTTACATGCCCGGCCGGGCATGTTTGTCTAAAAAATGCATGCCCGAACAAAATTTTTACATGCCCAGAAATTGCTTTATTGGACATTAATAGAAGCATTGGAGTTGTCGCATAGTTTTAATCAGACAAAATATTAAACTAACAGCCTTATATCTGAATCAAGAATTTATTTTAAAGTTAATCTAAATCATTAAAAGATTACATGACAAACAAAATGTTGCATAATAAGTCATTGCAGGTCAAAATTTTGCAAAATTTACATTCTGTTACCAATTTTATTGTTGACATGCATGTTCGTCAACGTGTCAATTTTGGGCTCCGGTAAGGATGCGGTAATTTTTCAATAAAATATGAAATAATAAAGTTTTGGAAAGAAATATTTGATTAAAAAATTTCATGTCCTGCCGGGCATCTAAGGGTAGAAGATTCATGCCCGATCGGAATTTTTACATTACCCGGGCATATCGGGCAATATAATTTTCGAT
Source organism: Octonoba sinensis (assembly GCA_038502835.1). Taxonomy (NCBI): domain Eukaryota; kingdom Metazoa; phylum Arthropoda; class Arachnida; order Araneae; family Uloboridae; genus Octonoba; species Octonoba sinensis. The sequence goes on along the minus strand of CM076600.1, from coordinate 96,283,715 downwards.
TCCTGGTATATAGTAGTAATTAAGTAATTTCGTAAAATGAATATCGTCGTTACCATGATATAGCTCACTGATATCATGTATATAATATCAGTTGTTACCAAAAATTAGATCCACGGAAAAGCACCCATATAAACAAAGTGGTTATGAAAACTCATGACAAAATTCTTTGTATTTTCCGAAATTCACGAATAAGGCTCGACCGATGCATCGGTCTCGCCGATGCATCGTCGCTTATGGTTCAACAAAGTTGCCATCGGCCATCGGCATGGCGGCCGATGTTAACTTTAGAAAAACATCGGCCCTTCGGCCTTGAAAAACATCTAAAAGCCGATGCAAGGCCGATGTTTTTGCAGGGACAACTTTCCATTCTGTCTTTAACTTTCTTTTTTCTCCATAGCTAGATTTCTATTTCCATACAATAACAGGCAGCACATCAGTTCAAAAAAGCACAAAAATAATGTCAATCTACAAAGTATTTGATAAAAAATTCGGAAAAATAGTTTAAGCGATCGCTGCCCGAAAACCATCATTATTAAAATTATTTTGCTTTGAACAGAATGCTCGCGAAATAGAATATAGGTAAAAGTAATAGAGGCGTCTTATGAGTGCTATTTGTTTTTCGCACTAGGTTAGTTGCCTCATTTTTGTCCGGTTTTTGTTTAGTAATGACTTAGTGCATTAGATGTCATTGTGCAATAATATTATATTATCTGCTTTTAGTTTGTCACGTTTCTTATTATTCCAAAACTCTAAATAATACAAAGTCAACTCAATCAAAGTGCGATAATAATTTTAATTTTTACCAGCGTAAACTTTTTCCTCTTAGCGTTTTTTTTTTTTTTTTTTTTTTGCTTCTTCGATCCCACGCGTTACAGTTTTTCTGCAATTGTGCAGCAATCTCTTTGCATCTGCTTTTAGTGTGCGGTTATTCTCATTATTTCATTTTTATTTTACAACAAACAAAAGATTGGTCAAAAATAAGAAAACATTTTACAGTATAAATGTTTATTGATCGAAGTTTTATGCGTCCAAGTTCGACTTGCAATTTTTAAAAATTGAGTTCGCACGACAGAGGATTTAATATCTTAATAAAAATGCTAAAATTTCTTTATTTTCAAAAATTGATCAATGCATATTTTTTTTTCAAAATACATTAACCTTTTTTATACGACAGTTATTTTAATTTTCCCCCGTTTATACGTCGTTTTTAGCGCATTTTTTTTTTGGCTTCTTTGATGCCACGTGTTAGACAGTTGACAGTTTTTCTGTTACTGAACAACAAGCTCGTTGCATCTGCTTTCAGTTTAGAATTTTTCTTGTTGTTTTATTGTTAGTTTACAACATGGAATAATTGACAAATAGTATGAAACAATTTTTCAGTATAAATGTTTATTGATCGAAATTTTATGTGTCCAAGTTCGACTTGAAATTTTCAAAAATTTAATTCTGAAAAAAACGAGTTCGAGCAACAGAGTGGAATAATACCTTAATAAAAATTCTACAATTTCATTAATTTCAAAGATTGACAACGTATATATAAATATTTCAAAATAAATCTTAATTTTTATAAACGATCACGTGTTTTTCAGAAGATTATTTGTCAACAGAAAACTGCTGGTGCTGAAAATATTGGTTTATTTCAGTGACCTTGCGTTGTGCTCATGAAAATATAAATCACATGTCAAGTATTTCAGCCTAATTTTCAACTCACAAGAAAAAAAAAAAAAAAAAGCTAATAAGATTAGTTCTTAAGACCCAGCATTCATTTGTAATGACAAAAAAATCTCACGTCTATGCTTTTAAAGCAATATTCAGTATTTCTTGGTTATGAACAAGGGGGCTTTACTGCGAGCGAAATATTTTAGCATTTTATTTTTACTTTAGAAAAAGAGGTATTTTTATTAAAAAAATTTTATAATGAAAAATATACATATAATCGTTCCCGCTTTTCTTTTTAAAACGGGGAAGAATTATGAAAAAAACCTGAGAGGAGGGGGTTGACAATTTCATTAAAGATACAATCCCACATTGTTTGTTAGTCTGTATTATAACATCTGCATTCCTCTCCTTGAAAAATATAAGAAAAGAAAGGCAGCTGCGCTTGGCATATGCAGTGCAGGTGCTATAAAGAGAAAATGTTAAAGGAAAGGGAATTAGACCCGATCCGATCCTATAATTATATTGAGTTTTTTGCAAAGATAAGAAAAATAATTAAAAGTCCTCTCATATAGCATTTTTTAATTTTTTTATATCTCCAAATAGTTTAATTACTTTACTAGAATCGCGAGTGATTCTTTTTGTTTTAATTATTATGTAAACTTCCCCCAAACAATCTTACGGTGCTTGAATAATGCATTTATGTACTATTATTATGTTTTTATAAACATAAAAATAAACAAATGATTTAAATGACATTTTTGACAAGTATTCTACACGTTTTAATGGTTTAAAGCGACTTTTTCTTCCATCGGCCATCGGCGAATGGAAGAGGAGAATAATCGGCAATCGGCCAACGGCCGATCTTGGAACGATCGGCCAACAATCGGCATCGGCCCATCGGCCAAAAAATGCCATCGGTCGAGCCCTATTCACGAAGATGGTCAACGCGTAATAGAAATAAGGTTGAAGGGAGTAACTCAAATAATTCAAGATTTTCAACTTGAAATCTTTCTTTTCAAGGTAACGTTTCAGATTTAAGATGTAAGTATACGGAGATAGGTAACGTTTCAGATTTAAGATGTAAGTATACGGAGATAGGTAACGTTTAAGATTTCAGATGCAGGTATATAAAGATCTGAATAGAGATAGGAATGAGTTCCTCCTGGATCTCTGTTTTATATTTAAAATTGATTCTTACCGTACTTGACATCTGTGAACGATTTTAAGCCGGATTCCATAACGTATCTGAAAACTTTTTATAATGAAATTATATTGTCAAAGTTTCTGAGGAATTTACGAAGTAAAGGCTAGAAATAGCAGCTGGGGGAAAAAAATCCACAAGAAACTAATTTTTAGGGAAGGGAGTATGTTTCGGTTAACTGTGCTAAGATGCGACGCCTGCGAAATCAGTTGCATAAATGTATGTGCGCAGCAACATGAAAGTTCCTTTCAATCATTTCAAGAAAAAAGAGAAAAGAGAAAAATAAGAAAGAAAGGAACTAGAATGATTGATCATAGAAGCCATGAAAAATAAACCAACACATCACTTTTAGAATTTTAGGAGTCACTAATTTGTATGTGGTACTATAAACTGAAAATACGTATTTCAAGACTAATCGATGTTATGCCTGCAGATGTGAAGCTGACATTAAAGCTACTAGGTTTTAATTATACTTCAAATAACATTTAGACAAATATTTTACACTTTTCCTTGTGAAATCAAAAATTCTGATGCATCCCTTTTTTGAAGGGTTTCCATTTAAGTTCAGTAATTAAAAGAAATACATAAAAATCGTTACAAGAAAACTTCAAGATCGTAGCCAGAAATTACTTAAAAGTCGTTCGGTAATTGTTGTACATTTACAAATATTATTTCATGAAGAAATTTACCTTATCTTAATTGTAAGTCTTTCTTCTTTTAAGAATTTCTTAATAACAGATTCATAAATTTGAATATACAAGTGCAATTCATTTGGTAATGCATTTCTTTTTTTATTTCGTTCTTTTTTAACAAAATAAAATTAGTTTTTAAGGTTTGGAAAGATTTGCACGTAACACGCCTTCCCCTGTGATTCAGTGAGTCAAGTGTTGGGGGCGATATATACATATGTATGTATGAATGTCCCTCCCCTTGAAAAGTCAACCCCGCTCACCATGAAACATTTCTCGCTACGCCCGTTTCCACTAAAGACTTGGCAAAAAAAAAAAAAAATAGATACAATCCATTGCTTAAACAAATTACTAAATTACTTCACTCCTCTATCATTTAAATTGCAGGAAATTTTGCGATGGACCTTTTCTAAAAACGTACCTGGTTGCAAATATTACGCAAGCGAAAAATTCGTTCGAAAATCTGTGCCTCGTATAAGCTTCCGGTACCCGGTACTAAACATATAATTATGAAAAGGTGCATGAGAAAATATTTTTAAAAGGGAAAAAAGAAAACTTTCGGAAAGAAATAACATGACAAGGAAACTACAATTTATTTTTTTAATCTGAGGGAAAAATTCATTTACGCGAAAATTCCACCTGCTACATTCCGCGCATTCAAAAACATCGTTACCTTTTCCCCTCGCTGCTCCTCCGTCAGCGGCCCCCTCTTCTGTCTACAAGTGGACTCGACCAGAGTGCATTCCGATTGCGAAAAGTAAAATACGTACGGAAAGAACCCATTGGCGATAAAATATCGCCGTTTTGGCGTGCTTTCTCGGATGAAAGTGAGGATAAATTACTTTGCAATAAGAGACAAGAAGGGTAAGATTTCTTCTAACTCAAAAGGGCGTCCGCATCCAACACAGAAGGGTCGGTTATTAATATTATTGTTATTTTAATGTCGCGGACATTTTTTTCTGTTGATAATAAATTCTGTTCATAACCGACACGATATTTATCGGTTCATAAAAATCTCCCTGCGACCATTTTTGTACATGCCTGTTATTAATCGATCAGTAGAGAAGTCTTTAATGTGCTCGCAGAGTAAAACGTTATTTTCATAGTACTACGTCATGTACACGATTGACTTTATTGGCTTTGTTTTCGATAAGGGAGAATAGAATAGATCCAATAGAATCAATTTATTCGCCTCAAGTCAAATCAACCAAGAAGAAATACTCAGATACTAATGCTTCATTAAAAATTTTAATTTTAAAACTAACTTTAGTACAGTTTAATTGTAATAATTATAACTCTTTAAATTAAAAAGCACCTATAAGTAAATTTTATAATTTGTAGTCATTTCCATTCAAGTATTTACATATTTTAAACCTTACGGATAAAGATTTATTAACCGTTATTTTCCAGCAACAATTTGCAAAGTTGTACATAATATCTTGGGAGATTTAAAAAAAAAAAAAAAACTATGCAATTCAAAATTTTGCCTATACACTAACTTATTTAAATTCCACTAAAATCTCTCTTTAAGAAGGGCAAATGTTTAAATACCTTACATTCAATGCAAACATTTCAATGCACTGAGTTTAACGCATTTAAAGTTTTTTTTTTTTTTTTTAATCTATCCACAAAGGAAGAGGAAAAATAAATAAAGAAGACTTAAACTGTCTAAAAACTAAAAATATCTAAACATCTATATAAATAAAAATGTAAGTGTTCGTTTGTGCATAGCCGCAAATCTCCGAAAGTACTTCACCGATTGCTTTGAAATTTTGCCAGTAGACAGAGTGATTCAAGAGGATGGTTTATAGACCCGTTAGAGAAAAAAAATCCGGCAGGTAGTTCCTTTTTTATACCAATTTTAAGCAAATTTCTACATAAATTTCCCATTATGTGGCGGGGGGGGGGGGGAACTTTGCACATATTAATGTAATATATCGATCGAAAGCTCTGATGTTTCTGCACAAGATGGAATTTGTTCGAAGATTCTAAGTCAAAAAGAACGCCAGTTATAAGCTTTTTAGTTCGATCTCTTAAGGCTTACCTTGATCCAAAAATAATAATTAGCAGTTTCCTCAACTCCGGGTAATATAAGCTATATCTATATAGATAAAAATGTAAGTGTTCGTTTGTTCATAACCTCAAATCTCCGAAAGTACTTTACGGATTTTAATGCGGTTTTCGTCAATAAACAGTGATTCAATAAGAAGGTTTATAGAACCGTTGGAAAAAAAATCCGACAGGAAGTTCCTATTTTTATTCCAATTTTACTCAAATTTCCACATAAATTCCCCAATATGGGAGCGAAAAAAACCTTGCACATATTAATATAATATATAGATCGAAAGCGCTGATTTTTCTGCACAAGATGGATTTTGTTCAAAGTTTCTAAGTCAATAAGAACGACAGTTATAAGCTTTTTAGTTCGATATCTTAAGGCCTACCTTTATCCAAAAATAATAATTAGCAGTTTCCTCAACTCTGGGTAATATAAGCAAAATAAATAAAAATGTGAGTGTTCGTTTGTTCATACAAGGCTGAACTTGATCCAGTTTACGGTTACGATCAAGTTCAGCCTTGGTTCATAACCTCAAATCTCCGTAAGTACTTCACCGATTGCTTTGAAATTTTATGAGAACATGTGTTTTTATATATCACTTTTAATTTATTTCAACTTTGATTTAATTATTTCGTTTTTTAACGCTTTATTAAGGAGAATGAGGCACTGCAACTATTGGCAGGGTACAGTTATTTTCATTTTGATTTGATAATTTTTTCTGTTTGTATTGAAGTATTTTTGCACTCGAAGATTAAGGGCAACTTTAAAACAATGATTACTTATTTTGAATGGCAACAGCTTAATTTAGCTATTTTCATTTTGATTTTAAAATGTTGTGTTTTTTTCTGTTTGTATTGAAGTATTTGTTAGTATTTTTGCACTCGAAGATTAAATGGAACTTTAAAACAAAGATTACTTATTTTGAATGTTAACAGTTTCATTTAGCTATTTTCATTCTGATGTTAAAATTTTGTGTTTTTTATGTTTGTATTGAAGTATTTTTTAAACATTTTAGAGCTTAACGATTAAGGGAACTTTAAAACACAAATTATTTATTTTGAACGGCAATTTTTTAATTTAGAATTTTTGTGTTTTTGTCTCTTCTGTTTGGATAAGGCTTATGTTGGAATTTTTCAATGTGCCGAGCCAGACAATACCAAAATCGTCGCTGACAATGGAACAAAATTTTGTATTGCACATTGTATCAAAAGGGAGTAGTCAATACCCCCTTCTGCACCTCTAATTTTGCCATTTTCAATTGAATAAATTATTACTTATAATGTAAAGAACGAATGCATTTCCATTTGCTCAACTTTTTATTCTGAAACCTACATTTTCAGAAAAAATTCATCAAATCGCTTATTGACGTTACACGTACCACATGAAAGTTTCGCTAAATCGTCTATTGACGTTACCCGTAGTTAAAGGGTTAAATATCTTAAACGTATTTTCATCCTTTTAAATGAAAACAAAGCAAATTTTACATTTTAAGAACAGGAAAAAGGAAATTTTCTGAATACTACCGGAAACGCTGAGTGTTATTTGGAGTCATGAACTCACTTTTGAAATTATGAAACCTTTTGCTATTATAGACATTCTGTCATTCACAGACTACTTATCAAAAGTTTTCATAATGCGATTCAGTAGAATTTTTATCACTGTTTCTGATTTGAACGTTGCAAAAGACTATCATTAACTCTCCGTTTTAAGCGCGCGAATCTGTCAGATGCATAAATCAAATAGCGATGAACGCATTTCAAACCTAATATATTGACATAAGGTGCAGTATTTGTGACTGAAACTAGCACATTTCTTGCCCATCAAAAACAATGGATTGTTACTGAAGTAACACAAAAATTAGCACGTATCTGCCTGTATCGCTGTTTTATTTATGCATCCGAAAAATTGGCGCGTCTAACGGAGGGTTAAAAGACGATATAGTTTTCTGTGTACGAGAAAAAGAAGCAGAATTACTGGTAACCTGTAATCTGTATTGGAAAATATATATTACGATTTAGAAACGCATTTTAATTTGTTGCACATATAATATAGGGCATTCCATTGTGCCGTGTGGAAGAATCTCACACAAAATTCATGCATGAAAGTGGTCATATTTCATAATGCAATGAAACCCCGATTTTACGTTTCCCAAGAGACTGGATTTAAGGACGTAAAATAAGGGAGCACGTAAAATACGGGAAATAACATAGAAGGCAAAATAGAAAAAAACTAAAAGAAGTAAGCATAACTCTTTCAAAAAGTATAATATCTATATTTTCGAAAAGAAAATTATTATACACATACCATTTTAACACATTCAGTTACGAATCCTGGTATTTAGGTCGAAAATAATCGATAATAGTGAAATTTTTTTGGAGTTGAAAGTGAATGCATCATCTTCCAGGGTTGAAATACTTTGCAAGTGTTTTTTCTGGGCTTTATGGGAAAGAAAATAGTCTTTTACTATTTGCAAGCTGTTCCGTCTGGTAAGAGTACAGTACATGGTACGTGATAGTGATTGCTAATGAAATCTTCTTTAGAGTCGAAGTGTTGAAGTTTTTTGCTTTTTAAAATGGCAAAAAAAAAAAAAAAAAAAAAAAAAAAAAAAAAAAACGCACTTTTAGTTCAGTTCTTGAAACAAACGAACTCTCTCACGCCTTGATGAACTCGAATAGTCTTTTTGAAAATTCTCGAAAACAAAAACAATCCTCAATTGTAATTTTTTTTGTGAGAAAGTAATAATTAATCTTCAACAATGTGGACTAGCTTTAAAAAAAAGCACAAAAGGAAAAATACTGCAAAATTTAGAACATTTTCTTTTTTTTTCCCCCTTTCGATTGAAAACGTAAAATGCGGGGAATTCGATAAATAACAAACTTAATTTCCGGGTTATTTTAACCTGAATTAGTGTACGGAAACCTGGGACCTGATGAAAAAACGTAAAACGCGGGAAAAGCGTAGATTGGGGAGGGACGTTAATTCAGGGCTTTACTGGTTTTTTGCATTAGTCTTTTTTTCTCCTCCTTTTTCTTTTTCTTCTTTTAGTGTGAAACCTACTCCAATATACTCCTATAGCACAGAAAAATTCTGTCAAAGATATCAACTTAATAGTTTTTCTTATAAAAGACAAGATTTTTATTAGTCGTGATATGTGGAGCATTTGAAAAGGAATTCTCCCTTTTTTTCCCTGTGTGTGTGCAGAACATACTCCTTTGAGAAGAATTCGGCAAAAACCATGTCGAAGATGTCAACGTAATTGTTTTTCATATAAAAATTGGCTTTTCATTAGCCGCCACGTGCAGAACATAATTCCCATTTTCCACGTGCTGCCCCATATTTATAACATTTGAAGAAAATCACCGAAAAATAACGAGCAAGAAGTACGATTATCCTTTGTATCGAATGTTTGAAATGCAGGATTTTCAGATAAACGAACGAACTGAATCAAAATGAACTTACGGGAGGGGGGAAAGAATTCATTCCCTTTGTTCCTTCTGCATCGATTCTCCTCTCTGTTCCACATTTGAGAAAGGACGATGGATAACGACTTTTCTAATGTTTTTAAACATCGGTTGAAGAACAATCAAAGCGTTAGCCCATAAAATGGCGTTTTAAAGATTATTTTTTTGAGGGTAGTAAAAGGGAATTCGTTATGTTGAAGTCTTAAAGGAGGACCAGACGACCGAATTTGAGCAAAAATATCATTACGAAATAGTTTTGTTTTAATTTGTCTCTCCACAAATGCGCAAAGGAGTTTTGATTCAAGGAATTAAATTATCGAAAAATTGTCTTAATTACGGATTATTGGTTGGAGATTTGCGACCCTTGAAAAACTTCTGGAAGGTTCAGAAATTAAATTTAAAACAAAAGAAAAAAATCAATTAAAGAATTAGATGCTCATAGTACTAGAAGAAACAAAAGACGTAGAAAGCGTGAAATTCCAATAATGTGGTTGGACAATCCTGATAATCCTGTTGAAAAATGAAAATTTTCTGTGAATTAACAAATGAAAATAGCAAAAGAAAAATTGCATATTGACGATTAATGAGTGTAACTCCTATTCTAAAAAGCGTGTAAAAAAGCAGTTCTTCCCTCAACAGTTTATTTGAACTTAGGGAAATTGATTACTTGCAAAAAATTAATACCGCTAAATTCGGTTATTAGTTTTTCAGGAAACTTGCCGACAAATTCTGGTAAATCGCAGTTATTTTATCGAAAATTATTCTAACGTGAAAAAAATAATATGTTTGTCACAGATTCACATATGATTCACTTCTATATTACACGAACAAGTTATTTATAAGGAGCTCGGTTGTATAGCGTTTTCGGATATTTCGCGGATGCCACCCCTCACCCCTTCATCCAATTATTGTTTATAGGGTATAATATATAATTGTAATGGGGATAACTATTTCTGTGATGGCGATTCTACAAATTGATATATACCGTGAAACCTGTGTAAGTTGAGAGTTGACCACTTGCGGTGCAGCACTTTAGTGGTCAAGTTTACAGGTTTTACTGTATATATATATATATTTCTTTTTTTTTGGAGTTTCATCAGTAGCAAAAACTGCGCGAACGACCGATTCAAAGGGGAATACAAAGCTATCCCTATCTCCCCCCACCGACTCAATTGGGACCAAATTCGTCTACCGCCTCAGAAATGACTGAAACGGGACATCTCCAAAGAAACACCCTGACCTCCGTCCTTAGGACAATCTATATAGTTTTTCGTAACACTTCAGTTTATTTTACGCCTCTACCATCCCTCATCCCACGGCTGGGATTCCCCTTTCCTTTCCTACGCTTCCGTCTCTGACCCCTACGAACTCAAAGACCTTTGAACCCCATTTCCGGCCGAGGGTAGAATTACCAAAGACTTCCCTCATTCCCCACCCCTTCACAATTTAATTGGCTATGGTGAAGAAAATCTGCTGACAAAGGAAAATATGAAAAACTTTTTTTGAGAAACGAAGCAAGTGAATTAAGATGAGATTTGCCAAAGAGGAAAGACGGAGTAGATGAAAGGAATAAGGAACTTCGCTTGAGATAATTTTCTCTCTCGACCAAAATTAATATTTTTACTGGCATGCAGCACAATCATTGGCAGGGAAAGAAAGAAAGAAAAAAAAAATACTTCAAAAAATTTTTGTGACTCATTTTGAAAAGTTTATGTTATACGCATAATAACATCATGTTTCTCTCTTTTTTCTCCCTTGCTCTCTTTTGTTCATAAAAAAAAAAAAAAAAAAAAAAAAAAAAACGTCCAAATTCATTAAAAAAATAAAAATTACACTGGCGTTGGATTTCGGCGCAGTTTGGAATCTAACGAATCGTATTTGTGTCGATATACTTAGGGGTCATTCATAAATTATGTCACGCTTCGAGGGGGGAGGGGGTAACAAAAAGTATGACATCATGCTTACGCAACATAGCCGGACGTGTGACAAAGGTAGGAGGGGGTATGTTGAAGTGGGACATTTTGTGACAAAGGGGGGGAGGGGGTCAAATATACGGGAAAAAAGCCTGACATCATTTATGATCGGTCCCTTACATGAAAATGGGCGGCATACGTGCATGCATATATATATATATATTGAAGGGGTCGTGGGCTTTTAAACTGTTTAAAAAATGGGATCGCCACGTGAAAAAGGTTGAGAACCACTGCTCTAAACTAACAAATATTCTAGCTGCAATTTATAAATGATTTATAGCATATTAGTTTGCACAACTAAATGTTTGAAAGATAATTTCTAAATTTTGAACTATTAAAAATACCGTATTTTCTTTTTCTGCTCCTTTTTTTAAATTTCATTTTTCAAATGCAAATTTCTTTTGTTATATTCAAATATAAGGAAACAACATTTTATGATTTCATTAATTTACTTTTCAAAGCAATTGATATACTTATGTTTATTGTTCGTCACGTACCCTTATTATTATTATTATTATTATTATTATTTAGGCAGTCGAAGACTCAACATCTTCCGGCAGGTGAGAATATCATTTGAAATTCAGACATACCCAACTGGCCAAGAAAATATAACCTTCTCTTTTTTTTGTGGAAGAAGGAAAATGTTAAGTGAAAACAAAACAAAACTAACGACTAAAAAAAAAAAAAAAAAAAAAAAAAAAATATATATATATATTTGAAAATTTCCTAACAATTACCTACAAAAGCTTTGTTTACTTTCTTTACATGTGACATTTTTATGTTTATATTATACAACATTTCACCCAATGGCCGATTTAAACATTTGGGGGCTTTATTTGCTACACTTCGAAATATAGGAGCTTTTAAGTAAACAACTGCTGATCTCCATTTATTACCGCAATATCGGGTAACAGTTGTACGTGTGGGGGGGGGGGGGGGGAGCTAATTTAGCTTTGGAATTCTTTTTCCCAACTCAATTACATAAATTGAATAATTCAGCAAAAATAATCAATAAATTCGCAATGGTATTTAAAAATAATAGCTACTGTGTAATTGCTCACATCTTTTTTCTTTTTCGTACAGGGTAAATGAAATAAAACTATAAATTTTCAAAGTCAGGAGGGGTTATTCCCTGCTTGACCCCTCATCCCTCCCCCCCCCCCCCAAAAAAAAAAAAAAAACGGGCCTACACAGTTGTGGATTTTGCACTTTGCCATACTATAAATCCACCATTGATTTTCGTAAATATGGTTTTATGAGTTTTCTAAAGTTTTATGTTACAATGTTTTTATGTACAATGTCAGGGAAGCTAAGCAGGTGCGGAACTAAAATTATTTTTAATGAAATCACAAACACGTAAACAACTACTTTTGTGCCGAAAATGAAATCAAACAAATGCAACGGGCTGATGCTCAGATTGCCATGACAACAGCAAATTAGCGCCATACTATGTCGGATATTTTCAACTATCAAGCATAAAAGTTTTAATTTGGAATACATATTAGCTGCGCTCTGATAATAAACACAAGGAATTATTTACTTTCCTGCATGCGAATCCTATATAAAATACTCCAAAAAAAAAAAAAAAAAAAAAAAAAAAACGGCAGTATGATTAAATGTTGAACGAAACTACTTAACAAAAAAAGATCAGGTGTATGCATGAAACATTTCAAAATTAAAAAAATACTTAAGTTCGACAGTGCTAAAATAATAAATATGCGTTTTTATCAAAACGTTGAATAACGAAAATAAGTTTCCTATCATCCATCCATTTTATTTCCGCGATTTACAAGCATTTAAATCTCCGCGATCTTGGCGACCTTCTAAATCAGTTGGTAAGTTGATGACAATTTCGTAACTACGGCAACCCTATTCCACGCTGTGTCGTTTCGCTCGTAGAACGCACCTCACAGACGCGTTTACAACTGGCTCTGCGTAAAATGAATCGTGAAAGTCAAAGATCGTAAACATATTTGAGTGTCCCATTCTTCGAACACACTCTCGTAAAAGTGCTTGAATTGAAATTTTCTAATGAAGATGTCATTACGTTCGAATGCGTTCTTCTTATTGTGGAAACATCGCGCTAACTTTGGATACGTTACCTGTCAGTGTTGTTAACGTGATTACTGCCACTTGTTGATCGTGGGGCGTTACCTCTGTCATCCTGTCCTTGATAGCTTACCTGTGTGTCAACTTTAAGAGCAACAACAGGTGAGTAAATGGTGTTATTATACAAGGGCGAATGCTGTATACTATTGCTGTAATTTATGAATGTAAAGGCTGTATCCCATGTTTGCGAGATGAATTAATTTATTATTTTAGCACTGTCGAACTTAAGTATTTTTTTAATTTTGAAATGTTTCATGCATACACCTGATCTTTTTTTGTTAAGTAGTTTCGTTCAACATTTAATCATACTGCCGTTTTTTTTTTTTTTTTTTTTTTTTTTGGAGTATTTTATATAGGATTCGCATGCAGGAAAGTAAATAATTCCTTGTGTTTATTATCAGAGCGCAGCTAATATGTATTCCAAATTAAAACTTTTATGCTTGATAGTTGAAAATATCCGACATAGTATGGCGCTAATTTGCTGTTGTCATGGCAATCTGAGCATCAGCCCGTTGCATTTGTTTGATTTCATTTTCGGCACAAAAGTAGTTGTTTACGTGTTTGTGATTTCATTAAAAATAATTTTAGTTCCGCACCTGCTTAGCTTCCCTGACATTGTACATAAAAACATTGTAACATAAAACTTTAGAAAACTCATAAAACCATATTTACGAAAATCAATGGTGGATTTATAGTATGGCAAAGTGCAAAATCCACAACTGTGTAGGCCCGTTTTTTTTTTTTTTTTGGGGGGGGGGGGGGAGGGATGAGGGGTCAAGCAGGGAATAACCCCTCCTGACTTTGAAAATTTATAGTTTTATTTCATTTACCCTGTACGAAAAAGAAAAAAGATGTGAGCAATTACACAGTAGCTATTATTTTTAAATACCATTGCGAATTTATTGATTATTTTTGCTGAATTATTCAATTTATGTAATTGAGTTGGGAAAAAGAATTCCAAAGCTAAATTAGCTCCCCCCCCCCCCCCACACGTACAACTGTTACCCGATATTGCGGTAATAAATGGAGATCAGCAGTTGTTTACTTAAAGGCTCCTATATTTCGAAGTGTAGCAAATAAAGCCCCCAAATGTTTAAATCGGCCATTGGGTGAAATGTTGTATAATATAAACATAAAAATGTCACATGTAAAGAAAGTAAATAAAGCTTTTGTAGGTAATTGTTAGGTAATTTTCAAATATATATTTTTTCTTTTTTTTTTTTTTTTTTTTTTTTTTTTTTGAGGTGGGGGGGGGGGGGGAATTTTTCTAAAAAGACTTGATCATAAAATTAAGTTTACTAAAGCGATTAATAATGATACCTAACGAATTTCAATTTTATAAAAGTGCTTGATTACATTATGCATTAAACACAAAGCATATTTAAGCTAAAATAAATTGTGAAACAAAATTTAATCTAACATCTTAAATTTTTCGTGAGAAATTGCTGGGGGGGGGGGGGGAATCTCGTTTTAGGAAGCTCTGAGCAAAATAATGCATTAAAACTTAGAGCATTGAACTTTTAATCATTCTTTTTAATCGCAAAAATGAATAGTTTCTGCGAATGTTGGAGCTCTGTTTGCACAGCAGTTTGAATCATGTTTTATGTTCTCTGGAGAGATTGCTTTTGTAATGAAGTTTTTCTTTTGAATGAAAGTACTTTTCAGGGAATCTTTAAATACGTAGTTGCAACTTTTTAACCCTGTATGAAGTCGTTTTTCAACTTTTTTTCGCATTTCGACCTCTTAAAAAAACGAATAAATATATAAAAAGCCTTGCAGTGCCACTGCTATCGAATATTACGTCTTCAGTATTGCAATTTTGTAACGCTTGATTTGACATACTAAAATAAATAATAAATAAAAAGTAAAACAAAAATAATTAAAATATTTTTTTCTGAAAAACGGGAAAAGTTTCTTTAAATATTTTTAAATAAGGTAAAAAAGACAATTATTGCATAAGACTATCAGTAGCGTTAAAAAGCTTCAAGAATTGGACAAATGAGTGACTTACAACTGGTTAATTTTATGATGAAGTGGTTAGTTTTGTTTTGTTCAAAACTAACAATTACAAAAGTTAACTATGTGCTATTCAAATGGCAACTCTAGTTGGTCTACTTTCCGCCAACATTTACTACTCTTTTTAAAAATCATTGTTCTACTTTTTATTGAAAATTTTATATTCTTTTGAAATTTCGACGTAAATTGCAAGAAGAATATTCTGGTAAAAATTTAAATATATTCAAGATTAAGAAAACCGAAAAAAAAAAATCCTTTGATATTTTTGTAAAGAAGAAATTGAGGAAAATTAGATTCCAAACGATATTTGAGAAGTGGGAAAGACATTGCCTTCCATTATTTTCAAAAGTTTGCCGTTTGCCGTAGTCAGCATTTATCTTTAAAAAGTGAAATGTTTTACTGTCTTCATTTAAACTCAAGATCGTTCCTAATCATATTTAATAAAAAAAAATAAAAATAATAATAGTAATAATAAGCATGGACGAAACAACGTGAATTTCTATTCGTGCGTGCGAATTCTTTATTCACATAAAAGAAGTGAAGAAAAGAAGACTAATACGTAATTGCCATTTTCAACTGTGCAGTGTATATACGATTTAATCCTTTAAAATTGTCTTTTAAATTACTTTCCCACTTGAAGCTCTGTGCAAAAGAGAGAGAGAGAGAAAGAAAGAAAATGGCCTTTTTTTTTTTTTTTTATTGTTCACCTCCCCCCCCCCCCCCCTCCTTTCCTCTATACCACTCTTTTCCTTTCATTAAAATAGTTTTTAGTAATGAAAACTTTTTTTCTATAAGCCTTTCTCCTTCCTTTTCCCTAATTTTCACCAGCATATAGGCGTAAAAGATCCAATTTTGAAAAGCCTAATCGTGTAGTTTTTATTTTGACAAACGAGAATTAGAAGCTGATATCAATCCCATAATTTTTTGCTGCTAGTTTATCGTCCATGGAACCATCGTACCATGGACCAATGGTATTTGTGTGGTTACTGGAATTACATATTCATCAAGTCGATGCTCCTTTGGTTGTTATGGCAACAGCACCACTGTTCCAACGAAATGATAGAATAAAACACTTTCTTAACTTTCATTTACGAAAAGCATGTTTTTGCCTAATCTTTAGCTTTTGAAAAGGTCCCAGTATCTCTGTTTATTTACACTTCACATTTTGTAATAATCCTTAAAAGAACATGTAAAATAGAATACCGTAGGACGTCATAAAAGGAAGGGGGATATCGAGGATTTAGTGCATTTCCAAACAATCGGTACCGATTTAAAAAAAGAATAAATTCTGTAAGATAATCGAAAAATATTTTTCGATTATCCTCCAAATTTCAAAGTTTTGGCTTATAATTAAAAACTGATAAAAAAATTTCTAAACCAATTTTACATTTGGTATAATATTACACTAATTAAATCAACACAAGCTTTAAAAATTAGATAATTCTTTATACTACTATTGCACTGCACTTTAAAAAATAAGAGGCTTTATTTTATTTTTATCATTTGTATTATTTACTATGAATTAAAAATAATTGCTTACATATAGGGTAAAAGTTCAAAGTTACTCACTGCAATAGGAGTTCCCTCATGTTAATTTCTTAAACTTTTTTACGCCAAATTCGGATTTTCGTTCATCCAGATCGATTATGATTGCTGCGCATCCTGAGTAAAATGGTACTACGAAATAAATATAGTATCTCTAAAGAGCACCGCATATTTAAGTCACATTCTAATATTATGTAATTCCTGGAAAAATGCATTTCTTAATTTTTCAGCAGCTGTCCAATTTTGCTTCATAAAATTCATCGTCAGCAGAAATATTCTTCGGTCAAATATTACTCTTTTGTAAGTGCTTTTAAAAAGCTTCACGTTTGGAATTTCTTTCAAAAAGAGATTACGATTATTTTAAAGAAAAAAATAGCAAAAAAAGATAAAAAAGAAAAGGAGAAAACTTCGAGAAAGTAAAACTTAAAAGGGGCTGTAAAAAAAAAAAAAAAAAAATTAAAAATTAAATACGAATGGCAGATTGACCCGATGTAATTACAACTGTTTTCCTTTTGCAGAAACTTTTAGAAAATTCTGTGCGCTCAAAGAAATGTTTTATCACTGCCTTATTTCTTTGATTTCAATAGAAATTTAACTTTTATTAAATTTTTGCTATAATGACTTTTTTAAAACTTCCTGTAGGTTGGATATTTTCAAACGATTAGGATCCCTTGGGAATGCGTGAAAATTCCATTTTGTCTCAATGATTAAAATGAATTCTGAAATAATCCGTAATTATTCTAATCAGAATTTCAAGGAACCTCCTTTATCAGTGCGAAGAAATAGAGCTATGTGATAAAATTATGTTAACTGTTTTGGTCATATACGAAGTACAGGAACTGTACTTCGAAACGTTATTATAACGTAATTATTTATTTTTAACATAAATTCTAAAGTATTTGCTCATAGTTCATGTTGAAGGAACGTTTAGTTCTTGTAGAGACATTTCAGTTTTACTCTTTCATCAGTAAAAAAATGGTAATCCAGGTTGGAATAAAATCTTATCTTAAAGGATTGGCTTTGAAATAGCTTGAATACGTTTTCAGGTCTTACATTTTTTAGCCGGCGTGTCTTAGTTAGAAAAAAAATCCCTCTCTATAATTTCATGCATTCAACGACTAATATAGTACATGACAGAAACGTTTAAAATCAGGATTGAATAAAATGCAGATAAAAGAGCACAGTAAGATGTTTGAAAAGCTTTGTAAGTAAACTTCGTTGGATCAAGATTGGCATTGAAATTTCTTTTCAACATCATTTGAGTAAATATCGTTCAACAAATAATCATTCATAGAGATCTATCTAAGTAATTAATATTTAATATTAATGTGGTCTACATTTGTAGGTTAAAATTGTTGTTCAAATTTTTTGTTTCCAGTCCTGTTTCTTGTTTTCTATACTGTTTCAAATGTCATTTTCGTTTAATTTAACTATTAAATGAGCAAGCCTCAAGCGTCTTTGGAAATCCTCTGGTAAATTCCGACTCTTTTCCTGCATTTTTATCAGCGTGTTATCTAGACTGCCGTTTTATGGTGTTTTCCCTCGGAAAATTGTGTTTATGTGCGCACTTCGTAATCTGAGCTTTCATCTTCTCTTATTACTCTTGCAACAAGGAAACAATCTCTGGATTAGAAAAACCGAGCGATTGCCAGCTTCCTTTTGCAGCATATCAACATTTTAAGATTCGCGTACATTTTTCTTGTTGCTGTTAATTATAGCTGTATATTTTTTTATTGTTTTGAATGTTTGCTTTACTTGTGCCTTTGAATTATAAACATTACTTGAAAACAATTAATTGAACTTTTGCTTCTCTGCTGATTTATTATAAAGAACAAAATCGTAACATACAGTGCTTAATTAGTCTTGAAAAAACCAATTTCTGTTGATTTTATTTAAATTTCTAAAGATTTAATGCACTGTGAATGTTACCTGAAATGACTTGATGCATTAAAATAAATGATATCGAAAAATTTTATTTTTTAAGACAACGCGTTTGATGAGAAGGGGTGTCTGTAAATTAAAAGAAGGTCCGAGAGAGAGATTAAAATGTAACTTAGCATCGCGTAGTAATCTTCAGTTTTCCAGTTTTCAGAAGTTGTGTACTCAGGTGCATGCTTAAATATTTGGAGCTGTGGATGATTAGCAAAGAATTGTTATTAGTATTTATTTTATGTATTTGGTGCAAACTGTAAAATGTACTATTCTTCTTTTAAGCTTCTCGGTGTTTTTTATAACTCTTGCAAAATGGTCTTATTCTATGTTGTAAAAAGTACTAAGAGAAAGTTTCGACACTTGATTTTTCTTTCAAACTAAATGTTTTCGCTCAAGTACCCTCTTGAATCTTTCTCCTAGCTGTGAAACTTACTGAACAAATTGAAAATTAATTTAAATATCTCCTCCGTACTGGTGTAATACCTTCTCCCACATATATAATCAACTCCTACGCCTGCTCCAGACTATGTGCTGTTTTGAGATATTTATGGAGGGTGTCTGGTCTCAAGGAGAGCGAAGAGTGATATAGTATGATAAGCTCTTGCCTCCCCAAGATTGGGAAAAAGAGAAAGGAGAGGGGAAAAAACTAAGGAAAAGTATCTTGAGACACTTGAACTCACCCTTGGGGCCATGATGAATGCTAAGATAAACATTCTGGAGAATTTCTATCCTGCTCTTTCGGTTTTACTCCAGTAGTGCTATTACGAGTTGTTTTACCACGATATCGATCTGGCAGAGAGGGAAAAATAGGGATTTGTGAAGCATCAAATACTTATGTCTTAATTTTTGCATCTGTGTTCTTTTCAGATTACATTATTCTGTTTCAATGGCGAAAAACATATAAAAAAGAAATTAATTAATAGTATATAAACTGAGTTTAATCATTATTGGAGGAAAACGCAGGAACCAGATACACCTCCAGTTTGATGATACCCTCCCAATATAGAAATTTTCTATATTTCTTAGTCTGTTCGGAACTACGTTCTTGAAACCCCCCCCCCCCCCCGTCCTAAAAGATTTACATAGAATAATTGAGTCGTCTAGATTCAAAACCTAATACATCCATTTTTTTCCGATTTCAACTTTTTTACACGTTCTGATAATTTAAAGTATTGTAATTTTCATATGGGGGGGGGGGGTAATTTGTTAAGTTTCTAAAGTATCTACATCACGCTAAAAAGTGTGTTCGAAGTGTGCCGGTTAGTTACAAAACCAGATTTCCCCCCCCCCCCCCCTCATCGACCATGCTTGTCAGCTCTTCTTTTTTTCCCCTCCAAATATCTTCCAAAGAAAAATTAGTTTTGTGTTAAAATTTCAGCAAGGTAAAAAAGTCTATCCCAATGCTCTTAGCTAGAAATTCGTATTTCTTAGATATTTGTTTTTGCCCGCCGTGAAAAATTTCCTTTTTTGGATGTAGCTGGTTTTGAAACTAGACGACTCAATGTTTCACATATTTTTATTAAACCGTTCAATCAGCAACGAAATCATTAACAACACTTATAAAAAATCAGATGCAGAATTTGACTTTTTGAGCTGGGGATCATTCATAAATGATGTCACGATTCGAGAGGGAAGGGGTTCGTGAAATTGTGACAAAGGGAGGGGTGGGGGTAAAAAGAAGTGTGACATCATGCTTATGCAAGATGCAACAGAGCGTGGCATGTGACAAAGGGGGAGGGAGGGGTCAAATATAAGGGAAGTGACAGAAAGAGGGAGGTGGTCAAAAAAGCGTGACATCATTTATGGACGGTCCCCTACTTACTATTTGTATACTTTTGCAAAGAAATTAGAGCTGCACATCGATTAATCTTCTAAAAAAGTGCGAGAACTACTGTAAGCGTTGATTATTTTTATTTTTTTTCATCAGTTTCGCTCCTTGCAACTTGCGAATGCCATTGACTAACCTGAGCAAAACTGTCTGAGCATTCCAGCTTCGAATTTTATATTTCTTCCTTGTCGATTTCATTCCCTTAAATTTTTTGCCACACGAAGCTGACCAACTCGACGACGTTTTCTGAAGAATCTGGGACCGTGGAACTTCGCCTGGCTGCATTCGATCATTTTGAGTTTTTTTATGATATATTAAATCGATTGTTGATTTTATTCTGCTTCCTGCTCTTTGATCTTGTCTGTCTTCGGCAGTTTATTCAGTAAGAAAATAGCTTTTTGCTTGGAAACGAATTTTTTTCTTCTTTTACTTGAAGTCTTTCTTTGTTCGTTTCGAGTATCAAAAAATTAAGCCTCCTAATCTTTTATAAAGTAAAATATCAACTTTAAAATGGACTGTTTTTTTTATTATTTTCATAAGCTGATTTTAAAGTTTCATTGATAATTTTGTATCGTAAACACTGATGCTTAAAAGGTTTAAATTTTCTTCTTGTTAAAAGCTTAAAAGGAAATTTGCTTAGGCAGTTGCCCTTTAATTACGGGCAAATACTTTTTTCTTAACTAAACTGAAAAAACGCAAATGGTCCCGTTGGAAGCAACGTCATTATTTGAATATTGAATCTCGCAGAAATATGTTCCGTGGGTAATGAATTCCCCATTCCCATTATTTTCTGGGAAACAGCGGTGTTTTTATTCTCGGCTGAGCCCCTCTTCCGGAAGTGGGATGTATCTGGCGAACAGCATTTGGCCGGTTTATTATGACGACATTTGATGACATTTATTGCCAACGTTCCGTTTTGTTGTGCATCTAGAGCAATTGGGGGAGAGGAGGAGGCACGTTATCAGCACTCGTTCATTAATGGGACTACATGGATTTATTATGCAACTTTTACGCGAAATAACTAACAGTAAATTCAGCTAAATGGAACTAACTTCATGTTCCCCAAATAATTCACTGGCATTTTTTTGCCCGTCGTTTCGATAGTTTCAGCCCTTTTATGGAACCTTGGTTCCTTCTGTAAAATTTTTTGGCGTTACTGAACACCATTTTTGGGGTTCAGTTGGTGTAAAGTTAAAAATTATTCACTTTTTGATGTATTTTGAATTTTTTAAAGTTTCTGTCTTAAAAAATACAGATAGCAGAATGTTTTCTAGTATATGATGTTCGTCAACTCGTGTATGCATCAAAAATTCATTGCGATTGCCCATTTATCCTGTTTTCATAGAAATGAGCAATCAATCGCAATGGAGTTAACAAATTTCATGTGCTAAGATACATTACACTGTCTATCTTTTTTTTTTTTAGACAACCACGTAAAAAATTTAAAGTATATCAAAAATGAATAATTTTCAACTTTACACTGACTGAACACCAAAACTCGTATTCAGTTACACCAAAAATGGTGTCAACTAAATACAAAATGTTCAGTGTACCAATAGTTCCATTGGTTTGGAAAAACGTTTATAGGGCTTCAAACTGTTAACCCCTTAACTAGTTGGCCCGTACGGCGTACGGGCTACCCAAAAATGGCCTTGACTGGTTTGACCGAACAGCGTACGGGCATTGATATTTCCGCCTTTCTTGTTTTGATTTGGCCGTATTATTAATAGATTGAAAGAGAGTCATTCAGGGGCATTTGTGTTTCAAAGTTATAAAATAGAAAAGTGCATAAATTCATTAATTACGAAATTTTTAAAAAAATTCTTTCATTTTCCTTTTATGCAAGTTAGGACTTTAATTATATGCAATAATAAATATGCTTTTTTAGGAACACTTGTGGTAAAAAATTGACCAGTTAAGGGGTTAATATTGTTATTATATATTAGCCTTATTTTTGAAATGTACTTATTTATTTCATGGTTATCTTGCTAATGCTCATGCTCTTATAAACTTCTTCCAATAATTTCTTTGTTTACTAACAAAAATACAATTCATTGCAACCAAAAGTTATCTTGATTGATTATATATTTTTTCGTATTAAATTGCCTATAAAAAAAGCTTGCAATTACAAGACACAATGTTTTTTAAGTAGGTATTAAAAAATATTTCATTCAAATTTCAAAAAATACTTTCAGGATTTCATGGCGAAAAAATGAATCAAGAGAAATTAAGAGTTACCGTATAAAAGTAAACGAGTTGCAAATTTCATTTTCTTATCCCAAAAGAAAAATCGATAAAAAATTGTAAGGCGTCTATTTGAAAAATTATTTTCCTCGGGTAAATTCTCATATTTCGATAAGGAAATGTAATAAGAGGTTAAAATTTCGGGGCGGATCAAAGTATTTCGAAGGTGGGGAAAAAATGGGCAACGTTTTTGAAAAACTAGAAAATAGCTTCTTTCTTACTGCAAATGTGACGAAATTTTCGCGCAGCTTCATATTTTTATGTCACAAGAAAGGTTGTTTTTTTTTTTTTTTTTTTTAAATTCAAATTTACATTTTCTATCTGTGCTGGGAATATTACTTTTTTGAATTTTTTTCGTGCAATATTTTTATATTTCTTCTGATCTATACATATACTGCGAATCCGTGATGGCTCTTGTGAGGATTCAAACCAGCTTGTTTTGTTTTCCCCAGTCTTATCTTCTTCCTTAGGCTCACTTATGACAGTGTCCAAGTTCTCAGAATGAAATGTGCTAAGGGGTGATTCATAAATGATGTCACACTTCGAGTAGGGGGGTCGAGAAATTGGGATGACAGTTTGTGACAAGAAGAGGGGGCAACAAGAAGAAATATTAAAAATATTGCAGGTAGAAAAATAATTATATTTGAGTTTGATGTGTTCCGAGAAATCTTGTTTGGGAAACGCTAGTTTATTTGTTGGTCAAAATTATAAGATGTTTACCAATTAAAACGCTTTTGATTTTTTGAAAACATACTTTCACTGCATTGTATTATAAAAATGGGGTAAAAAAAGCAGAAATAATTTAAAAATTAAAAGAAAAAAAAAGCTATCGATTTCGAGTTAATATACGTCTGTCTGTCTCAATTTTTTAAATTGGTTTTCTGTTCTATATTTCTCTTCAAAAAATAGTGACCTTTTAAAAGAAAATATATCTCTTTCTAAATAGACATACCCTTATGTTTTATTATTTTTATTTTAGTTCAGTTATTTATTTATTTTTTAACAGTTTTTCAGCTGAAATTTGAATTACTTATAACAAAATACAACCTTAGAATCGCCTTTTCTGCATTTGAAAATGTATTCTTTCTAACCCTAGAACATGTGTAGACTTCTTTTTTGCAAATGTATGCTTTAATATTGTTGAGTCTATTATTCATTCTTATCGCAGTAAAGTAAACATTTCTCATAACATACCTACTTTTCGTTTACGAAAGCCGAGACTCCGTCGGAAAGATTCTATTGATCAAAGTGAGTGATATATTGAGATGGGACCTTCTCGAAATTATATTTTACGCTGTCATTTTTTGCTTTTCCGCAATGGTGATATATTCTATTTCCAATTTAAATCTTTAACCAAAAGAGAAATGAAAAGGAAAACAAAAACGTCCAGAGAGTTTATTATTATTCATAAAAACTAAATATGTCCTAACCTTTATTTATCCTCTCACCCCTAATTCGATGAAATGAAAGCAGACCTGACGCATGCGCAAATTCGAGGAAAGTTTATGCTAATATAATCAGACAGTAAAAGCATAAATGCATGTTTTAATGTTAAATTCATTGCCCAGACTTTACTTTTTAAAGAAGTTGTAAATTTGACTTCCATGAAATATTCACACGGAGTTTTACGAGAATCTACCTGCAGTGCAAATTGAGGGCTATGTGGCGTTCATTCAAAATAAATAACTAAGTTATTGATAGGGTTTTTTTCTGTGCTAAGGAATTGGAAATCTGGCGTCATGTAATATGTTGATGAAACCCGAAAATAAGATCAAGAATACCTAATTATGATAACGAAACGAACATTTTATTGCACTATACTATGCAATTTATCCCCCCCCCCCTGCAATAATATTTATGACATTTTAATTTTTGATTCAAATTCAAAAAAAGTAGTAATATACATTGTTTCAAGCATATAAATAAAAAGAGCATGGTGAATTTTTCATAAAATCTTATTCGTGTTTATTTTCTCTCAAGATTACCTTCTTCAGTGATAAAAACTACAATTGCAATTTGTTTGGAATCTAAACCAGCAGAAGTAGTAGTTATTTACTCACAAAATTTCTGTATTCCTACGAAAATGACTAACCCGGCATTTTCTTAAAGTAATAACGGTATTAGAACTTTTTCAAAAAAAAAATGCACAAACTTATACTTTTTTCATTAATGTATAAACTAGAATAATGCGAACAATTTTGTTATGAACAAATATAAAATACACGACCAAATTCTATATAATCAAATATTTATAATAAGAGCAGTATATATATAATAAAATAGTTATGACATTAGAAACAAAAAAGAAGGTAAAAGTGACCCATAACAGTGTACGAAACAAGCATACATAAGTAGATAGCAATTGGGGGTTCAACCCCCACAGGAGGTGGGAGGTGGAAGGGGGCGTGGTCCCACCGCCTCCACCTCCTGTCACCTCCGCCTGATCCGCCTGCCGAGTGGGGTTGAGTAGTAGGGTTTCCTCGTAGAAGACTACGGGGGTTTCTGAGTGGAGTTGAGTTGTTACACTGCGTCCGAAGTTTAGTTTTTCGGAATGGCAACACCGATTTAGTTTTGGTTTTGATTAAATTTATATTTTAGGGAATGGCAATGGTTCTACCGTGTGTTGTGGTTTCCATGACAACGTATTTTTACGAAGAGCCTCCTAGTGAGAGAAATTATTTTTTGAACTTTATCGTTTTCTGATGTTATTTTTAATTTCCAACTTAGGTTTTTCGCGAGTGGTAACATTAATTTTTGAATTGGTAACATATTTTTAGTTTTAATTTCAAGAGTTGAAACGCTGATGCTGTCATCCAGTGAGAGAAATTATTTTTAGACATAGAATATTTTATTTAATTATATTTTCTCTCAGATATTCGGATTCATATACCCCAGACCATAATGTTGTAAAACCCATTCGATCGGATCACGATTACTATGTTTTTTTTCCTTGCGTTAGTATCAGACTTAACCGTTGTGTTCTAGCGAGAATTAATTGTTTCCATCAGAATTAAATTTCACAATTTTTAATCAACTCATAGCACTATTTTAATCTTAATAATGTATAAGTAGTAACTATCTCCTAATTTTGAACATATTTTATTTTTACACTTGTAATTTTTTCCCCCAAAATATTAAACCCAGGATTAATTGCGATCCAATCAAATAGCTTCTTGAGAAAATTTATATTTAATGTGAACCAAACAAATCAATCCTCGAAATTTACAAAATTTAAGTCAAAGTTAATTATAGAAATGTTTAAGACTTAGAAAAAATTTTAAAATATTTTTTCCTAAAGTATAAAAGACAGAATTAAATGTGAACTTATCAAACAGTTTCTTGAAAAAGTGTGGACTTAATATGCACAAATCAAATCAATCCACACAATTTACTAAATTTTAGTCAATTAAAAGTTTTGTTGAAATATTTGGAACTTAGAAAATGACCATCAATAGGTTTATACATACTAATTTAACAATACTTTTACAAAAAAAGCGGCGATTTCTTCTATACTTAAACATGGGTTTACATTCATTTTACAGTTTTCTATGAATACAAATCAATGAATTTATATCAACTAAGACTATATTTACATTATAGATAATCATCCTTTAATCCATATTATACCACTAGATTTTTTTTATTTTTCAAAGTTTAAGAGTTTGCATAAAATAATAGAAGTTAGAACATGTTCAGCAACTTTATTTTACATAGAATGATAAGCAAATGTTTTATATATTCCAATATATTTATTTTATTTGTTTTTAATTTAGTTTTTTCATACACATTTTAACGTTTCAAACGGATACAATCTCAGAAATTATTGTGATCACATACATCACGATTAAAGAAACTTTAAAAATAGTCAAGAGCATATTGCTAAATTTGTAACTGCGAAGCAATTCAACAACCTGATTGACGTACAATGCAATACATTTAACGAACATTTCAACTATTCAGAACTTTGTCTTTAACATTTAACGAATTTTGCATTTATTCAAAGAGTTATTTATTTTCAAAACTCTGTCTTTAACACAGTTTTATAATTTACACAGAATAATACAACCGAGAAAAAACATTTAAGAAACTATTTGCAGCGCGACTTTCATATATTGGAAATGTTTATTACTAAAGTACGAAGAAACTTTACGTTTTAAATTTCATGTTTTGAAAAAGTCTATTACTACTTACCTACATACAAACATGGAATCTCTACTTTAAGACTAAGCTCGTATGGATATAGACCCTAACTTAAATACAGAAATGTCTAAATCGTACCAAACATAAGGTACAGAATATGAAAAAGTTAGAAATGTTAAGATCGAAGACTTACATTACTAACTGAAATAAAGAAACTCAACTTTCAACTAGCTCTGCAAAACTAAGATTCTTCTAATAAAAATTGAAAAGTACCATCTATACAAGACGGTGAAACTTGGATTCGTCTAGTAAAACTTGTCATAAAAAGTATAAAAATACTTAAATTTACTAAAACAAAAGTTTTCTATAGCAAAATGTTTAAAATTAACACGAAAAATGTAGAAGTACTTAGCACAAACCGCTAAAACTGAGAAACTTCATAAATGTAGAAGATATAAGAAAAAACGTAGAGAAAATGAAGACAAAAGAAAAATTCACCAATACATATAAAAAATAAAGCTAACTGAGATATACAAACGTATGTGAAAGTAAGATCGGAGAAGGTCTAATCGCGATAAAACTTGCTGTAGAAGTGATTAAACTCTGAAGGATATTTCATTTCGAAAAAAAAAATTAGAAGAAACTTTGAAAATATTTTGAAAATAAAAGCAGAGAGCTCGAGAGAAAAAAATAGCCTCCGTCTTCATTCAAGTCTCAGAAAGAAGTGACTCAAATCATAATTAAAGTCTGAATTCATCGCAAACTGTCACGTTTAATCCATGCTCATTCAAACTAACGGGAGAAAACATCTTGGAACTAATAAATTAAATTAACGCAAGAACGGAGTTATGAAACGGAAGTCCCAATGAAACGGAGAAAAAATGCACTGCAAAGCGATACGCTCTAACCGCATTCGATGAAGTAGCAAGTTGAAATGACTCGATCGTGGGGAAACGTCTTATCGCTGCCCCGAACCATAGAAGGGGTGCTGTGACCTCGATATGAAGTCATAGCTTCTCCAAGGTTAACATTATCTATGATTCAGGGTAATATCAGTTACTCACTGAGATTAAAGAGTGAAACATTTAACGAACGTTTCATCTATTCAAGAAGTTATTTATTTTCAAAAACTCAATCTTTAACATTTTTTTTTTTTTTTTTTACGATTCACACAGAACTTATGATTTACAAAGATTTTATGATGTACAACCGAGAAAAATATTTAACAAATCTATTTCCAACACGAGTTTCATACATTGTAAAGGTTTATTACCAAAGTTCGAAGAAAACTTAAATGCTATTTACGCTGCAAATTTCATGCTTTGAAAAACTCTATTACTAATATACAAACTTGGAATCTTTACGTTATTCACACCTTTAATATTATAATCAAGCATATAACACATTAAGCGGACATTTCATCTATTCAAAGACTTTCAAAACTTACTCTTAAACATTTAACGAACGTTTCATCTATTCAATGAGTTATTTATTTTCAAAACTCAGTGTTTAACACAATTTTTAAGATTTTCACAGAGTAATACAACCGATAAAAATATTTAACAAAACTATTTCCAATACAAGTTTCATACATTGAAAAGGTTTATTAGGAAAGTTCAAAGAAAACTTTCAAGCTATTTTCACTGCAAATTTCATGTTTTGAAAAAGTCTATTACTAACATACAAACTTGAAATCTTTACTTTATTCACACCTTTAATATTATAATCAAGCACATAACACATTAAACGAACATTTCATCTATTCAAAGACTTTCAAAACTTACTCTTTAACATTTAACAAACATCTCATTTATTCAAGAAGTTATTTATTTTCAAAACTCAATCTTTAACACAATTTTTATAATTTACATAGGGTTTATGATATACAACCGAGAAAAATATTTATCAAAACTATTTGCAACGCGTCTTTCCCACATTGAAAAGGTTTATTACTAAAGTACAAAGAAAACTTTCAAGCTATTTACAATACAAATTCCGTGTTTTGAAAAAGTCTATTACTTACATACAAAATTGAAATCTTTACTTTGAAACTAAGATTGCAAACAACTTTATACAGAGTTCAAGTTAAATATAGAATTGGTTAAAATCGTAGCAACATAAAGTACAGAATATAAAAAAAAGTTAGAAATGTTATACTCAAAGACTTGCATTACTAACTGAAATAAAGAAAGATAGCTTCCAACTACTACTACCAATGCAAAACTTATATTAACCTGCTAAAAACTCCATAAGAAAAGTCAAAGTACTGCGCGCAAAACATCAAAACTTAGAGTTATCTAGTAAAACTTAGAACGAATAATGTAAAACTACGAAAATTTTCAAAAATAAAAGTGTTATGCACTTGCAAAATGTAAAAAGTACTGTGTACTAATGTTAAAACTTTAACTAAAACATGAAACGATGATGTAAAAATATTAAGTATAATATCTTAAAGCAACACTAAAATGTAAAAGTACAACGTACAAAACATCAAAACTTAGATTCATCTGGTAAAACTTAGTATAAAAATGTAAAAGTACTAAGGATAGAACCTCAAATATACACTAATTTGATAAAAGCAAAATGAAAATGTTAAAGTGCAAAAGACAAAACATCAAACATAGATTAAGATATTAAAACAATGTATCATAAAAATTTTGAAAAAAGGAAAAGAAAAAATACTACATACAAACGGTCAAAACTTAGAACTAAAATTTTTGATAAACCATATAATTTCTAATTCGTCTAGAAAAACTTAGAGCGGAAATGTAAAATTACTGAAGTTTACAAAACAAAAGTGTTAAGCATTCGCAAGTTATTAAAACTTCAAAACGTAAAAAATGATTTCTCTACAAAAACTTAGAATGAAGTCGTAAAATTACTGAGTATAAACTGTTAAAACATCATAAAAATGTCAAAATGACAAGTATAAAGCAACAAAACATAGATTTGACTCCTGAAATATTAATCAAAAATGTAAAAATTCTAACAACAAAATCCTAAAACTCTGAAAAATTAAAAACACGCAGTACAAAACAACAAAACATGTAAAAATGCTAAGTATAAAGCTGCAAAACTCAAATTCACCCAGAAAAACTCAAAACAAAGATGTAAAAGTAAGGAACTTTTCAAAAGAAAAGTGTTATACACTTGCAAAATGTTAAAACTTAATGCAAAAATGTAAAAATTACTACGTACAAAATGTAAAAATTCTAAGTATATAACGTATTCATCAAGTGAAACTTTGTACGAAAATGTAAAAGTTTAAGTACGAAACTTAAAAAATTTAGATGGATCTACAAAAATTCAAACTAAAATCGTAAAAAGTAGGAGTACAAAATGTTCAAACATTCTATAAATGCAAAAAATTTAAGAGTACAAAATACAAAACGTAAAAAAAAAAAAAGTTAGAGTTATCTTCTAAAACTTAGACTGAAGTCGAGTGAAATTACTAAGTACGAAATGTTAAAACATCATAAAAATGTCTAAATAACAAGTATAAAGTATCAAAACATAGATTTGTACATTGAAATGCACTTGCGAAATGTAAAAAGTACTGTGTACGAATGTTAAAACTTTAACTAAAACATGGAATGAAGATGTAAAAATATTAAGTATAATATATTAAAGCAACACTAAAATGTAAAAGTACTACATACAAAACATCAAAACTTAGATTCATCTAGTAAAACTTAGTATAGAAAATGTAAAAGTACTAAGCACAGAACGTCAAATATACATTTATTTAGTAAAAACATAACGAAAATGTTAAAGTACTATGGAGATATAAAAATACTAAGTATAATATACTGAAGCAACACAAATTGTAAAAGTACAAATTACTAAACATAAAAAATTTGGAGTTATCAAATAAAACTTGAAAACATAGATTCACCATCAAAACGTAGATGTGTTTAGAGCAATCTTAATCAGAAAAATGTAAAAGTTCGAAGAACAAAATGCTAATACTGTGAAATATTAAAAAATACACAATACAAAGCAATAATGCATAAAAGAGTGCTAACTTCAAACTTAAATGACAAATTGACTTAAACGACAAAACTTAAATGCATTCAGAGAAACTTAGAACGAAAAAATAATAGTACGGAAATTTGCAAAGTAAAAGTGTTATGCACTTTTCAAAATGTTAAAACTTATCTACTAAAATCTGCAATGAAGATGTAAAAATACTAAGTATAATATATTAAAGCAACACAAAAATATCAAAATATTAAATACAAAACGTAAAAAAAAAAAATTTAGATCTGTCGACTAAAACTTAGACTGAACACATAAAATTATTGAGCACGAAATGTTAAAGCATCATAAAAATGAACAAATAACAAGTATAAAGTATCAAAACTATAGATTCATCAACTGAAATCTTGATAAAAAAATGTTAAAGTTCTGCGAACAAAAATGCTAAAACTGTGAAAAACTAAATATATGTGGGGCAACACAACAAAGCATGTAAAAGAAAAAAGTTCAAAATTAAAACAACTTTAAGATTAAAGCAGTTTCGATATAAAAAACGATAAAGTTCAAAAAATAATTTCTCTCACCAGGAGGCTCTTCGTAAAAATACGTTGTCATGGAAACCACAACACACGGTAGAACCATTGCCATTCCCTAAAATATAAATTTAATCAAAACCAAAACTGAATCGGTGTTGCCATTCCGAAAAACTAAACTTCGGACGCAGTTTAACAACTCAACTCCACTCAGAAACCCCCGTAGTCTTCTACGAGGAAACCCTACTACTCAACCCCACTCGGCAGGCGGATCAGGCGGAGGTGACAGGAGGTGGAGGCGGTGGGACCACGCCCCCTTCCACCTCCCACCTCCTGTGGGGGTTGAACCCCCAATTGCTATCTACTTACATATGTTGAACAGTAAAGTATAATGCAAGATGTACTGTACTTATCTGGAAAATAGGAATTCACCAATTAAAAAAAATATCTAAATGTTCAAAATACACTTAAAACAATAACGCACAATTTCCCTACGACACTTTCTTGACTTCAAAATTCTACAGACAAAGAGAGGTGCACACAATTGCACGAAAACGTGATGATTCATTACGCCATCTACGATAAAAATTTCTTTTTTTATTCTTCAGACACTTTTATAGGCATTGATACTCTATTTTGTTCTTGAAGCCAAATTTTAGCTTCGATAGATTGATTTTAAAATGACAGTAGATACCTATTAAGTTAAATTAAAATCTCCTTAATTTAAAAAATGTTTATCATTTACAATTAATACTGAATACACCGGTATTCGGTATTCCGGTATACCGGTATTGCCAACAGTAGCCCGATTTAAAGATTCTGTATTTAGATTTTGTATGCACGAACTGTAATGCAAGAACATAATCGGATTTTTTTTTTCTTAAGTTTTCTTTGACTGTTCTTTCGTTGGTTTCCTTCCACGGCTGGCAAGACACAGTTCTTTTACTAACCGCTTAACCTAGTAGAAAGAGATGCAACACAATTTCAGTTCTGAAAAGGGTTTGTTGTAATACTAACCCAATTTCACTACGCCTATTATATAATCCATATATATATTTCACTTAACGTGGACCAATTACGATTAAATTTTGTGGTACGATACGAAACTGACATCATGCAAAAAACAAGCTATGCTAAAAGGCTGTTTAAAAATTTGCTTAGTGATTAGTATTGAAAAATAACATTATATTTATATTTATTATCGTAACTTACGGACTTTTAACAAATCTATTTATTTCTTAACAAGTATTACGATCTTGCAATATCAAAACTAGCCTTTCAAATACAAGCAACGGAAACCCTAGATTTAATAATCCATTCATACATTTGGGACCGTTTCACGTAATGATTGCTCATTTTGAAGCAATCGGTAAACTGGTAAATGACTTGCTTAACAAGTGTAATGGTTGGTAGTAATTTGCTGGTAAATGGTTCAGTGAATGGATTTCTTGAAGGAAAACATCACAACCACTTAAATTTCTTTGTACTGAAAACAGTTCTTTTCTCCTACAATCATAATCAACGACAAAATTTTATTGAACTTTCGAAATTTGAATTAAATGAAATTCTAAAAACCAAGTTCATAAAATTTCAAAACGTGGTTTATTAATTTAGTGTATTTATTTTTTATTGCTTTATTAACATGAAAATTACAGAGAATAATTTTTTGAAAATTTATTTTTTATCCATAAATAATTCTATATATAATGAACCGAAAAAACACAAAAATCAATCTTTAACCACATTCGCTTGGATACATATTGGCTTAGTCCTCGCTCTTACGTCTGATATTCAATTTTGTCTCAAGGTGTGAGAACTGTTGAAATAGTCCGGCTAATGAGGAAATCTCTTTTAGAAATAACCCAAGTAACATATACAAAATTCAGCTTTGATGCTGTAACGTAAGTATAATTTCTATTTATTTAAGTTCAAGGGTGTCTGACGATGCATGACGTGATATCTAATATTATCCCAAAGAAAATATTAAAAAATTACACTTAATACATTGACTATTTTGGGCAGCGATTTTATACATCTTTACTACCTGTGACCTGCCAAAGCCACAATAATGTACCAAACTCCATAGTCGCCTATCGTTCTTATCTCTGTTGGGGATATGCGCAGAGAAACTTTCAGCTTTTATACTGTGAGGAAGGTCTGGCGATTACGGGCTCTTAGTCTAATTAGTCTATTTGCAAGAAGAAAGAAAGACATCAATGTACCCAACACGTGATATTTACAGTAGTCTAATAGATGGTTAAAAGAGAGAGAATCGGATAGGGTGTGCATCCACGACAATCAAAGTTTTATTACAATTATTTACTTCTTATGTATGTGAACTAATTCACTGAAGGTTTTCTACTTCATTTTAAAGAAAGAAAGAAAAATTTTCTTGCTAAAAATCTCATTCTTGTTTTGTATTCAAGATAAATTCAATGCTTTTCAGGAGAGTTAATTTGAACAACTGTAAAAATATCTCAACAACAATAAGAATAACTCGGTCTTCAATTGGTCAGTTTTTTCTCCTGAAAGGATAAAAACAATTTTCTGTACTTTCGTCTGAAGCATTTCTCCTATTTCTGAAATGCTATTTTAATGCCTGTTTTTTATAGTCTTCTTTTTTAAATCGACCCATAAATGGATCAGTAATTCACAACTCGATCTTTAAAGGACTATTGAACTATGTATTCGAAACGTCACGCTTTCGTTCTAATCGCTTTGAGAGCAGCAGTAAACATTGCGTCTCCTTTTGAAGAGCTTGTTCCTTTTCTCGGAGGGGGATGACTGCTTTCTCTCGTCGCGTTCCAATCGCTTGGGAGAGCATCCAAACGTCAAACCACTTCCCTCGGGAATGTAGATATCGTTCCTATACTTTCGCTTTCGCACAGGAATATATCCATTATCAAATGCCATTCTTTCGTAAGATTAATTCTCTGCTTTCTAAAATATGGACAGATTAAAATGTACTGCATTCGTTAGTGGCCTTTTTCGACGGATGACCACCCAAGGAATACATTTTTCGAATTTTATTATACTTTTGCGAAAGAACAACAAACAGCACTCCAATCATGAATTACAGAATTGTTCAGTTGTTTATCCAACTAACTGTCCAATAAAATAAATAACGCTTTTGAAATGTATTGCAATCTTTTCCAAGGTGTCTTACTGGCACCCAAATGGGTCCCTTTTTTGCCTGTTTTGATGTTCTTAAAACGCAAAACACTAGGCGGTTATAAAAAATAGGTTACCCTGTTTAGACCTGTGTATAGCTCTTTCTTATAGACGTGTGTCATTGAAAATTAATAAGTTATATGAACCATGGAGCAAAGAAATCTGCCATAATAAAACAATAGTTAACATAGTGAAACAAAAAAAAAAAAAAAATCCCGCATTTTACGTATTGTTGTTTTGTTCAATTTTTTGTTTGCTAAAAAGTAGAGGTAGGACAATCTTGTTCCGTGACTCTAACTATAGCTTTTTAACGTAGTGAAAAACATTTCCACCCACGTTACCCAGGTGTGGAATTTCTTCTTTCTTTAGTTTTCTTCAAAAGGGTCGTTCAAACCTGTTCTGATATTCATATCATTATTCATATAAATAACAACTAAATATAATATAATGTAACTTATTTATTTCTGAAGAATATGATAATTAATTAATGGTTTGTGGTTACAAGGGAATACAAACCATTAAATACACACCATATACACTAAAACTTTAAAATCAAATATAAAGTTCTACCATGTTTTACTATAAGGTACAGTTATGCATAACTTAAAAGACAATTTTTTTTACATAACAATAATTGTAAAAAGAATATTCACAACATAAATTCTTATAAGCCGAATCAAGGCTTATTAAAACGCATATGAAATATATTAAACATTTTTGTTAAATCGCAGCTTTGAAAAAGAAAAACATCATTCGTATCATGGGCCTCATGATATATAACGTATTTGTTGACGGCAAATGGTTATGATTAGCGGTTAAAAAACATTGCGATTATATTTCTTAAAGGAAACACTATGCTTAGTTCAAAATACAAAAGAAAATGATAGAAAAAATATCAAATTTTAATTTGTTTTATACTATGGAGCTTTTAAAGTTTTTTTTTTTTTTCTAGGTCGTGGCGGGCCGCCCCCCTTAGCTGCACTACTATGTGTATCTTATTATCTTCGCAATATTATATCCCCCCCCCCCCCCATCTCCTCCCA
Source organism: Octonoba sinensis (assembly GCA_038502835.1). NCBI lineage: Eukaryota > Metazoa > Arthropoda > Arachnida > Araneae > Uloboridae > Octonoba > Octonoba sinensis. The sequence goes on along the minus strand of CM076600.1, from coordinate 96,248,134 downwards.
ACAACGTTGTTCGATAGCTTTTGCATGTCTTCCTGCTCATTGAGTTTCAATCAGCAAAAAAAAAAAAATTTTGACTTTTTCCCTGTTGACGAATTCTTGGAGCGTTTACCTCTCTTTGCAAGTAAATTGACCGATTCGATACCTAACTTGCCTTTTAACGATAATCATCTTACTTGGAATGCATGTCATTCAATGGGAAGTTGGCTGAACACGTGACTCTGTCGGGAGCGCCCTCAGACGTGAAATTTTGTAAAGACAAAAGAAGTCACACTTGGCCAAATCAGTTCAAGGTCGCCGTGTAGTCATGTATGCTGTGGGCTTGCAAAAACTTTCTGCATTTTTGTTTTCCACCAATACTCATGAATAGGTCTGGGTAGACAGACATTTTTTTGAACGAATCTTCCCAAATACAGATGAAATGATAAGATGCACAATCGAGTTGGTGGAAACGAATCGTTTTTTGATGAGTAAAATTATGTGTTATAAATATTTCTTTCAGACTTTTTTAGTGATGTGTTGAGGAAAGTGCTAAAATGATTATAGTTTTTGTAAACGGAAAATCGTTACGTAGACGCTGCATAATGTCGTTTCACCGGCCTGACTACAAATGATAGAAATATTGTTAAGATGTATTTTCACATCTCGTGCAGTAAATTGCTCATACGTTGAGTTTATATTCAGACTCACAAAAAGTGCGTTTGGCTGCCTAAATAAATGTTCATATCTCAAGAACGGAGTAGTATTCAATAAGATTATATGGCAAAAATATGAGTCGTAAAGAAATATTTTCTAAGATTCTAAGCAACTTTTTTTCGGGTTGAGATTCATAAATTTAATATATGTTTGTCCTGAACTAAATAAGCCAACTTTCCCGCGTAACAGCCAGATTTCCAAACGTTCTGGATTTTCCGGGGCAGTCCCGTATTTTGGGAAATTGTCCCGCACTCCGGCGAACTTCAACACCTACGGGCAAAGGTGTCGTATTTTTGCTAGGGTAATGATTTTGCCGGATATCGGATTTTCGATGACCACTGTGTGACGGGTCCGGAAGTGACATTTTTTTTTTTTTTTTTAATGTCTGAATGTAGGCTATGAGAAGTGAACATTCTGACATTTTTCGGCCTCCAAGAAATTGTGTCCACTCACTGTAAACCACAAAAGCTCAAGGTTGTGCGACGCTTTTCTGGCAAAACGACAACAAGGCGTATTTCAGAGCGCTGTATTTTTTTACGGCAACGCCACCTCTCGGTTATGTTGTTTATATTTATTGAATGTACTATTTTATGCGATAGTGCCTGCGTACTGAATTTGGTTGGGTTCAGTTCTACCAAAAAAAAAAAAGAGCTCTGACTGTCAGAGTGTCAATTTTTTGAACCGGGGGGGGGGGGGGGCTGCTTGATTGAGCTCAGGAAGAGGTGAACCCCTGCTATCAAGGACCAGTTGAACTGAATAATATCTAATTCTGAACGATCGCCAAACGCTACCAGAGACCAGAACAGCATTTTCCCCAGTGATGTTAATCAAATAGTGCATTGAACGGCTCATATAATATCTGGAATGACATCTGAGCAATCCGTTTTTGATTGAAACCTGTCTTCAAATCATCTGACTTTTTTTACTCAGGAAAGCATTATGGCTCCTTTTGACATTCGCACACCTTATAGATGCGTGAGTGTACCACACAGCAAATGCGCGGTGTGGATCTACTTCTCGATACCATTTGAACAGGTTCACGAACCTTCATGCTTAAAATTAGAATTGCCTTCTACAGTTTCCATAAAGTCCTTTGCGCCCTAACAAGTGACTCAATCTTTGACCACAATGTTCTCCAATGTCCCTCTCACTGATCGGTTTTTAATTACATCTTATGAAGAAGTAGACCAGAGTCCAGTTACCCTTGGTACGAAATGCATGCTTCTCGATTATCCAAAAAATTCTTTTGAAATCTCAATCAATCGAAACCGCCGGGCCCGTGCTTTCGGGATACAGCCGGGATTTCACTACCCTAAACGGAGTATATTTCTGACATTTTAGACAGCATTTTTTTGATGGGTGGATCCAGCATTTTTAACACGTTCACGCCGGGGCAAATATCTACGTTTTTCAGCGTGAGGCGGGACTGTCTTGTATCCTTACGCTTCGTGAAGGCCTTCGAATTTTTATATATAATGTTGAGAAAAAATAAAATAAACTTATTCTTCATTGACTTCTTTTCTGAAAACAAGGGACTCACCTGTGATGCACGCCGCCCCACAGAACAGTCAAGTGTGACCCACCGGTGGGTCACACCGACGTGAACGTGTTAACAGGGTCTTGTTTTTGTGAATTAAAAAAATTATACTCTTACATTTCTTATAACTTTGTGGAAATTCAAAATTTTAACATTATAGTGATAAAAAGATTTGTTGCTATTTGCCGCTTATGTTGAATAAATAATTGTGTGAAAAGTACGATTTTGCAGCTTGAAATTTTGTGAAGGGCAGTAACATCACTGCGAGAGGGCGGAGGGGGTGGTCCGCTCCGGGTGACACGCTATTAGGGATTAACGCTCAAAATGAGATAGTTTTTGAAAGAATGATTGGAATTTTGCAAAGGGTCCAAAGCGGACCCGATTTTTCTCTGGCGTGACCGCTGACTTGTTATGTAGCGTTTGTTCTGGAGCTTGAGAGTATATAAAAGCTAGTTATTGTTGTTTACCTTGCCATTTCTAAAATGATTAGTATAGATTAAATTTTTAAAGCGCCCATAAACCATAAGATATTGTAAATTGTAGACGCGTAAAGAAAGGGTAACTGTTTTAACTAAAATTGCCCTTCTAAAGAAATTTTAATTTTAATCTGATCGTAATGCAATCAATAAGATGAAGATATGTAAGTATATATTGGTGGCCCATGGCGGATTTACAGTCCAATCCAGGGGGTGGTGGGTGAAAACCGCACTGGTGCCCACCAAGGGCATGGGGTAGACTGCGACATTGAAATTTTTAGGGGGTGTTTTCAGCAGCTTTTGGGGGGCTTGGTCGACTCTTTGGTCCTGATAGGGGGGAGAAGCTGGTTCTTCCATGAAAATTTTTCGAAATTCGAAAAACGCAATTTTAGGCTGTAATTTAGGAAAAAGGGAAAGATTTAGGGGTCTTCCCAGAAACTTTTCGACAATGAAGTTCTAAAAACTAAGACTATCATTGATCACATTAAGGGGTTCATGACCCCCCTTTTGAATTCGTGCCTAAGTCCTGATTTCATTCAAATATTTAAAACTTAATAATGAATATTCAAGTAATCATAAAATATTAAACAAACCTTTGAAATTTACGTAATTAAATGCGAATGTATGCTGGGGAGGGGAACCAACAGGATCGGTCCCCCCAGAAGGTATCGGACATTCGGTATCCGACCGTTTTTCTTTTTTTTTTTTTCTTCAAATATCTGGAACCCGATCGTGTACTGGCACGAAAAATCTGGTTCTCCGGCATGTAAAGTTTGATTTTTATGGGGCCATTGCATTTACAGGTTTCAAACACCGGAGCCAGATATCAACGATAAGTCACACGAAATACACCGGATGTTCGGTATCCTGGAAATCAATATCCAGTTTCCCTAATTTTGACCTTGTCCTCCTCCCTCCCCTACAAAGCAAAACTCTCGGGTGCGCCACTGATCTGAAGCATTCTTTTAATTACCTTTTTTTTTTTTTTTTTTTTTTTCAAAATAGTGTGGAATTGTGGAATTTATTTTAAAAGTGCGCATCACAGAGGAGGGACCATCTAAATCGTCACTGCATGGCAACAGTTCCTTTTGACTTGCTATGTGCTCTCTCTACGGCACAAAAAAATAATAAAAAAAAGAATAGTTTTATGCAGAAAAGGAATTCAGTTTTTGTTAACTATTTACTTGTCTTTCGTTTATCAGTATATTATATGGGTCTTCAAGTCTCAAAAATCGTCTGAAGTAAATACGATGCTGCAGAAATATGTAGTATGTGATACGTTTTGTTGAATAAAGTGTACTAAGTTACATATTGCTATGGCTACGATGACCTGGAAGAACAAAAAGGTAAAGGTAAAAACCCTCATATTTTATCGTATCTTAAAGCGTAAATCATTAGTTTGTGCGATTATTTTTAACTGTCATCGAGGTCAAAAGCTAGACAAGCACTCTTTCCTTCATTTCTTTTCGGGGTCTCAATTGCGCAAGGCGACAACTGAACAATGGCACACGGTCTTCGTTCCACATTCCATTCGCAGAATTTTTCTCCATGTCACCGTTTGTTTCCCCTTTACCTTTGCCTTGCTTTGTTAAAAATCGTTTGTGGTTGTTTTATGTTCTTGTAGTACCTAGAATAATGTTTGTTTATATTTTTGTCATTTCGGCTGCTTTTTCATAGAGCTTGATGGTTATTTTTTGTGTCAGACAGGCTTGTGTTACGCTTGTTTGGAGAGTTCTGTCAGAGGTTCATGGATGAATGACGCGGCAGTCCATTCTGGATTGTGCTTGGCATTTTATGAATGTTATACTTTCAGCGGAAGTTGTTTAACCCAATAAATCATCCATTTTCTCTACGGCTGTAGACCGGCGTGGATTTTTTTTTTCTTAATGATGGCCATAAGCTTCGAGCACTTTGCTTTGATATGGCTGAATTCTTATTGTTGAAAATGCGTTTCTGAATTATTTTATGGTCGCTAAACTCACTCTCTTCAAATCTCCCTTCGAGTTGTGTATGTTGCTCGTTGATAGATTTACTTATTTATTTATTTTAACTAGAGTTCTCCCAGCGGTCGAAATTCGACCGTAATCCATTGCACTTTTCAAGTTCAGCCTCCAACGTTTAAACAACTTTTACACATTTTAGTTTTTCTGCTTGTCAACAGTTTGTTTCCTTTAAATATTTCAGTCAGCGGTAATCTCTCCTCAGCGTGACTGATTGACTACCAAGTTAGTTATTTAATTTCATACATTAGTTTATAATAATAATTTAACTTTGTGCGAGTAAACAGTAATAGAAATATAATTTCACGTTAATTTAAAGCACAAATGAGCATTAAAACGCAGACATATGTTTCGGGATTGCTTGGAATCCCTTTTTCATGCGACAGGGAGCTTCTAGATGCAAAACATCCAAATGAAGCAGACAAGGGATTCCAGCTGAAAAAGGGATTCCAAGCAATCCCGAAACATATGTCTGCGTTTTAATGCTCATTTGTGCTTTAAATTAACGTGAAATTATATTTCTATTACCATTAGTTTATGGTTTGTAACACATAAATTTTATCTTTTTGCACTCCTTCTCCAGTAAAGAAAATAGAAATAAAAATTTTCATATGTCACCCTATTATCATTGAATAAATTAGAAATACAAACACTCACTTTCAATTTAATCGGGAGTTCAAAACGCAAAATAAAAATTACAAACTTTCAAAACGTTGATTTGAAGCACAATAATGTGTCACCGCACTTATTCTCTCACTTTATATTATATTTTAAAACTGTTAGCTTCACATTGTATTTTATTTGACATTGTACTGTACAAACAATCTGACTGACTTATTATATATACATATATATCTTGGATGAACTGAGACCTTTTAAGATTAGTATTATTTTATTTTGACGTTCCTTTAATAGATTACATTTTTTCTTTTGTTTATTTTTGGCATTTCTTCCTCTTTGAATTATAACTAGTAAAAAATGTATTGAGTATTGTACAAATATAGTAGATTGTATATGCAAGGAGTAGTATGAAGGTATGATGAATAAAGACTCTTAAAAAAGGCTTCAAATCTACGTCAAGGGAAAAAAAAAATTAACTATTTTCAAAAATTTTTGTTGGTAACACTAAAACTCATCAATAGCTACTAAACAAACAAACAAAAAAAAAAAAAAAAAAGTTGGAAAACACAGAAGAAAATGGTGCTTAACTGTTTTGCCTTTGGCTATTTATATATAGATTTTATTTATTTAGTTTTCCTTCTTTACTCTCTTTCTGATTATTATATATATATATTTTTAAGTTTAGTTCAGTTTCGGCTAAATATATTAATTGTTGCTATAATCTTCTGAAATTTTTGATTGATTCAGAATACAGGTGTGCACCTCCGCCCTCAGAGGGATGGCGAACACCCTTAAAAAGCTAGGAAGAATCCTCCCACATAAAAGAATCATCCAAAACCCTCTGAAAACACTCTTCCTCCTAAATTCAATTTTTTGGAATCTGCGCTACGACTCCCCCCTTCCCGCTTGCTGAGCACTCATGCAGAATATACTGTGAAACATTTGACCTTGAAACATTCCTAATCCAGTTCTTGTACTCTTTCCCCACACCTGTTCAAGACTGTCTTGGGAACATTGTTGAGTGCTGAAAGGGTTAGATATTCCCTGGAGAGGGGCTAGGCTATTTTAGTGCGATAGTCAATTCAAAAGCTCCAGGGAGAGCTTCTATTAGTGACGCGACGCACCCATGGACGCACCAGTATTCGTCTTTTTACTACCTTGTTGAAACTTCCACGTGGTGTTAAAAAACCAATAAATATCATTTGGAATCTAGTGAAAAGGTATTTAAACTTCACAATTTCTTATATTATTTACAGAAAAGCCTGAATGATAGATACAGACATGCCAACTCTCCTGCTTTTGGCAGGAGACTCCTGCTCTTCTGTTCAATCTCCTGTCTCCTGCCAATGCAGAAATTTCTCCTGCATTTTAAGAAAGGAAAAAGTCTCTGAACTTCTCTTCAGTTACATTCATCTCTTTGTAGCAAAAATTTAGAAGACTTAATACTTTTGTCAATTTTGTTTTCAAAAGGTTTTTACTGGCTGTAGTTTCATAACATAATTTTTTTATTTGGTGTTTGTATTTCATGATCACATCAAAATTCTACTTGTAATCGCTTAAATATTTTAATTTCTTGTTCTAAATTATCTTAACAAAAGACATTTGAAATAACAGTGTAAATGATCTTAAAAAATAAAACAGCATAAATCAGTATTTTGTTTTAAATTCTAAATCATCTTTTAAAGATTGATAACTTATAAAATATGCATTTTATATCTTGTGAATTAATCTTTGTTAATTTATATGTAAAAATAAAACAAAAAAAAAAAATCAGTTTTATACCAGCATTCAACTGGTTCTGAGGTACAGAAATTTCTCCTGCTTTTTGGTTCTGTTTCTCCTACTTTTTCATTTTGTAGGGTGTTGGCAGGTCTGTAGATATTTAAACGTAATGGTCTGGTACACGGCAAATAATAATAATAATATGATGTAGTAGTAAAAGTAAAACAACTTTGGGAAATAGAAAATTTTCCAATGTAAATAAATATGCGTAATTATTGACCCGAGAAGATAAATTTCTTATATTACAATGATTTTTCTCAATCGTTAAAATACTATTACTAAGAAAAAAATAACTGCGAACTAGGTGTTAATTTATTGCTTGTTTTTTTTTTATAAGGAATGGTAATTATTTTGTTTTGCTTATTATTTCTATTTTACGTTTATACATTCACTCTAAATTTTTCGAAGTATGACTTGCTGCAGCAAAAATTTAATTTAGTAGACTTTTATCTGAAATCCTAATTATTTATTTAAATATAACTTATCAGAACTGATCACTAGTAGCCATGGACACATGCAGGCGAGATGATGTCGGGATATATCTCCCCCCAAAATTATGATACCAAAAACAAAGAGGCACAAAGAAATGCTCTAAGGAGCATCTCCGCACCCTTCTCCCTGGAAAAAAATCTTGGATATGCTACTGCTGGTAGCCACCTAACAATATTAAGTAATACATGAACGAAAAATTGATTTTTTATATTACCAAGAGAAAAATGTATAAAGTTCGTTTGTTGATGCGTTTGAATTGCAGCATATTCCTCATTTTCACAGTGCGCAATGTCCCTTCATTACGTTAAATGACGTCACCGTTATGATTAATCAAGAACGCCGAGTCTTAGGGGTGCTTCTCAGTGTTCGAGCACCCCCAAAAATGTGGTGGTACTGGCCACTTCCGCTTTTCTTTTAATATTTTCATCATTAAAAGAAAGTATTACTTTTTATGTGATTTTGTTTTCACTCATTCATAAAGTAATAACTTGTGCACTATTAAATATCTAATAATCAAAAATATGCACTAATTGTTTTTTCTTCCCTAGAGAAATGATGTCGCAGTTGAATAAATAAATAAAATAAGATTGCCCTTTCAGTTTTGGACTTCGTTATAAAGTTTATAAATATATATAAGAACAATTAATTACGCAGAAAATGATACGTACATGTAAAATTTTTTGCAATAATTCATAATATCAGAGTTTGCCCAGTGGTCGAAATTCGATCGTAATTCATTAATTTTTTTTCAAGTTCACCCTCGAACATTTAACCAAATTTTGGACATTTTAGTTTTTCTGCTTAACAACAGTTTGTTTCTTTTAAATATTTCAATGAGCGATAATCTCTCCTCAGTACAGCTGATTGACAACTGGGTTAATCATTTAATTTGATGCATTAGTTTATAACACGTATTATGCAACAAATTGTAACTTTCTGCACTCCTTCTCCTGTAAAGAAAATGAAAATAAAAGTCTTCATACAGCAACGTATTATTATTACATAAATTACAAATACAAACCCTCACTTTCAATTTAATCGAGAGTTCAAAAAGCAAATGCAAATCATCAAACCTTCAAAACGGTGATTTGAAGCATAATAATACGTCCCCGCCCTTATCTCACTTTATATTACATTATATTTTGTTAGCTGCAAACTGTATTTTATTTTGTTTGACAATGTACTGCACTAACAATCTGACTGACTTATATTATATACTAGCTGACATGACCGGCTTTGCGCGGGATAATATTGCATCATTCGCAGGCTAAGTTACGCATGTCCAAAATTCTGTTGTAAATATGTAAGGAAAAATTTTCCTACAAAATCCAAGTAGGAGATGGGCAACAGGCCTTAAAAACCTTATTTAAACCGTAAAAATCATTGAAAAACACGATTGCATTTAAACGAACAGCCTAGAAAAATTCCTTTTACACCAAAAATAAGTCCATAAATATCCACATTAACATGCCAACAACAGTTCATAAAATTGCCATTAGAGTAATTGCAACAGTAACTAAACTGCGCACATGCAGCGAGATAATTGTGCCAAAATGATATCAAGAGTCCATAAAAATCGTAATTACAATATCTACCACAATACGTCTAAAAATTCCCATCAGAATAAGATCTGTATTCTGTTTTAAAATGTCCATCAGATGAAGAACAACTGTCATTGAATCCATTTCAATAAAGACAACTATTCATAAACATCCCTAATAGAATAAGGACATTAGTCTCAAAAAATCTCCATTAGAATAAAGACGTCAGTGACTAAAAACATTCATTAGAATAATGACATTCAAGAGCTACTGTTCCTAAAATTACCAACAGTCCATCTTAAACTCCCCATTAAAATAAGGACAGTTCCTATAAATCCCGCTTGCAGAATCGTCGAAGGATTTCATGAAAATTCAAATAAATAGCACTTTTATAAAATTCGGATAGAAACGAAAGAAAGGAAAGCATTATGTCCAAAGGCAAATGCACATTTAAGTTAGAAAATTTTCAGTACTGAACCAATCCTGACGTGTGAAATTTTTGATAGAAAGAAATAACTAAATTTTTTCAGTAGTGCCAAATAGACAGTAAAAAAATTAAGTAAATGTTTTATAAAATGAATCACTTAAGTAAAATATGGAAAGAAAAATCAACCTAAAGACAAAGTAATTGAAAATCGTTTGCAGTTTATAATCCACAAAATATGCATGAAAATGAAATGAATTTTTAGAATTTGTTTCGTTGATAAAACGGCATGAATAACGATAAAACAGCATTTTCTCAATCTTACGTTAACAAAAATCATCTAGTTGGCGACAAAAATAATATTTATTTTGGCGAAAACACGCAAATTTAGCAGATAAATTCAGAGGTAAGCCTTGCTTTAAAGTTCGAAAACTATTTTAAATGAATATTGCGTGTGTTCTATTCGTTCTACGAACTTCTGAAAGAGATCATCTTGTGCCGTTTTTTACGGGCATTAGTATGCTGCAAAAATCGAAAAGGTGCGACGTTTCTTCGATGAGATATTCCTAAAATTAACAGTTTTGCTTAAATTGGAATAAAAAAAAAGAACAAATTCGAATTTTAGGAAAAACGCTTCGAGGTGCACGAGGACCTGACCCAAGGTACCTGTAGTCAAAATTTCGTATTTCTGGACCTTTCCATCTCGCCAGGAGGCGATCGACAGACAGATACACACACACACACAAACTTTCGGTTTTATTTATATAGAAGATACACACACACATATATATATACAGTGAAACCTGTGTAAGTTGACCACTTGCGGTGCACCAATTTAGTGATCAACTTATAGAGGGTGGAGTTTTTTTTTTTTTTTGCCGTTTCTTACAGTATGCATTTAACTCATTTGTAACTAATCTAAATACAGTTTCATGTATTAACGTTACTTTAAAATAGTGATTAGCTTTTTTTTTTTTACAATTATCTAAAATATCATTAGAGAAATTTTACCCAAATGACTTACGAAGCATCCTTATGCAACTTTAAAAGTAAAGTACTTAGTTAAAATTAATATAAATATCTTATTAATTATCTCAGTTACTAATATGATGGTAAAGATTTCCTACAAATACATAATTTTTCAAAATGGATTTAGACAAACTTTACATAAATGTTTCATCCACCCAGACAAATACTGGTCTAACATTATAGCATAAAAAACATCCTAGAAAAGTTATTTAAGTTTTTTTTAATCTTTGCAAAAATAGATAAAAAAATAAATATTAATTAGGTGGTCCACTTACAAAGGGTTTTTTTATAATACTCCCACCCAAATTAGGCGTACCTAAGTTTTCAATATAGACAGGTGGTCAACTTATAAAGGTTTCTCTACATTATGTAATATAGGACTAATTCCGTACCTGACAAAGGTGGTCAGCTTACAAAGGTGGTCAACTTTACTGTATGACTGTATATATATATATATATATATACTAGTAAGCCCACCGGTCGTATGAAATGACCTCTGTTTTAGATATTATAAATTGTAATTAAAATGATTTGTGCAAAGGTGTCTGCTAATTCAAACTGAATTACCCAGCTCAGGCGGCGAGGACGCCCCTTCGCTTACTGCCCCACACTACTATGTACTTATTTACTATATAATCAAATTGTTTGTGAAAAATATATATTTACCATCCAAAGAACTTATAGAAAATTTTATTATGCTTTTCAAAACAAAAGTTTTAACGAAACTGGAAAAAAGAGCGCTCCCACTCTAATAAGAAAAATATGAAAAGGGCAGACGATAAATAAATAAATTTAAAAGAAAGAAAGGATCAAATTAAATTCGCGTATACATTATTTTTTAATGGAGATTGCAAATACAGAGAGGCCTCACTCAATATGCCAGATAAACGTTTCGATTGTTATTAGTATATTTGTTACATTTGTTACAATAACAATGGCAACTGCATTGATTTGTTTGTTAACATGGCAACTGTAATTATGCTGTTGAAAACGACGGCAACAATGCAAAAATAAAATAAAACGGGTCAAGAAAATCATTGAAAAACTTTCAAAAAATAATTAAAAAAAAAAAAAACTAATTGAGTCACAACTTTCATTTTTGCAGCGATGAGTTTCTCGGGTCGTAAAAAATAACCGTGCCGAATGTGGTCCCGGTCGGTAAAACGGCCTAGGATTCTATAGCGGACAGACAGACAGAATAAGCCGTTTATATATAAGAAGATATATATATATATCAAATAGATTAACTGACACTGAGTATTATGTTGCTTTGACATTCATTTAATAGATTACATTTTTTTTTTTGTTCGTGTCATTTCTTTGCATTATAAATAGTAAAAAATTTTCAGCATTGTACAGATATTGTCGATGTAAGAAGTACTGTGAAAGTATGGAGTATAAAAACTTCTAAAAAAGGCTTCGAATCTGCGTCGAAAGGTGTAGGAAAGACTATAAAAATAAAAAAAACTATATCGAAATTTTTTTCATTGATAACACTGAAAGTTATCAATATTAACGACTAAATAAATAATAATAGTAATAATAATAATAATAATAATAAATAAATGGGTTGACCAACATATGAGAAAATGGTACTTAACTATTTCGTCTTATATTTATATATAGATGTTCTAGGTTTTCTTTACTCGAACATTGCCTTCTGTCATTTAATATCCAGGAAGAAAATGTCCTGCAGATGTTATTGGGCAAATTTTAAAGTATTTAACTGCCCCGTGAAATTCCAGTAGAAAGACTCATACCCTCCCCTTTTGGAAAGTCATTGATATTTTTCAGTTTTAAGATATCTATTGTTTTTTTATAGTTACATCTTTCTTTGAGTTTCTCTCTCTCTCTTTCACAATCAATATAATAAATTAAATTTCCAGCTGTAGTCAAATCTTTTTTATAACCAGCAGTTCAAAGCTGATTATTTGACAACATTGATTTTCAGTTAATACTTGAAACTGCGAATAATTATTCTTAAAAACTGAGTTATTTTTTGCAACTCAAAATTTCTTGTCATTCAGACTCATTTAAGCGCCTGTCCAAGACAAAAGTTATAATTTGCAATCTGTCACCGAAGCCCTTCCCCTTGGCAATTCTTTCCTTTTTCTTATTGAATACCAGAAGGGGCAATATTATTCATTTCGGCGAATTGGTATTCCATGAGTCGTCTGGTTTTTCGTTCTTTTTAAAGAACAAAGTACAGTTAAACTTGGTTATAAGACATCTTGGTTATAAGAGTTATAGCGACAACTCTGTTATAGCGTCAAGAAATTCCAGTCTTTTCATTCGCAATCAGTAGTAATGGTGATCGCTTATAGCGTCACTTGGCTATTGCGTCATAAATATCCCGGTCCCTGGAATGACGCTATAACAGAGTTTCACTGTATGTATTTTTTTATATCTTTCCTTAAAATTAAAGAATGTAATACTAAATGAAACACACACAAGCGTATGCATTTATTTTTTTAAATTACCATTTGTGTGCATTAACGTCAAAAGAAGCAAAAATATGCAATTTCATACGCACAATGAGCATATAGAGTCCCTTCTATAAGGGGACTCTATGCGCATATGCAGTTGCATATTATAATCTGGGATTTCTTCTTCTTCGGCACTATAGCCTATTCCCGGCCAAGGCTGTCTGAGTCAGTTTCCTCAATCCGGGATTTAGTAGTCATCCAACGAAGCTTTAAATCGACCTTTCACAATCAACGATAGGTCAATTGCATTCGAAGGTTTACCGCCATGAATATCGACACAACTGTAAAAGTTCTTTGGAAAAGAAAATCCATTGCGAGAAAAGCAATGACCTATGCTGCCATGCTCATTATTTACCTTCAAAAGAGCTTGATTTCCTTATTCCAATGAAACTTTCATTGCAAATATTTCTACTACGTCAGTTTTATTTTCAACTGTGACGTGAGAAATCTGAAATGCTTTTTCTCTTCAGAGTAAAAACTTTCCTGCAAGCATTCGGCTGTCATGAAACATAGTTGAATATCGTGAAGGTCACAGTGGGAAAGAAGCGGCAGAAGTGAACAGTTTCGTGAGCTGTCTTATTTAGTGTGCATATTAAAGAGAAAATTAAAACAGAATCGTAATGCTTTGCTCACGTTGCAGTAGTTTTCCTCAAGTACAGTAACTTCCATCTATTGGTGAAATTTTATCAAGTTCTTAAGCTGCAATTTTAATAACTGAAATAATTTGTAAATATACTATTTTCCCATAAACTTTCTAATATATCTCTTAGATGTTTCAAATATTGCGAAAAGTAAATTTTATGTAGTATGTGTGTGAAAGTATATTTTAAACAAAAATCATAAAAGGCAGTGCCAATGAATTTGAGAACAACAAATTGGTATCAAAAGCAGTCATGTAAGATTTTGCATTTCTCCCCGAAACCTGTGTTCTATTGTGATAGTAATTTTGTAGCAAAATCCCAATATTTATTTTTTGGAAGGGAAGTGATTTGCTGTAGTTAATTTAAAATCCTAAAGAACTCAAATTCGGAAAACGAGCAAGGAAAGAAAAAAGAAAGGGGAATTCCGCCCCCCCCCCCCCTGCGACTAATTATCTATTTCACGCTAGATCCGGTTTTAGATCCGAGCCGCTGCCGGCACAGTGGCGTCCTGGTAATGCGCGGGACTCGTACGCCCCAGGTCGGAGGATCGAGCCTGACAGTGTTGGTGGATTTTCAAGGTGCAGAAAATCGTCTGCGCCCATGTCGTATGATTATGCGGCATGTAACAGATCGCTTGAGTAGACATTTGGCGTGTATGCTCTCGGCTAAATTAAATTCTTAGATGTAATTTCGCATTAACAGAGTTCGGGTGCGCGCCCTTCCAGGTGAAGAAACTGGACGTCAAAATTCGAAGCCAACAGCTACTCATAAGAAATAAAAATATACGAACCTCACATTCTACTATAGAGCAGAATACTCAACCTACGGTCAAGGGATCGCATGTTATCAGCCGAGCTTTTGTGTGTGTTCCGGTAAATAGTCAAAAAAGGTAGACAAGCCGTGACATAAACTTGTTTTTGTGCAGGTACAGCCTTAAAAATTTCTCCAAGTCTGGTGTTCTTTTTTTGCTTCACTTTTTAAGGACTCTTCTTGATTCTTGAATTGTTTCTTGTTTATGCATCAAAATCTTAAATTCACCCTTCATCTATCACTAATAACAATTCGTTTTAAATAAAATTATTATGAGAATGAAGTACCATAATTTCTGGAGCCTTTTGAATATCTTGCATTTAAAATCAAGAGGTGATTTGCTGCAAACCTAAACAATCTTCCAAAATTGCTTGACTAGAACGGAAATAATATTGGCGTTTGTTGAATAATTTCTCTATTTATTAAGCAACAATCAACGAGTATCATTCCTTACTTGTGCGGGGCTCATCCCGGGAGAGTTCTCTGTGGAAATAAAATTCAATGCATATTATAGAAATAAATACAAATAGAGTGGAACCCCGCTATTCGTACACAATTCGTTCCAGGAGGCAGTTCGAATGGCGAATTATTTTTTTCTCATACGATACAATGTAAATTGGATGAATCCTTTCCATACCCACAGATGGTTGCTTATTTAAACCTATGAAAAACAACTGTACAGAACTGTACATGAAATTATAGATAAATAAAAATTTAACTGCACTTTGCTTGAACTGAAGTGAGCTGATGGCATAAGTTGGAATGTTGAGAGGAGGAGGAGAAATGGTTGGAAGAGGAGTTCCCTTCTATAAAAACATCAGGTAACATCCCTTCAGGTGTTTTCTCTCTTTCTGCTGTTCTTCATTTTTCCTGTCTTTTTGCAGTAGAAGAATCTTGTGTTTCTTTCTCTAAAAACCTGTAAAATGTTGTCTGCCTTTGACAATTGTTCAGAATTTTTCTAAAATGGTCAATAACATTGTCGTTGAACTAGTTCATGCTGTTAATCACAGCAGTCTTGAGATGTCATTTTCCCACCACTCTCTGTTTTCTCTCAGGGGTAACACACATCTTTAATTTCTGCAAAGGAAATGCTTTCCTTACTACTTTCCTCTTCTGAAGAAGAAAGTTCTTCAACCACTTCCTTTTGCTACCCCTTTAGAAAGTTAAAATTGTCAGTAAAATTTCAAAAAGTATTAAAATAAAAAAATAAAAAATCCAAAACGCCAAACAAATTATTTCCAGACGAGTTCAAAATGAGCATAATTTCTCGATTTTTTTTCTTAAAAATGCCAAACTGGCAACCCAGCTGGCCCTTGGCGCCTTGCGAATCGCGGGACAAGTACGAATGGCGAGTTGAATTTTACTTGAACAGTTGTGCGAAGGGACGAATGACGGGGTACCGTGCCACTGTACAAAAGTGACAACCATCAACAGAGGCCCAGCTGGGCTGGTCCAGTAGTCTAATATTATTTCTCAATTACTATTATCGGTTTGGGAAGGAGGCAGAGAAATCTTATCTCAATAAAAGAAATCTACACCCCCCCCCTGCACAATAACTTAAAATCAAGTTCTGAATGTTGCCAGATTTTTCTTAGAGTTACAAAGACATTTGATAAAAATTCAGCTTTTTGAAGAGGATGCTAATTGTGTATGTGTGTTAAAAGAACTATTCCCGATAATTTCTATCAAAATAGTGTAAACCTGAAAATCACTGTTAAAAGAACAAATCTGCAACAAAATTGCAGACACTTGTTTCGGGGTCAAAGTATCCCTTTTTCAACACAAAACATATGAGTTGAAATGCTGAGGCATCCGATAAAAACTAATCTTCATAATGCACACAGTAGTGTATTTAATAAAGATTATTTTGAGATGCAAATATTGCATAAATATTAGCATTTGTGTCAAAATAATTTTTCACTAAAAGCTTAAATGCTTGTCAAGTTTATGTCAAAATTAAAATGCGTTGCATTTATAAAACTATCCTTAAAGACCATATTTTTTTCTTAAATTTTCATTTTCAATATTTAGACCAATGACTCCGACTTTTGCAAATCAGTGGAGGTGCTCAAGCACGAAATGCTAGGAAGGGTATCACTGATGCCGGAAAGCCGTTCCGGTATTGCTTTCTTCTGAAAATATTTTCCTTTCAGTTAAAATTAATTTTATCAATGTGTGCTCTAATTGGCATTTAACATTAAACATTTATTTATTTATTCTTTGTGTATCACTGATACGGCAACAGTATAAGCTTAAGCAAGCGCTGAGCGAAAGTTTCACGTTTGTTTACACTCAAAATAAATGAGCACTTTTTATAATGTCATCAGTTGATTTTCTTAGGGAGAAACTTAATAGGAAACTATCAAAAATTGTTATTTGAGTAGTTTTGATAAAATAATGATTGAGTACAAACAATAGAAAAAAAAGATGCTATGTTTTAATCGTGAATATCTAAGCGAAATGTGGGAGTGCCCAGTTGTATTAAAAATTAGCTGTCGCTGGCGCATTTTGCTTTAATTTTGACGCCTAGATTTCTAAACCTTTGATAGAAAGATTTCAGAATTTTGGTATTTTAACAACAGTTAGTAACTGGCATTGACATTTTATTTTCCCTCATTGCAGTTGGCAATGTGCGAGTGCGAGAGACCTTCGTGATCTCGGTGAGCAGCGGCCAGCAGCCCGAGGAGGAGGCGATGACCCAGCTCTCCGGTCCCAATCCCCAGACCCCGGCCGGACAACCCCTCAAGTCCACATCCAAGGACACTCACAACGAAAAAGCAGGTGAGAACGAACTCAAATTTAATAGGGTGCATTTTTACCCGATCATCTATGTACCAGGGGAATGTGCACCAGCAAAAAACAAAGCCAAACAAAAGTCACTTGCGCATGTATTAAAAAAAACACATCCACCTACCTAAATGATTGCAGTTTGGATTGTCCTTCGTCCATTACCACGTGTGTGTTAATGCGTTTTACGAGCTCTTCCTTTTATTAACAAAAGACTTTTTAAAATGGTTTTCTTGAAAATGCTTCAAACAATGAGCGGAATATTAATTTGTCACGGAATTTCACCTTTCAAATCTCATTTCCCTTTATCTTAAGCCTTTCTGTATATTAGGTGCATCATAGAAAATCTGCGAAAAATTTACAATGTCCTTTTTCCTCGTTCACAGTTTTGAGCCTGTATCAAATCCATCCAAGTCCAGAGTGTATACAATGACAGCGAGGGCAAAATAAAATGCTAAATTTTAATGCAATCGTGTCGTTTACTAATGCGGGAACATTGAATGTAAACACCCGCAATATAAAGGTACCTTTGCCACATTGTGGGAAAGGTACTTCACTAATGAGATTTTGAGCTTAACAAGTGATAAATAACTAACGCTGTGTTATTTTCCTTTCTCAAGTAACAGTGTGTGAGATCAAGACAATCGTTCCCGCATCGCCTGAAGAATCTCCCATCGATGCGATGAAGGATCCCAAGGCAAATATCGACAACAACAACACCCTTCATAGCATCAACAACAACACTACTGCTCCGGTCATCTCGGTCCAGACACCCAGGCATCGCGAAAGGGCTGTTGACGTGCCAGACACATTTGTTGCTGTCGCCAAGACCGCACCCAGGTGAGACTATATCGCAATACTGTACTTTCTGGCCATCCACTTCTTCAGATTTCATAAATATTTTTGAATAACTCCCGTGTTGGACTCGTTTTTACGTCATTAGGGAATAAAAATATAATTAAAGAAACTTGTCAATGCTCACATATTGCAAATGGCGGGTGTTTGTGAGCACGCAAGTCAATCGTTCTAATTGAGCACCAACTGTAGAAGAACAAGAAAGCGCGGACGTCCATTGAATAGCAAGAATATTTTTGCAACTGTACGAGATCATCATGTCCTATGGGATACACGAAAGGGATATGTTGCTTGTTTTAAGAAAAAGAAACATACGTGAACATTCACTATGTACCAAATGCGTCAGTAGGCATTGTGTAACGATTGCTTTACACGCAGGCCCGCGCCGTCCACATATGCGAGGTCGTGCGGTGCATGACGGCACCGTACGACCATTCCACGAAGCAAGAGTAGTTTATTAACATGAATTACTTTTATGCTGAAATTTTATTGTGGCAAAACTCAGTTTGAAAGTGTTTATTCGGGAGGAAGTTGGAATTTTTTTTAAATGTTAACATACTCAAGAACGAGACGACTTATTTTCGTGAAAACATATTGCGATATTCTATTGATCTTCATTACTGTATTTCTGGTCCCCCAGATCATTCGATAAGCCCCGTTGCCAAATATTATACCCCCTCTTTCTTTTTGTTCTTTTTTCCCCATAACTCTACATTATACTCTCTGTGATTGAATACAGATTGTGATTTATATGTCTTATAACTAAGATGTTTTAAATAAAAAGTACTAAATTATTCTATTGCCAACAAAAAAAGAAAGATCATCACTCTCATTCACTCAATAAGTAAAAAAAAAAAAAAAATTCAAAATAGACATAACTAAATTCGCTATAAAGAATCACTACTAATTAAAAAGCACAATATTCGAGTGTTTGTCGGCGGTCTGCAGAACAAACCATTGAACCTAAAGCCACCAAATTCGGCAGATATTCTTTCGACCCAGAGGATGTGCACCTCGGAGCCATATTTTTTATTTGTTTACGATACAAATAAATTATTATTAATTTTGTTGTTTTTGCCAGTGTAAAAACGTTGTAATTTGTATGTAGCCCGAGAAAAAAAAGATAACATACGGCCGGTTTAGGTATTTTTCTTTATTATTTTGTAATCTGTTTGGATTGCTATGGTGCATTTAAGAATCATTTTTTT
The DNA here is from genome assembly GCA_038502835.1 of Octonoba sinensis. Lineage (NCBI taxonomy): Eukaryota > Metazoa > Arthropoda > Arachnida > Araneae > Uloboridae > Octonoba > Octonoba sinensis. The sequence continues at coordinate 96,228,752 of CM076600.1, read as the reverse complement.
TTAAGTTGGACAAAATGAATACAAGTGTCATAGTTAATGCTTTTGTGGTACTGAGATAAGAAAAAGGGAATTGTGTCCCGTTTGAAATCCGACTAGTTTGTCCTTGAAGAAGGGTCAAAGAAAGCAAATTATATTATCGTGTTACTTCTAAAGCCGTGACTGACCCATGACATTTTTTTAAAATATGGATACTAGATACATATGAGCACAACTAATTTGATCTGTTACTCATGGCTTTGCGGACAAATTTCATTCGACAATGGAGTTTTCGTTGCTTTTTGTCCCGCTTTTCTCCGTGAATGTCTGCTAAAGCCAAAAGCAAACCTCATAAATAACTATTAGCTTAATTACACACCATAGTATAGTATTCAGAAAAAAATATAACATCATGGTTCACTCTTGGCTTTTGTTGTTAAACGTTGTTTTGTAGTTTGCCCTCAAAGCCATGAGTGACCCATCAAAGTATTTGTGCTCATATGTACCTACTATCAAGTAGTATCCACATTTTAAAAAATGTCATGGGTCAGTCACGGCTTTAGAAGTAACACGGCCATAATTTTCGCCATATATTCGAGAGTTTGAACTTTGACCCTTCTTCAAGGACAAATTATTCAGATTTCAAAGGGGAGACTTCACTTTTTCTTCTCTCAGTACCAGTAACATATCTTGATTAGGAGAATGAAGACATAAACTAACACAAGTTGTCCAACCTTAAAAAATGACTCTTTAAACCCGTGCATCGCCGAATACATCAGCTGGTATTATTATTTTTTCAAAAAAGAAAATATGGTTTTTTGAAAATGCTTACCTTCTTTCGATATTGTTCTCATTTCAGTTTCTAGTTTTTTTTTTCTTCTTTAAAGAAGCAAGTATTTTATTTTTCAAGTAAGCAAGTGATTGATAGCACAACGATCATTAATGTTCTTGTACTTCTAAAAAATGTATCATATATCAGTACCTGAGAGCCATAATGTCTTAAATCCATTTTTCGAGTTTTTACGATGAAGTTAAAAAATAACATTTTTAGTGTTATAAGACTAGACCTTTTCTGTGCGAAGCTTAGAAGAAAGATGTTCAATGGGAGCTTTAAAAGTTCGAAACCCTAATGCAGCTAGTGGTTTTGTCATCGGTATGTCCATTAAGTGTAAACTTGAAAAATGGACTTAAGGCTGCTCTTCAGTCAGAAAAAATTTCGTGGTTAGGCTTAAGATGGCCTTCGAAGGGCATGAGGGGAGTGTGTCAACCTCAAGTGATTGACATTTCAACGACCAATGAAATGTACGATAGCTCTTGGAAGAAGGGTCTACTGTCCCCCATAATTGACCTGTCACTTCAGGCCGAGACCCCCTGCAGTTAGTGTAGTCGCTAATGGTCTAAGGCGGCATGCACGTGTTTTCTACTACTTACACAACGTTGCTCCTTTCCGGTTCCAAAATTAATTCTCTGTGGCTGAGAGTTGAAACGAAAAGAAAACATATTGTTACCCTTCTTTCATTCTCCTGAATTGTTTGTTAATTGCATATTTAGTGCTGTAAAAATGAAAATGTAAACGATACTTTTAAAACAAAGGTTTGTCTTTCTGAGAACTTGCTTCTAGACCTAATTTAGTACAAATTGATCAATCAAAATTTGCGATAAATTGCTTGATATTCAAAAAAAAAATTTAAAAAAAATCATTTAGCGAAAACTTGCTGAATGCTGTTCTCAGTTATTGTTACATAAAGAGCGCTAATTCGTCTCTTGTATAAAACTTAATTTAAGAGCAGAAATGTTTGCGTTAGTATGATTAAAATTAAATGAATAAATAAGAAAAGAGGTAACCTAAGCAACGAGTTTTGCTCGAAACAGGAGTAGCAAATGAAGATTTGTTAAGCTCCACTACTCTATTTTTTTTTCTGAAACTAAATGTGAATGTTTGCGTTTCTTTCTTTATTTTATATAATTTATTTAGTTATTTTGCATTTTATTTTATTTATATACACTTCTTCAATTATGTTTTGCTAATTATTGCATATTGAATACTTGATCAATATGATGAGACCATCACATTCATTTTATTTCTTTCCTTTATATTTCTGTCATTTAAAATAAAATTCCCGAATCATTTTTCGAATAAAACATCCTGGTTTTCTTTTTCTCTGACAAAAGAACGTTTTCAATGGTTCTTTACTTTCTGTGTAGTTCCGCTTCATTGGCACTTCAATATGTAGTCAAGTAATATGTGTTTATATAAGCGTGCGCAGAGCTTTAGCAAGGGGGGGGGGACGCTACTGTGCTAAAGGGGGTACCAAAATACACCCATAAGCAGGGCCGGCCCGACGGTATTCGGCGCTCTTGGACTTTATAAAAATAGTAGCCCCTAGCCCTCTTTCATCATACAAACTAAAATAATATAAATTCAAATTGTGTATAATTTTATTGCGTTTTCAATTACTTTAAAAGTTTTAATAATTACATACATGAAACAAATAATGTATTTTTTTATTTCTAATGGGCTGCTGTTGGCTTCTCGTAATTGAAGACCTAGTGTGGTTCACATTGATTGGTACCATCTAATCATCTCTATCAAGCACCACAGTAGGTATAGTACCATCGCTACAAGTGAATTTTGACGCTAAGTTCTTTCACTTGAAAGATGGAGTATCTGATAGGAGTCACTATCATTGGGTCTGCTTACGTGAAGACAACTAGAATTTTGTTGAACTAATTTTATGAAACACGGATTATTGATTTTTTTTTTTTTTTTTTCTCTTACGCTGAGGCGCCCCCAAGATGATGGCGCCTTTGTACTTTGCACACTGATAAGGCCGGCCCTGCCCATAAGATTTGGGTCCCAGATGCATCTCCAGGGAAACTTGTGACAAATTAAACCCAAAGAAGCATATCTATTGAATACAAACGCGAAAGAGGTTGCCAGTTTTGTAATTAGCTTTCATTTTTATTTGCTAATGGGGGTACAATGGTATCTCTAAGCCCCGCACGCACACCTATGAGTATCTACGTATGTATGTTGTAAAATATATAGGATTGCTCAGCAAAATTAAATCACGAACTTGAAACTGGGGATGTGCATAACATACTTTCGCTGTTGCAAAAGTATTACAAATTCACCAAAAAAAAAAAAAAGAAGAAGAAAAAGAAGGCAGGGAAGAAAGGAAAAAAAGAACTTAAAAAAAAAAAGAAAGAAAATAAGCAAATGGTTGGCAATGACTGTTTTAAAACAGTGGCCTTTTTTCCGAGTGCATTTATTTATTACTTTTTTCCTTCATTATGTACGAAACATTAAATATTTATTGAAATATTAGGGTTTAAACGACTTTTAAATTTTTTCCGTAATACACTGAATAAACGAAAGCGATAAATATTGTATTTGCCATTAAAAGCTATTCAGAGCAGTGAATGGAGCTGGAGCGGACTTGAAACTATAACATAAGATTCGGAGGGGAGCTGTAGCATAGCAACTCAAAAAAAAAAATAAATTAACATAAATAATAATAATAATAATGATAATAATAACTCTGCTCCAGTTCCCTGCGCAAAAGGTATTCAAAACTTTCAAAATGGCAGCCTGACTACTGGGGCGGCATATTCCTCGGAACCAGAAGTCCCAATTTCTTATCCTGGCAACAAACGTTGCTTTGATAAGCGAGCTGAGGTGGTTGCTGTGATAATTTCTATTTAATACTTATCGAGAAGTAAGTTGAGAGTTTTCCTGGTTTTCTCTTATGATTGAATGCACAAAAACACCATTAGAAGACCTCGCAGGGCGACAGCTTTTTACCAAGACTTGTTGAATCGAGATAAAGTTTGTATGGTTGCAGGTTGAGGTGAGGGCTGCCAATTTTAAAACTGCAAATACGGAACAGACGGGGCACATCGACAAGGGGGGGGGAGGGGCTTGAGACGCGCATTTGCATCATTTCTTCTGTGCCGACTCTTCATGTGCGAGCTTGCCTGTTTTATTATCCTGTAAATAAAAACGGAGGAGCGCGGAAGATCGCACTTCAAACTGAAACAGCATAGAACAGAAATGAATATAACCAATAAAGATTCAATATGCGATGCGACTCAAAATGACAACGGTTTTCCCGAAGGATATAATTTACGCAAAAGGAGATAAGTACATCTGGTTAAAATAATAAGGAGTAAATAAAGGAAGTCCATCTACAGCGCATTTAAAAACAGTTTCCGCAGTATATACTTCAAAAAAATGTTTCAATATACCTTTTGAAACTTGAAGACGGAAGTACATGATTAACAGTGAATAATCTGAAAATAATGTACATGCACAAAAAAATGACAAGAAGATTTAGTGACAAATTCAGTTATTCAAATGCAAAACCTGTAATGTATGGAATTATCTTCTGAAATGAATTCTACATAGTTCTTTTCCTTGTCATGTTTGTTTGTTTTGTGTTTTCTGGGATGTGCGAAATAAAAAGATTCGTTGAGATAAATTTCATTACAAAATGCAAATTTGCAGGAATGTAACATGCAGTTAAAAAATGAGACAATAACTTTTAAATTCTGAAATTTTTCATGCATCACGAACGGATTTCTCTCCTTTTCGTAAAAAAAATATTAACAACAACAAAAATAATAATAATGAAAAAATAAATGTCATATGGTGACTCAAAGTCTAAAATCAATGTTAAATTTAATGCATATTGAGATCCCGTCATATTAAACTTCAAAATTCAAGAAAAAATTTACCATTTGAAAGAAAAGGCATCCATATTGTAGTGATTAGTAATCTGACAGAGAAAATGAACAATTCGGGTTCACATGCCTATCAGAAAATGTAATTATTATTATTATTTTGGAGAGTTTTTTCCTCCGGTGAAAAGAGCAAAAAATGACAGATGAAATCAAAACAATTTTCAAATTAATTAATTCCCATGCTAACTAGGGAATTTTTAAGCTCAAACCCAGTTATTGGAAATGGTTGATATTTTTTTTTTCAGGGGAAAAATTTCAAATCGCGAATATAATATTGCAATAGCTGGATTTTTAATTGCTAACGCAAAACAAAAAACAAAATTTAAAATGTTCATACATATTAGAACGGAGATTAAAAATGATTTTTTTTTTTTTTTTTTTTTTATAAAATTGTTTTCTGTGTGGCATAGGAACTATACGCATAAAATTTGAAATGCACTTATTTCTGCATTGCGTAAATTTGAAAATTTGGATCGTGAAGTGGTTTATTGATCAAAAGGTATCTACATTAATTTTAGAGTTATGTTTCTACTACCATTTCTCACTTTTTCCACGCTAGTGCGAAGGAAGATATTTTAATTTCAAATTTTGTACTCACATTTTAATAATACTTTATTCCAATTTTCCTGCTCTATCTCAATGAAAATTTGAAAACATGTAAATTTCCCAATATTTCTGTAAATGTCCATAACTGTTGCGAATTTTGTATATTTCAACGTGGGAATGGAACCCTAAGATATTTATTGATTGATTCTAATTTTTTTTTTTTTTTTTTAAAATTTCTGGTGTCATTCCGCTATTCCACAACTTTTTCACAGTATCGAGGAAATAATTACTAAAAACAGAGCTTTTGCAAATTCGTATGTTTACTGCTACTATTAATTATACAAAAAGAACAAATAATAAAAATAAGTAATTAATTTTTAAAATGCTTGTATTACTATTATTATTATTATTATTGTAGCTGTTATGTTAGTTTTTATTTCCATTTAGATATTTTAAGAATTGTGTTTCATTGCTTGTTATGAACTGTTGTGAAGCTTGAAAAATGAATGTGCAAGCAAATTTTATTGTTTTCCTACCCGTTTACTAAGGACTACCAAAGGGATTTGCCAATTTCTTTCCGAGTTATAGAAGGGCTTCGCTAGGAAAAAAAAAGTTGGGAACCCCTGACTTAAATTGTATGCAGAAATTTTGCATAAGAGACATAGTTCTTTTTTCTTTAATGACGCGAGTTCGCATGCATAAATTTAATGTAGAGAAATAATTATTCCTCATTTGAGCTGCGAAACTAAAGAATAAAACGTCAACATAATCAAAAATTGCGGACACGTGTTTCAGAGTTACAAGGAGCCCGTGTTGCAATGCAAAGAAGTAAGCTTATGGATGAGAAACAACCAAACCGTTTTTATTCTTTAGCTAATAAGATATTATTTCGTAGTGCCACACAGCAAACGTTGCATAACCAGGAATGGGCAGCCTTTGGAAAGCTGCGGGCTAAACTCAAAAGGGTAAAAAAGTCGCGGGCCGTAGAGATAAGCAGGTGTCAAGTTACGGAGATTCCGTAACTTCAATCGCTGATATTGGTCTGTATTGTTATTTACTTGCCATTCAAGTTATAACAGTGAATTCCAGTGTACGAATTTATTCTCGTTTATTATTTACCTATTATTATTTTGAAAAGTTAATACATTACAAATAAATAAATATATAAACATTAAATCAAAATACCTCATGAGAAAAAAATCCATAATTTTTGTTTGCTTTTCCCTCTGAAGAGAAAACAAATTCCCCAACACTATTAGGCTTGCTAATTTGCAATTAACTTTTTTCTCGTGTTTGTAGAAAGGTACAAGGGGAATAAGGAAATTTTCTAGGAACACTTTCAAGAAAAGAATTCATTTATTGATGAAAAAACACCGCTGTAAAATTCCCAGAATTGTGCACCGTGGAAAAATACCGGAGGAAAAAGTTAATAAGAATACAAAATGGAGGTCGACTTACAGGGGTTTCTGAAAATTGTGTGTCAAGTTAGAGAGTTTTTCGCCCATTGAAATTCGCACTGGGCCAACTATTAGGGGAGGGATATGTCGACTTACCAAGGGTTAGTCGACTTATCTGCGCGTCGAGCTACCGAGGTTCCACTGTATTTAGTTTAGTCATGTGAACTGTGAAGAAAATAATTTTTGCGATTCAGGAAAAGAAACATGTGGTTTGTTTTCTAAACAATGTCCCATGCTTTTCGCCATTCCCCGAGGAAGTGTACTGTACAGTGGAACCTCGCTATTCGCACACAATTCATTACAGGAGGCAGCTCGAATGGCAACTTGTACGAATAGCGAATTATTTTTTCACATAAAATACAGTGTAAATTGGATTAATCCGGTCCAGACACACAGATGGCTGCTTATTTAAACCTATGAAAAACAAATGTCAGTACTGTACATGAAATTATAGATAAATTAAAATTTAACTGCACTTTGCTTGTACTGAGGTGAGCTGATGGCATATGTGGAATGTTGAGATGAGGAAATGAAAGGGCTGGAAGAGGAAGAGGAGGCCCCTTCTATAAAAACATCAGGTAATATCCCTTCAAGTGTTTTCTCCCTTTCTGTTGTCCTTTCTTTTTGCACTAGAAGAATCTTGGGCTTCTTTCCCTAAAAACCTGTCCAATGTTGTCTGGCTCTGACGATTGTTCAGAATTTTTCTAAAATGGCCAATAACATTGTCGTTGAACAAAGCATCCCAACATTGCTGTTGACCACAGCAGTGTTGGGATGCTGTTTTCTCATCACTCTCTGCGTTTTCTTGCAGGAATAACACAACTCTTTAATTTCTGCAAAGTAAATGCTTTTCTTACTACTTTCCTCCTCTGAAGAAGAAAGTTCTTCAACCACTTCCTCTAGATGCCCCCTTAGAAAGCTAAAATTGTCAGTAAAATCTCAAAAAGTATTAAAATTTAAAAAAAATCCAAAACGCGAAACAAATTACTTCTAGACGAGTTCAAAACGAGCATAATTTCTCGATTTTTTTCTTAAAAAAAGCTAAACTGGCGACCCAGCTGACCCCTGGCGCCGTACGAATTGAGGGACAAGTACGAATGGCGGATTTCCACTGTATATGTTCTACGTCATAACATCTTTCCGATAAAGTTTATTTTAAGTTAATCGGTTGGTTAGCTCAGGATTTGTATACGACTGAAATTTTCCCGTAGGCGCTGTCGGTTTTTTTTTTTTTCTGAACTATGAAATTCGGAGTGGATAAAAAAATATTTCACGCCGAGAGCTCCTTCCAATACGCTTGTCAAAAGGAACTTGGATCTTCTGCCCAGAATTTGCATACTTTGCTTCGGGAAAAAGTCGCTAATGTTCAGAATTTTTGAACTGTTCAAAATTGAACGAAAAATTGTTCAAATCAAAAAGTAAAATATGAAAATGAGATGTCCTCGCCAAGATCTTTCGAATGCAGTGAAAAAATCTCTCGAATCGGACAATTCCTTCAAAAGTTATTGGGGGGGGGGGGGGAGAGACATGCGCGCCCAGAACTCCCCCGCACCTGCCATTGTCTGGCGCATCGGATTTTTAGATGGCTTGCCCTCGGGGACAAATGGGGCCCTACAGGGGGGGGGGGGGGAGACAGACCGACAGACACAATTACGCCATCTCAAACCCCTACTTTCAATTTTTTTTTAATTTTTCAATGTGTATTTATTTACTTCACTTGTTTATGACTTTTTCCTATTTTTAACGATATTCTTGTGATCTGATACATTAGCCTTCTTTCGTTGTTTTTTTCTTTTTTTTTTTTTTTTTTTACTTTTACGGAAAAGTAGGATAAGAAGAAGTAAAAGATATCGAAAGATGGAAAAATCTTATGAAAGGAAAGGCTAAGAAATGTTACGAATGGCATAAAAAAAAGGAAATAAAAGAAAGAAAGGAGGTTGTTAGTATCCCCCCCCCCCCCCCCAGCTGTCGACCTTTATATGTAATTTTGTTTTTCAAAATTCCAGCTCCACCGGAAGATGTTGGTTTATTTAATCAAAATTTAATTTTTTTTTTTTCGGTTTCTAAAACACAAATTATTGAAACATTGCATTCAGAAAGAGGCCAATATAAAATTTTGAAATTACATTCATTTTCTCAAAAATATCTTTTTAATTTACGAAAACATTTAAAGTTTATCATTCCTTTATTCCTTCAGTAAAAAACAAAAAAACTCTATCTCGCTCAATTTAGTTATATCTGTGGCGTACACAGTTGTCTTTAAGAGGGCGGGGGGGGGGGGGGGAAGTAAAGGCAACGCTTTTCTCTTCAGAAAGTTTTTGAAGGAAAGAAGAATGGATTGTGTAGAAGAAAATTAAATCAATAACCTACAAATGAATAATTACTTACATTAAATAATTTCTCATTTGATTTGTTTATATAATTAAAGAGCAGTAATTTTTTCAAGCTTACATTTTTAAAAAAATATTTTTTTCCCCAATTGTACAAACATTTAATTCGTGAAAAATATTTTTATAGTACCGTGAGAACATTAATTTGCATATATAAAGGATTACATATAAGTCATAGCTTCTCCAAATTTCTTCCAAAAAGCTCTTTCGAAGCCCTTTCGAAAAAACATGTGGTCTGTGTCTTCTGTGTCTGGCCGGTTTGAGGGTCTGAAGAGGGGACTACACTTTCCCCATTGTCCGAATCCGAAGCAGCAATGCTTCCCGGAGTGAGAGTCATTAGGCTAATCGACCTCGTAAATCATGCCCCCTTGCATGGGAAGCGGTGGGAGGCGTGGCTTATAGGAATTTCGAGCTTTTTTTGGAAATATTTTCAAACTTTGGACGGATTTTTTTGTCTTTAAAAATGTTTGCATTATTTCAAACGAAAGTTCAAAAGAAAGCTGGAAATGTTTTGCTGGTCTTGTTGTTTTTAAAATTTCGGTAACATGCTTTGAAAATATTTTATAGAGCGAAACGTCTAACAGTACCACGTTTTTTCCTAAATTCATTTTTTAACGATTTTTTAAAAATACGGTAAGTGATATTTTAAAAAAGTAAAAACTAAAAGACCGAGATATAGGCTTGAAAAATACTCAAAAAAATTCCGGACTCGAAAACTTCAAAGGAACTTTCAAAAACTTAGTCCAACTTTTCCCGTAGGTTAACATTGGTTTCGAAGATTTGAAACTCTGACTGAAGAGCAGCCTTAAGATACTATAGCTCTCACGTACAGATATAATAATGCTACTTTCTTGATATTAATTGAAAATTTTTTAAATGTTTCCCCATTTTTTCTTCTAATGCAGCCCAAGGCCCCCCTGAACTACGAGTCCCGTTGCCATATAGCAACGGTAGCACCGGTTTTTGTTTGGGGGGGGGGCTGTTGCATTTCTGATGAATCTGAACCAGTTAACGGTTTCTATTGTTCCACCGTGCAGATATCCTCCGCCTCGAAAGAAGCCCCCGTCTATCCGCGAGACTTCGAGCCTGAAGAAGAACGGACTGTATCGCTTCAGCACCGAGTCTGCCGACAGTGGTCGACATGTGCGCTCAGTCTCCTCCCAAGACGGTCAGGCAAAGGAAGAGGAAAAACGCCGGACCCCTCCCACGCCCCGCATCTCGGAGTTGGTCCGTAAAGCAGAAGAAAAGAAAGACGAAGTCCCGCCAAAGGATGATCTGCAAATGGAGAGGATACGCAAATATCAGGTAAGACGATGAGGGAAATAAAATGATTCAAAAACTAAATTTTGAGGAAAAGACTTGCCCAAATTATTATGCACAAAGCGCATAATAAGGTTTGAAATATTTCAGGGTGGCGAACAACCGGGAAACCAAGTTAGTTTTTGAATATTTTCTGTTAAAATATAATAATTGTTCGTTAAGAAATCGCTATTCGCTTAGGAAGAAAAAAACATAAATGGCGCATTTTGCACAGATTTTCTATTTAATTTTTCAACGCAAAAGAATTTATTTTTTTCGATAGCTGTTTAATTATACTACATTCAGTTTTCATTCCGGTAAGTGTTTTTTAAGCTAATTTTATTATTTGTCTCCCCTTGCCTGCAAAATAGGACTTATTAGTTTTAGCTTTTTACCGTTAAAGTCCGTCCGTCTTTTGGCATCTGGTTCCTGGCTTGCCTTTTTTCTTCTTTTTCTGAAACAGTGGACAAAGTAGAGTGCAATAAATAAAAGATACAAAACTATTTCCCCTCCCCAGCTTTCTACAGGGTTCGTACGGTCCTTAAAGATCCTTAGAAAGTCCTTAATGTTCATTTTCATTTTTAAGGCCCTAAAAAGTCCTTAAATAGTCCTTATTTTTTATTCCAGGTGCTTATTTTTTTTTGTTAAACTAAGAAGGTACCCATGCGCTCTATTTGTTTTGCTATGTTTTGTATTCTTCACAATAATCAAACTTCTTTCATTTCAACTACTTAATCGAACCTCAAATTTGGTTTGCTCGGGTCCGGTACTATCGCGGCTTTCGGACAGACCCAAAACGGCGGACTTCATCGCATTTTTACTACAAATTTCAGTGCTTTCTCAACTGGTAAATAAATAATTAAATCTTGTTTTTTAAATTTTTTTGAAAAGTTATAAGTAAATTGATGCGTTATATATTTTGACAAAAAGAAAAGGTTCATGGATTTTGATACAATGCTTCAAACTACAACACCCAATTCAGTTAAAATTAACTTGTACGCACCCACATGGAAACTCCCAATTTGCTATTTCCTGCAATTGTATGAAAAGAAAATCGAGCTACATCTAAAAAAAAATTAAAATATTAGTAAGAGAAGTAGAATCAAAACACAAGCATTTGTACAAAATGCAATGGTGCCCAGCAACTGGGCACCATTTAAGACCACAGAAAAATGAATCACACAAGTTCCCTCATTTTGCTTTTAAAAGAGAAAAGAAAAAGGAATAAAATTTGAAAAACGGACTTTTAAGGACTCGAGGGGAAAATTTTTTATAAATAAACAAAAATCGGGAATTTTCGAAAAAGAGCCGAATTTCGGGATTTCAAATTTGGGATTCGATACTATTTATTAAATTTAGTTTCAAAGTAAATAAATATTTTTTTTCATGAAAATTGTTACTAAATCATCTACATTCTAAACAATAATCAATAAAGCAAGTGGGAGCAGCTCTTAACAAGTAATCAGTAAATAAATATTGCTTTTGAAACCTTTTTTTTTATTTAAGGGGCGGGGGGTGGGGGGGGGGGGGTAATACTTCAAAGATGCATAGTGTTGACATCTAGCTCAATAAAAGAGACACATTTAACTAATATGTAGGCAAAAAAAAAAAAACTTTCAGCTTGTTTTGCGTTTGACCAATCGCATGTATGATTATCGCTTCTTTATATTGTTAAAGGTAAAAGAATGATCTATTTTTATTATTTTTCTTACATCTTACACTATAATAAGCGGCGAGTTGCCAACTCTCCCGATCGCTTTTTCGCTGATCTTTCGCTAAACAGTTTGTTCTCCCATTGCTTTTTTTAAATCAAATAAAAAATATATATCTAAAAAATTAATTTGTTTTAAAGTACTGTTTTAATAAAAATAATTTAACTTTGTGCAAGTAAACAATAATAATAAAATTACACGTTAATTTAAAGCACAAATGAGCAAAAAAAAAAAATGCAGACATATGTTTCGGGATTGCTTGGAATCCCTTTTTCAATGCGACAGGGAGCTTCTAGATGCAAAACATCCAAATGAAGCAGACAAAACAAGAAAAACAAAGCTTATATAGCCTAAGAATTATCTGTAAACCAATGAGAATAAAGGCAGCGTGAAGTGGAAGTAGAAGTAGCAGGAAGACACCAATAAGAGAGCAACAAACGAATCCAGTTGAAAGTACAGGAAGTAAAAAGGAATAACAATAAAAATAAAGCAAAAAAGACGACAGCATGCATAAAAATTGCAAAAATAATAAAATAAAATACAAAGAATAAAATTGAAATAAAAATAAGTACAGAAACTACCAAAACAAAATGCAAAACAAAGTTCACATGTAAAGGAGGGGGAGGGGAGGGAGGGGGGAAGGAGAAAAATAGACACAAAAAAGGAAAACAACAAGAAAACCTAGAAAGAACAACAAATTAAAGAAATTTATGCCAGACCTGTGAAAAATAAGGAGTTGAGGAAGAATCATTAACCAAATTAGAACTATTCCTGTTAATATGATAAGCTTCCCAAAAGTCAAGCTCTAAAGGGGAAGAACATTTTTGAGTAATTTTACCAGAATTGAAGTCAAAAGAGTGGTTGGAATTCCAACAATGTTGAGCAATGCTAGACTTATTTAACTCTTGCTTTCGTACATAACCTTTATGCTCATTTAAGCGAATTTTCAGAGCACATTTTGTCTGCCCAATGTAAGAAAGGCCGCAACGGCAACTAATTTGGTAAATACCCCAAGTGTTAAGTTGATCGACAGGATCCTTAAGAGAAGAGAAGGAAAGTTTGTTACTAGGAGCAAAAACGACTTGAAATTGAAACCTTTTTAGGATTTTAGCAATACGGAAACTGACAGAATGAAAGAATGGTAACACAACCAAATTCTTTCTAGAAACCACATTATTGGGATCAGAAGTTTTCTTAGAAAGTTTGTTATGAATAGAATCAATTAAAGAGTGAGAAAATCCTCTATCAACAGCTACAGCTTTCAGATAGTTGAGTTCAATCTTGAGAAGCTCAGGAGAAGAGCAAATATTAATAGCACGATGGACCAGAGCATTAAAAGCCGAATATTTTTGGTTGGGAGGATGAGACGACAGTCTGTGAGGAGGTAAAGAAACAGCGAAAGGTTTACGATAGACAGAAGTAGTGAAACCAGACTCACTCTTAGAAATAAAGACATCAAGAAACGCGAGGCTACTATTAAGTTCTTTCTCACAAGAAAACTGGATATTAGGATCAATGGAGTTCATAATAGAAAGAGCATCATCAATACCTAACAAGTTACTGTCCAAAACAATCATCCACATAACGAACATAAAATTGAAATTGCAATTTCTGGAACAGTTTTTCCTCAAAATAATGCATATAGAAATCACTTAAAATAGGACTAAGAGGACTTCCCATAGCCAGGCCATCTACCATAGCATAGAATTTACCATTAAATACAAAAGTGCTCTGTTGCAAGCACACACGAGTAAGGAAAACTAATTCCTCAATTTCCACAGAAGTAAAATGGAATTCAGAAAGCCATTTCCTGAGGCAAGTCAAAGCGCCATCAACAGGAACATTAGTAAACAAGGAATTAACATCAAAAGAGGCCATAACTGAATTATTCGGAACGAAGTTATGAAGTTTCTTAACAAAATCGGTGGAATTTTTAACAGTGAAAACATTCTGACTCCTAAGTGGAGAAAACACAGAAACTAAATACTTGGAAAGTTTATATGAAGCAGTGCCAATATTGGAAACAATTGGTCTGAAAGGAATACCTGCCTTGTGTACCTTTGGTAAAGCATAAAAACGTGCACAATTAGCAACAGAAGGAATCACAGACCGTTTAGCAATCAAAGGAATAGAATGAACAGACTTAACAGCAGAAGAAATAGCATTTAACTCTTTGTCACTAGGATCTTTATAAATTTCAGAATAAGGACCAGAAGCAATTAAGTCATTAGTTTTTTCAACATATGATTTATTAAGAACAACAATCTGACCACCCTTGTCTGCTTTGGTAATGACCAAATCAGAATTGGAAACTAAATTATTGACACATCGTTTCACAGAATGAGTAAAACCAGTATTAGGAACTTTTGAATTAAAATCAACATTGGAAGCAATAAGATGCCGAACCGACTCTTTTTGAGTGGAAGTTAAGGCACTAAATTTGAAAGCTTTTTCAACCGGAGCAATAAGTTCAGCCTAGTTCTAAAAAGCCTTCTTTTTCTGAGTGAAGTGATTTCTATATGCATTATTTTGAGGAACAACTGTTCCAGAAATTGCAATTTCAATTTTATGTTCGTTATGTGGATGATCGTTTTGGACAGTAACTTGTTAGGTATTGATGATGCTCTTTCTATTATGAACTCCATTGATCCTAATATCCAGTTTTCTTGTGAGAAAGAACTTAATAGTAGCCTCGCGTTTCTTGATGTCTTTATTTCTAAGAGTGAGTCTGGTTTCACTACTTCTGTCTATCGTAAACCTTTCGCTGTTTCTTTACCTCCTCACAGACTGTCGTCTCATCCTCCCAACCAAAAATATTCGGCTTTTAATGCTCTGGTCCATCGTGCTATTAATATTTGCTCTTCTCCTGAGCTTCTCAAGATTGAACTCAACTATCTGAAAGCTGTAGCTGTTGACAGAGGATTTTCTCACTCTTTAATTGATTCTATTCATAACAAACTTTCTAAGAAAACTTCTGATCCCAATAATGTGGTTTCTAGAAAGAATTTGGTTGTGTTACCATTCTTTCATTCTGTCAGTTTCCGTATTGCTAAAATCCTAAAAAGGTTTCAATTTCAAGTCGTTTTTGCTCCTAGTAACAAACTTTCCTTCTCTTCTCTTAAGGATCCTGTCGATCAACTTAACACTTGGGGTATTTACCAAATTAGTTGCCGTTGCGGCCTTTCTTACATTGGGCAGACAAAACGTGCTCTGAAAATTCGCTTAAATGAGCATAAAGGTTATGTACGAAAGCAAGAGTTAAATAAGTCTAGCATTGCTCAACATTGTTGGAATTCCAACCACTCTTTTGACTTCAATTCTGGTAAAATTACTCAAAAATGTTCTTCCCCTTTAGAGCTTGACTTTTGGGAAGCTTATCATATTAACAGGAATAGTTCTAATTCGGTTAATGATTCTTCCTCAACTCCTTATTTTTCACAGGTCTGGCATAAATTTCTTTAATTTGTTGTTCTTTCTAGGTTTTCTTGTTGTTTTCCTTTTTTGTGTCTATTTTTCTCCTTCCCCCCTCCCTCCCCTCCCCCTCCTTTACATGTGAACTTTGTTTTGCATTTTGTTTTGGTAGTTTCTGTACTTATTTTTATTTCAATTTTATTCTTTGTATTTTATTTTATTATTTTTGCAATTTTTATGCATGCTGTCGTCTTTTTTGCTTTATTTTTATTGTTATTCCTTTTTACTTCCTGTACTTTCAACTGGATTCGTTTGTTGCTCTCTTATTGGTGTCTTCCTGCTACTTCTACTTCCACTTCACGCTGCCTTTATTCTCATTGGTTTACAGATAATTCTTAGGCTATATAAGCTTTGTTTTTCTTGTTCTGTCTGCTTCATTTGGATGTTTTGCATCTAGAAGCTCCCTGTCGCATTGAAAAAGGGATTCCAAGCAATCCCGAAACATATGTCTGCATTTTTTTTTTGCTCATTTGTGCTTTAAATTAACGTGTAATTTTATTATTATTGTGTACTGTTTTAATATTTATTAAATTTTTATCAAGCAATTTGGCTTCGCGATCGTTCGCTGTATGGGTTTGTTGTGTGGGAGATGATGGATATTTGCTGTGTTAATCAAAATTTGTATCTCATGAAATTTCTTAATTTGCAGTAAATTGAAGGAATCGACCTCTTCTTAAACTTATACACCGTAGTTGCCAAATGCTCCGTTTTCCCCTAGTTTTTCTGTTTTTTTTTTTTTTTTTTTTTTTTTTTTTTTTGTGAACTTTGAAAACTCGATTTTTTCAAGATGATGTACAAGTATTTTTATCTAAAGCGATTGTACTACAAAACAAGAAAATTTTTGAAGAAACTTTTTAAAAAGACATGTATTAATTTACATGAATTTTCATAACTTATAACGCGAAAATGTAAAAGCCTATTTTTCGGAAACTTGCTAACATCTAGCACGTGCTTCGCCGAAAATTGCACGCAGCTTTTGAGACTTTTATCTTTTTGCATCCTGTAAATATATCGATTATTTAAAAAGCTGACAGCTGTTTTAGTATTTGCAACCTGTAGTCTGCTTCTTTTATTTTTGATTTAAGAATATTGTTCAATTTTTTGAAACTTTATTTTAGTTAAATTTTGGTAGTTACTATTTGAGGGTAATGTACAAAGTTTTAAGCGAATAAGCTCCATTTTTTATTTGTATGTTGTTTCCAGAATGAAATATTTTTCTCAAGTTGAAAAAGTTTTTTCAGAATTTTTGTAAGCTCTTCTAAATAATTTTAAAAAAATATATTTATGTCAAAGATAAAAATTTAAGTAAGCCTAAATTAAGATGCTGGCAACATAAGTTAAGTAAAATGAAAAAAAAAAGAAAAAAATCTAAATTAAACACAAATTCTCAAGACAAAGTGCAGCGTTTTCTTTAACAATTTTTTTTTATTTAAATTGTTTTTCATTTAACTTGTATTTTATAGCATTAAACATTTTTGATAATTTTTCACTTGCTTATATATGATTAATATTTGTGCTGTGTGCTTCTTATTACTAGCGCCAATAATTATTTAACTCCCTGACTGTATTGGACATTAGAAAAGCAACAATACAAAGAGAGCTCCATAAAAGTGTTTGTGTTGCGTTCCTAATACAGGGTTCCCACGGGTGCTTATAAGTGCTTAGAAGTGCTTAATTTGACCTTTCGTGTCTAAAAGCCCGTAGAAGTACTTATTTTCAATCAAAGGTGCTTATAAGTGATTTTTTTTAATACGATAGTCGATTTTTAAATTACCGTATTTTTTTATGCAATTTCTGATCAGTTTTATGAGATTTTTTAAACAAAGATTCAGAAAGTGAAAAATTATGGAGGGCTATAAGAATTTTGTTGATTTTATCACACAGTCAAGCTACTGTAAAACAGGGCTTTAGTGTAAATAAGTCATTAGAAGTGGAAAATTTGAAAGAAGAATCTTATATTGCTCAGAGGCTCATTTTGAGAATGCCAATAATCGTAATGAAATTCATGAAACTATTCATCACGACGGAAATGAGAAAGGGTCAATCCATACCACTTTATCCGGAGTATGAAACCCATGGTCTCATATTTTAATGATTTTATTTTTATTTGTTCAGTTTACTATCGCGATTATCGATGTAAATATTTTTGTTGCTATCTTTAATACTTTTTGAGATATTAACTTTCTAAAATGTGTTTAAAGAGACGCCTTCGCTTTACGGACAAATTTTGTGGTAGCGACGTAGTTTAATCAAAAAATTCATAACGTTGCTAATTCTCATGATATCACAAAAATGTTTCCACTAAAATGTTCAGAATAACTTACAGAGTTAGACAAAAATGCATTTAAACAAATACCTATTAAATGGTGCAGTTAGTATTAGCATCAGGTAGAATGTATTTATTTTCTGCAAAAGGAGATTGCTTCAATCGATCTCCAGTGCAAAAACATTTTAAAACAGACTCAAGAAAAAAGAAAGGTATTGTTTCACACAAATTTTTATTTAAAAGTTTTATTTTAAAAATAAAAGTTACTTTTGGTCATTTGGTATGTCACAGTTTGTAAATAGGAAATGAGCCTGCATTATGTTTAAATACTTTAAAAAATCATGATTCAGTGACTTCTTTTTCTTCCTCAATTTTATGTTGCTTTTTTTATAACTTTATAAACATTAAATTACGAACTTATTTCTTGTAAAAATAATCTTATTTTGCATTATATTGTCTGTATTTTATGATTTTAAAGCAATTAGTATTTTACAATAAGAAGCGAAAACTTGTAATGTTGTGAAAGATATTTTGTACATACTTTTAAATTGTTTACTGTGAAATTAAATATGTTGGCAGTAAAAAAGACACCAATTTTATTTCAGAACCTTTTAGTTTATACTTAGAGGATTATTTTAAAAAATATATATATATATTTTGATTACTGCAGTGCCTTTTAGTTTTATTGCTGTTTTAAAATTTCATGTTTTTTCTTCAAAATATTTATGAAATCCAAGTTTGGGCTAATACTAACTGCACCATTTAATACGTATTTGTTTAAATGCATTTTTGTCTAATTTTATAAGTTATTCTAAACATTTTAGTGAAATTTTTTTTGTGATATCATGAAAATTGACAAAGTTATGAATTTCTTGCTTGAACTACGTCGCCAGCACAAAATTTGCCCGTAAAGCGAAGGTGTCTCTTTAAACACGTTTCAGAAAATTGATATCTCAAAAAGTATTAAAGATAGCAACAAAAAAAAAAAAAAAATTGCAGGGGTAATTGTGATAGTAAAATGAACAAATAACAAAAAAAAAAAAAAAATCATAAGAATCTGAGACCATGGGTTTCATTTTCATTTGTGCCTGGATGTTTTGATATGGAATGACCCGAAAGTTTGTTTCTTCTTCAAGGCAAAAATATATGCTCCATTTAGAAGAGGAAAAAAAAAATTGAAAGGAAAAAAAATTCTGATGACAAAAAAAAAAAAAAAGAAAAAAAAGAGTTAAATTATTTAAAATTAAAAAAAGCTTTTCTTCAAGTTCAAGCTGATGTCACAGTTATGGAAAATTCGGCAGAAGAACTGTGTAATAAGGCAGAGTCATCCAAAAAACATTTCACTTTTTATGAAAGCCAATTCACTTCGTAGGGATATTAAAGAAAACGCATCTGAAGTTAAAGAATTAGACATTAAGATTTCTGAAAAAGAATTGAATTGAAATGCAAATGTTTTTTAAGTTATTATCCGCAAAGCTTTTGATGTGCTTTTAATTGACCATCTATTTATTCATCAAATTTTTAACTAACCCTCACCACTTTTATTTTTCTTTCATATAATTGCAGATTTTTTTTTTACCTTGGATCAAAAAGTTAAAGTTCATGGGTAATTCCACTGACATTAAAATTTAATTATGTTTCTAACTTTTAAAATTGCCTATTTTTTCTGAAATTGATTGAAATTATTACAATGGAGTTATAATAATGATACCCCACTTCTTTTTTGGCATAAGATTTTATGTGTGAAATTAAGGGGATTTAAAAAGCTTACTGGTGACTGGCAAAAGTAATATCAGTCACATTTTTTAATCCCTCCCCCAAGCTTCTAATGCCTGACAGCATGTGACGGTAGTGTTATTTTACTTTATTGTTATAATAATTTAGATCCATTTCAGAAAAAAAATTACAATAACATGGTCACCAAGGAATGACTCTCATGCAAATATTAGTTCTGTTTCTTAAATATTTTTTCGATAATTAAAAAACGAGAAAAAACGAGTACAAACAAAATAAGTCGTGCATTCAAGTAATATCATTAAGTATTAAGTTAAGATTTTTTAGTGTTTAAACGTTGAAGATTGTGGTAAGTTTCCATTTTTCTTGATATCTCTATTCTAATATTTCTTTACATATTACTTATATGTATAGTGTATACACAATATGCATATTTATGAAAGTGAGATTGGGTTTATGTTTTATGTATAATTTTTGGGAAGATACACTTATATATTAAAATGTTAAGTGTAACTTATCTGTAAGAACATTCAACTTGATCGAAATGGATTTTCCTCCATTAAATTGTATTGTATGTGCTCCACAATAATTTATTCAAAGTCTTAGAAAATGACTTTGAAAAGTCTTAGAAAGTCTTTGAAAGTGCTTATTTTTAGTTATAAAAAAAGAGTGGGAACCCTGTAATAAAAATGTGATGTTAAATCAATTACCTCTTTCAATAATGCTTTCTTTTGAAATAAACATAACAGTTTGTATATTGCGAAAAATTTGTGAGGTCCTTAAAAATTTTTGTAGGTCCTTAAAAAGTCCTTAGAAAGTCCTTATTTTTGGTTTTGCCAAAAGCGTACGAACCCTGTATCTATTTCTCAAAAATACGTTGCTCTTGAAATGGTAAACGTAGTACATACTCTACTTGAAATTAAATTTACTTATCAAAATCGTAAAGGAGTTTTCATTTGATATTGTTTCTAAATTACGTTGGATAGTAGCACTTGTCAGAGCACTAACTTCTCTTATGCCACAAAACATATTTGCGTTTCTCTTATCATTTGTGTTAGATATCTCCACATTTCCATTTTTGTCACTTTCACCCCTTTGCTCCTAGATGCCCTCTCATGTTGCTACCTACCTTTCTTTCATTCTAAATAAAAAAAAATCTCGTATTTTTACCGGTCTTTCAATCATTTCTCATTTCAGGAGGAGTTGAAGAAACGACGAGAGGATTCTGATCGTCAAGCCAAGGAAAATGAGTTCTTGCGTTCTTCTCTCAGAGAGTCTCAGAAATTGCGTGCCTTAGAGAAGCAGCGCAAACAGGATGCTGCCGGATTGGAAAATTCGGCGTTCCGACTTGAGGAATCGGATCCGGGTACGACAACTCCGTCAGACCGATTGGTAAGCCAGACACCAGATGGTGAACCACAAGAACTCCGAAAACTTTACAGTAAGTCTTGGCTGTTGTATTTGTCCCGAAAATTTGTTTGCTGTGGTTGTTCCTCAGGGCCGTAATCAAAGATTTTAGATAAATTTCGCTGAAAGGTGGAACAAAGTATAAATTTGTTATGTTCGAGAAATAATAAACCAGCGTTTATTTCGCTGCAAAATTCGATTCTGTCAACATGAAAGTGGTGCAAGCTGTTCAGGAAATTAACCAAGTGTTATATCTCTTATGACGTCAGGGAAAGTCGTTGATTTAAATATGCCAATAAACCGACGGAAACGTTCAACGTTTTACGTTTCGAATCATAAATGGGAAAGACGAAAAAAAAAGGTCGTTCCTTTTTGTTTTATTAACCTTTATTCTGTTGACCTCATCAAAGTGGCATGGATAAGTTAGAGCAGGGCCGTCTCCGAAGTCATTAGAGTCCCTAGGACATAGGATGACCATTTGATGCTAAAAGTTACTCTAATATTGATTATAAAATTATGAACATTCTAATATATTAATTATAAAGTTATGAACATAAAAAGAACATGTCATCATCTGAATTCTGCGCAGTTTGATAAATGCCTGATTGCCGATCTCTGCATTATGGAATGGAATCCCGAATGCTTTTACTTGAGTCCCCACACATAATTGTTTACGTTTGTCGAACAAGAACAAAAATATAGTGGAATTAAAGTCCGGAAATAGTTAATATTATTTAGTTAATTGATAACACTACAGTATTGCCTCATGGTCGTATTTTATTTGATAGCTAATACAGCGATAGTGGAGAAGCGCAGATAATTGGAGGAATTTGTAGTCAATATTTTTGTAGCATATTGCCTCAGTAAGAATTGTTATCTGGAGAAGACTTATCATCTGGGCAAGCGCGGAGCTACGAGATTTTGCTCAATGCTGGAGCGGAGTTGAGAAAATTAATTTGTTGTGCTCCACTGCTCCATTTTTTAAAAACTCTTTTTAAAAAAATTTTGCAGAAAAAACGTAACTAGAGAAAGATGAATAACATAATCTATTAAAATTATGCAGAGCACGTATTTAGAAGTCGGGGCGGAGCTGGAGCATGGCTGCAGGTATCCCTGATTAGTATTATTATCATTATTTTTATTATTAAAAGTATATAAATTATGAACTAGATAATAATGTTATTATATTTGAATATGGCTTATGAAAACATATAATAGTAGAAATTTCCGCTGTTATGCGTCCCGGTATGATGTTACCGGTAAGAACCGTTAGTTTGGTAGCAAGATGGAGAAGTTTTTTCAAACTGTAAGAATTTTTATAATTCAGTTAACGCAGCAATATCTTGCAAAGTTATTGAAGCATTTAAAGAGATACTGATACACAGATGTTTCTTAGCGGAACCAAGTCAACAGTTTAACATTTGGTAACCCGATTTTGTGAAACTGGAATAGTTTCACATTCAATAACGAAGTTGAGTCGCTTTTCATCTGCTCTCGCATCTGAAAAAATGGAACCCGAGAAAACTTTCATCGAAATCAAGTTTATTTTATGCGATAGGAGGGTTAAAGGGTTACACGACTTTTGGAATCTCCCTGTAATTCTCAATCATAGAAATCCCTTCGAAAAATTACCGCTGCTTTTTTACATGAAACAAAACATTCTTACTTATAATAAATGATATCAATTGCCAGAAAAAATTCTACTGCTATATGACTTTTAACGCTATAATGCTGCTTGTTAAAAAAATAATCGCAGTATTATCTGTATTATCGCAGTACTATCTTAACCGTAAAACGGAAAAGTCCCGTTCTTGTATTTTCAGGACGTGATATTTCCGTTTTTGGAAGAAAAAACCATGCATTGAAGCACTGCGGAAATCTTCCGTTAAAATCAGTCAAAAAACATTCTCAAAATTCAAGTTTTTTTTTTTTTTAACTTGATTACTAGCAGGTAGGCGTTGGACTGCTTGATAAATGCCAAGAAAACAACTATTTATGCAAAACTGCGTTTCAGAGATCTGCAATTTTGTGAGAAATAAGCGTTGAGGGCGTAGTGTGGTTTGACCTCTTATCTGAAGAAGAAAAAAGAAAAACGCTCGGAGTCCTCCTCTTCTTTTACATAGTTAAGAAAAGTAACGTTTGACGAGAAAATTACGTATTCTATCTTTGAAAATAGTGTAAATTTTCCCCTTTGCGACAATCTGCATAATGTCTAAAGCATCATTTGAGTGCTTACGTTCGTGGTCAAACAGTTACATAGTTTAGGAAATTGGATGAAGGGCAAAATGTCACTGAAGTTTTCACAGAAAGTGGCGTGTCAACGTGTTGAATTCAAAGCTTAAAAAAAGGGCTATAAGAATAGAGCAGTTGCAAGCAACTATGAAATTAGCTCAACCACTCTTAAAGTCTAAACTTTGTTTTGATGACACGAATTCAATTTCTAGAAATAAATCATTAAATTTCATAAATCATTGAAAGCAAATAAATATTAACATGAGTGCCGCGAATCCTATATGAGACCGTTCATAAATGATGTCACGCTTTATTCCGATATATTTGACCCCTCCCCCCTTTGTCACAAAATGTCACACTTCAACGGACCCCCCTCCCCCTTTTGTCACGCTTGTTATGTTGTATAAGCCTGATGTCACACTTCTTGTTCTACCCCCCTTGTTGCACTTTGTCACAATTTCACGAACCCCCCTCGAAGCGTGACATCATTATTTGTGAATGATCCCTCTTACGCAATTGTTTGGAAATTTCATAAATTTTCCATTATTGCTGTCATCAACCATGTGTCAGCAGTTCATATTATATTTATTTGGGGAAAAACTCCTCGTTACAACTTTTTTTGCCTAATGTGACTGCGTATGTATGGTGTGGTATAGTGGTTAGTTTACTAAAAAATATTGCGTTGTGTTAAGATATAAAATGTGTTAGAGCATTTATGCCCAACTGTTACTTATATATCATAAGTTAAAGTGGCAGATAATTCAATCAAACTATTTCAAATATAAGATCAGACAATTATCAAATAATACCAAAGCTATGATGTACTTCTGAATAAATAATTTTATTTTACATATTAGACATAGTAGAAAATTAATTAAATTGGTATACCAACTACTTATATTTTTTGCTTCAGTTATTTTCAGTCATAACTGAAAATATTGCATCTGGGATATATAAATACATATGTACAAAAATCATACATACGAAACGCATTCACATTGGTTGTTAGACGGAGTCATCGGTAGAAAAAAAACACCGCTCATCATCTAGTTTCAGGTTTAAGTTCTTGTACACTGTATCTAAAAAAATTTCTTCTTAAGATGAAAAAAATTCTGAAAGTCACTTTTGGAGAAATTAAATCAAATCATTTTTTGCAAGTTTCTGTTGAAGATGACTTGATGAATACTTGTTCTGGAACGGGATGGCGATTAAAAATAACGTTTTTTTTAACCGTTAGCTGGCGTGATTTTCAACGGTTTTTTTTTTTTTTTAGCACCGATTTTTTCTGTAGCTGCTCTCTCCGCTTACTTCCATTTTTTTAAGTTGCAGGTAATGGTAGCCCATCGGCTCCAGAATATGATTTGATTAAATGAAGGATAATGCCGAACTCACATTGACATTTAAAAAAAAACTTGTTAAAAGGCAAACATCGCCTATGCAGTATTTGATGTTTCCGTAAGCGAACAAAGGGAAGTTGTCGAAAGGTGATCAAAAGCACATTGAAGACATGGTGATACACAAATCTATAATGATTGTTGGGCTGGTTAACTTAAAAAGCACTTTAAAATAAAACTTGATGGCAGAACGGTTGCTTACCCGGAGAAGAGGCGAAAAACCCCCAACCCCGGGTTCGCGTCATACAAGTACACCAGCAACCAGTCGTAATCCCAGGGAAAAGCAGAATTCGTCAGCGATAGCACACTTGCAAGGCGCGAAAAGGGGAGAATTAATCCGCGAGAGTAAATAGTTCCCGTCGCATATTTAAAATTATTTGAATTTGTAAAGTCGAAAAGCGACGGAACCAAGTGGAAAATAAACAGTGGTTAAAGGGTAACTATGGGGTAGAAAAACTAATTAAAAAAATAACTTAAATGGTGTTTCGAAAGAATAAAATGGTATAAAAATTTTGATCGCGTAGGCAATTAAAAAAGAGGTAACAAGTCGTGGTTACGCCTAGCGGTTAATCCGAAAGACCCGTGAATAAAAATGCAAAGGTTTGTCACCAAGATCTAAGCGAATAACCAAAGTATTCGGTTAAAATAACTAAATACGCACGATGTAACAAGCATCTTGTTACAGTATGGTCACTAACCTTTGCAGACCTAGTGCATTCCCCGGAAACCGGGATCCGTTCTTTGAAGTAGCACCCCTATCGGCGGATGCCATTACCACTTGAGAATTTTGACGCTCAGTTTTCACCTAGATGGCGGCACCTGAGATCTAACCAATGCGAAACTGCTCTAGAGTCATTCCATTTCAAATCAGGCAGGCAGGTCCAAAACTTGTCACATGACCCTCACAGATTTTTTAAAAAAAATTACAGCAGTTATAACTAAGGGACATATGAAATATCCCAAAAGGATTAAGCAAAAAAAAATTTATTTTTCTAGCTACAGCCTTTTAAAATTTGGAACAAAATTGACCGTTTCCAGAAAATCAGCAAAACACTCACTTTTAAAATGGCCACTGTTTCAAAAGTTTTTAACCAATTCGAATAATTTTTTTTCTATAAATAATGAAGGGATGGTATTTTATTTAGACACTAATTTGAAAAATCTAGTAGGGTTCATAACTACTTATGTGTTTAAAACTATGTATATCAGTGCTGTAACATATTTGATGTAAAGCGTGTGAGTTTGAAACTAGTAATTCGAATGAACAGAATAACATGCATTAATTCACGGAGGCTACACTTTGTGCAAGGTGCTATTTAAATTCTAAGAAGGCTAAGTACAATTTCGCTGTAGTAATTGTGTAACAATATGGTATATTTATTAATAAATATTGATTAAATCTTATATTAAAGTGATTAAATAAGTAAAAGTTTGAATTTCTGGCTTTTTTCAGGAACGCACGAAAGGCCTTTTTTGAAAAATCATATATAATATCTGGGGTAAAAATACACACTATAACTTATAGCAGCTCATTAAGCACTTCAAAGGCAACAAATGGGCAGATTTTCAGATTTTTTAAAAATGGCTTTTTTGAGTAATCACACTTCAAAAATCGTAATTTTTGAACATTTTCAAATTTCAAACTTTAAATTCTGAGGGGATACGCATCTCGGGCTTACAATAATATTTGATACAAAACTCCCGTAACAGCACTTTGGATTGCCACCTCTGTTTTGTCAAAAATAAATTTCTTTCATAAGAAAAAAAAATCATAAAATCGGTAAAAATGCGATTTTTTTTTTCACTTTAAAAACATTTTTTTTTTTTTTCTAATCAATGAAGCCTACTAGATTTTTCAAATTAGTGTCTAAATAAAATACCATCCCTTCATTATTTATAGAAAAAAAATTTATTTGAATCGGTTAAAAACTTTTGAAACAGAGGTTATTTTAAAAATGAGTGTTTTGCTGATTTTCTGGAAACGGCCAATTTTGCTCCAAATTTTAAAAGGCTGTAACTAGAAAAAGAAAATTTTTTTTGCCTAATCCTTTTGGGATATTTCATATGTCCCTTACTTGTAACTACTGTAATTTAAAAAAAAAAAAATCTGTGGGGGTCATGTGACACCCTCTGCCTGATCTGAAATGGAATGGCTCTCTAGGAATTAAATTTAGCCGAGAATTTCCAAACCAAACAGATACACAAGGGATCTTTAACATGCCGCATAATCATACGACATGGACGCTGACGATTTTCTGCATCTTGAAAATCCTCCGACTTGGGCCATGTTTGATCGTACGAGGCCAGTGCCTTACCGACCGTTACGACAACTGTTATTACTCGAAAGTAGTTTATTTTGGGGAAGGATTAGATAAGACATGAAAGAAATCATGTTATTAATAATCACTTAAAAGTATTAGAATTTTATCAATAATAGCAGTTCTGTTGTAGATGTGGTACGTTCTAGTGATAATTTTGTGTACAAAATCATGTAAAGATGTAGATTCAGTAAAAGAAATTATTTTCTTCTTTTCTCTCATTTCCGTCTAACTTTTTCATTACCCCAAATTTGTCTCAGCATTCGAACCGAGAATCTGAATGATAAATGAGACTACAGTTCATATTTTTTACTCTTGACACTCAATACTTTTAGTGACATTAAGCTTTTAGCTTTCTTAACTGAATTGCGAAAGATCTAGTGTTCGTCCATTTTAGCTTAGTGCTGCTTCGTTACTGGTATTCTCTGCTGCGAGGATCAAAAACATCTGGAGTGTTTGGATTTCTATTGCAGTTGTGAGTATTATATGCGCGGGGGTATAACTTTCAATGAGTAATTCCTTTCAGAAACTGAAGCTTGATCATTCGTCACATGGAGCTCCATATTTTTCGATTCATCTAAGCTTTTTTTCTCCTTTCTTTTTTTTTTCTGCGTGGAAGGATGTTTTAAGAGTGAGGAAAGTACGAAAGCGATCCCTCCCCCCTTGATGGATATTATTCTTTTTTTTTTTTTTTTTTGCACATTTCGATTGGTAAAAGTAACTGTATTGAATAATATTAATAATATACATATCTTGTTACGAAGTATTAAACTGTTTTACTCTCGTAGCTTTTCTGCTGAGGGGATGCTTATATCCTCTGGATCCATCTAAATTACCATGCGTATATCAAACATTATTGGTATACATTTTTTTCAGTTATAAGGATGAATTTGAGCCGTTCCCAAATATCCTTCTTCCAAGAATATTTCCTCCCAAGGGGCCACCAGTAAAAAATTATTTACTCTAAGTAGCCTTAGAGATAGAATTCAAAACATAATTTTTTTTTCTTTGAAATGCAACAAAAGTAATCAGTCTTGCGAATTTTAAAATTTTCTTTCATTTTAAGTTTAGAAGTCTAACTTCAAAAGTTTTTCTTCGAAGACATTAGGTTAAGCAGACGATGTCTGTTTCTATATTTGTCTGTGAGAGATGCTCAGACGATCCTACAGCATCTACAGCGTTGAAAATCGGTAAAAAATTACGTTGGACCCTCGGGGCACCTGGAAGCGATTTTTTTTTTTAACTATACGAATTTTTCTTTTTCTTTTTTGAATTATTCATTAATATAAATTTTCTTGCCTAATAAGATGAAAAGAAGAAAAAATATTCTCGCAGACCTTAACGTTATACATTATGTGAAAAAACTTTTTTTTTCTACACATGAAGTTCAAAGTTTTATAGCATTCGCAAATTAACGTAGCTCCTGGTTTAATTCGATTCGTTACAAAAAGGTGGCATAAAATGGCGTCAAAATTACAATTTGAACACGTAATACGCAATCATATTAGAAGATTACGGTAAATATCGTTTGTTTAAGTAACGAAGTGCTAATGTAAGGATTCCCTTATTTAAAGGCGTTCGTACTTGAAAGGCTTCATCAGCATCAACGAAGATAAGCTTTTGCGCTGTTATTTCTTAGGTTTCTTCAAAGCTGAGTGAAGAATATACTTTTACTTTTTTCCTTCTTCTTCGAGGAGTAATTTATAGTTTATTCTTTTTTTCGCATCAACGTGGAATGAGAGAACAGCTGTTCTTTTTTTTTTCAATGAGCATTTCTTTTAAATAGAATAATCAATTTCAAACTCTTTAGAAAATTAATCATTACTCCCATTTGAGTTAAAAATTGGTTTACTTATGACGGGAGCAGATTCCTCATCAGATAAATAACGCTATTTTGCCGTTAGCGTGGAAGATTTGTGCAATAAAAAGCAAAGCACGCGAAACTTCGTCCAAAAACATCGCGAAGTGTATCAGAGCTGAATGTAAAACCCTACAAGTCATTACATGGTGCGAAAATATATAAACAAGTATTCGGAGAGACATCAGAAATGCGAATGCTTATATCAGGTGGAAAGTTAAAGAGTGGAGCTCTGTTTGTTTACATTAGTTTCTCACCTGCCACCACCACCAGCTGCTGGGTAAAATACCAATGCCGGGAAAAACGTGAACTTATTGAAGGTCAGGAATCAGGATCCTGAAACTATCTTCAGTTCAAAAGTAATTGATATCGAGTGCCATCTAGTGATTTTTGAAAAGTGTTCCCCATTTAAAATGCACACATATATCAGCCATCCAGAGGAAGCTCATTTTCCAGTGTTTCATAGATGACACGCTCGGCCGTGGAAGACGTTCATAGGCAGAGAATGCACATGACACATTCTTCGGGAAGAGTTTCCGCAATCGAAATTAAAGCTAAGAGCTAAGACTTTCACTTCTATATTATTTATGGGATCAATGTAAAAGGTAATTTTTAATGTTTGAAGGTTGTATTTCAGCATTAGTAACATGATCAAGGATGGCTGCAAAAAGGGGGGGAATGACGATTCATGGCGCTGACTGCGCCATTGAAGTTTTTAGGGTTGGTTGTTTTCAGGGAATTTTTGCTTTTTCTTGGGGGCGGGGCAGTCTTTCAAGTCCCAGGATCCCACTTGTTTTAATTGAACCCTGCTTGTAGCAAGATTTGATTTTGTGTGGATTGATTATCCAGAACTTAGTGTCAGTTTGTCCTGCCTTTTTTTTTTTAGTCTTTTCCAAGTTGTCTCTAATTTTGTTTTATTTTTATTTTCCTATAGCTCCAGCAGAACTTGTGAATATTTTACACAATGTAGAATCTTTGCTTTCCAAGACTGGATTTGAGGAAAGTCTGTTACCCTTAGAGAAGCTCTTACATTCCCAAGAGTTCCAGTCTTTGCTCAATCTACACAATAAGGTTCAGGAAATGTGTTGTTTCAAGTGCCTCCCTACTCCTTTATGTACAGATGCACAGGTCATCTCTCTTGAGGTGAGTATAAGTTAAATAGATTTGAGTGAATTATTTTTAACCCTTATGCACACTCCTGCCCGTATATTTGTGTTATCATCATTGCCATTATTTTGAAATACGTTAATGCGCTGCCTTGCTCCCTAACGTATGATACGAACGTCTCAAATAAATCACTGTTGTTCAATTCTTTCTGCACACATATTTTAAGAGTGTATGCATTTTATTGTTTTGTGTGTGAAATACACCTAGCAATTGTATAATTCAAATCTATTATTTTTCTGCTGAAGTAATGAATGCAAAGTAGGACAAGAATAGATCCTGCTTCTGATTTTGGAATGGGTCTTCTTTTTCTCTCTATAGCCTTATAATTTGGAGGGAAAATATTAGGATTATAACTCTGGTCATAATGCCCTAGAACAAACTTTGGAGTCTGGGAGGGTCTATCCTAGAAATTTTTTGAAATCGAAATTCTTAAAACACAGTTTTAGGTTATCTTTGGTCAGGTTAAGGGACCTCAATGGCCTCTTAATTGGATCTGCTCTTGCAGTGTGTTGCAGAAGAAACGTCAGTAACAATTGTGCAGTTTCTTAAGGGTTAAATACAACACAGAACTTTAAAAATTATGTGCTCTTGTTATCAGGGACATAGTACATGAACATTATTGGAGCACTGTACTGAATAATATATACAATAAAAATAGTAACATCAGAATATCAAGGACAATACATAACATATTGTACAATGTTAAAATAAGATTAAAATTGATGTTAGGAATAAATATCCTTGTAGTTTGATTTGGTAAATTCTGAAATATATATATATATATATATGGGTCATTCCATGTCAAATGTACCAAATTTCGGAAAGTTCCCCACTAGACCCTCTCCGATTTTGATGAAATTTTTATAGATGGTAGATGTAAGTCTTACATGGATCGATGCCAAATTACAGCTCCGTAAGTTGTATAGTTGGACCACTAGCCATGGTTTTGTAAAGGCACCTTTTTTTATGTCGCAACTAAAATGACTAAATTGTCAACTTTGTGTTCTTATTGCTCATGACCTAAGAGGACTACCGGGCTGAAACTTGGTGATCCTGCTAAACATTTGGGATATAGCTGCCTACTAGTACAACGAAAACTGAATGTGTTTTAAATTTTTCACAATTTGCTGCCTAAGTAGCTCATTTGTCCCAATGTGGCAGATTTTGACCACACTTTGCCAGCTTGTATTTGTTGACAGAAATATTTTCTGAACTGGATTTTTTTATCATTTGCACCCTACTGGCATGTCATAAAGGTGTGCAAGTGGCATCTTGATTGCACAAATAACTGCCCAATTATGTTAGTTCAAAATTCAGTTAAAAATTTCATGCCTCAATTTTGGCTCATTTTCAAAGAGCCATACCTCAAAGGGATCACTCGGATTTGGTTTTTCTTTATATCAATGAAAAGAGCTCCCTTTTCTCTATTAGGAAATGTCTTTTGAATTT
The DNA here is from genome assembly GCA_038502835.1 of Octonoba sinensis. Lineage (NCBI taxonomy): Eukaryota > Metazoa > Arthropoda > Arachnida > Araneae > Uloboridae > Octonoba > Octonoba sinensis. Next base: position 96,197,333 of record CM076600.1, on the reverse strand, counting down.
TGGAGACAAAGCAGTTTTATACACATAATGTAGTTCAAAACAATGTATAAAATTTTGCTAATTACAGAAAATGATATTATTTCATTATTTATACATGACCTAAGAGGACTACCGGGCTGAAACTAGGTGATCCTGCTAAGCTTTTTTGATATAACAGCCACCTAGTACAACGAAGGCGTAGTGTATTTTAGATTTTTTGCATTTTGCTCCCAAAGTAGCTCATTTGTGCCAATGTGGCGGATTTTGACCACACTTTGCCAGCTTGTATCTGTTGATAGAAATATTTTCTGAACTGGATTCTTTTATCGTTTGCACGCTGCTGGCATGTCATAAAGGTGTGCAAGTGGCACCTTAATTGCTCAATTTACTGTCGAGTTATGCTGGTTCAAAATTCAGTTAAAAATTTCACGCTTCAATTTTGGCTCATTTTCAAGGAGCCATACCTCAAAAAGGGATAACTCGGATTTGGTTTTTCTTTATATCAATGAAAAGAGGTCACTTTCCTCTATTAGGAAATGTGTTTTGAATTTTGGAGACAAAGCAGTTTTATACACATAATGTAGTTTAAAATAATGTATACAATTTTGCTAATTACAGAAAATGATATTATTTCCTTTTTTTTTTACATGACCTAAGAGAACTACCGGGCTGAAACTAGGTGATCCTGCTAAGCTTTTTAGATATAACAGCCTAATGCTACAACAAAAGCTTAATTTATCATTGATTTTTCAAATTTTGCTGCTAAAGTAGCTCATTTCATTGAGGTATGAAATTTTTGAATTAATTTTGAACCTCCATAACTCGGCTGATAACTGAGCAAACAAGGTCCCACTTGCACACCTTCATAATATGCCAGAAGGGGGCAAATGAGGAAAGAATCAACTTCAGAGATTTCTTCTATCATCATATGCAAACAGGCAAAGTATGGTCAAAATCTGCTGCATCATGCTGATGCAGCAGATTTTGAGCTACTTTAGCAGCAAAATTTCGAAAATCTATGATAAATTAAGCTTTTGTTGTACTAGTAGGCTGTTATATCTCAATTGTTCAGCTAGATCACCAAATAAATTAATGCAATAATCTCTATTTTATGTAATCAGCGAAATTTTATAAATCGTTTTGAACTCCATTATCTGTATAAAACTGCTTTGTCTCCAAAATTCAAAAGACTTTTCCTAATAAAGGAAAGTAAGCTCTCTTCATTGATATAAAGAAAAACCAAATTTGAGTTATCCCTTTTGAGGTATGGCTCTTTGAAAATCAGCCAAAATTGAGGCATGAAATGTTTAACTGAATTTTGAACCAGCATAACTCGGCACTAAATTGAGCTACTTTGGCAGCAAAATGTGAAAAATCTAAAATACACTAAGCTTTCGTTGTACTAGTAGGCTGTTATATCTAAAAAGCTTAGCAGGATCACCTAGTTTCAGCCCGGTAGTCCTCTTAGGTCATGTATAAATAAATGAAATAATATCATTTTCTGCAATTAGCAAAATTTTATACATTGATTTGAACCACATTATGTGTATAAAACTGCTTTGTCTCCAAAATTCAAAACACATTTCCTAATAGAGAAGAGGGAGCTCTTTCCATTGATATAAAGAAAAACCAAATCCAAGTGATCCCTTTTGAGGTATGGCTCTTTGAAAATGAGCCAAAATTGAGGCATGAAATTTTTAACTGAATTTTGAACCAACATAACTTGGCAGTTATTTGAGCAATCAAGATGCCACTTGCACACACCTTTATGACATGCCAGTAGGGTGCAAATGATGAAAAAATCCAGTTCAGAAAATATTTCTACCAACAGATACAAGCTGGCAAAGTGTGGTCAAAATCCGCCACATTGGCACAAATGAGCTACTTTGGCAGCAAAATGTGAAAAATTTAAAATACATTCAGTCTTCGTTGTACTAGTAGGCTGCTATATCCCAAATGTTTAGCTGGATCACCAAGTTTCAGCCCGGTAGTCCTCTTAGGTCATGAGCAATAGGAACACAAAGTTGACAATTTAGCCATTTCAGTTGCGACATGAAAAAAGGTGCCTTTACAAAACCATGGCTTGTGGTCCAACTATACGACGTATGGAGCTGTAATTTGGCATGGATTAATGTAAGACTTATATCTATCACCCATAAAAATTTCATCAAAATCGGAGAGGGTCGAGCGGGGACCCCTGTTACACTTGAGGTGGAATGACCCATATACATATACACGTTCAATTTTTAACATTTCATTCAATTGTGCTGTAAAATATTCTCTGCATATGATAAGTTTTGAAATTCTTGAAAATTTTGAACAGTTGAATTTTAGTAAAATGTTTTAGTCTGTATTAAGGGGTCATCATTCATAAATGATGTCGCGCTTCGAGGGGGGGGGGGGGTTTGAATGATGTGAAGAGAAGTGAGTAGTGTGATAGAGCCTGAAATGGGTAACATGCGGGCAGGGCATGCTATGTATGCTAAATAAATATGATTATAATAAATATGATATATTAAGTATTCAATATACACTATAAATCCACTAAAACATGGCAGTTTTCCAAAAGTGAATTTCAGTGTAGGTAATAATGAATTTTGCTTCTGTAATGCTTATTTAGAAGCAATTTTCTTTATTTGCAACCTTGAGCTAACTTTACATCTACTTTACAGGTTGTACGAGCACTTCAAGATGTTCCTTCCAAGGAATCCAAGGAACTCCTACATATTTTAGGACAACATTCTTTTGAAAACTTAATGTTCTGTCATGACAAAGTGGCAGCTGCTCAAATTGTACCAGAAGTGTCTGAGGAAGAGGAACTCTTATCGCGAGTGTCACAATACACAGAAGAGAGCATAAAAATTGTTCGGATTGACAAAACCACTGAACCATTAGTAAGTAATCAATTGAATTCAGAATTCTTTCTCACAATCAGATTATATAAGATGCTCCTTTTTATAAATTTCTATTCGATATCCAATTGACATTTACTTTTCAACCTCACAATATGGGTTAATTACACTACAAAAATGTTATTAAAGAAAAATTATTTTTCTTTCTTTTTTTAAAATTAATAGTTACTGAGCTTCTTTTATTAAGCTGAATTCTGTGCAAATTAGCAACAAAATGACAGGATAATTTTATTAAAATAAAATATCTTCTAGCATTGACTTTTTTGATTAACTTAAACAATCAACTTTAACAAATTCGAACTTAAAAAAAAATGCAGCAAACATGTGTTTCAAGACCTTGATGGAGCCTCTGCATGCAAACTGTTCATCTGCTATGCTGTGGGTAAAAAAAATGAAGTTCACTCTTAAGCACAGCATAGTAGTAGTCTTTTGAACATTTTAACACTGAAGAAATGACTCAATTTTATCCTAGAAAAAACTATTTCTACTATTATTCTATTCCTTGTACATTGCAAGTCTTCATTGTTCATTTTGCGACATTTTAATTATGTCCTCAAGAAAGTTTAATATATTTTTCGTATGTTGATCTTTTTAAATCTTTGGTGAATACAAAATAACTTAGACTGTTTTTCTGACAATCTATGATTGTCAGCTTATGAAAAATTGAAACTTGTTTCAGCATTAAAGATTTTTTTTTTTTTAATTCTATGTAGTAATAATGGTCACAATTTAACTAAGAGGATTTTAGTGAAAACATATTTCCTGTAATAGGGCACATAAACTAAATTATGCTAAACACCAGTTTTCATTGTTTTAAATGCAATCATTGTAATGAAATTTTGCACTTTTAATGAATGCATACATCTTTGAAAATGAACATAATTTGTATCCTTAAAATATTTGAAGTTGTGCAAAAACAATAAATAAATAAATATTGAAGTATTATGATTTTTGTTTAAATACGATTTTGCTTCTGTTTTTTAAAAGGAATATTTTCGCATATGCAAGTTTATTGATTACTTTCATTTAAAATCCTAAACCTCTTTTTTTTTCAGCTCATAATTAAAACTATAATAATTGTATTTTGTTGCAACGGCTATTAGATTTAATGAAGTGGAAGTACAGTGAAACCTGTGTAAGTTGACCACTTGTGGTGCAGCACTTTAATGATCAACTTAGACCGGCAGTCAACTTATAGGGGGTGGCGATTTGTTTTTTTTTTTTGTTTTTTGCCGTTTCTTACACTATGTGTTTATTCATCTGTAACTGATTGAAAGATATCTTCACGTATAATCGTTACTTTTCAATTAAGCTATTTTTTCACAATTATCTTAAATATCATTAGATAAATTTAACGTGAACGACTTACAATGTATCCTATACAACTTTAAAATTAACCCACTTAGTTAAAATAAAGATAAATATTTTATTAATTAAGTAAGTTACTTATCTTATGTTAAAGTTTTCCGAAAAATACATAATTTTTGAAAATGTCTTCATCAGATAGAAGAAAAAAGAAGACTCATTTAAAGAATAAAAGAGTCATGGCCAATATATGGTTAACTTACAAAGAGGGTTACGCAAACTTTATATTGATGTTTCATCCATCCAGACACATACTGGTCTAATATTATAGCATAAAAATATATCCTGGAGAAGTTATTTAAGTTTTTTTTAATCTTAGCAAAAATAGATAAACAAATAAATATAGTAAACATTAGGCGGTCAACTTACAAAGGGTTTTTTATAATACTCAAACCCAAATTTGGCATACATAAGTTTTCAACATAGACAGGTGGTCAAGTTACAAAGCTTTCCCTACATTATATAATATGGGGCTAACAAAACACTGGGAACTAACTAGGGAATAACTAGGGAAATAACACCGGTTCCTGACAAAAGTGTTCAACTTAGACAGGTGGCCAACTTACAAAGGTGGTCAACTTTACAGGTTTTACTGTATTTGTTTTATAAAATTTGTGTAATTTAGATAAAGATTGAATGTTAGTGTCTTGAAATTCTTGAAGCTTTCCAATAAATTATCAAATTTTTATGTAAATGTATCAGAAAAGCAATGATTGACATTGCATTTGAAATTTTTTGATCTATTCAACAACTTCTCTTTGACAATTTGTAGGGTGCTACAGTCAAAAATGATGGTGAAGCTGTTGTTGTAGGACGAATAGTGAAAGGAGGTGTAGCTGAAAAAAGTGGTATGAAACTGATTTTTTGTAATGTGAGGTAGTTTTGAATTTGTATAAAATTGAATCATTTTTTATTTTGGCCATAAACAACACTTACTTATACCTCTGAATATTACAATATCATTTCTATGTGGTAAATATTTTCTGAATATAGTTATGCTACAGAGGATTACACATATGAAGAATAGCAGCAAGTAACAGACTTGAAAACAATCTGCTGTTGATTCATGTAACTGGACATATTGGCTTTATTTTCCACTCGAATCAAATGCTTTTCAAAAACAACTTCTATAGTAATTAACAATCCAATGCAATTAATAATGCTGCCTAGGTACCCAGGGTTGATTAAATCAAGCTGGAACCCAGAGCCTAGTGGGCAACTGCAAGAAAGGCCAAGGGACCTCGTTGGTCTTGTGTTTTAAGTGAGGGCTTTTGTAAACACATAAACAAAAGTGCAGTCAGACTTCAGGAAAGCAAAACAGCACATGGCTATTTTTCTCCCCAGATCAACAAACGACATGAACTTGGACTTGAGGTTCAGTTGGCTGTGCTTTCAATGCATTTTACAAGCTCATTATCACGATACCCTGTGGACTTTCTATAAAGTGTCATGTTAACTGGAATTGCTTCAAAACACATGATGTAAAGAACATGTAATGTAATGATGCATTCAAGGGCTATATTAATCACTTGACATTTTAAATTAGATTAAATTACCGTCATTTTGTGTTATTTAATAAGACAAGGCAAAAGCATTAAGAAAAGATAACTTGCTTTTTATTTCACAGAAAAATATTCTCCAATAATTTTCAGGAATTCTAGGATGAATTTTTCATTAAATCTTCAATATTTTACTAGGAGGTTTCAGTTTAGAAAATAAAATCGAAGCGTCTTCATGAACTGAGTAGCACAATAAAGAAGTTTTGTGAATTACGGAGTTAATTAACATTAAAATTATATGTTGCAAGTTCGGGACTTTGAAAAAGTGACATGACATCCGGAATAACATGCCATCCGGGTGTCGTGAAAATGAGGTTTGACTGTATAAAAGTTGCATTACATAATATACACATAAGCAATTTAAATTCTACTTAATTAAGCAGTTAAAGGTCTAATTAATAATATTACTTGATAAATAACATCAATAATTTAAGAAAATTATTAATGGTATTTAATAAATGCATTCACTAGAAATGTGCAGTTCCCTAAAATCACTTCAGTGTGTTGTGAAAAGGAAAAGTGTTTTATTTAAAACTAAGGAACCCAGGGCAATGTGTTAATCAGAATGTATTTCCATACACTTCTACCATTTTATTGTAAGAAGTAAAATATTCAATTTTGCAGAAACAGTAAATGATAAAATCAATGCTAGCTCAAATTTTCAAAAATATTGAAAACATTGCGGGGACAAGGAACTCCTGTTTTAATGCAAACTAATTGCATGAGTTTCCAGACCTCAAACAGGACTCAAAATGAAGCTGAAGTCTCAATGATGCTTCATTGTGACTACTGCTTAAAGCACAGAAGCTCAACATTTTTTCTGTCTTGAGAAAAAGGTTCCTTGTTACTCTGAATTATAAGTAATGTATATCATGCTTTAATAGAGTAAAAACCTTTTCTGTTTTAGTTTGATTGACATGACTTTTAGTAGGCTGCACTATTTTTATTACAGAATCATATTTCTTTTGTTTACTTTTTATTTCGCTGCTACTTATAAAATCATTATTTAATATTTCTCCATTAAAAAAGCTGTCCATTCATATTTAGGTTTACTTCATGAAGGCGATGAAATATTAGAAGTGAATGGGCTAGAATTAAGAGGCAAATCAGTGAATGATGTTTGTGATATAATGGTAAGTTTTTTGACTTGCTATTATATGATATTGTTAAAATTATATATCAGTGAATTATCGGCCATATATTCTCTTAAAACTATTTGGGTATCCCCTTACGATAAGTAAAATTTCTTTTTGTAAAGTTTCTATAGAGAAATTGAAAATATTTGTTTTAGTTTTCAATGAACATGGAGATAAAAGGGGAAAAAAGTCTGAAGAAAATCTTCCTATATCTTTTTCACTAATGAAACATTGTTTCAACTGATTTTGTGTATAATTAATTGAATTTTGAGCAGAAAACTTTCTGGTATTCTGTTCAAAAATTAATATTGAAAACAGTACACAATTATTATGCAAATTATCGTTCATAAAATTAAATTGCGTAAATCTTCCAGTCACTAAAATAATACTTTCTAGAATAAAATCATGAAAGATTTTTGACTCTTATAGGCAACTATGACTGGTACATTGACTTTCCTCATCGTTCCTGGTCAGTTTGAAAGCCCAAAACCTCAAACCAGGGAAGGTGTAGTAAGTGTGCATTGATTTTTTTTTTTGCTGTCTTGCAATTATTTAATACAGTAATCATTGTTTTTTAATTGTTGTTCCCTCCTTTGAAAATGTTATTATCTTTTCATTTTCTTTTAGTGCAGTTCAGGGCAAGGCTAATGAAAGAGGGAACAAACTACTGAGTTGTTCCTGATATTAAAAAAAATAAATGAAAAGAACAACAGCCCACATTCTTTCTCTTCCCCCCTTTTTTTTTTGGTTATTTCTGACATTACATTATGATGCATTTATTCCTTTTTAGCTAATTAAAACACTTTAAGTGTAGCTTCGTGTATGAACTTTAAAATAGTAATTGGCAATTTTATTTCACATTATTTAAAATATCATTAAAATTTAATCTGAATGGCTTACAATGCATCATACAATTTTAAAATTAAAGTAGCGCTTAGTTAAAATAAAAATAAATATCATATTAATTATGTAAGTTACTTATCTGTTGGTAAAGATTTCTTAAAAATACATAATTGTTCAAAATAGCTGTCTCAGATAGAACAAAAATGAAGAAATGTTCATAATTTTGTATTTGTTGAAGAAACTGGGGCATGTTTGAACATGCATTAGTTACTTCAGTATTTCCCAATTGTGTAAGCCTATAAATGTTCAGTTAGTAAACTGTATTTTAATCCTATTACTGGCAGTCTGTTTCCTTCCTGTTCAGTATGGCATTTTTTATTGAATATATTGTTTATGTAATATAGAAGTAATAACCATGAAGAAAAGTTATATTTCTCATGTAAAAAACTTCCTTTAGAATTGTACTATAATGTGAAACAAGTTTTCAAAGACAGAAACTTAAATAATAAATCCGAAAGTAATTTTCCTCTAAAAAGCACGTTCTGGGCAAGAAAATGTCTTTTTATTTAAAGCTTCAATATTTATTTGTAAATATGATTTGAAAAAAAAAAAAAAGGAATTACAAGATAGTTTTCTCTAATAGTTCCCATTATTTAAAAGGTAGCCCGATTTCAAAATCGCAAAGCCTACCTTTTTCCTTTTCTTTAACCCCTCATTCATTATTCTTTTCAGACACACCTAAAAGCACATTTTGATTATGAACCAGATGACGATCTTTACATTCCTTGTCGTGAATTGGGGATGTCCTTTCAGAAAGGAGATGTGTTGCATGTCATTAGCCAGGAAGACCCAAACTGGTGGCAAGCATATAGAGAAGGTGAAGAAGATCAGGTTCTCGCTGGTCTAATTCCCAGTAAAAGTTTTCAACAACAGTAAGTTTGAATTTTCATTCACGATTGAATAATGGGTTCAATACATGAAATGTTTTCCAATTTGGTCCTTTGCTTTAAGAATTCAGTTCTTTTTTCCCTCATCTTAAAAGCTATTTGATATAAATTTTTATTTTGAATAGCAAATCCAAATTTCATTTATCTTATCTTTTCCCAATTACTTTGCAAAGTTGCAACTTTTATGATAAATTGCAAGTGTTGAATAAATGAATGTAAATAGATTTTTCATTTAGATGTTTGATTTGCATATGTTTCTGAATACACTGGAGTTACGCATAATTATGTTTATATATACATTTTTTTTCATTTATTTTATCTACCCTTTCTTGAATAATATTTTAAAGTGCTTGTAAATAGAAACTAAAACTCATTTTGTGAATTTATGGAAATTTTTAAAGGAAACATCTTAAATTCTTTCATAAATTGAAGTTAAAAATCTGATTTAAAGATACTAAAGCTTTAGATTTGATTATATTTATTGCATTATTTTCCTAGGAGAGAGGTAATGAAGCAAGCTGTAGTTGGAGATACTAGAGAAAGGAAAACAAAAAAAGGTATGAGTTTTGGTTATGTTTTTGAAAGTGTTATTTTCCCGTCCCATTGGAAATCAGTCAGTGTAACTTTATAATTTTTTTTAATTCAGGAAAATTTTTATGTGCAAGAAGATATCATAGAAGAAAAAAAAAGAAGATGCATAATTTGAATTATAACGATGGTAAGAAAAAGTATATATATATATATATATATATATTTTTTTTTTTTTTTTTTGTAGTTAAATCTTTCTTTTGTTGTTTAATAGTTTGAAAGGAATGATTTACCTTTTGTGCAGAAAATGAGCAAAAATCTACAGCATAAAATTATACACAAATGTTTTGGGATTACAGGGACCCTTTTCCAATGAAAATCATCCAAAAAATATATCTTTTGTTGTTGTTTATTTATTAGTTTAACACCTTCAAACCTCTGCTGGTTGCACCAAAAGAAAGTGTATCAGTTGGTACTATAAAATTGAAGACCTTAGTGTATAGATACGTTGAAAGAGATGAAAAAAGTCTCTTTCGAAAAGCATGCAAAACTTTAAAGTTGACTTTCTCATATTAACTTATCTGTCTCTCAGTGTTTCATACAGTAAGATTTTTGGACTTGATGAAATTACTTTTAATACTGAGCTTGTGATTAGAGAAATAAATGACAATTTTGCAAAATATTCTGATTTAATCTTTTCAACATGTTTTTAAACAAACAAACATTTTTGATAGTATTGTTATTGAGTATGTAGTGTTATATAACAAAGATACTACATTTTCTTAAATACGGAAGTACAAATAACTTTCAAAGAATTTGGGTCTAGCAACAGCGATTCACCACCCATTTTTTCACCTCCATAATGATAAGAATTCAGTTTTCAACTGAAAAATGCAAGAGCAAATTATTTGTAAATAGTGTAAAAAAATCTGTAAATTGATATTGCCATAGTTGGCAACCGAGAGAAGGGCATAAAACTATGATGTTTCAAAGCATCAATTTATTGCTTCCATTTTCAGCATATACCACCATAAGTTATTCACTTTTCAGCTATCCAAGTACGGGCTCCAATTGTGTATAGATTTATCTTTCCATTTTCAATGCAGTAATAACACTTTCTTTTTCTATTGGAATGTTTCAACATTTCATTCTTTTCGTCATTATTTTTCCCTTTTTGCTCTCTGTAATACAGTTTCACTTTAACTGTGATCTCGAGAAACTCTTCCAAAATTCTCTGCATCACACTGTAAACATCCTGCAGTTTCTGAGAGTAATGTTACATTTTTATTTTTTGTGCAGTTAACTGCCTCTTTCATACTAAATAAATTGATGACGAAAAAGCAAAATATGATTATCTAATTAATATATTAAATACAGAAATATTGCCCTAGGTAAATCATTTTATGTTCACTATTCTTGAAGAGAAATCTTTCAGCACTTTTAAGACAGACCTTTTAAGAACACACTGACACAGAACAATAAAGCATCTTTACTGGAATTAACTTTCTCTACTCAAAACCCCCCTGTTTTAATAAGATGGATAAAAGAGTAAGGTCTACTAAAGACATGGATGACTTCCTAAAAAACCCTTTGACTTCAAGTGAGGATTTGTACACGTTTGCAACACTTGCTGCATATAAGTTCTCCAGCTGTAATGCTTTAGTTATTATCTGTGTCTGTGGCCTGTGAATGTCCAAATAGAAATTTTAATTTTCCTATGTGTTGTTTCACACAGTATCCTTTTATTTTGAGATCATTCATTATCAGTGTGACTTGCCGTTAATCAATGGTGAATGGAAAGTTTGGAATTTTGTTCAAAAATATTTTTTGTAAGATGTAGCATAGCATCTTTTCAAACCACTTTTTTTATATAAAATTAGTGCAACAATACAAATGCAATACAAAGCTTAAAATATTTTAACATTTTGCTAATTGAAAAAATCTAGTCATTAATTAAGAATTTGGTCAAGAATGCTTAATAAAGTGCCAATTTTTTGCTATGATCATTTGTGAAGTATGCTACTTGTTCTTACATTATTGAATTAAGTTTTGTTTGCATACATTTTTATTCTTATACAGATACAGACAGTGAACAGATCCTAACATATGAAGAAGTTCGGCTTTATTATCCACGAGCACATCAGAAACGACCTCTGGTTCTTATAGGTCCTCAAAAAGTTGGTAGGCACGAATTGAGGCAGAGGCTAATGGAGGATACAAATCGGTTTGCAGCTGCTGTTCCTCGTGAGTTTAAAATTATAGTTTTAAAACATTTTTTAAATTTTATAAATTGTGATCATTTTGAAATACCAGAAGTTTGAAAAATTTGGCTTCTAAATGCATAGCATAGCACAGTGATTTGATCAACTGTTGCTGTAGCCAGAAGTTCCTTTTGAGGAGAATTTCCAAAATGATTCATCCTTCTTAAGCATTTTCTAAAAATGAGTTGATGTATCATAACTTTGTAATACTTTAAAAAATGCATATTAGTGGATTTACCACCGATGAATGTAAAATACCTTTTATAGAGGTATTTTACCCATATAAAATGTAATGAGTACAAGGGGATCTTTAGCATTTAAGACAGGAATAATTGTATAAGCTTATTCTTTTTCCTACCATTTTAGTATTCATATTTGTCTTTTAATTGCTTCAGCAAGGATTATAGAAAATCTTAAAATTATATAAACATGTATAGTATGCTATTTGTCCATTAACATTGCTACAATTATCTAGACTTTCATATGAAAACAAAAAGGCAAAAGTAGGTTAACCAATATATCATTAATAGATATATGTGGCACTAAAATTTATCCTTAAAGATAGAATCATGATTTCAACCACAATAAAGGTAGAATAATACTTTTGTATTTAATAGTTTGTTTGACTCTATCCAAGCAAAATCTTAAAGTATTTGATTTTAAAATTTTAAATTACCAAGAAAATTTTGCATTCTTATAGGATTATATTGTCTAAGGAAAAAAAACAATTTCATGGGTTCTGAGATTTTAAAAAATACTAACTGGCTGCTCCATTTTTGTATGGAAAAATGACCTCGGAGAAGTACATAAAAAATAAAGCTTCTCTTGTTCTTGCATGACATTTCATTTCTTAGTAATAAATATTCGGGGGCTTCATCTCATGGCCGACCACCTCAACGGAACATTTGCTCCTGCACCCCGGGGCCCTCATTCTTGTTAGCTGAGATGGGCGCAGCAGCCCTTGGCCCACATGGGCTGTTATGTCATTGAGTTAAGATTAGTAGAAATAAACATTTTACTTTGATTGAACAGTGAATGCTTTCTTTTTGTGTTATTGATGGTGATTTGAAAGTTTTCATTTAATTTGACTCTGCATTACTTTTGTTGCTCATTCTTTTAATAGCAAAATGGTATGTTTTTTTTTTTTTTTCTTCCTTCCTTTCACCCAGAAAACATTGAAAAATATTGTGATTTCCATCATGTGTTGATTTCTATCATGTGTAGATGATGAATAAATTTCATTTACTTCAATATTGGGTGGGCTTAGAGCTAAGGAGCTCAAATTCATTTTTGAAGCAATTAAAAACTTATCATAAGATATTTAATGACATCAAAAAGTTAAGAAATAACACAGGAAAAAATACAGTAATGGTACTCCCTCCTTTTCTTATTAAAAATGTTGAGCTAGTACAGCAGTTTACTTGATTTTGCAATGGATATCGTGTAGCACCTTTTAAATGCATTATTTGTTACATTATGTAATATTGTAATAATAAGTATTATTTATTCCATGATCCTTTTCAAATTACTCATTTTTATTTTCATGCAGATACCAGCAGGCCAAAGAAAGACAGTGAGATAAATGGAGTGGATTATTTCTTTATTAGTCGAACTCAATTTGAGGCAGATATTTTGGCTGGCCGATTTGTGGAACATGGAGAATATCAAAAGAGTTACTATGGTACTAGCTTGGATGCGATACGAAGTGTCATCAACGCTGGAAAAACCTGCATTCTAAACCTTCATCCACAGGTCTAATTTTTTATTGAAGTTATATCTATTTTAAAATAGCTTTATTTTTTTATTACAATAACTGTATCCATGAGTTTTTTTTTTAAATAATAGCATTAAATGTTTTTGCATTGATTGATATTTATTTGCATGAAGCTTTATCGATTTTTGGCCGTGTAAAATAACCTGTAATAAGTAATTGATAGTTAAATTCTGGTATGATGCAAGAACCCATTGCAAAAATTAACCACACTTGAAATCTAAAATTTAAATATTTTTGTGATGCCACTGGTTAGTATGTTTGTGTGCTTTTATTTTTTCTACATATTTGTTTGTTTACAAACTATTAAATTATGACCTAAACTAACAGTTTGCACACAGTATATAATTTTTCCTAATTTATTGTCAATCAGGAACAGTTTCCTCAGTCGTCAAATGGGACGGCATCTCCCTTTTTTTTTTTAAATTTCACCGCAAGTCCCCCCCTCCCTTTTTAATTTTAATACAAGCACCTCCCACCCCAGATTTTTATTTCAATAACTTATGTTCCTATCTGTGACACCCCCTCCCCCATTTCCCCCCAGGAGTTTCCATGGGGTTTAACAATCAAGTCTCCATCTCTACATAGTTGTCCCCTAACTACTGCCTCTTGACAATTAAATTTTTGTCTGGAAGAATGGTATATGTTGTGTGTTAAAAAGTCTACAGAAGGCTAGTCTGGCAGACATCCATTCAATTGTTACATCAAACAGTTAAGTACATAGCTTTATTCAATGGCATATTTATCAGTCGCTATTCTACAGCATACATTCATAAAGTTAAGATTTCCCAGCTACATTTTGTTATCATTTTTATCATTATTTTTACTTTTTGTTTGCATTGATTTTATAGTTGAAAATTTTGATGAATAATAACTTTGAATAAACTTAGTTACTCTTCTATTAGTGGAAACGACTACATGAAGGGATTTAAATGTATCTATTTATAGACAAAAATGCTTATAAAGTTCAGTAAAATTTGATATCTGGGAAGAAGTATTTAGAATTTGGATTCATTTTTCTAATAAAAATTATTTCTATTTTTTTCAATCTGTTCTTTTAGATGACATTAAAATTTAAATATTTTCTACATTCACTTTCCATTACTATTATTTTGACCTAAAACTTTCTAAAAATGCTTTGATTATTATTCTACCAAGCATCATTCCTTTGAATATTAAAGTCATATATATATTCATTGTATCAAGTATTTTATCTTTTTCTTGATGATGAGCTTGATTTCCTTCTTGCAGTCCCTCAGAATTTTGAAGAAATCTGACCTAATGCCTTATGTGGTCTTCATTGCTCCCCCTTCCCTAGAAAAATTGCGTCAGAACTGTTTGAAGATGGATGGTGCCGTGAAAGACGAGGAGTTGAGAGACATTATCGAAAAAGCTCGTGAGATGGAAGAATTTTTTGGTCACTATTTTGACTTGGTCCTTATAAATATGGACCTCGAAAAGACTTACAGCGAACTCTTGCATGAAATCAGTGTCATTGAACGAGAACCCCAGTGGGTTCCAGCAGGATGGATTAGAGATGATCCCACCTGAAAAACAAAAGTATCGTAAAGCATTTAAAAATTTCTGCCTTAAAACAGTGCTTAGGAAAATATTTTTGCCCTTTCCAATGTATTTAGTTGTTTGAATTTTTTATAACCAAGTGCAAGGCAGCTGGACATATATGTGGTGTATAAAATATTTCTAAAAAAATGTGAAGATTATATTGATTGGAAAGTTGGACATTATTTTGTTGGAAAGTAAAAAGAAAAAAAAATTCAACAAAGCTAATGAACATTTTTTATTGCATTACCTTGACATTTCATCAAAAAATAAAACACTTCTTAATGATTTTAAACTTCATATTAATAATCTGAAATTGTGTCCTACGGCAAAGGACTCTTGCCAAAAGCTAGCTTTGAAATTATTATGGAAAGTCAACAGAAATGGAATGTTAAAACTGAGTTATGATATCAATTGCTCAATATTTTACATTACTGGGAAGGGTTACAACTTTCAGACCTCAGCAAGAATTAATGCTGCTGTGAATGCATTCTCTGAACTTAACAACACTATAAACTGAAACTCTTTGAGGTTTTAATCGAAGCTTTTTTTTTATTATTAGTGTGTATATAAATGAAATGGTTTTACAGACTCATCCTGTACATGTTTCATAATGTCTGTCATGCAATATTATTAAAACACTCAAAATGTTGACGACAATCAAGTTAGTTGGCACTTGATTAATTATTGTTATAAGTGGAAGACATATTTCCTTCCATATGTATGATATCTGTTAGTTTTTGCATATGAGTATAAAATGCTGAAATGTTTTATTGATTGTTCAAATGTTCTATTGTATTATCACTATTTTAGAATATTGTTTCCAAAGTTTTTCAAAATTAGTAAAATATTGTAATGTAAATGTTCTTGTCATTTTTGTGAAGTACTTAACATTATATCATTGCTTTAAAAAAACATTGTTTGTCGCCTAATTTTACTTGTCATAGAACATTTATTTTTTTATAGTTTTGGTATTTCACTGTATATCCTTGAATCTCTGTCACATGGAGGCCTTACAAATCTACATTTAAAAAGGTTTCAAGTACATAATTTGCAATTTATTGGGTATTAAAGCTCTATGACTATTTGATTTCCATTTTTTCATGTTTAAAAACCTAATAGAAAATATATATATAAATTATATGAAATGTTTAAGCGTTCTGTGTAGGTATTGAAAAGAATGTTCAAGTAGCTTATCGGTAATTATTTTATTTTTACAAACCTTAATATAAGCAAAGATAACAATGAAGCTCTCACTAATTGCTAAACATTGGAAAGCCCCCGTTTTAGGGTGCTAGAAGTCGACTTGTTAAATCATAAAACCTCCATAAACAGATGAAGGAGATTATTAAACCTTGTCTCATTTCATCTCAGTTTCTTGAATGCAATGTAGAGCAATAATATTTATTAAATGTGATAAATTTATTAAATTATGAAGAATTTTCATTGTCTGAAAACAGTCTTTATTATTGCATAGCCACATCTGATTTTAGTCAAACAATTTACATTAAACCATTTTTGTGTATGATATTTTGTTATATAATTATCTACTGTAAAATAAACTTCACAGAATCCCTTTTCCTTAAACTATGAATAACACTTAAAAAATTCTATAGATACTGATTGTCAATATTATTTTAATTTATTATAGATACTCCTAAAATTATTTTACTCTTTCTTATCATCGGGCTAAAATTGGTTATATAGTAGATCTTTAAACCATTGATCTATAAGGCACACAACTCTCCATAAAGTGCAGTTTCTCGGAAGTAAACAGCACATTGGGCAGTGTAGAAATCCTTGTATTCTGCATTGCAAAAATAACAGCATGCTATAGCAAATTTAGCTGGAAGACAGTATTTAATATTTTCTCTTTAAATAAAATATACTATTATTATAGCAAAACAACAACTTTAATGTTGTAATCAGAAATACACATAGGGGTAACAGACTGCCTTCTTAGCTAGCAAACCATGGAGTAAGTAACAGCAATGGAAGTTAAGCTATCGATATTGAAATTGCTTTTTATTGAGGAATATTTATTTTTGAATGATAATGAATATTGCTTTGAAACTTCTTGTACCTTTAAATTATCCTGATGTGCAAACATATTAAAGTGTTTCAAATATTACTGACCATGTTGGAGTAGATTTGTGAAATGATCTATATTACGCCAAAATAGAAGACACACAACCTCTGGTCCAGAGGTTTGTGTTAGAAACATCTTCCAGTATACTTTCATTTGCTGCGATAATAATCTAAGACATGTGGTAGTACTAATGGTTAAAAGATGGTTAGTACTAATGTTTATCCCTATGTGCAATGATTTTGTAAGTGCAATTGAATTATTGCAGTTGAACCTCATTAGTTCAAATTATTTCGAGCTGGGAAGTGGGTCAAACTGAGAAATGGTCACTCATTAACCATGATGCCAACAAATGCTATAGATTGCTGAAATTTATATGCTAAAATAGGTTTATTATTTTGCCTATCCAGTGATCCAGTATTTGCGTTCACTTTTCTTAAGTATTTCAAAGATTTATAATTTTTTTTGATGAATATGCAAAGCGTTTCTTCCTTTTCTGAGTAAGTATGAAGGCACTAACTGAATTTACTATACCTTAGCAGTACTTGGATTTTAAGGTTCAAATTAATGAGGTTCAACTGAAAAAATGTTTATTTTTTAGCATTCTTTTTTGCCTAACACATTGAACTTGAAAAAGCAATATTTTATAACTCTTGGTCGAAGGAATGTTTGATTTTGATGCTACATTTTCTCCTACAAATAAAGTTAACAGAGTTGAAAGCTTTCCATTGATTGCCAGCCACTATAAATAAAGTATCTCGAGTATATCTTGCACCTACCCTCAAGCATCACTAAAGAAAGAGTATTAAACTTAAAAAATAATGGAACTTGCACACTATTCAACTACCCAGCATTGTTTGACTTCTAGCAATAGTTTTGTTTCTTCTAGTAGAATTATTAATACATGTTCTTCAGTTTAAAACTTTGATTTTTGAGAAACTTGGTATGTTTGGAAAAATTATCATTCACAAATAGATGATTTTGCCAGTACTCTATTTTTTCCCTGAGGTCTGGAAACCATTTCTATAATTGTTTTTCATTTGTGCTTTCTGTGTCTACTTTTACTGTTTTGTCTTTTCTTTGATTACTTTCATCCCTTGTCCTGTGCTCTCATCATTTGACTCTAACTACACTTTGAGTGTAAATGCTCGTTTGCTGTTGCCATGTTTACTCACAGCTTTGTAAATTTGCTTTTGTGTGATGAATATTTTTGCTCTAATGCAAAGGTTTGGAATAGTTATTTGTGGTAATTCTTTGATTATTTGTGCCTTAGTTACACTCAAATTTATTCATTTTATACAACTGCTTCAGTGGTTGCTGTCACACAAGAAAATTTAAAGTGGACTTGAAGAATGAGAAACATTTGGATGTTGTTTCTAATTTTAATTTATTTATTACTTTATCTTTTTTAAATAAAGTGGCCAGATTTTCTAAACCTTACTCTACATCTCTCATACTTGAGGCAGAATAAAATTAATGGAACAATAAAGGGCAAATCATTTTCCAAAACAATAATCTACTAATGAATTGGATTGTAGAAAGCAGGAAAAAGTTAGATATATGAGATTTTGTTTGTAATGCCTTTTTTCCTCAGTTATTCATGCTAATTAGGCATATTCATCATATAATTCTTTATGAATTTGTTTAGACTTTCCTTTTTTAATATAACTGTATAACATATATCTATAGGATTCAACATTTCTTGCAATATTTCTACTCTTAACTGCACGTTAAAATTTTTCATGCCAGAACTCTTTCCAGCCTATCTTTTAGGGGATCAGGAGGAGGCAATTGCCCGCTGATCCCCTAAAAGATGGGATCAGGATATAAATGCTCTTTTGCTGTTGCCACGTTCACTCAAAACTTTGTATTTTTGCTGTTGTGTGATGAATATTTTTAATCTAATGAAGAGCCTTGGAATAGTTATTTGTGGAAGTCATTTTCCCATATTTTAAAAATGTATTTATTCATGTGTGCATATATTTTGCTTCTTTCCTATAAGGTGTACTGAGTATATACAATCCCCCCCCCCCCCCCTCTAGGAAACTGAACGGATGGGTTTAGTTTCTTCACTTGCCCATAACAGGAAAAAATGTTCTTTCAAAATGCGTTAGTTAGTAGGAACACTTTTTATACTTTTAAAAAAAAAACAACGGAAAGCTTCTGAAGCCCATTATTTTAAGTGAATCTAGTAAATTTTTAGTTTACTAATAGTCCAGAATTGTAACAAAAAATATAAATAAATGAGCACGTTCGAAACGAGTAAAAAGTAAGGCATCTATTTAGTAATGAAGTAGTTATAATATATTTACATCTGGGTATATTTTCTCTATATTGAGTGATTCTGATTAAATTCACTAAAGTTTTCTGGCTTGTAAAGTTTATTGCAAAGTTTTCCTACTATAATAGCGCTTTAATTTCAACATAGCTACTAAAATCCATGACTAATACCCATTTCACTATTTTTCTTCTGGACTACAATCCACTGTTGCATCTGTTGAAAATGTTGGAGTTAATATTATACGCTGTAAAAGATCATAGGATAAACTATTTATCAAGAAAAATAAGTTTAAAAATGTCACACCTCGCAGAAATTGATGAGGGACACCTCTGACGCTTTAAAATGATTCAGACACTGTTTTTAAAGAAAAAAAAAATCTCTTCAAAAACGAAAAGATCATGCTTCTCATTGGATGAACTACTTTTTCCTTCACGCATACAAGTCGATATCAAATCAAGTTCACTCTAATAATTTTATGCTTTAATTATTTAATTAAAATGCATGAACTAAGGTATGTCGGTAGAAAAAGTTCAGAAACCCATGCATAAGTTGACCCAATGCTTTGAGAGGAAAATCGAGAACGCCCCCCCCCCCCCCCCCACATAGAAAATAAAAAAAGAAATATAATGAAACAAGGCCAAAAAAAACTCTTAGTTTTCCATCTTTTCATATTTTGTCCTCTATTTCCGCATCTTCTTTGTCCGTCCGTTTTTTCGCACCGTTTCTCATGAAATTTTTTGTTAAATCAGTTGTTGTTGGAAAATCCACCCATGTCTGATACTAATGCATGAAATGAGAACTGGATTTTGTTACTCTAAGGACATTTTTTTTGGATGAGTTAAGAGAGTTATTTCCCTCTCTCGAGAAAGACTCCTATCTCCCTCATACTCATTTATCAGTCCACGCATTCCGTCATGGCAATTCATGCCATTGAGCAAAACGTGTTAGAATGCGCTAAAATTCAATTCCTTGCTACATTATGCTACGGAAATGTAGGAAACACCCTGCTTGTGCCAAAAATTTTTCGGAAATAAATTTTTTACTTTTCCCAAAATGGCCAGTTTGTTTTCTACTTCCGTTCTTCCAAATCCAAGTTTTAGAGGAAGTACATATTATAGCTTAGAATAAAGTTAATGATATTAAAATGGTATAATAAAGGAAATTCGTTTTTGTTCTAATCAATGCTATCAATATTGGGAAAGTTCCTTTTTACGTTCGAAATAAATTTATCTGTAAGTTTTTTGCGTGTTCTGTGTGGCGGTTCCCAATTCTTTCCACAATTTTTGTGTAAGGTCTCTCCGCCTTCCCCATATTTTGTCCAGAAATTTTTGTGTGACAGGTGCCTAAATTAATTT
Organism: Octonoba sinensis; assembly: GCA_038502835.1. Taxonomy (NCBI): domain Eukaryota; kingdom Metazoa; phylum Arthropoda; class Arachnida; order Araneae; family Uloboridae; genus Octonoba; species Octonoba sinensis. The sequence goes on along the minus strand of CM076600.1, from coordinate 96,176,750 downwards.
CCTCTTTTTTTCATTTTACTTGCTTTCAATCCTGAACAAACGTATTTAAGATTGAAAATAACCACATTTCATGCTTGAAGATGAAACATTCTGTTTTTGAGATCCTAATTTTTGTAAGGGGTCAGTTTTTGCTTTCTATTAATTGTTGCTTTTAATCTGAATTAATGTCATTAAAATCTGGCCTTTAAATATCTTGTAAGCTAATTACACTCATTTTTTTAAAAAACGATCTCAAGTTTTCAGGGGAAGTAACTAACTGTACGAAAAATTCGCGATTCGGTCTTTTCCGCACTTTCCGGATATAGTCGGAACTGTTCTGTAACTTTAAAGTCTAATATATGATTAACCTTTTGACATGAAATGACGAGTCTGACTCGTCATTCATTTCAAGGGCCACTGTTGAATTTGAAGAGAAATTATTATTTTTTAATGTTATTTAGATGTTCTCTGTTTACATCATCTAGTTAATAAAAATCCAAATTTCAAAATAAAATACTCTTTCTCAGCTTTCACGTAACTGTTCATTTATGCGAAATTAAATAGTATTTTTTGGTCGCATCAAGTTCCACTAAATTTGCATGTCAAGGAGTTAAACTACATGAAGTTGTATCAGAATGTGTCAAAAATTCTTTCTTTTGTGTTTAGTTCAAAGCATTGAGCTGAAATCGGGAGCTTCACTAAATTTTCGAGCGCTCGGGAAAATCTTTCGACGTTTTGCCTCGCGTACAAGGCGAAAAGTATTTCCCCAACTTGATTCCTTATTCTTTGCACTAAATTTATCAATTTGTACGCGAATATGGACCCCCGCCCTCCCACTTTTATATATTTGTTGTGAGTTATACCTCAGAAAATAAGTTTCCAACAAAGCATTCAAGCCAAAAATAACTTGAACTGTACAATGTGTTGAAATCTACTTTGACACTTCTGTGTGTAAGCTTTCATACGTGAAGTTTCATTTGTTATTCAAATTGAATACCAATAATACAGTAGCTTCCTAAAAATGTGTTGCATCGAATAAAAAGTATTGAACACATAATTGTTTATATATTTTTACTGAAATTTCTTTAATATTGTTAAGAATGTCTCGGGGCTTCCATAAGTTTAATGCATCCATGTCACAAGAGCAATAAAACATTTGATAAATCCTTTTGCTTCTGTGTTGTATTTTATCAAAATCGTAAATGTTATTAAAAATGCTATAACTGAAATATAATTCGTAATCTTCCAATAACTTCCAAATATTCCTGGTAGCGCCTCATTTTAAAAGAAAACAAAGTAGCCTGAACCTGCTTTTGTTTTATGTAAATTGCATTTTTTATTATTTTGTTTTTTGAAAGTGTGGTTGAGCTTTTTGTTTTTCATTATATAAAATGCTCTTTCGATATTTTTTGATAAAATATTTATTTTTTGAAAATTCCAATTTTGATGAAAAGATTTGACGTGCAATGCGTAAAAGAAAAATTTAAAAAATAAAAACACAAAATTTACTTGATTTTCTTACAGATTTATTAATTATTTTAAGACACAATTCACGTAGAAAACTAAAAAAAAAAAAAAAAACTAAACTCAGATTTAGATTTTTGAGATACATTTGTTATTGCAAAATATCAACAGTACGTACATTGAAAGATTAGTTATGTGCCGAGTTCGATACAGTTTTTCCATTAAAGTAATGAAACGATATTATAGCAGATAATAATAATTTAACTTTGTGCAAGTAAACAGTAATAGAAATATAATTTCACGTTAATTTAAAGCACAAATGAGCATTTAAACGCAGACATATGTTTCGGGATTGCTTGGAATCCCTTTTTCAATGCGACAGGGAGCTTCTAGATGCAAAACATCCAAATGAAGCAGACAAAACAACAAAAACAAAGCTTATATAGCCTAAGAATTAACTGTAAACCAATGAGAATGAAGGCAGTGTGAAGTGGAAGTAGAAGTAGCAGGGAAAGCACCAATAAGAGAGTAACAAACGATTCCAGTTGAAAGTACAGGAAGTAAAAAGGAATATCAATAAAAACAAAGCCAAAAAGACATCAACATGCATAAAAATGTGAAAATACATGAAAATTGCAAAAATAATAAAATAAAATACAAAGAATAAAATGGAAATAAAATAAGTACAGAAAATACCAAAACAAAAAGCAAAACAAAGTACACATGTAAAGGAGGGGGAATTAAAAATAGACACAAAAAAGGAAAACTAACAAGAAAACCAGGAAAGAACAACAAATTAAAGGAACTTATGCCAGACCTGTGAAAAATAAGGAATTGAGGAAGAATCATTAACCAAATTAGAACTATTCCTGTTAATATGATAAGCTTTCCAAAAGTCAAGCTCTAAACGGGAAGAACATTTTTGAATAATTTTTCCAGAATTGAAATCAAAAGAGTGGTTGGAATTCCAACAATGTTGAGCAATGCTAGACTTATTTAACTCTTGCTTTCGTACATAACCTTTATGCTCATTTAACCGAATTTTCAGAGCACGTTTTGTCTATCCAATGTAAGAAAGGCCGCAACGGCAATTAATGTGGTAAATACCCCAAATGTTAAGTTGATCGACAGGATCTTTAAGAGAAGAGAAGGAAAGTTTGTTGCTAATAGCAAAAACGACTTGAAATTGAAACCTTTTTAGGATTTTAGCAACACGAAAACTGACAGAATGAAAGAATGGTAACACAACCAAATTCTTTCTAGAAACCACATGATTGGGACCAGAAGTTTCTTTAGAAAGTTTGTTATGAATAGAATCAATTAAAGAGTGAGAAAATCCTCTATCCACAGATTATTTTCAGATAGTTGAGTTCAATCTTGAGAAGCTCAGGAGAAGAGCAAATATTAATAGCACGATGGACAAGAGCATTAAAAGCCGAATATTTTTCGTTGGGAGGATGAGACGATAGTCTATGAGGAGGTAAAGTAACAGCGACAGGTTTACGATAGACAGAAGTAGTGAAACCAGACTCACTACTAGAAATCAAAACATCAAGAAACGCGAGGCTACTATTAAGTTCTTTCTCACAAGAAAACTTGATGTTAGGATAAATGGAGTTCATAATAGAAAGAGCATCATCAATACCTAACAAGTTACTGTCCGTTAAGACAAAACAATCATCCACATAACGAACATAAAATTGGAATTGCAATTTCTGGAATAGTTTTTCCTCAAAATAATGCATATAAAAATCACTTAAAATAGGACTAAGAGGACTTCCCATAGCCAGGCCATCAACCATAGCATAGAATTTACCATTAAATACAAAAGTGCTCTGCTGCAAACACACACGAGTAAGAAAAATTAATTCCTCAATTTCCACAGCAGTAAATGGAATTCAGAAAGCCTTTTCCTGAGGCAAGTCAAAACGCCATCAACAGGAACATTAGTAAACAAAGAATTAACATCAAAAGAGGCCATAACCGAATTGTTCGGAACGAAGTTGAAGTTTCTTAACAAAATCGGTGGAATTTTTAACAGTGAAAACATTCCGACTCCTAAGTGGAGAAAATACAGAAACTAAATATTTGGAAAGTTTATATGAAGCAATGCCAATATTGGAAACAATTGGTCTGAAAGGAATACCTGCTTTGTGTACCTTCGGTAAAGCATAGAAACGCTCACAATTAGCAACAGAAGGAGTCACAGACCGTTTAGCAATCAAAGGAATAGAATGAACAGACTTAACAGCAGAAGAAATAGCTTTTATATCCTTGTCGCTATGATCTTTATAAATTTCAGAGTAAGGACCAGAAGCAATTAAGTCATCAGTTTTTTCAACACAAGATAATTTATTAAGAACAACAATCTGACCACCCTTGTCAGCTTTGGTAATTACCAAATCAGAATTTGAGACTAAATTATTGACACAGCGTTTCACAGAATGGGTAAAACCAATATTAGGAACTTTTGAATTGAAATCAACATTGGAAGCAATAAGATGCCTTTTGCTTCCTTTGAGTGGAAATTAAAGCACTCTTTTTGAGTGGAAATTAAAGCACTAAATTTGAAAGCTTTTTCAACCGGAGCAATAAGTTCAGAAAAAGAAGGCTTTTTAGCCAAAGCAAAACTGTTATTACATTTCAAAGCATTAATTTCATTACTATTCAAAGGAAATTTCGAAAGGTTTACAACCGCATTCCTATTAACAAGAGGCAAATCAGCCGGAACAGGAACATTTGAATCGTTACACAACTTGGTAAATTTCTTATTTAAAGTAATTTTGTGACAGTCAGATGAATGAAGAGCTCTTGCCCATGACATTCTATCAATAGAATAAAAATCGAAATTAGAATTAGATACAGAAAGATGTAAATCATAAAGTTCACATTCTATGAACGAAAGTTTTTTCCTAGTTTCCTGGATAGAATAACTAAGTAAAGCTAATTTGGAACGAAATCGTAGAACGTGAACTTTATGATTTACATCTTTCTGTATCTAATTCTAATTTCGATTTTGATTCTATTGATAGAATGTCATGGGCAAGAGCTCTTCATTCATCTGACTGTCACAAAATTACTTTAAATAAGAAATTTACCAAGTTGTGTAACGATTCAAATGTTCCTGTTCCGGCTGATTTCCCTCTTGTTAATAGGAATGCGGTTGTAAATCTTTCGAAATTTCCTTTGAATAGTAATGAAATTAATGCTTTGAAATGTAATAACAATTTTGCTTTGGCTAAAAAGCCTTCTTTTTCTGAACTTATTGCTCCGGTTGAAAAAGCTTTCAAATTTAGTGCTTTAACTTCCACTCAAAAAGAGTCGGTTCGGCATCTTATTGCTTCCAATGTTGATTTCAATTCAAAAGTTCCTAATATTGGTTTTACCCATTCTGTGAAACGCTGTGTCAATAATTTAGTCTCAAATTCTGATTTGGTCATTACCAAAGCTGACAAGGGTGGTCAGATTGTTGTTCTTAATAAATCATCTTATGTTGAAAAAACTGATGACTTATAATTGCTTCTGGTCCTTATTCTGGAATATATAAAGATCCTAGCGACAAGGAGTTAAAAGCTATTTCTTCTGCTGTTAAGTCTGTTCATTCTATTCCTTTGATTGCTAAACGGTCTGTGACTCCTTTTGTTGCTAATTGTGAGCGTTTCTACGCTTTACCGAAGGTACACAAAGCAGGTATTCCTTTCAGACCAATTGTTTCCAATATTGGCACTGCTTCATATAAACTTTCCAAATATTTAGTTTCTGTATTTTCTCCACTTAGGAGTCGGAATGTTTTCAAAGTTAAAAATTCCACCGATTTTTGTTAAGAAACTTCATAACTTCGTTCCGAACAATTCGGTTATGGCCTCTTTTGATGTTAATTCTTTGTTTACTAATGTTCCTGTTGATGGCGCTTTGACTTGCCTCAGGAAAAGGCTTTCTGAATTCCATTTTACTGCTGTGGAAATTGAGGAATTAATTTTTCTTACTCGTGTGTGTTTGCAGCAGAGCACTTTTGTATTTAATGGTAAATTCTATGCTATGGTTGATGGCCTGGCTATGGGAAGTCCTCTTAGTCCTATTTTAAGTGATTTTTATATGCATTATTTTGAGGAAAAACTATTCCAGAAATTGCAATTCCAATTTTATGTTCGTTATGTGGATGATTGTTTTGTCTTAACGGACAGTAACTTGTTAGGTATTGATGATGCTCTTTCTATTATGAACTCCATTTATCCTAACATCAAGTTTTCTTGTGAGAAAGAACTTAATAGTAGCCTCGCGTTTCTTGATGTTTTGATTTCTAGTAGTGAGTCTGGTTTCACTACTTCTGTCTATCGTAAACCTGTCGCTGTTTCTTTACCTCCTCATAGACTATCGTCTCATCCTCCCAACGAAAAATATTCGGCTTTTAATGCTCTTGTCCATCGTGCTATTAATATTTGCTCTTCTCCTGAGCTTCTCAAGATTGAACTCAACTATCTGAAAATAATCTGTGGATAGAGGATTTTCTCACTCTTTAATTGATTCTATTCATAACAAACTTTCTAAAGAAACTTCTGGTCCCAATCATGTGGTTTCTAGAAAGAATTTGGTTGTGTTACCATTCTTTCATTCTGTCAGTTTTCGTGTTGCTAAAATCCTAAAAAGGTTTCAATTTCAAGTCGTTTTTGCTATTAGCAACAAACTTTCCTTCTCTTCTCTTAAAGATCCTGTCGATCAACTTAACATTTGGGGTATTTACCACATTAATTGCCGTTGCGGCCTTTCTTACATTGGATAGACAAAACGTGCTCTGAAAATTCGGTTAAATGAGCATAAAGGTTATGTACGAAAGCAAGAGTTAAATAAGTCTAGCATTGCTCAACATTGTTGGAATTCCAACCACTCTTTTGATTTCAATTCTGGAAAAATTATTCAAAAATGTTCTTCCCGTTTAGAGCTTGACTTTTGGAAAGCTTATCATATTACCAGGAATAGTTCTAATTTGGTTAATGATTCTTCCTCAATTCCTTATTTTTCACAGGTCTGGCATAAGTTCCTTTAATTTGTTGTTCTTTCCTGGTTTTCTTGTTAGTTTTCCTTTTTTGTGTCTATTTTTAATTCCCCCCCCCCCTACCCCTCCTTTACATGTGTACTTTGTTTTGCTTTTTGTTTTGGTATTTTCTGTACTTATTTTATTTCCATTTTATTCTTTGTATTTTATTTTATTATTTTTGCAATTTTCATGTATTTTCACATTTTTATGCATGTTGATGTCTTTTTGGCTTTGTTTTTATTGATATTCCTTTTTACTTCCTGTACTTTCAACTGGAATCGTTTGTTACTCTCTTATTGGTGCTTTCCCTGCTACTTCTACTTCCACTTCACACTGCCTTCATTCTCATTGGTTTACAGTTAATTCTTAGGCTATATAAGCTTTGTTTTTGTTGTTTTGTCTGCTTCATTTGGATGTTTTGCATCTAGAAGCTCCCTGTCGCATTGAAAAAGGGATTCCAAGCAATCCCGAAACATATGTCTGCGTTTAAATGCTCATTTGTGCTTTAAATTAACGTGAAATTATATTTCTATTACTGATATTATAGCACTATGCTATTAACTCTAATGAATTTATACATGAGGTAAGGCCGGTAGAGTTGGCCCACAATTGGAAAACGTGATTTTAAAAAAATGATCTAAAACGTTAATTTTTTGCCAAACTTTTGTTGAATATTACGGACCTTCTATAAGCATTTCCATCACTATTTCCTTGACATGCTGTAATTTAAAACCACATCAGAAAAAAGGCAAGACAGCTATTTTTCGCTTCTCTCCTTTCCTAGGTCGGGTAAGATTACTCACCAGAGGCGTAGCTAGGTGTGGCCAAGGAGGGACAGCTGTCCCCGGGAGCAGCGTCAAGGGGCGCCAAATTAATGTTAATTTATTTTATTTTTAAATGCGAAAGGAAAATTATTTGAACTGAAAAGGAGTGAATATGTTCGACAAAAAAGTGGGAGCACCGTAAATCATATCGGGAAGGACCAATGTAGCACAGGAGTGCGTGGGAAATCAAACAAATAATTTTGCGAAGCCAAAGTGTCCCATTTTCCCTTAGAAGTGAATGGTCGCTAAGAAAAATGAAAGTTAAAAGGGCTGCTTTTTAGAGCTTTATCATTTAGGAAGCATAAAAGTTTTTTTAATTCCCTTTAGGGGCGTTCCTAGGCCCCCAAGGGCCTAGGGGGCGCAAAATCTTCAATTGTCCCCGGGCGCTGAAAACCCTAGCTACGCCTCTGTCACTCACGTGGGTGGTTCACTCATATGTCACAAGACTTTCAATAATAAGTAAATTGTATTAATAATAACTGCAAGTTAATTTATCTAAATAGCTAAAACAACGTTTGCTTAAAAAGTATCTTACAGTACTCTCATCACAATGAAAATCAGAGGAACAGTAATGAAAATTCAAGCCGTTACATTTGGAAAGCAAGCAATTAAAATGACGCTGTATCATACATTTTCAGAGAAAAAGCTTATGAATTCAAGTAGACACTGCTCTGTTATGGCTGTACAACTACCTAAAATTGTGGTGCACTCACACTTCCCCTTCCCTCCAAAAATTCAAGTGCGCCATCTCACCGTTTTACTTAATGTTAAAATTGTGCTGTTTATTATTATTACTATTGTAGTTATTGATATTATTATTTCGTTTTATTTACCTTATAATTTTCATATATAGCTGCAATAATTAATGCAATTCGGTTTTCCAGGCAAAAGATCAGGGCCCGACTAATCCAATTCTCAAAATTTATGTGAAATATTTCAAGAATTCTCTCGCAGCAAAATTGTATCTTCATAAATTTAGGGTGAGCCAATGACCTCACAATGTACTACTAAAAGTACCAACATTACAATCATCAAGATACATACAAATGCTTGCCTTTTCGGTTATCTCCTAATTTATAACTGCACAATATATGTTCACACTTGTAATTTCTTGAGTCCTTTTTACGTGATACCTCCCTTTCTGAATATACTTAAATTGTATGTTAGAAGTTTTCATCTAGTTGCTACGACAGAACGTTCTTCGAATTGTTGAAAAACATCGTTTTTATTATGAAAATTGCTGCACGATTTCAGGAAATTTAAAGTCCTAATGAACAGACTCATTTCAGAAAATAACTTCGGGATAAGTAGCAATAATTCGTGTTGGAGCTCCACTTGCTTTTGCTAATTTCATTGGCATAACATAAAGTAACGCTCCAGAAATCGGAATTTGCTCCATATTGGCTACGTTTTCGAGACCATAAATTCCATGTCCGAGCAAAATGCTATGACTGGGAAAATTCCTTGAGCTTCCACGGTCGAAAGACAAAGTATCGATTCCAAGACCATATATGTGCCTGTTGTCCACCAACCATTGGGCAGCGTCTGCCTCAAGCCCAGGAAAATGTAGCTTGGAGGCGTCCTCTTCCGGTGTTCCAAAGTAGGCTGTTCGATCGGACCATCGACTTCCCCATCCAGATCTAATGAGAACTATTTTGTTATTTAAGTTTTGTCCTGTTGTTGTCTCCCACTGTATTAAGTCTTCAGTAGTAGCTTCTGCATCCGAATTTAACTCTGCCTAGATAAGTTAAAAAACAAGTAAACATAAATATTTGAACGTTTTCTTAAAGAAAATTTAAATCTTGCTAATACAGATCTCGTTAATATAGTTTATTAAAAATTAATGCAAGTCTTCTCTCCTCCTTCCCTGTTAGCCCTAGACATCCGGGGGTGAGGTAGTAAGATCCACGGATTTTACATGCACATATCCGAAAGTGTTCATGACGGATCTGCAGCGGGTATAGAACACGCGATCTTCCAGTTGGAAGTCCGACATCCTAACCACTAGGCTACTGCGGCCTCTGCTGCAACTCTGACTGATTTCTAACTTGAGTAATAAGGAGAAAATAACAAATGCACGTTATGTAACGAAATTTTATTTTACATTGATACCAATGGGGAAGGGGAGCAAAATGAAATTAAATATATTGAAGATATTCACCTTCATTTTTGTTGCTGTATTAAAGCTTAAACAACAACTGGGATGTGAACACAAGAGTTATTAAAATTCAAAAGACATTGAAATTAAAAAGTGCACGTTAAAACTTGAACATCTTCTATTGTATATAAGGCATTAAGCTTGACCCGACACTAAATTTGGCTTTCATGTTTTATTTGAAACTGCCAGAGGCGTAATACCAGTGTGCATAGGAGGGCAAAAAAATGGGGATGGAAAATGTGAACATTGTAAATTAGAATATAGCCAAATAAGTAACAAGAAGTTGTGTCCAGAGCTATCCGAGCCTACTTTCCCGTACACCAGGTACCATAGGTGACCAGCATTGACCCTAACACTGTAATCGGATGACACCAGATGGCGCCACCACAACCACGCCACCTTCCTTTTTTGACCTAAGGGTGAAGGGAAGGGAACATCTCCATCCTCCGGTACCCTCGGAACTGCCTCAGGACTTCAAGGTCCACGGATTTTACATGCACGTATCCTTCCAACAATCTACTTCATAGGAACTTGGTTCGTATGCACCGAGTTTACCTAATTTGCTTAATTTTTGCCCATAAGTGCTAATGTTAAAATTTTTTGAACTGTTCAAAATTGAACGAAAAGTTGTTCAAATCAAAAAGTAAAATATGGAAATGAGATTTCCTCTCCGAGATCTTTCGAATGCAAAAAAATCTTTCACATCGGACAATTCCCCTCAAAAGTTATTGGGGGGGGGGGGGGCATACAGACCGACAGGCACACGTTTTCCCTATCTCAAAATCTTACTTTCAAATTTTTCATTTTTCAATCTTTATTTAATTACTTCACTTATTTTTGACTTTTCTTTATTTTTAACGATATTTTTATGATACATAAAGCCTTCTTTAACACTTTATTTATTTATTTTTTACTTTTACTTACAGATTGGAGTTTTAAGTATGAAATAACGAAATCTCTGCAGTGCGTCAATTTATTTCTGTAGTTAAAAAGAAATTCTGAAGCAAGTGTGTACGTTATTATAATTTTTTTTACTACTTTGAATCCAAGAAATCAAATAAATCCAAGTTTATGAGTGATAGAAAGGTTTTTAAAAAATTTTAAATACTCGGAATTTTTAAACTGAAAATTCTGAAATACGTGCATTTTTTTGAATTTTTTTTTTTTTTTTTTTTTTTGTTACTATGTCAAATCAAATAAATCCGAATTGTTGAGTGATAGAGGATTAAGAATTTAGAAGATGATTCGTCCAGATATTTTAAGTGAACAGTTGATTTCACAGTTGAATTACTCTGTAGTACTTATTAGCTGACAAGCATTAATTCTATAGCGGGAATATTTTATTTGTGTTAATATCTTAATTTTCAGTGCAGTTAGCAAAAAAAAAAAAAAACAATTACGTGAAAATAATTGCTGCAGATCACAACAATGCAGGATATAAGGGGTTAAAAGCCAGATTCTGGATACTAATGAGAGGTAACACTTTTGTGTGTCTCAGGTCTAAAAAATGCTAACACGATAATGTATCGTCTCTTCGACAACTTTCCATTTTTCCAAAACACGCATTCTTTTAAATCATAAAAAAGTTTTCCCCCACACAAACATACTGTATAGGTCCCGCTACCCAAGAATCATGTCTGCAATTCACAATCAATTTATTTCTTCTTTCTGCATTCGTAGGAAAATTCAATGTCACTTAAAAAACTCGTTTTGCATCCGGTGTAATAAATTGTTACTTTTTGTTTATTAAACTAACAACGATGGCGTATGTCTTCGATAATGCAATCAATAAATCATGGTCGTCTGGATGAAAGTCATATTCAATGACGTAATATAAAATCAGTCAATATGAGGGCGTGGTTATTCAAAAATGTAAAACCAACGACGCGCGCTGAAATGTTTCCTCTTTGACTCTGGTCTCTGTTGCCTTTCCTCTTAATGTGAATGTAATTATTAAAAGCATGAAAACACATAAAACCGATCAAAATGTTTTCAACATCCTCAGGTAAAATTGAACGACAGTTATAATCTTGTATGCAATGAGGGAAAATTATTCGGTTGTACTCACTTTGGCAGTAATGTCAATCACCGCAGCTGGGCCAATGAAGTGGGATATTGGGATTTGGTCGATCTCAAGATTTCCTGGTGCGAAGTGAGCTGGTGAATCCATGTGTGTTCCCGCGTGGCTTCCTGAAGTAATTTCGTCATTTTGCATCCTGGAAAGAAATAAATGTTTGGATGAGAAAGAAACGTACTAGCTTATTTTAAAAGCTTATAGATATTAAATTATTCCTAACTGCTTGATACTCGATAACCTATGAATTAACCCCTTTATAAGGCAGTTTTCTTGTAGTAGGGGTACATTAAAGCATTGTTGGATTTAGAGTGGTTTCCAAAAGGCAATTTATATGTGTCATTCAGGAAAATTAACATGATTTTTACCGTTCCCTCTCCTTTTTTTATTTGTTGGGCGTGGGGGGCGGGGGAGGTGCAATAAACAAAACAATACATGTAAAAATTGACACCGTTGTGTGTGTCTCTGTGTGTGTGTGTGTAAATATACTTCCCAGGTTTTACAAATTTCTGCCAACGACAGGGGGTAAAATAGCTTATTGTAAACGTTTATAAATTGATGAATTTAGTGGGAAGTGTACTTAAGCCTTATAAAGGGTTCAGTAGCAGTGGTCTACTGAACCCCTGCTGACCCCCCCCCCCCCAGTGGTATGGCGGTAGTTTGTGGTGTCACCCCTCCTCAACTCCTCTTTTTTTTCTTGTAGTTTTGCAGTTTATATTATTTTCAGTCGTGAAAAATAAAACAACTTTTTCTTTATGTAACTCATAGTAAACTACTTTTATTTTCAGTTACAATACGTTGAAATGGCACCAATGAAACTACATATAATTCAAGTATATGCCTCTTTCAAAAACTTTTTAACTCATTTTGGGTGTTCCCCCAACATCCCCCAAAAGGGTGGCGCCCGAAGGGGACCCCTTCCCCCTGTAAGGACGCTATTAGTAGATATTACTGAGATTGAAGGGAAAATGAAGACAATGAAGAAAACTTCAGAGAGCACTAGTGTGCTCTAGAATTGATGATTAGTCCAGTAATCAGCAGAAATTATATTTCCTTCTGTCTTACTCTGTGTTGGAAAAGAGCATTCTAACAGGCAAAAATCGGAGAGCGGAAATGCTAATTTTTTACCTAAAGACTCCAAGCTAAAAAAAAAAGCAGAATCCATAATATATGATAGAGAAAACGGAAAAGCAGTGTGTGACAGCTTAGGTTTGACAAAGCCGTTTCCTATTTCACATTTACTTAAAGTAGTAGATTGGTGCATTTGTATTAAGTATCTTCAAATAATTTATGTTTAAAAAAATATTATAAATAGACGGTACTCACCAGTAACCACCTTCCTGTGTTCCATTAGTAACTACGGTCAATTCAAATTTTCTGTGAAAAGGGTGCTTTATTGTTGTATCATCAAAAACGTATGTCATATCTACCATCCTTTTTGAAATTGGTGCTGCTCCGACATTGGAAACTAGAATAAGAAGAAATATGTTGCTCATTGCATTCATATTACTCATTTTTTTCATCTTTCTTCACGTTCCGTTTGTTAAAAGTTTTCCGAGCAATTATCATTAAAATGTCAGACCCTTAAAATTTTTACTTGGGTAAGAAATCTAGTAACTTTCGTGACCTTTTCTCCACATCGGAACTTCTCAAGGACACATAAAGATACGTTTTGGCATGCCAAAGCGAAAAGGGCATTTATATCCCTCAAACTTATCTTGTTTATTTTCTCGGAAGATAAACTAAGTTCATAACGTATTGATAACTGACGATTTTGGTAATCTCCTTTTAATCTGATGTCAAATAAGACTGAGAGCAAACACTGTGATTCAATTGAAGATTAACATTCCGATTCACTGCGAAACAAGACCGACGACATCCTTTATGGGCACCTTTGCAGATTTCTTTAGGGCCCCTAACCTATTATTTCACCTCCTCCTATGTTTCCCTATTATATAAATATCTTAAATATTCTCGGGGGATTAGAATGTAAGTATAATTTTTTTACCTGAAAGTTTTTCTACAAATAAAAATTTACTTGCAATGTTTTTTTTTTTTCACATAAGCATTGAATTCGGTATTATTAGTCTCATGAAAAATTCTCTTCGTTTGGTCAACGATGGCTAAGCCACTTCAATGCCTGGTAATAACTATCGGAAAAAAAAAAGAATTTCTCACTTTTGGAATTTAAAAGCTGAAAACTTGCAATGGTAAAATCAAGACAACATACTAAATTTATTTAATTTTATTCTTAGCCTTTAGCGGGCGGCCATATACGATGCATAAGGTTTACCTTCCACAGTAGCGCAACCAGAAATCTGCTCAGGGGGGGGAGGGATATGATCGTTGTTCCGCGGAGTAATACAATACTGAAATGTGAAACATGTTGGAGAAACAAACTTGCATTTGAAGCTGTTTCTTATCATGTATTAGACATGTAACATTATCTATACGAAGTTACATTTCTGTCTTCTGTCAGAAAATTCAGATAAAAGCGCAAGGAAAAAATTAGGGATACAGATATTTTTGTGTTTTTTCCAATATTTAAATGTGTAATTTTCGGAATTGTTTGGGTTTTAATCTAGAAATAACACATGAGGAAAAAAAAGTTTTGTTTTAATCGTAAAATATTTTTTAAAAATGTGTCTTGTGGGGGGGGGGACGTATCCCCTTGGTCTCCCCGCCCCCTCGCTGCGCCACTGACCCTCCATGCTCCTTTTTTACGGCAATATAACGAAATTATTAAAATGATCAACATTAATCCGAAATTAAAACATTCCGAAGAAAAAACTATTACTAAGCCTTCAGAGTTTTATTCTGTTTGTATTTTCGCAAAAATAAGTAATGAGAAAATGGTTGATTAATAGTGATCTGCTAATTGTAGAATAAAGAGGAGTCGAAAAACCCAAACTAGTATTCTAAAATACATCTTCACTAAAAATTAGATTTAATTAAAAGTAATAAAACCAGTGTATTATTCTTACGTAAAATTGCCCTTTTTCGGTCCGAATGGTTAATAATATCAATATGTTTTTCCGACCCTTTTAGAGTTTCAGAGAAAAATCCATTTATTATTGTTTTTTAAAATTTATTTCTTTATTAAGCATACACTTCAAACAATTCAGCTCAGTGAAATAGACCCACCATTCCCCAATGTATCCATGACAACCTATATGTAAAAAAAATCAATTGGTTCCTCCATCACCTACAACTAACTTTTAGAGGCAGTACGTTTTAGTCACGTGCCGCAATTCCCCCCTCCCCCTAAATTTATTGCATTGATAGGGATAGGGAGCTCTAGAGTTCCTATATTGTTAGGAATGGTGAGCTCTAGAGTTCCTATATAGATAGGGATTAAAGATCTGATTTTTGCATTGACCACGCATTCTTATGGCTCTTGTCTATCATTAGTTGGGAGATGTCTGTTGATGCATTGACAACCATATATCGATGTCAACTTTTCAACTAAGTAGTGGTTATCGTTGATAAATGCTAAATTATTGCGACATTTATTTTAAAAGTAATTTATTTCGTCGAGAGAGGATATTTTTTCCCTTCTACAACATAATATTTTTATGTGATGAGCACCTTGTAGCCCAACTGACTGTTCTGTCATTTCTCAACCATTTAACGTAATGACACCCTATTTTTGAACTTTCTCTTCTACTGATTATGATGGGCTGATGAGATTTATATTTATTGATTATAATCTGTAGCGGCTGTGATTTTCAATTTTTTAAAAAATATTTTCAGTAGGGCAAAAGAAAAAAAAACATGAATGAAATAATAGCTTAAAGCTTTGTCTAAAAATGTATTCTAAATTGATATTAAAGTTTACTCGTGATTTTCAAAGAATAGATTTGAGTAAAATATAGAAAGGAAGAACCTGCCAGCAGCCAGACTGACAAAAAAGATGATGAAGATAATGTAAAGAATTTATTTATTTTTTTTTTTCAGAGCATTGCTTTCTAAGGGATCATTCATGAATGACGTCACGCTTCGAGGCGGGACAGGGGTTTCGGGAACAAAGTGTGACAAGAGAAGGGGAGGGGGTAACAAGAAGTGTGACATCGCTGCTTATGCAACATAGCGTGACATGTGGCAAAGGGGGGATTGGGGTCAAATATGTGGGGAAAAAGCGTGACATCTTTTATGAACAGTCCCTTATCATCGATGTTCATACTTTCATACTTTTTATATCTCTAGCTTTTTTTTTTAATTTCCTTACCTGTAAGAGAAACATTTCAATACATTAATGCTAAAAGTATCAACATAGCAATCATCAAGATGCGTACAAATGCTTCTTTCGGCTGACGAAATGCAACTATTTTCCGAACTAATAACTTCAACACATATTCACACATACAGTTTCTCGGATTATTTATTTATTCTTTTCACTTTATGCATCCCTTGCTGAATGAAGTTGTATGTCAGCGATTTTCATCTAGTTCCTGTTTTTGCCAGATTCTACCCATCCCCCAGTGTTCTAAATAGTTCTTTTTATCACAAAAATTCTTGAACGATATCAGTAAATTTAAATTATAGTCGAATGGCAAATTTCAGAAAATAATTTCGGGAAAAGTAGCAATAATCCGTACTGGAGCTCCACTTGCTCTTCCTATTTTCATCGGCATAACATGAAGTAATGCTCCGGAAATTGGAATTTGCTCCATATTGGCTATGTTTTCGAGACCATAAACTCCGTGTCCGAGCAAAATTCTGTGACTGGGAAAATCTCTTGAATTTCCACGGTCGAAAGACAAAGT
Organism: Octonoba sinensis; assembly: GCA_038502835.1. Classification (NCBI taxonomy): domain Eukaryota; kingdom Metazoa; phylum Arthropoda; class Arachnida; order Araneae; family Uloboridae; genus Octonoba; species Octonoba sinensis. The sequence continues at coordinate 96,160,450 of CM076600.1, read as the reverse complement.
ATCGATTCCAAGACCATAAATGTGCCTGTTCTTCACCAACCAAAGAGAAGCGTCTCCAGCAAGCCCAGGAAAGTGCAACTTATTTTCATCATCTTCTGGTGTTCCAAAGTAGGCTGTTTTATTGGACCATCTTCGCCCCCATCCAGATCGAACTAGAACTATTTTTCCATTTAGACTTTGTCCTGTTTTTTCTTCCCATTGCATCAAATCTTCAACGGTAGCTTCTGCGTCTGAATTCACCTCTGCCTACAGAAATGAAAAGAAACAAGATCTAAATAAAACCATGAATAATTTCTCAAATATAGATGAAATTAGGTATTATATAGAAGAGAAATGCTTAATTTCTGTAGTTACAATTTAGGATAATGTTTTTTGAATGTACCCACTTTAGCAGTTATGTCAATCACAGCGGCTGGAGCAATGAAGTGAGATATTGGGATTTGATCAATCTCAAGATTTCCTGGTGAGAAGTGAGCTGGTGAATCCATGTGTGTACCAGCGTGAGTACCTGAAATCATATCGTCATTTTGCATCCTGAAAAACAAAAAGAAAAAAAATATCTTAATAAAACGCACTTGCTTCTTTTACAGAATACTACAGCTGGAATAAACATGGAGGAAGATTGATGCCATGCGTGAAAACTTCTGATAAGCATGACTTTCCAATACAAAAGCGTATTGGATACAGAAGTTATGCGACAAAGTGAATTAGGAAAAACAAAAATAGTTTCATAGTTTTTAGCTTTGTTCGCTTTTCATCTGCTTCATACAATCAGTATTTTGCTTTTTTATGACATTGTAATGTTGATGTAAAAGAAATGTTGCAGGTTTTAAGTTTTTTCTCTCAGTATCAACAGTTTTCGGCTGATTTAGAAGAAAATTTTCTTTATTGAAAGTTGTGTTCTATCTTCAGCTCCGATGAATTTTGTCACACAAATAACAATAAATTTATTTAAAAAATTAGGAAAAAAGCAAAACATATTTTACATTTAACAGAGATAAAGATATATATGTTCATTCACACAAAAAGACAAGTTAATATTTAAATTCGGAAAATTATTACATAAAAAAACAGATGCAATGCAACAAAACAGATTGAATTTTATTTACAAGAATGAGTAGGTATATATGCCTTTCAGAATTTCCTTCAGATCGATTTTAAAATTAATCAAATGTTTACAAAGCTGTAGAACTTATTATTATAATAAATGGACATAACAATTTAAAGAACCACTTATGTCACCAATATGCATTCAATACAGAGAGGGACGTAATTAGGTCATTTGCCAACAGCAACAGAGGCAAAATCAGGCTTTAGTACCCCTCCCCCCCTCCCCGACATACGCAAGGAAACGTACACATACTCATATGCACACACACTTAGTCAATTTAGTCCACCTAAAATCTGGCGCCCGGTGTGCACAGCCTACCCCCCCCCCCCCCCCATTTAGTTACGTCCCTGAAACAGCGTACCTTAACACAGGTGCGTTCCCAAAGTTTTTGCAGTCGTGGCACCTTTGGACGTATTATAATTTTCTCATATATATATATATATACAGTGTGTATAATTTTGAAGAAACAATCACAGAAGTAAGTGGTAAGATTATATAAAAAAAGTTATAAATCATATTTAGAATTCACGAATTACTTTAAACATAACCATTACTTTTTTTTTTTGCTTAGAAACAAGGAAGATTTGATATAATGAGCACCTCGCAGTACCCATCATCTCTTGCTGTTACATCCCAAGGTGCCGCGGCCCCCAATTTGGGAACTACTATCTTAACACAAAATATTACAGTATGAAATGAAAAAGAAAAGAACAAATGAAGCAATTAGGGAGGAGGAGGAAGAGGATTATGAATAAAGACCATGAGTAAAACAAGTAATAAGTCGAATTAGATTAGAATTCCGAGGCAAGGCAATGACAAAAGTAAAATATGGCAATGAAAAGGAAACGTTTCTACTAAATGTGTCTTAAAAGGCCGCTATATGCTAGCAGTGTGCTTGTTCGGTTGAATTCAAATTCTGGATGCATCATAATCACTAAAGTGCGACGATGAAGTCATGCTTGAGCTTGGAGGATAACTATGTTGGAAACGGAAGATTTGTTTTCAGCTTTGTTACGAAGCCTTATTTAATGTCCTGAAAAATACTAGAGAATTATTGAATGTATTTCTGAATCAACCCCCTCCCATTTTTCGCTTCATTTATAAAATATCTTATTTAACAAAACTAAAAGCAATAATAATTTTCTAAACAACAGTACTTACCAGTAACCACCTTCCTGCGTTCCATTAGTAACCACCTTGAGTTCAAATTTTCTGTGAATTGGATGTTTTAACGCTGTTTCGTCGTAGACATATGTCATATCTACCATACGTTTTAAAATTGGGGCCGCTAGAGCAGGTGGTGCCGCTAGAATAGAAAACTGCAATAGAAGAAATATACATCTCGCTGTTTTCATTTTTTTTTTTTTGCCTTATTCCTTTTAACTTGTATTATCTCAATTATGTTTCGCGCAGGAATTTTCTTAGCAATTTATAGCAGAAAGATCTCGCAATCAAAAATTAGTGCTGTGTTAACTCAGGTGATGCTTAATGATCAGGGTAATGAGCTTGTAAGAAGCTTTTCTCTTAAACGACAAACTTTACATTGGAAGTGTTCAATGATATGATTTTCAATGCCGAGTGAAGTCATCATATCAAAGCTTACAGTTTTTCTTAGAATACATATACAGATAACAGTGGAGAGACAATAACTGACATCGGCAGTATGTTTGCTTTTTGGTAATCAGTGGCAGTGGTGTAGTCCTGACGAACAAGTTGGGGGAACGTTTATACATTCGAAGATAAGAAATTGAAATCAAAAGTGGGGGGGGGGGGGGACGCTTATGTTAAAATGTAAAAAAATTGGGGGGGGGGGGGACGCTTGTATCGGAATGAAAAGGTAGGGGCTGCCGCCGTCACCCTGTGTCCCTCTTCGACTACATCACTGTTGGTAATGTTAAACAAAACACTGCACTCAACTACATAAAAAAAATTACTCGGTATTTGAAGAAACCTATCAAAACTAACCAGGGTTTCCCTATTTAAAAACTGCAAATACGGGACAGCAGGGGGGCGGGGGAACCAACGGTCGACTCCCAGAAAGCGTCGGATATCCGGTATCCGACAGATTTTTCAATATCCGGAATCCAATCCGACCACTGAACTAAAGATCCGGGTATCCAGCATGTCAATTTTGATTGTTAAAATTTAATTAAATAACATGAGGTCCTATGAAAGTTAAGGCCTGGTCTACCCATCAGGCCCTGACTATCGCACGGGTACTCGAGGCCGGTGCCCTGGGCAAGAACTTTTTCTAAGGGGCAGGAAATTTTTCCACGATATCATTTAAACTTCTTCAGAAAAAATTGCAATATGAAATAATCGGGTTAATTAATAATAACCGCTGGTAGTTTTTCATAATAACCAAACTCTTGATAATAACCAATTTCACATTGACCATAGCACATGCATGCTTTTACTGTGTATAAAAAGCAAGTGAACCATTCAAAGGAAAAATTGAAAGAGCCCTGGGAATGAAAACTTGCAAGTCGGGTCCTAGGTCTACTTCATAAATTAACCTATAGTAATTTTAGAACATCGGTGCATATTAAGTCTGTAATCTGCGTTATAGAAGTGTGTATGTGTATTATATGTATGGTATAGAAGTGTGTATGTGTATTATATGTATGATAATAACCAATTTCACATTGACCATAGCACACGCATGCTTTTACTGTGTATAAAAAGCAAGTGAACCATTCAAAGGAAAAATTGAAAGAGCCCTGGGAATGAAAACTTGCAAGTCGGGTCCTAGGTCTACTTCATAAATTAACCTATAGTAATTTTAGAACATCGGTGCATATTAAGTCTGTAATCTGCGTTATAGAAGTGTGTATGTGTATTATATGTATGGTATAGAAGTGTGTATGTGTATTATATGTATGATAATAACCAATTTCACATTGACCATAGCACACGCATGCTTTTACTCTGTATAAAAAGCAAGTGAACCATTCAAAGGAAAAATTGAAAGAGCCCTGGGAATGAAAACTTGCAAGTCGGGTCCTAGGTCTACTTCATAAATTAACCTATAGTAATTTTAGAACATCGGTGCATATTAAGTCTGTAATCTGCGTTATAGAAGTGTGTATGTGTATTATATGTATGGTATAGAAGTGTGTATGTGTATTATATCTATGATAATAACCAATTTCACATTGACCATAGCACACGCATGCTTTTACTGTGTATAAAAAGCAAGTGAGCCATTCAAAGGAAAAATTGAAAGAGCCCTGGGAATGAAAACTTGCAAGTCCGGTCCTAGGTCTACTTCATAAATTAACCTATAGTAATTTTAGAACATCGGTGCATATTAAGTCTGTAATCTGCGTTATAGAAGTGTGTATGTGTATTATATGTATGGTATAGAAGTGTGTATGTGTATTATATGTATGATAATAACCAATTTCACATTGACCATAGCACACGCATGCTTTTACTCTGTATAAAAAGCAAGTGAACCATTCAAAGGAAAAATTGAAAGAGCCCTGGGAATGAAAACTTGCAAGTCGGGTCCTAGGTCTACTTCATAAATTAACCTATAGTAATTTTAGAACATCGGTGCATATTAAGTCTGTAATCTGCGTTATAGAAGTGTGTATGTGTATTATATGTATGGTATAGAAGTGTGTATGTGTATTATATCTATGATAATAACCAATTTCACATTGACCATAGCACACGCATGCTTTTACTGTGTATAAAAAGCAAGTGAGCCATTCAAAGGAAAAATTGAAAGAGCCCTGGGAATGAAAACTTGCAAGTCCGGTCCTAGGTCTACTTCATAAATTAACCTATAGTAATTTTAGAACATCGGTGCATATTAAGTCTGTAATCTGCGTTATAGAAGTGTGTATGTGTATTATATGTATGGTATAGAAGAAATACATATACAGATGTACATACAAAGAGTTTTGAGATGTATGAGTATCTATATAATCACGTTTCTGTCACAGCATTTTAAAAATTTAAACTGCTTAAATTTAATGTATGCATCTTCTTATCGACAAAAGCGCTTTCAAATTTTGATGTTTAAAAAAAAAAAAAAAACTCTTTGAATAAATTTTGCAAAAATTTATTTAATTTGAGTTTTATTTTTTGTCAGCTCTGGTATTTTTAACTTAAAATCTGTTATGATTTGCACGTACTGTACGTGAATTAAAGTACGTGTTCTGTATAATCAGTTTATACTTCAGCATTGAACAATCATTTTTCCTCCTTTTTTTAAAAAAAACAAGGAATTATAATGAAATTTTGGACCCGTAACTTCGTTAACAAATTTCATGTGCTAAAAAATAATATTAAGTCCATATTTTTTAGACACATATAAAATTTTTTGTAAATTATTCCCTTTTGTTATATTCTGTGTTACTGAACATCAAAAGAATACCAAAAATTGTGGGAACTGTAAATACCAAGATTTTTAGTGTGTAGTTGCTAAATGTATAGCAATAGAAAGCTATATTGCTTTATGTAATTTTCTATTGCTGTTAGGATTGTTTCTAATATGAAGTTTCTGTTCTTAATTATTTTTGTAATTGCTTTCAAGTTGTAATGAAATGAAGTCATAGTCATGTACAATTGTGCATGACTATTTCTTTAACTTTATAAAAAATTCCTAATCGTTTGTTTCTTTGTAAAATGATTGCAATAAAACTGTTCGGGTATACCCTCGTATGTATAAAAGTATTCAGATTGTAATTGCAGAAATAGTATTGCATAATGTGAAGTATACCGTCAGAGCTGTATGAAATATTATCCCATGTTTGTAAAAAATATAGTTTTCAATAAATAGCATAAATTTAGTTATTGCCGTTTGTCGTTCTTTGAAAGAACTTTAAACTTTAAAGAATTGCTACTGAAATTTTTGTAAACAATTGCAGGGAGATTGATAAAATGTTACCTTAGACATACGAATAGAAAATATTTTGAAAATGTTCTCTTCCAATTGGCATTTGAAGAATAATCAAGACTATTTTTTCCTGAAAGTAAATGATAAATGTTATAAATACAATACTAAGAAAATATTTGTTCTACATGATCAAAACATAAACGTAAAATTACCTTTGGCTTGTTCAAACACCTGCTTATAATGATTTTCATTTAAGGTAATTTTCTCTGAACAGTACTTGGCAGCGATTTTTAATGAAAACATAAATAATAAACAAGTTAAGCTTAAAAATGATTCAAAAGTGACTAAGAAAGAAGTTACGTCGAAGCGTGACATTATTTGTGAACGATCTCTTAAAAGGAAAAATAAAATAAGCCGATTTAAAATAGCTTACCTTAAATTAACTTTCAATTCCAACTTACAAAATAACTGCAACATTTATAAGATACAAAAAGCTTGAAATCCCAAAAACGGCATGCAATTTTCGGTGTTGTCACTTTGAAAAAAATTCGATTTTTACCGACATTTTGCAAAAATAATGAAAATGTAATTAAAATACTACAGAATGTATGTGTGCACTGAAAGGAATTAAACTATGTTACATATGAGTAGGGCTTGCCATAAATGCTTCAGCGATAGCACTAAAAATACATAAAAACGTTCAATTTTCTTTCCGTTTTTAAATGCGGCTTTCCGGAACGAAAAGTGCAGTTGACTGCATTTGTTTCATGTTCAGGAAGTTTTCAGGGCATTAAAGTCGCCTCTTTATATGGGATATGAATATCTCCTATAGCCTTTTTGTATCAGAAGAATCGGATATTGGAAAGTGGGATGGAGCATGTGATTTGGGGTACGTGATATGTATATCTCCTATAGAACTCATAGGATAGCAAAGGAAGGTCAATGATGAAAAATGTGCTGTGATAAAAAATAGCATGCTAACAAACTAGAGAAATATAAGGAGCTGTTAAGATCAAAATGCTAGAATGTTGAAGAGAAAACTAGCTAAACTACCCCACTTCCCTTGAGATACCTTCTCCCAAAACGTCAAACTGTGCATTAAAAAAAAACTATGTCATAATGTTATGAAGAATAAATACACATTCTGTTTGGCAGAATACATATCTAGGTCATTCAAGAAATTAAAACAGAAGTTTTCTCAAAGCAAAATATTTTTTATTCAAAACAACATATCACTGCTCTGTTTGTCAAAAAATATATAAAAGAAAGTCATAGAAAAACCACACGGAATATTTTTCAAACTTTATTATGACAAAAATACATAAAATATTGACATTAAGCATACATGATTAAAAAAATGGTGCCACAGTACATATAAACACATCTTGACTAGACTTTTATGGCTCAATTTCACCAAATTATAGTTGAACAAAACTTAAAAAACAAGTAAAAAACGCTAACTATTCTATAAATATTAACACATATAAAATACAATAGAGTCGTACTCACTCATTGCAACTCTAGATTTAACGAGGGAAATTAAAATAAACAATTGGTTCAATGTTAAAAGTCCATCACAAAACTTGGTTATTACTCGTACAAAAACAATTTGAATTTTACAAGCCTTTTTTTTTAATGATAGTCTGTAAGAATTTTCTTTTTGGAAACAAGTTTCACAAAATTCCAGTACAAAATTGAAATTCAAGAAAATTAGATAGCGGCACAAAAATTGTTAAAAATCTGCAGAAAATAAGGATTAATTTCATCAAAAGATTCAAAGCCATCAATGACCAAAAAACAGAAATCAAAACTTTTCCAAACGCTTAATTTTTTATATATATATATATATATATATATATATATAAAATACATGATGAAAAATAAAAAGAAAGTATCTTTTAAAGTGTCATCTGTACTACATTCATTTTTATGCAATAAGATTTGAACTTATAGAAAACTCTATTATTTTGAATACACAGTTTTAATGAGAAAATCGTCTCAGGCCCTTCACCCTCATTATAACCGAGTTCGACTGTACCTATACGAAACCTTAGCATAAAAATTACTAAAACCTATACAAAAAGTTTTATAAATAATACAAATAGTAATGTGAGTATAAAAGAAGAAAAATGAGAAATTACATTTTACAGCTATTTTTGAAATAATTGAAATTAAAGATGCAACAAACATTTTTATGCAAGAAAGTGCCTAAATGCTAAGCATAAAAATTGATGGCGGGAAAAATATCTAGCAGTAACCAATTTACAAAAGTGTAAACTGAAAGGTAATAAACATTTATTATAGAAAAAGGTATGAATACTGAATAGGGTTAAACAAAAAATATTGATCATGCATTTTGTGAATTTTCATTAAAAGAAATATTTTGGAAATACAATCAAATAATATGAAATATTCTGTAAACATGCATTTAAAAGTTGCATGTAACATATTGGTCACACTAAATGCCACTTTAATGAAAAAATTCTTCAAAACATGAAATATTAACAACTAAAGTATTTACAACATGGCACATATTATTCCACTCACACAAAATTCAAAAGAAAGTATGCTTGTGCATAAATTGTTAAAGCGAAAGTAAATATTTTATCAAGCAATAACAAAATATATACATTGGCCAAACAACACAAAAACAAACATTATTCAAATCTTTCAATAAATTTGATTCATAGTCTCCAATTACTTCTAAACATCTATTATACATAGTTTTTAAAAACCATAAATAGATTACGAATTAAAGACCATATGTATGATTTTTAAAATATATAGACATATACTAAAAATTCTGAAAACAATGACTGGGTGCTTTTTTAAAATGAGATTTCATTAAAAAAATGCATTATATTTATTCAAAAAACATTCAAATTCATAACCAGTAATTGCTTAAAGAGTGCAATTTTAGTTCATTTAACAAAGAAGCAATAATAAAAAAAAGAAACATCTATAACATGCTATAGTATAATAATCTAAGGGAAACAGTTTTCAAACATAAAAACAACTATCTTAAAGTACATCAAATCACAACATCAGAAGTACATTTTATGTTTAAGGTACGTTTACAAATTAGTTGAGTATCACAAATGAAATAAAATTTCCTTTTTAATAAATTTGTATTTCAATCAAAAATTCCTACACTATCAGATACTTCTACATGAACTTTGACATATTTCTACACACTTAAGACTTACGATTAGAAACATTAAATATGAAATTCTACTACAAATACAGCCACTAATTTGTAAGTGAAAATTGCTGACTTATTCATTCTGAAATGTGTTATCCTTGAGCACGCAATTCTCATACATTTATCATGGTGACAAAAAGTCAGTTTTTTTTGTTCAAAAATAATTACAGCACTTTGTGACATTCCAAAAGTTAAGAAACTGCTGCATTGTCTTTAACTAAAATTCTCAAGACTTACGATCAGATTTTGACAAAGCATTTTAGTTGAAATAGGAGAAACAAAAAATGTTCGAGTACTAATGAGAGAAGAAAGGCCTAGTTCTGACAGCAGTTTTATGCTAAGCTGTTGATAAGTAAAAAAAAAAAATCAACAATACTTAATATTATATTAAATTTTAAATTAAAGCTAAAACAAATAAATAAATAAAAATGTAGATACATGGAAGAAAAAAATCATTTGTGAATTTCATTCTGATAATTATAAAACAGGTGATTAAACTTTTCCCCCATTAAGAGGTTCCCTAACTGAATGCATCAGTTTCAGACATACACAAACACTTTTTAAAAAAGTTTCTGTTTACAGTTATATGGCGAGTGTTTCAGGTGTTAACAGTTATCATAGGGCTAATATTCAATAAACTCATTAATCAATAGAGAGGTTACATTTTGTTTCATAACACAATGCTTAATTTATAATATAGTTCTGTAAAAAGATAAATTACAAAATATTAAAATGTTTTTACATAGGACAGAAAATAAAATCATCTTTATGTGCACGAAAATAATTGCAATAACTTAATAATAGTAATAATTATGTACCCCCCACACACATACATAAACATCAAATCTTTGAAAAAGGTTTGTTTTCTAATTAAAAAGAGCACATAGAACATTTAAAATAGTTAATGTGCATAGTGGCCTGAAATATACATACACATATAAATATACATATATATGCTTTGTTTTCTTCTTTGAAAGGAACCCTAACTCATTTATAATATTAATAGATATTTTGTATAAACATTACATCAATTCTATCATAAAATAATAATAATTCTCAAAACAATACACATTTCAGAGCGAAACAATGGAAAGTAACAATTAAAAGTGGATAGGTAAACAATTTAATTTCTTTATTTCTTTTACAAATAGCAATATATACACACACATTAATTCACATGGAATAAAACTGCTGACATACTTGATATAATTAATAAGAGTTGAGACTTGCTTTGTGTTAAAAGATGTTAATATTGGATACAATTGCATAGCTTTTAAAAAGGCAAGTGTTTTTAAATTACTAGAATAAAGACTTTTAACATGCTTCCATATTTTGAAGCACAATTATGTATTTGAAAACATTTAATGTGGAAAAAAGATAACAGTAAAATATAAAAAGCTTTTCTTAATTAGTTACAAAATTTCAAACTTGTTGCACAATACATAGTATAGTTTCTGCAATGCATCATAAGCCGATTCTCTTAATCCAGTACATTATTTTGAAAATCATTGAAATACCAGTTTGTATGACTGCTGAATGTAACTTAAATATAAAATTAAAACAATTTGTCAGATAAATAATTTATTATAAGGAGGGGGGGGGGGATATTGGTAGTATCATTTTTTGTGGTTTTGAATCCAGATAAAATAATAATTAGAAAGATATGGTGATGTATCTGTATAAGAAAAGGTAATAAATATTATTAATGAACCAATGCATGTTTTAAATTTTAAAATTTATCTTGCGAGTCACTGTTCTAAAGCACCTTTCCTTCTTGGAAAGAAAGAAAATCGAGGAAAAGGCATCTTTGAAAATTTGACGCAAAAATTTTAATGCTAGTGCACTGATGAGTGCACAGTTAACACTTAAAATTAGTTAGCCTGAGAATGGGATACTAAATACACCAAATATCTGCTGTGAAATGCAAAATGCATTTTTTCCCTTTGAAGTAAAACCTGTACTTGCATAAATATCAAAGCAAAATGCACAAAATAACCATCCATACATAGTTTTTCACAGAAAAATACCTAAAAATTATCCCCAGGAACAGGTGGTAATTCTCTTTTTTGCACAAATCCACCATTTCTTGGTCTGAAACTAGAGCGCAATGTTTGCGAACCAGTAAAATTAGAGTCGCGAACAACTGGATTGACAAACCCATGTGCACTCCCACCAAATGTAGAAAATCGGGAGTTAGGGAGAGCAATATTACGCATCAGACAAGGCTGAAATTGGGAGCCTGTCACACAATCATGACCAGCATTTGAAATGAAATTATTACTTCTATTCAGTGAGTTCTCTACCCTAACAATGCCATAAGGGGAGCACTCAGACCTGGGGCCTGGGCCAACTTCTTCATACAGTGAATCGGGAGAAGGAGGAGAGCAAACCTCGTAGATGTTTTCAGACTGCAGCGATCGAGTCGAAGTGTGCCACTGACGCTTGCCTTCAGAGTCCTTGAGTTTCTCCATACTCGGAGAAGGACTCGGAAGAGAGCTGGGTGCAAGCTCTGTGTGAGGAAGCACATTACGTGGAAAGATCCAACAGACAGCTAAACAAAAATAAAAATTAAAAAATCAGCACTTTCTTTGTTTAAGCATCCATGACAAAATTATACAAAGTAAATCAACATAACTGCTAAAATGAAAAGATTGCAAATTAAAGGAAAAAATTTAGAACAAGTTCATTCCCTTTCAGAATTACATCAAACATGGGCTGCCATTGCCAGACCAGAAATCAACTATTCAAATAAATAAATAAAGAAACTCAAATTACGGCTGTCAGTTTATATTACATATTATTGATTAAAAAATAAAGACTTAATAAGAATTTATTAGTTTAAATTTAACGTAAGAAAGCGCCATTAGTTCTAGTCCCCCTAATACATCGTGTCAGAAATAACAAATAATAATAATTATTATTGATATTGTTGTATAAATGACCACTTAAATGTTGCATGGCAAACGTTCAACTTACACAGAATTATTTCACTTCAAAAAGTTCTTATAACTTTTGATACAAATTTTTATGCGTGAAAACCTTTTCCAACCAGTAAGCAACTTCCCCCAATTTTTGCAGAATTGCAAAATTCTCTGTCTCTTTCTGATTTTAGAAGTTACTCATCACTTTGGATTTAAATTATGTAAAATGTATAAATTTATGGCGATAACCAATACACTTAAAAGATACTAAAGAGTAAGTGTCAAGTGTTTATAAAGAGTAAGTAAAGTGTTTAAGTGTCATTTCAGGTACACTTAAAATGAGAATGTAAGTAAAATAAAGTAATTTAAGATATACAGTCGACGCTCGATATAACGACCATCTCCGTTCCACAAAAAAAGGTCCTTATAACGGGTGGTCGCTATAAGAGGTAGAATTTAAAAATGTATATGCATGCATCATGCAGTATAGTAATTCCATTAAAATTGCCAATTTTTCAAAGATTCCAACAAAATGCTCAAATTATATTTTATCATTGGAATTTAAAAAAAATTATCAGTGCAATATGTTATAATAAAATGTTAAACAGATTTTAAAGTAGAAAATATAAGGAAAAAATTACATACTTGCAAATCATTCATTTTCGGAAGAAAAAATCAGAAATGGTTGTTTGCCTTTTTAGCACATGTGATTTTTGCAAAACATAATTTTCCATTTCAGTTATTGATGACAAATAGTGTTCTGTATTTTCTTGCCTTTCAAAAAAAACATTTTAAAGTCTCGATAGCATTAGACACATTTTTTATGCTAGGAGTTTTTGTTACAATTTCTTCCTCTTCTTCATCTGATGATGATGCATCAATTTCTTCCTGTCCACAATAATGGGAAATTAGTTCATCTTCTGACAGATGCTCGACACATTCCAAGTCATTATCGATTTTAGCGTAATCGTCAAAGTTCAACGTTGCATCCATGTTCATTTTCTGAGAAATTTCTTGCAGCATTTCCTCTTCTTCAACGAAATTTTCATCTTCGATTGCCGGACTAATTATTTCAGCAGTAGATTCCCTTTCCTCTTGCTTTTTAAAACCAGCATGATGGAAGCAATTCTTGATGGTTTTTTCTGAGATGTCATTCCATGCTGCTTTAGAGAGATGCAAAGCTGTTAGGACATCAACTTTGTAATCTTGATCTTCGTCGAGTGCAGAAACAACTCTTCGCAGTAGTAACTTCCTATAATTGCGTTTAAAACTCATAATGACCCCTTGGTCTAGTGGCTGAAGAACAGATGTGACATTAGGTGGAAAATATTCCACGGTGATTGATTTCAACCCATTTAGTTTGGGATGAGCCATGCAGTTATCAATTACAAGAATAATTTTTCTACCTTGAATTGTCATTTGCTTATCCAAGCAACGTAGCCATTCCTCAAAAATGACAGATGTCATCCACGATTTGGAGTTGTTTTTGTACGTGACAGGTAAGGTTTTGAGTCCTTTAAAACATCTCGGCTTTTTTGATTTTCCGATCACTAAGAGTGGAAGTTTTTCAGTACCAGACATATTTGAGCATAAGAGAACTGTTAGTCTTTGCTTGGCTTCTTTCCCTCCACTCGCAGTTTCGTTTTTTAAAAGGAAAGATTTATCAGGTTTCATCATGAAAAACAGTCCAGTCTCGTCTGCGTTAAAAATATCCTCTGGAGTATAATTTTTGATAATTTCTTCCAGCTTTTCTTTTTTCCATGTGTCCACTGCTTCTTCATTCACAGAACCACTTTCGCCACAAAGCTTCCGGAATGAAAGACCATGTCTGGTTTTAAATTTTTGCAACCATCCGTCCGAAGCTTTGAACACAGTTTCGTCAATGTCCATTTTTTGAGCAAAAGTTAGAACTTTTGACTTCAGCAAATTTCCATCTATTGGGACATTTTTTGATCGCATTATTTTCAACCATTCATATAAACCTTCTTCGATCTTCTGAAATTTCCCTTCACGGGACCGATTTCTAGAAGATTTGACTCCAATTTCTTCTTTTCTTAAAATTGAGTCACGGTTGTTAATGATGCCAAATAAGGTGCTTTTGGGAATTTTGAAAACTCTAGCAATTTCGCATTTTTTTAAAACTTTTTTATCAACTTCATTTAAGATTTTAATTTTAGTATCTAGACATATCGCATTGCGCTTGTTTGAACCTGCCATCTCTTTCAATAGCGAAAATGCAACTCCTGTTTGCAGTATGCATTTCACTGAAGAACCTTATTCTTTTTTCGCTCCTTCCCCCAGAGGATAACTAATCCAAGGCACGTGACCTGGAACCTGTCAACATTCAGGTTGAAGAGCAGGTTAATTTTTCTCGAACCCTCTCATTCACATTTCTGGAAGCAGAACTTCTGAGCTGACATGACACCACCAGTCACGGACAGCAAGACTCCTCGTATTTCGGAGAATCGACCCTTGGGAAAACACGTGATTCAAATGACAAAAACTACCAATACATCTGTCAACCCCTTTTCCTAAAATCCGTAAAGTCCACGTGCTCTCTCCCCCTCTCTATTCTTTCCATACTATGGTGAGTGGTAATCCATTCCCCCTGTCAAAGTTGGACTGACTGAACACTGAAGGCTGCATGCAGCTTGTCAGTAAACTATAATCAAGGTCATTTCAAGTTACAAATTTAGAAACATGTTCTTTTTGGAAAAATACCGGAAATAGTGTCCGTTGAATGCGGTCGCTGTATTGGATTGGGCGATACAGAACGGTCGTTATACCGAAAGAAAATTAACATAGAGTTCATAGGAAGAAAGTTGGGGCTTTTATCACTGGTCGTTATAATGGAATGGTCTTTATAATGCGTGGTCGTTATAACGAGCGTCGACTGTACTAAAATGATACCATTTAAAGTTTAATACACTCACCATGTGGAACAAATGCTTGACACCTGCAACAAAATACCCAGGATTAAATATCTAACAAAATTGATATTTTAGTAATGCAAATTTAAAATTCATAGTAAAAAATCATGCATTATCTATCAAATCTGCATGCAATTTCAAAAAAAAAAAAAGAGAGAGAAAAAGAAGGAAGAAATTCAGGAAAGACAGAGGCCTGCTTTAGTCATGAGATGTTAAAGGCCTATGAAAATTATAAGTCTGGCATTGTATTTTTAAAAATACACATAATACACATATATAGAGTTTAATCTGTTTTTTAGGAACATTTTTTGGTTATTAGTCCATGTATTTAATAGCAATGCCTATTAAAAGGGCTAAAAACTAAACCTTTAATAACCAAAATACATTTATACATATAGTATTCATTCCATTTCAGAATCAAAATTTAACTTTGAGAAGCAAAAGAATGATTTTTTTTTTTTTTTCAAAATAAGAAATACAAAACTAAATTGCTACTGCTAGAGTTTGTAAAATGATCCAAAAACCAAGCACACAATTTTTCTAATTTTCACCCACACACACACACGATAAATCTATATCATGAGGCCAGGATTTCGAGAATTTAAATTTTGGTCGACATAAGATGGTAAAAAAATAATAAAAGAATTGAATAAAAAATAATAACATGCATTACGATGCATTAAACTTACTTTTTCATTTTTAATAGTAGAACTACTAATGTAATGATGACAAAAATTATTCCAACAACAAAAGTAGCAGCAACTGGAAGCAAGTTTGCATCTGCAACTTCTAGAAAAAAGAAAATTAAAATTTGCATTTTAATTGTAACTAAAATGCAATGCATTTCAACACTTTTAACCTATATTTCAGCATGCCTGAAGAAACTACAGTACCTAATATATTTTTAAAGATAAATAGCATAAACAAGTTCTAATTTGCTACATTTAAAACAAACTTAAGAACCATTACTTACTTATGTGCATGGAATGAAAACACGACACAATAGACATCTACTCATAATTTGGACAAAACATTTAATATGAAAATTTCTTTAAAATTTCATAACTTTTCCCCTCTGTCTAGGATTCCATGTTCTTTCTAGTAAGCACACAATATTTTTGTCACAAACTCACCAATGTTGATTAAATACATCAAGATGACTAGTAAGTTTCAGCTTTTAAAATGTTTTTTCCAATCAATAGAAGAAATAAAGAAGTTTTTCACGTATTTGAGCCCAAGTCTTGTTAATATAAAAGAGGATATTTTATTGCCAGATTGGGTAGAATTCAAGTTTATGTTGCTCTCAGTAACAGAACAAAAGACATAGTATAAGTTTTACAATGAAAAGTTGTACAGCTAACTAATGAGGAAATTATTAACGATATTTTAAGTCAAATTGTTCCAGATTTTCACATTTTGTGCTGTTTTATCAATAAGCATAGCTCTCTGGGAGAGAGGCTTCAGCATTCAAAACAAACTGAAGACCAAAAGCAGGAGCTTCGAAGATCCTCCATTTCTTCAGAATTTCTATTAATGAGACCTCGATGAGAGTGTGACTTATTAGCTGTGACTGCCAAACAGCGATGGCACGAAGCACAGTGTGGCCGAAGCTTTGGCTGCTGTATATATTGAGTTTTAGTTTTAAATGTACAAATATATAAATCATGTACTCCATATGTCTCAATATTCTTAGTTTCACACAACATTTTAAGCTTACTGTTATTTTTTAAAATTAATATTGCCAATTGAGCAATATTTGGAATATCAAAAGAGTGTTTTTCAATTAAGTTGGTGCTTATAATAACCAACTAATATGATCAAATATTAAATCACAGAATGGTGTAATTAGAAATTAGCCATTATTTATGTCACATTTTAATACAGATCTGTAGATATCTGGACATTCTTAATGTAACATTTATGAATTCAGGGTGAACTTGTTAGAGTAATATATATGCATTCTTTCTTACTAATGTATCGTATAATAATCAATTCAGTACTTTTTGTGTTTTTTTGAAAAAAATTTAAATTAAAAATTAAGGCCATTCCTTAAAGTAATATATGAAATCAAAACTTTATATTTATTTTTTTTTTCATAATCATAAATGTTTATTCTGCATAATAAAACTAATATAGTAGGCTTTTTCTTTTTAGTACTTATTAAAATTTATTGATTAAAGTATACTTACTGCTTATTTTTAGTTATTCAATAATTCCATTGAATATTTTAATATCAGTTTCAGTTCACCTTTAAATTCTTACCCCCAAGTGTAATTCTTACCATATTTTCCCAAATTATACTTAGGTGTGGAACTTTAATCTTTTGTTTGCTTCAAATTAGAGGAAAGACAAACCTGTTCTGGGGATCTGAATATAGCTTTCTAAAAATAGTTAAATACATTTCCCTCATTGCAACCAAGCGTAGAACTTTGGTTTATATAAAAGAAAAGGGGAGGAAAAAAGAACGAAATACAGAGGTTGCAGTCCAAAAATAAAGGAATTTTTCATACAAATATTGCTCTCTATTTTTAGTGCAAGATAAATGTTTTCAAGAACATAGTAAAAATAGAGGTAAAATTTGATGTTTTCATACAGTTTGTATTTTGTTTAAAAGGCATTTTTTGATTGGAAAAAAAGGATGAACATATATTGCCTAAATTGCATGTTATCAGGTATGTATAGTATAATGTTGACACTTAGCTTGTTTAATTTAAATCATTGTGCAAATTTTAAAAAATACAAAAAGAGTGAACTTAAAAAATCTACAGGTGAGCATTGAGTAGATGTGAAATAACCCTAAATAAAGCAATTTGAAATTCATATTTCTCTCAAACATTAAATGCTATATAAAAAATAGAAAAAACTTACGCATAGGTCTTATTTCAACTTCAGAGAGTAAGCTACAAACATTGCAGCTGCCCGACAATATTGCTTTATCTTGAAAACTTGCAGGAAGTGGGGGTGGAGGTCCTATGTCAATAGGGGGGCTGCAGATATCACATTCATTTCGAGGAAGCATTTCTTCAAGAATCTCACTCCATCTAGCAGGAAAGGGATCCATTATTCAAATGAGGCCCACAAGGTAGCACAGACTTTTAACCTATAAAAGAAAAAATTAAATGTGTTGGCCATTATAACATGAAACATAACAAAATGACTAAAAATAGAACAATGAGACAATTTACAAAGAAAACAATATTTCTTTAAAGTAAAAGAGTTATTCAACGTACCTATTGCCACAAGAATAAAAAATCTTTTCTATTGTGTTTATTTAGAAAGCAGTTTTAGGAGTTGGAATTATTCAGAAATGTCAGTAAATATCAGTTTTTTAAAGAATTGAAAAAATTACAACACACGAAAATATTAAATGACTTTTCATTAAAAATATAAGGGGAGATTTAGTTTAAAACTGGATGAATATGGTATTATTGCCTTTAAGTGTTATAATGTTTTCCTTCCAACTTTTCAAATCAAGATATTTTTAGTGAATGGTTTGAAATAAAACTTAAAAACTGAAAATGGAAAGATGCAGGCTGAATGATATACAGTTAAAGCTGTATCTCTCCAAGTTAAAATTTTCCCATTTCCCTGCGTTTGTAATGCAACTTCACTATTTTTTTTATCAGTTTATTGAATAACATAATTTCATAAACCTCCATATATAAAATTCTGGCCCATCATCATTTTTTTATTTTAGGCTATGACATCTCTATCAACTAGTGATAGCACAAAGTTAGTT
Organism: Octonoba sinensis; assembly: GCA_038502835.1. Lineage (NCBI taxonomy): Eukaryota > Metazoa > Arthropoda > Arachnida > Araneae > Uloboridae > Octonoba > Octonoba sinensis. The sequence continues at coordinate 96,141,698 of CM076600.1, read as the reverse complement.
TGGCCGAAGAGCCGAAGCTACTGCACATATTGAGCTTTAAGATTGTATATGCAATAAATGCATATAATATCATATTATACTTCCTACCTTTCCATATTCTCAGTTTCAAACAACACTTTCAGCTTACTGTGTATTTTTTTAATTAATACCACCAGTTAAGGCATTTATTTTTGCTTTGCACTAGTAGCAGCAGAAAAGCAGATTTTTTTTTCAAACTTGAAGCATTACTTGTAATATTAAAAGCATGTTCTGCAATTAAGTATGATCAGGTCAAATAGCAAATCATAGAATAATCTAATTAGAAATTATCTATTATTTATAATTTATCTGCACTATTTTATAGTAGATATCATATTAAATTTTAAAAATTAAAATGCCCTGATATGCATGATTATTTATTTGGCTGAAATTTCCTAGTTACATGTTTATCGGGGCCGTGGGTAGCCTAGTGGTTAGCACGTCGGACTTCCACCTGGAAGGTCGCGCGTTCGATACCCACTGAAGACCACCATGTATATTTGGGGATATGTGCATGTAAAATCCGTAGACCCCACTACCCCTCCCCGTGCGTAAGCAATCCTAAGGCCTCGGCTAACAGGTAGGGGGTCTGGTGGAGAAAAGTTACATGTTTATCAAACTAAAATCTAAACTTAAAGAGGTTTCAGAGTAACAGGAAAATTTTGACATTTGCTTCAAGTAACAGTAATTAAATCATTATTTTCAAAATATATTCTAAGAGTTTTGACATTTTAAAGCTCAAAGCCCTTTGTGGCTGACTCGCAATTTCATTAGAGAATGACTAGAAGGACCGAAGTTTTGCTAAAAAAAGATACTCCCTTTCATTTTTTCCCTCAGCAAACAATTTTTAATTATTTGTACAGAAAGGCTTCTAAAAAAATTTTATTTGGTTCAAAACTTTTTTTTTTCAATGTTCAAGAGTTGTGAGTAAAGTATAGATTCGATTTTAGACAAAAACAAAACGCTCAATATTCAACGTTTAGATAACCGAATGTTTGGTCTTGAGCAAAAGCTCTCATTGAGGTGATTTTCACTCCAAAGCTCTAATTATTATATAGCAAAAGAGGTTCCATGTAACCCCGAAACGTATGTGTAGAGTTTTATTACTTCTTTGTGCGTTTACATAGGTTGAGTTTCTATTTCAGTATTTCTGAAAAAAGGTAAACGTTTTAACTTTTTATTCACGTTGTTGTGTCAACTTATTATATGTACTCTTAACCAACATAAAATTTTTCAGGCACACATTAAAAACATAGGTACCGACAAAGTTCAGTAAAAATGAAATAGTGTTTACAAGGACTAATCACAATTGAAATCACTTTTTTTACCTGTCACTTGAGGTAGGCATTAAAAACAATAGTCGCAGAAGTTTCTGTATAAGCAAAGCGACAGAGATTTTACAAACAGCTCACTAACGAGGAAATTCTTCAGATATTTTAAAAAGTAAGTAAAAATTATAGGTTTTTATTTTAAAGATACAATTTCCAACAAAAACCAACACAACGTTCCCAACTCACAACAAATGCAAAAGATGACGTGAAAATAGAAGTTGTAGTGCATTTTCATATTTTTCATTTTGTAAGAAAAAGAAAAACTACAAACTATAGGAATAATTACTTTAAAAAATTTGAGTAATAAAAAGTAGATCCCTATTTTTTAAATTCAAAACATATTTGACGCTTTCATGCAAATTCGAAACTAAAACTTTTAAGAATTCTTTTGAAAGCTTAATCTGGCAATAGTAGCTTTGAAACTGTAAAAACAGATTTTTGCTGCTCTTCCGACACGTAAATACAACACATATGACAAAAACAGTACATGATTATGCTATGATATTTCGCTGACTTATAGTAAAGCATATATTTATGATTTTTTAAGTACAAACTGCATAATCGTACCAACATGGGAGCGGTATTAAGAGAAAAGCAAATAAGTAAATACTATTGTATTAAATTTTTTATTTTTTTAAAAATATGTTTCCTTGGTTGGTTTTACGTCAGTAGTGTGTACATTGTTATCAAAAAGAAATTACTGTTAAAACTGGAAAAACACTTTTCTACAGATAATTGACAGATAGAAATAATTAAGTTTAAACATTGTCTTATAATTACATTAATTAAAATGCCTTTTGTCTTTTCTTTCAAAATTCATTTCAGTTCGTGATCTAATATATCTGATGGTTTTGAATCTGCTTGTTAGTCTCATTAAAAACAAGTTTTTTTTTCAGCTGAATTTTAATAGGAGTTTGAATTTATTATTAGTTTCCTAATATTTTGATTATTTTCTGATTTCAGATGCTTTAAAGAGAATGCTAAATTTCAATGCCAATGTGACTAAAGCATCTGTTGCTGAACCAGTTTGGAAGGTATTTGCTTTTCTTTTTCTTCATGTTTAATTATTTTTAGCACTTTTGCTTTGTAGTTAATAGAACAATTGAGATTTGCTTACCTTGTTAACTGATCGCCACTGTAATTTTCTTAAGTAAAAATTTAAACTTCTTTTTTTTTACACTTTCCAACATAATCACTCCTGAATTGACAGCATAATGGCAAACATTTCTTTGTAATTCTTAGCAGATGAATATAATGCGCTTACATAGTTGGTCATAATTAATGTGTATGTTTCCTAATAAAGTTATGTAAAGCTGTTGCGGGATGAGGAAAGAAAGAGTCGTTCGCAAAAGTGGGCCACTTGGAATGTGAGATTGAGCCGGGGTCACGATTTGACAAATTATTTGGACATATGCCACTTTCGATTGCTTGGCATATATCTAAAAGATATTTCAATTTCTGGTCTTTGCTTAAGCACTTACTGCCGTCTTATGGACTGGAGTTGGAAACTGCAGCTCCGAACATCACATCTTTTATAGAATCAGGAGCTACACCAAATTTGTTTTTGAGAAAATTCTCCTGCCATAAGCAAGCCAACGAAGGATGCTTGAAATTAGTGAAGGAGGGTTCACTTAAAGTATGTAAATTTAAGTCGAGAGAAGGGTGCATTAGAGCAACACTAAACTCCAGATCACTTGTGCCTTTTTAAAGAAATCGGATTATAACGTTGGTTCAAAGGTAATGCCTAAAACAATATAACATGTTTAAATATGTAGACATTACGTTAAGCATGCTTTCTAACCTCGAAGACTTCATTCATACTATCTGTTATGTGTCTGTAGGGACATTATCTGAAAAAAAGCACTTGTATGTAAAGAATAAGTGTTTTTCATAGTTGGAGGATGTCTTTACGATAGAGAATAATAAATAATTTTTCATGTTTAGTATAATGAATTTTGCAACAATTTGGTTCCATAGCAATGGAGAAAAAAACACAAGAACAAAATTTTTGAAAAATTACAAAGAATCGGTGAAATTTGTCCATTTTGCACATTTCGGCTTGATGTGGGATTAGAAGATATATTATCCGATTTGAAATTTTTTTGAATGTTACTTAAGTGTTCACCAATTGCAACTCGAATAATAAAATTTTGATTTTTTTTTTTTTGTACCACCCGAATATATATATACCTACATACAGTGGCGTGCAAAAGTTTCGTGCCACCCTGATTTATCCCTTGAGTTGATAAAAATTTTTATTCCTCCACTCGTTCATTGTCTGAAATATATGAGAAAGTTAGAATATACAAAGAAGCATCAAATAGTACATTGGTTCATAGCATATTCTACGTGTACTACGTAAAATTACTTTCGTCGGTGTGCAAAAATATTGGGCCACTTCTCGTCGCGGCTCTGTACTCCCGGTTTGTTTACATTTTAGGCTTGCTGGTTTCAAAACATGCTGCGCAAATGCACAAAGGAAAATTAGTCTTTTTGTGTCGAAACACACGAATATTCAGGTTTGTGAAATCGTGGAGAAACTTTCTTCAGAAGGAAAAAGTTCACGTTTCATTGCAAGGGCTTTATCTGTCGGTTAAAGTACTGTTAATCGAATTATTTCTAAGTATAAAACAACAAACTAACCATGTGATAAAAAACGGAGCGGTAGACTGCGAGAAACTTTGTGTTGTGTCGACAAAATTATAGGAAGAAAGTGTGTTGTCGAACCTCGAAAAAGCGCGGCCGATATTTCACGAGAATTTGTTGGTTTTTAGAAAAAATTAATAGTTACATTTAAAATAAAATGAACTAAATATGCCAACGATAATTAGAGTGGACCTTTCTGAGAAGAATACATAACAAATATATTTGAAAAAATGAACATTTATTTAACAATTAACGATATATATATATATAAATGACCAAAAATATTAAAAATTCCGATAAAAACAGGCATCAGTATTTAAATAGAGGTAAGATAGTCCCCACATGTCCTTAGATTACACTTTGCAGGAAATCATTGGATTCCAGGATGGAAAAAAACTTTGAAGTTAAAACAAACGGTCCATGATTGGTTTTCTTCATTCAATGATGTGGTAGGATCAGCAGAAGAAAAACAGGACTTTACATCCTTTGACAAGCCAGGTGACTTTACCTTGTAGAATCTCACGTGACAGGATCGGGCGACTCACAGTTACACTGATGTTATTTACAATCGGTCATTAAAACATCCATGTCAAATACTTGACAAGTAAAACATATCCAGAGGCCAAACACATACGCCTCAGACAACAGAGAGGAATAAACCTCAAATGAAAACACCAAACTACGGCTTTAACCGAAGCCTAACACGATGTGCTCTCACATCGAGCACTCACACAAGTGCGAGGTCGTAAGGGAAGAAAAACAAGTAAGCCAGCAAAGATGCCAGCTGCTGCCTGCCTTAAATACAAGTTACGCTCCCCCCCACGCAAGCACGCACGTCACACGCAATTTGCATGGGGATTACGCAACACAACATCGACATGCAAAAAACACTCCACGAATTTCGGCTTCGGCAGCACACTGGCAATTAGAAGAACATCTCAACCGTTATTTTGTTTATGGCTGAGGATTGTCTGATGGGGGGGAAAACAACATGCAGGCAGTGGAAAGGGTAACATTAAAAAGGTGAGCATTTGATTTTTCCAAGACATATATTTAGTTCAACAGAATTACCAAGTGAAAATCTGCCTGATGTTAGCCAGAGTAGTGTATCGACGTCTGAAGGCTGTAGGGATTATTGGACGGATTGGCGTCAAGAAACCAATTAGCAAAAAGAATAAGAAGGCTAGGTTGGTTTTTGCGAAAAAATATGAGCACTGGACTGCATTGCATTGGCGGAAAGTGCTATTTTCTGATGAATTGAAATTTCAATTGCTTGGAAGTGATGGGTGGGAAATACGTAAGACCTCCAACAAGTACCAGATATAAAGTAATGTTTCAAACTCCTACTGTTAAACACGGTGGTGGGAACATAAAATTTTGTGGAGCATTTTCTGCTGATGGTTGGGTCCGCTGGTGGAAATTCACGGCAATATGACGCTGCAATGTACAAGAACATTCTGCTACACCATATACTTCCATTGCAACCAAAAATTTGCCTCCTGGTTGGATTTTTTAACAAGATAACCATTCAAAGCAAACTTTGCATCTTGTGAAAAATTCTCTTCAGAGCCGAAAAGTCCGCCTCCTAGCCTGGCCATCGCAGTCACCGGACTTAAATCCCATTGAACACTTGTGGCAAGACCTAAAGGTTCGTGTTGGAACGAAAAATCACTCCAATAAGCCGGAATTGTGGAACCATTCGCGACAAGAGTGGGAGAAATTGCCAAAAGAACGAATCTCGGAGTTAATTGACTCGATGCCTCGTCGGTGTGCTGCAGTCATTACTGCTAAGGGTATGGCAACAAAGTATTAAGTCGAGTGAAGGAGTACAAGACATTTAACCCTAATTCTTCTTTATTCTTTTTGATTGTTTTTAAAGGTAGTATGTGTCCCGATACTTTTGCACAGTCATTAATAAAGAAATGTTGAACAAATAATTATTCGAAAGTAATATCAATTTATATAACCCATTCTTTTCAAATATCAGTGAATATCTGCTATAATCGATCGTTTATATTTCCTTCACCATTGCATTTATGAGCATTATGTATAAAAAATAGAATGGCCCGAAACTTTTGCACGCCACTGTATATGCATTAGAGTTGTAAAATTCTTGTTAATAATCTTTTGAAGAATATTCTCCTAGACAATATTTCTATAATTAAGAAGCATTTTACGCATTTTACATATGAATTAATGTTCTAAAATCTAAAAAAAATATTAAGAATAAGCATAAATATAAACAGTTAATAACCTTGTTCATATTATTTAAAAATAATTAATAAATTTCATTTAAGATTTTTCTACAAGATAAAATAGTTATACTGTAATTAAAATGAAGCAGAAACATTCTTTGAAAATTGTTCTCAAAACGCTCAAAATTGGTCTCAAAACAATTTTGAGTGCCCAATATTGTTTTAAGAATAATTTTTATTATTCTAAACAATTCAGGTATAAATGATGCTTTTAAAATATTATTCTTACATTAACATTTTTTGTTTATTCTTAAGAATTATGCTAATGATCTTAAACAATTCTTGGTACGCCTATCAATACACCTTATTGTTCATAGAAAATTGAATAGTATTTACAATGTTTCACTGATATACCTTTCACTGAACGAAGCTTCAGTACTTATGGACTAATACATACAGCAAAAAGAAATCGGCTATCTACAGAAAGAAGTGGAAAATTGACATTTGTGGCCCATAACATTAAGCTTTAAAACCCAGGAAGTCAAAGCAGCATGGCTGAGTTTCAAAGAAATATATGTTGTACAGAGTCAGATGACACAGAGCATACTGAAGAAAATGAAAGTTCATCTTCAGAGCATGAAGAGGATTTTTAATTTTCAACTACATAAAATTTTGTCAGCTTTTTTTTTCTTTTTAACTAAGTTTGAATTTCATTCATATTGTTTGGTATTTGTTTTTTGTAAAATAAGGCTCACATTAAAAGCTATTAATCTTTATCTGTTTTAAATGTTTATGTTTCAAAGCAAAAAAAAAAAAAAAAACCAAAAGCATTTATTCAGCTAAAATAAAATCTGTTAGAATCACATTTCGGGGAATATTCTCGAGATAAAAAATCTACTAATTATGTATTATATGGTGAGTATACTTAAATGTAATTTTATTATTATCTGTTATATATAATAAATGGACTACATTTCATATACAAGTAACGTTTTCCTCGCAGTATCCATAAATGAATGTTGTTCCAAACAAAATATTGATTTACACATAAAACATGAGTACATATAAGAGTTCTGGTGTTAATGATAGGCCTGTAAATCTTAAGTATTGTGTCTGTAATTTTTTATTCTTCATTAAACTTTCTCAACTGATATAGGTTTTGGTGTATGATCGCTTTGGTCAAGATATCATTTCACCACTTCTGTCTGTAAAAGAATTAAGAGAAATGGGTGTTACTCTTCATTTGTAAGTTGTCTTAATGTATCAAGAATTTTTTTTTTTAGTTTTTTAAAATTATTATTGCTGCATATGATAAATACAAATTTAAACAACTTCATTTCACTTGTGTTGAATGTTACATTATTTTGCTATAAATGACCATCCACTTTAGATTTTAAGCATTCCGTGGAATATCTAGAAAATATTTAAAGATTAAAATGAAACTTCAGGATTCCTGGCCAAATTTCTAAGTTCCCCTCCTTAAAAATAGACCCTTTACTTGAAAAAATGAAATAGAGGGGAAATTGCGCTTCACTTGAAACCTATCCCTAACCCCTGTCATGAACATGCATGCTATTCTCGTAAAAATAAACACACATAATTTTAAAAAGTCATAATTATATGCTACAGTTAAAACACATTTTATGCATGTAGAGAAATTGCACATATATTTCATTTTCTTGAATTTGTTGCTGGTCCCCTGTTTGCCATTGGGACAAAATTTTGGTAGAAGTAGATGCAGTGGCATAACTATAGGGTGGCAGAGTTGGCAAAATGCCAAGGCCCCGGTGCGCTGGGGCCCCCAGCCCGATACGCTGCGAGCCGAGCAGTAAACTTACATTTTAAACAAAATTTTGAAAAATGTGTGTATAAATTTTATATAAGTACAGTAAAACCCCGTTAAAACGCTGGTGTCGGGGGACATATTTGACACCCGTGTTATAACATAATCACGATATAATGAAACTGTACCACGGAACCATATTCATGAAATATACTTGCTCTTGTTGCACCACTTTCAACTTTATCAATTACTCTTATCTTTAATTCTATTGTATAATTGTTTTTTCTTGTTTGATGCCATTTTATTTGCTGTAATTGCTGTGTAAGAAGCACACTTCTCAACTGAGTGATTAGTCTATCTAGTGATAGGTTATTCAGATTAAATTTTTCTGCTCTTTGAGACTCCTAAGCTAAAACCATATCAACTGCAACAAAAACAATTGTGCCCTGAAAAAAGGTGAGCTGAAAAATCTTGTTAAGTTATCAACATGAGATTATGAAGGGGGAGAGATTCTAAGAAAAAAGTAGATTTGTGTGGAAGGGGAGGAACGCACTTTTCAAAGAAACAGTGTTTCAAGCCTTTATACACTCTCACAGACTAGAGAATATGTTTACTTTTCGAAAATTTCAAAGAATCTGGAACACAAAGGGTGGTTTAAATGTCAGGGACATGATAGTATCCGCGTTATATCCGCAGTATAATGAAGAGCGGTATTATGGGATTTTACTGTATTTAAATTATTAAAGTTAGACTCAACTAAAGACCAAAAAATTAATTAAATAATTTATTAAGATTTATGCGCATTCATAAGAACAGGATCACTTTTAGAGCGCATCCATCAGTTGCTTCATTTTTTGCAGCGGTACTTCGCTTGGGGAATTCCCACCATTTGTTAACCGAGATCGAAAAAGTACTGGTCTACTAAAAAAAGCTCTAAAAATTGTTGAAATATGTATATAAAAAAAGACATATCTGAATCATTTGCCACAGAAATTCTTGAGTTTTCGGTCCATCTTCAGAGATAAAATAAAAAAGTCTTTGTGTATTAAAGAACTTGTTGATTTATTAATAATAAAGAGTCATTTTATGACATCCCTCTTTTCTGAAGTATGTACTGCATTAATGTGATTTGCTACCAATCCTGTGATTACAGATGGTGCTGAAAGATCCTTTTCGAAACTAAAATGATAAAACCTGTTTAATTAACTCTATGGGATAAGACAAGCTAAGTAACTTGGCTCTTCTGTCTATTGAAAGTAATATGGATCTTTAAATTATGACGATGTTATTGATACTTTTGTGAAACAGAAAGCTCAGAGAAAAGAATTTTATTAATAAATATTTTGTTAAGATTAAATTGTTATTTTAATATAAATAAGTGATACCTATGCTTTTAAAAATTAAATTTATTTGATATTTAACTGAAAAGTGCACAATATTATAGTAATACTGTTGTGGAACTACTTCAGTGATTTATTAAAATTAAATTACAATGTGACAATTTTTCCGGGGCCCCATCTAATGAATTTTCCACAAGCCTCAAATGGTATAGTTACGCTACTGAGTATATGAGGCCTTATATATTCTTCACACCTTTGAAGTTTTAATATAAATCTAGTATTTTTCTAGATGTTTGATAAAACATCTAAAACCTGCAGTGGCTGGTCAACTATGACAATTTAGTGCAGTTATTCCGTTTGTATTTTGTACTTTAAAACACATTAAAGGTTTTTGGTGATTTTTCTATTAAATGATTCCTTATTAAAATGATTCGTCAATAATAATGAGGAGTCATTGTTTTGATTGAATGAATTGAAATTTATAATTTAACTTTCTTTCTTATGTAATTATCAATATTATGATTATTTTAAACAACATTTACTTCTGACAATATTTCTGATTGTTAATATCTTCTGATTACGTTAGTAGGAATAAATTGTTGTCTAGTTTATAAAAAAACAAATGCAGGGAGCCCTTTGGTTTTCAGAGCTTATATTCATGAATAAATTGTGTGAAATTCCATCTAGTCAAAAATTTTACCAGAAAAGAAAAATACAATAGTTGAACTTCTGTGAGCTCCCATGGAAGTTAAGTCTCGATTATTGAGTCGTTATATTTTATTTAAAATATTGAAAATAAAAATAATTAAAAATATTTTTACCTAGGTTGTTACATTCAGATAGAGAACCTATACCTGATGTTCCTGTTCTGTATTTTGTTATGCCGAATGATGAAAATATAACAAGAATTGCTCAGGTATTTGCTTTTTTTACCAGAATTATATGTATTACATTAGCAAATAATACAATTAACCAATACTTAATGATTGTCCCAAGCATCATACATTATTTTCGTAGTTTCAAGTGAAAAAGGGGGTGGATGGAATGAAATTCATTGCATAATAAGAATAAAATTGAAGAGCAAAAGCTCTTCAATGTTAAACATTTTTTTTTTTTGTAATGAGCTGTGTATTAATGATTCTTAACCATTACAGATCTAGTGCTTTCCCAGAGATTGGTAGTAACTCTTTCAGCAGCACCACAATGAGCGTGGTGCTTCAGATAGCGGCTTCCCCTAGATAGCGGCACCTGAGCTCTAATTGATGCAAACTGCACTAGGAATTTTTAATTTAGCCGAGAGTATTCATGCCGAATGGATACTCAAGGGATCTTCAACATGCCGCATAATCATATGACACAGGCGCTGTCGATTTTCTGCGTCTTGAAAATCCACCAACTTGGGCCAGGTGGAAACTAGCTCACATTTGTTCCTAGTATGCTCTCCCAATTATCTAGTCATATTTTATGGCCTTTAAAAGTAAGCTTCAGGCTGTTTTTTAAAACTCTATATACTTTTATATATGATAACTATTCTGCTTTGACATTAGTGCAGGTGTAGAATCAACGATGGCCAAAATTTTTTAGATTATAATATTCCCACGAATGCTTAATCCCAGCAATCTCTTACAAAGAGTGGTACAAAAGGCTGTTTTTAAATACTGAAATATTTTTATACAATACGTTTTCTCCTGAAAGTCTATTTTTTTTCTTTTTTTTTCCTTTTCTACAACCAATCACGTATTTCTTTAAGAGGACTTTTAATTAATAAGGAAAGCTACCTATCTTTATTAATGTTTTGATTCATTAAAGTTAGTTTTTTTTTAAAGTGATACTGATTAAATGAATTAAATGTAGATAAACATATACATTCTTTGGATTTCTGTACTTTTATTTCAGGAATTTAATTTTTCTATATATTTTGTTTCTGTATTATAATTTTCTGTAATTTGCATATAGGTTTTTAAAAATTTGTTAATTAATATATAGTAAATTTCATTAACAAACGATTTTTTCCTTTCTCGTAATCATTCGTTTTCTTTCGGAGAGCTTTCATGAATCTGGTAGTTTTTATAACTAGGCATTGTGTGGCATTTAGGTCGAGAAATTTAGTGCAAAATACAAGATACAAATTTACAGGATTGCTTTATATGCAATGCAAAATTTATGGACAAATTTGTTTCTGAACTAAACTCTAAAATCTGGACTTTTTCTTGATTTCAACCATTTTAACTAAGCACTAAGAAATAAGTTCTGATAGTATTTTAATATCATCTGAGCAGGTATGCATCCAGGTCTTGGATTAGGAGGGGGTGAACTCAAAAGTGATTTGGGCAGTTTAGGAAACTAACATTTAAGATAATATAAACAACTTCACTTAAACTGTCGATTTTGTACCCCCCTCCAACCCACTGTCTCCCTATATTATACTGCTCCTTTTCAATATTAGTATGAATATTGTATGTAAAGCATATGGTAATGTTCTTCACAGTCAGCCAGATATTTTTACTATTTCAAATTATCGCAGTAAGTCAACATGAAAAGTGAATGTATTATTTGTTGCCGAATATTGTTTTCTTGCCCCAACAGTAATGCAAAGCACATCGTCCTGTTTTCAAAAATTTTCATATCATTTTGATTGTTTTTTTTTAATAATCATCTGTAAGATATTTTTTTCTTCAGAAATGGTGTTGGTTTGCTTTACATCTTTTAATTTCTTACATTATTTACTTAAAACATAAGACATTTTTAAGTATTAGAATTAAGATGTTTATAAACTTTTTTGGATTTTTTCTTGTAATACTTACTTTTTGTATGCTGAAATATGTTTCATTTACTTTCCTTTTTGCAAAACATTTTTTATCTATTCATTTAGGGGTGGTAATCACCCCTTCCTTAAATTTGTACTTGCATCTGATCTTTAATTAAAGACTTTAATTATGATAAGAACTCGACTATCCAGAAAGTGCAGGATATGTCTTCCCCCCCCCCCCCCCCCAAATTCTTGACAAAAAAATTTTCCATATAGTTGCTCACATGAAAATTCTTACTCATTTAGAAAAATAACCTAAATAAAGCTTTATAAAAGCAAAATTTTTATCTTATTGTTTCAGGAAAAAAGCAGCAGGTAAAATTTTTTTAAATCAAAACTAGAAATTGCACCCTTTACACAAATTGTCAATGACACAAAACCTTTTTCACACACAAGTATAAAAATTGATCAATGCATTTATTATGTGAGTCTTTTCAGAATGATTTATTTGATTAAATTGATTTTTGTGCTTTTAATTTCTCCTTTTTTTCTCAGAAATTAATGGGTCAACTTACGTGTTTTCTCTGATAGTGTGGGGGAAGGTAGGCCCTTGATTAATACCTTGAATTGCCTTAAACAGAGAGTATAAAGCACTCATAATTTTTTGAAAGTCGAAATAGAAGTTCTAATTTTTTTCTTTCTAATCTTGTGCATGGCAAGGTGCTTTTAAGTGTATTATTAGTAAAGGAAGCATTGATTTCAATATTAATTACATCAGGTTGAAGTACAAATATTGTAAATATATTGAAAAAAAGCAAAACCTTGCATATTAAGGTAAAATTTTGACAAAAGATAAATTTATGATTGTTTTACAAGCGATCAAGAAAAAGGTATGTATCTAATACAGGTTTAACTTTTCTAATGTATTAAATATAGAAATTAAAATGTTTACTTCTAATGTAGTTTTATACATTTTGAATGCAGTTGAATCTTTATCTAGTTTATTACATTTCCAGAGTTGACTAAAATAGAATCTTTTGCTGCTATTATTTGTTACTGTTCCTTCTAAATCCTTAAAATAAATGTTTTAAATGTATTTTTTATTTAAAGTCATAATCACTTCATTATCATACATTCACTCACTCTTCCATTGTAATATAAGGTGAATTGAAAAATATTTTTTTAAGACTTGAAATTAAATGGTTTTTAAACCCTTTGGTGTCTATATATCATTATCTTGTCTCTATACCATGTCACTGTCATGTTTTTATATGCATTTTGTTTACTTTTTTTATACACAAAAATTGGTAAAATTTCTAATTCAAGTCAAAATTTAATATTTTCAGGATTTTAGAAATCAGCTGTATGATTCTTATTGTTTGAATTTTATCTCTCCTATTTCACGTCAAAAGTTAGAAGACTTAGCTAGTGCTTCTATACAAGCTGGTTGCGTTTCTTCAGTATCTTCAGTATGTTTGCTTTTTCCATTACAAAATTAGATAGTTTTTTAACTTCTGTTTATTCACTTTATGTTATATGCAGTTCTTTGTAAGAAGAAAATTTGGCTTAATCAGAGGTCATGCCAGAGGAAATTCAGACCTATTTCTGGACCCTTCACAAAATTCCAATTATTCAAAAAGGACCCTTCACAAAATTCCAGTGAATCAAAACGAACCCTTCACAAAATTCCAGTCAATCAAAACGTTGCATTTTGATTAACATAGTTGTTACCTAAGTCAATTTGCGCAGCAAGTGTTCAAGAAATTTTCACCTTTTCAGTGAAAATTTCTGAATCGTGAAAATTTTTTATGGTAAAAAATTTTGAATAAATATTTTTCAAAAAAAAAAATTGTGAATTAGACAAAAGTTTAACATCTGTGTAGAAGCTCTTATTAGCAAGAATTTATCACATCTCAAAGTATATTTTGCAATATAATGTCATATTTATGTGCAACTTTCAATTTAAGAAGGTAAACTATTAATCATTATAATTTGTATTGCATATTTTTCATATAAGTGTTTTCAAAAATTGTTTCATTAAGAGCACAAGACAGCCTAAAACTAAAAACAAAATATTACTTTTTAAAAAGCCCCAAGTGTTTATTTAATAACTGCATTTTATTCTCATTGCTAAAGTTTTCTTCCTATGTTTAATTTGTTAAGTAAGATAATTTTACTTATCATTCTAATGCTGCCATTATTATTTCCAATTTTTAGGTATTCGATCAGTACCTCAACTTTATAACTCTTGAAGATGATATGTACATTTTAAGACACCAAGACTGTGGGTCTATAAATTATTTTGGTAAGAAGAATATTTTACTTAAATTTCAGACCAAGGCTTAGAAAAAGATCATGTAATAACAGTCCTTATATTTTAATTTTTTTTTCCTGTAAAATTACAGTGATATGTTTCATTAATCTTTTATTCTCATCAGTTGCAATTCAATTAAATTATTCTTCTTTTTGCTTTTGACTATATGTATTTGCATCATGTGCATTATAGGGCTGGTGTTGAGTTGTTAGTGAACAAAAAATAAATAGGTTCTGCATCAAAGCAAATTAAAAACTTCTTGAATTGAAAAATTCTTAGAAAAAGAATTCTTTTTGAATAGAATTAAAACAGTCTTCTTTCTGAACAGAGAGAAAAATTCTAAGAACCCGTAATTCCCAAATTTACGGTCTCTTTTTCCCTATTCAAAACATGGCATATCAAGGTTTAAAATATTAATGGTTAAAAAACCATTTTGAAATTATATGCATGAAATAAGAGCTATTTATTGAAAATGAATTCAAAATGTAATTTTATTTTAAAGGAAGATCTCTTAATCCTGCTTGTGAGTTTAACAACAGTAATCAGAACTGTCGTGATGCATCACCATTATTTGGTGGAAAGGCCAAATGTGGCTAAATTTTTAGTAAACCCCCTTTAATTTTTGCACCACAATCTATTTTCCCCCCATTATAACTTGAACCAAAAGATTTGTCGCGAATCGTATAGTGGCATGTGCTTCCGCAAAAACTCCAGGACGTTTCATCCGTCTGGATGCACTGTGAAACCTTGAACAAAATAAAAGAAAAGGAACTTACCCCATCACAGCTTAATCATTGGAAATAATAGATATCCACACATCATTTGGAGACACAAAGGGAAATTTATTGACTTGGCATATTTAGTTAAACGGCTTGGGAGTACTCCGTACCACGAAAAAAAGATCACTACATGTGAACAACATTTGATTACTTATAAAAAAATATGACAATACTAAGATATCGACGACTCAGGATCTTGAACTTAACATTGGACAAAAATGTCTGGAGACAGGTTGGATAGGATTCATTTCTTTTAAAAAATAGGTAACTTTTATGCCTTGCTCAGAGGCCTCAGTTGAACGACTTGCATGGCTATCGATACAAAAAAAAAAAAAACACAAGGCTGTTGGACTCAAAGCTGTTCAGCTTAGCGGCAGGAGAGCGGAGATGAAATTGGTGAATACTTTAGACGACACGTGCTCATGGCTGGCTGGAAGACTATTACCTATATTTGTTTCTCCTCAAAAAACATTTTTGCTTAAAAAAATACTGACGACACCATCAGCATCCTTTCTGATCCTAAAGGATCGTTGAGATCTTTTTCCTGCATCTATTCTTCGTCAAAGGATGTCGGCGGATTCCGATCCGGCCACGCTGAAGCCATCTCCATCATCACTTCTCGGTGGTCGCTGGCTAGCTCTCCAACTATACGTGCGTCCTCTGCTGCCTCACAAGCCACACTGCCTTCAACAACCTCTGCCCCACGTGCACCAAAAACGCCTTCGCAGCGGCGTGAAAACGATGTATCCTACCGCCGTGAATCCAAGCAGCCAATCAGAACAGAGCACAATGAAACAACATCATGACGTCACGCTTCCAGCTCTCGCAGGGAAAGGGAAAAAAAATGGCCGCCAAAACATGCACTAGCGGGAAGAATACAAAAAAGGCTTGATGCATATTAATAATGAACGCGCTTACACCCGTTTAAAATAAAAATATCCCCCTTTAAAAAACAATAAATCCAACCTATATTTTACACTTAAATCCCCTGTAAAATAAATAAAAACCCAAACTTAATATTTTCACAAAATAAATGAATGCTATCCCGAATTTCTTGAAAAACAAAATAATAAATTCCCCTCATTAAGAAAATGAATGAAATATGTGATATACCATATCACAATTCACTCAGCAATCAGAAGAAAAAAAAAAGAAAAAAAAAGAAATAATTTGTCAAGCTTAAGTATTCAAGCCAAAAGCATTCCGAACCCGTCTCCATACACGAAAAGTTAACACATCATGTACCACACAAAAAGCAATACACATATCAGCATAGGGTAAGTTACCAAAATGAAAAAAAATAAAACATACATTCAGTGAGAGATGTAATGAATTTGCTTAAACCTTTGCCAACAATACTCTTAAAAAATATTTTACCCCGACGGTGTTGCCTGAAACATATCACACATAAAATAATTACACACAAAAAAATACATCACCACAATAGTTAAAAGTCCAAAAGGTGAAAGCAAAACAAAAACATAAAAAATGTAACAACTGGAGTATAATAATTATATACAGTTACATCAGGTACCATGGTTTTGAACTATACAATCATGGGTATAGTCTAGAAAAAATCGACAAAATACAACAGTATTTGTCTATTTACTTAACTATTTAGCTAGCATAAACAGAAAAGTAAGATTCTGAAAAAATTTGTTACAGCATAAACTTTCATAATACATTTTAAACTACCAGTGACAAATGATTCTTGAGAACTGACTCATTCAATATTGTACCAATACAACTCAATTCAATTGCTCAATGTACCCTGAAGAAAATTGTTTACCGCAAATACGAAAAAATTTAACACAAAAAATTTATGATACATGAGGAACCAAATGTTGCAAAACAACCTAGGATAAATTACGACCAGCACAACTAAAATTTTGCAACACAAGGTGCACCGTGAACCACAATATACACATTTTTAAACATTTCGACTGCGAAGAAAATACCTAGTTTGCTGAGGTTTACACGAGGTTTTAATAGCTTCAGATTCAAACATTTTTTTGCGACTAGGTGCAAGACGAAGGCGATTAATATGAACTAAGAAAGGCAGTGCATTATCATCATTTAAAAATTTTATTTTGTAATTAACTTCTGTTACTTTTTCTGTGACAGTATAAGGACCTAAAAACTTTGGTCTAAATGTTGATGAAGATTTTAGATACACAATATCCCCTGATTTTAAAATTCTTAATTTAGATTTTGCATGTTGTCTGGCATTTTGTGCAACTTGAGCACGTTCTAATGAAGAATAGGTATTATCATATGCAATTTTCAAATCATCAAGAACTTGTTTAA
Source organism: Octonoba sinensis (assembly GCA_038502835.1). Lineage (NCBI taxonomy): Eukaryota > Metazoa > Arthropoda > Arachnida > Araneae > Uloboridae > Octonoba > Octonoba sinensis. The sequence continues at coordinate 96,124,236 of CM076600.1, read as the reverse complement.
TATAATGAGCTGTGTTCATGAACTGAGGCTGAACATCTTCATTGTATGTATCAAAAAATAATGATAATTCACGTCCAAAATGTAGAAAATTGGGTGAATATCCTGTGGATGAGTGAACTGTTGCATTATACACTGATTGATGGATGACTATAGCAGTATTTAAAGACATACCCTTATCCCTAAGCGTGAGAAGAGAACTTTTTATGGCTGTATTTATTCGTTCAGAAACTGAATTACATGCAGGATGATTGGGAGAAGAATGACAAAGTTTAATTCCTAGAGCTTTATTTAGCGTGTGAAATACATCAGAGTTGAACTGAGTACCTAGATCAGATAATAAAAAGGCCATTCTGCCATGTATAGATATGTAATGCAGTATATGTTTAGCTACAGCGTTAGCTGTTAAATTAGCCAAAGGATATAACGTAACATGTTTAGAGAAATGATCAATGAGTGTCAAAATATGACCAAAATCTTTAATTGGGCCAAGAATGTCTGTCGATACATATTCTGAAGGTCTACGAGGTAACCACATATTTTGTAATGGAGCTGGTTTTGGAGAATAAGGTTTGAATTTTATACATTCGGAACAGCTAAGAACAAAGTTCTGGACATCAGAATACAAATTTTTCCAAAAGTACCTGGAAGACACTATTTCATATGTTTTTTTGATACCAGTATGAGAACAATGTGCAATATTTAAAATTTTACTTTTTAAGGAATCAGGGACAACAATAGTGGGTGATGATGATTTGTTTTTTAAATGCATTAACAGACCAGATGTCTGTGATAGAAAAAAATTTTGATAGCACTTAGGATGAGCCAAAGACGTTGATTTTAAATATTTACTGATTTCTTGAATATTGGGGTCTAGTAACTGGGCCTGTAACAAAGATTCAGTGGAGACTTCATTCGAAGGGTCCTTCACAGTATTAATATCAGACACAACATTATTAATTTCGACAAAAGGTAAAATAGGCTTGTTTGCTTCTTCCGGACCAATTGCCTGTTCTCGTAAATCAGGATCAGGGCTACGTGAAAAGAAATCAGCTAAGATATTTAATTTGCCTGGAATGTACTCTGTTGAAAATGAGTATTCACTCAACTCCAGCAACCATCTTGTGGTAATGTCTGCTGGCGAGGAGGTTTTCCTATAGTGCAACAACGGCTTACTGTCTGTCAATAGTTTGAACTTGCGGTTATAGAGATAGGATTTGAACGATGTTACCCCTTTATAAATTGCTAGCAACTCCAATTTAATAGCCGGATAGTTTTTCTCTGAATTCGATAAAGTCTTACTGTAAAAAGACACGGGTTTTAAACTACCTTCGTGCTCCTGTAGCAATACAGCAGATATGGCTTGACCACTAGCATCAGTATTCAACAAAAATGGTTGATCCCACTTTGGTAAAGCTACAAAAGGTTCACTGAAAAATATTTGTTGTAACATGTCAAAAGCCTGTTGATGTTTATCCCCCCAAATAAATTTTGAATTCTTTTTTGTTAACTCTGTTAACACATTAGTACGTTCAGCAAAATTTGGAACAAGATTGCGGTAAAAACCACACAATCCTAAAAACTTTTTTACCTGTCTTACAGTTTTAGGAGGAGCAAATTTTGTAATTTTTGAAATATTTGATGAAATAGGAGTGATTTTATTATGTGTAATATGAAATCCAAGATAATCAATTTCGTTAGTGAAAAAAATGCATTTTGCAGGAGACAAAGTTAAATTA